>VTFQ01000005.1:3946247-4638747 GCA_036281575.1 Ancherythroculter nigrocauda | reverse complement strand
AGTATTTTAAATCAGACCTTCAGAGATAAAACAGATAAACTCCATGAATATTCGTTTATGTCAAACATAATTAATAATAATAATAATCTGCTTAATATATTGTTTTGGTTCACACAGAAATCAGTTACTCGAAGTAGGCTATGTTCCATTTTTCTCAATGTACAAATTAATTTAGGAACATTTGTGAACTTGGGGCAATGATCAACTGAAAAATGAAAAGAAAATAATTTTATAAAGTAATAAACAATTCTGGGGGAAAAAATAGTGTAAAACTGCAATACAGAAAGTTGTTAACTTTATAAGAATTCAGTTTGCCTCATCAATTTTTAAACAGTAATTATAATGTCAATATCTTAATGTTTTTCAATTTCCCTAAAAGCACATGTACATCACAGAGACAGGATGTCTGCAAAGTTGTACCTCATCTGCCATTTCTAAGATGTTTCCTGTCAGATGTTAAATGGACATTTAGAAATATATTTTAAGATTAAGTAGTTTATGATTTAGAGTGAATATAAAACTGCATTCATTAAGACGTTTATCAGATGTTTTCACATTAAGCATTCTTTAACAAGCATCTTAAAGACCTGTGATACCTGGGTCAGGGGCGCCGCTATAGCATTTTTAGGCCCTATGAAAGAATATGAGGTTGATAGTTGGGCCCTTTCCGCAAGCCATAGCTATCCAAAATCGTTGTCTGCAATTTAATAATACTGACCTATATGACCAAAAATGACGGAGTATTTTATGTTTCCGCGCCGGCGCCTCACGCACACATTTCAAGCACTGCAAACGTGACATCACAGCTTTGTCAGCATTAATCAAAATAAAGTACAGTCAAAGAAACATGTAAAAATGTACACTGCTCAATTTAAATTGTCCATAGTACAGTCCGTGCCGTTCTGTGTGAGCACCGCTCCAATGTGGCGTTGCAATGTGCGTGTTTTGCTCAGGAGGAGGATTTCTATCGATATTGGAATGCGCGTGAAGTACAAAGTAAATTTTAAATAATAAATAACAGTTTAGCATAAAACAACAAACATTTGGATTCGTGCCGGATGTGAGAGGTAGGAAGCGTGATAACACTTTCACTTTCGCTTTGAATTAATGCGTTTTGGCTTGTTTAGCTATTTATAAGCTTGTTTTTCATTCTTGTTCTGTTCTGAATGCCGTTAAATTTAAGAGATTTGTTGTGGAGTGAGGTGAACTAAAATAGCCAATATCTATGTTTATAGTGTTTAATGTTAACACTCCGCTGTATTTAAGTATTATTTCTGAATGTAATAATACGTAATAATGACTTATAGGGTAAGTCAAATGATTCTAAAAATTTATTTCGGCTGGTTGTATTTCGTTCCTTGTATAGATTTTTATGGTAATTTTCAAAAATATTGTGAATATCTTCTCACTTAAGGAATTTTTTTTGTTTTGTTTTGTTTTTTTTGGGGGGGGGGGGGGGGGGGATTTCATAATATCTCTGTCTAATGAATTTAGCTTTTTTTTCTCCAATTCATCTTTATATAATTAATTTTATTTCCTTTTTAAACATTGTTTATTTATTATATATGGTTTCTTCTTCTCAACTTCTTCTTCTTCTCTCTCTAAAATGTTCAGATATTCTTGCAAATCAAGCAACCGTTTGCATCTTGCCTTTTTTCTATAAGATGTTACAGCTATGAGCTTTACCCTGTTCACTTATTTTAAGGCATCCCACAGGACACTTGGCGATACTTCTCTGTTATTGTTGTTATCCATATAATCTGCCAGTTCTTTTTGGACATATTCCTACTATCATTCAAAATGCTTGTATTAAGTCGCCACAACATATCCTTCTTTTTATTATCTAAATGCAGAGTCAATTAGACAGCTGAGTGATTAGAGATATCTCTGACTCCTATCTTGCAATCTATAATTCTGTGTCTATCTGAAATACAAATAATAAAAAAAGTAATCAGTTCTTGAATAAACATCTTTCACTTGCCGAGTAGAATGTGAATTGTTTGTCAGTTGGATGGAAATCCCTCCATACATCAACCAGTTCCAACTCCATCAAAGGTTTTTTAGATATCCTGGCTCTAGGGGTTACCCTGTGCAGTGCATTAGAGGAATCGCGTTTAGGCTGTATTTGGGAATTCCAGGCTCCTCCACATATTAGAATCCCTGAGGATTAAGAAACAGGTCGTTTTTTAAGCACCATATTACGACCTATATTTACGTTTTGAAGTCATGCGCCCTCTAGTGGGCATAAAAATAATGACAGTGTCGTGTTACGTCTGTCGTCATGAAATGACGTATGACTGTCATTAGCAATCAAAATGCGTGTTCATTTAAATGCAATGTGTGGACTTTTTACACCATTTCTCCTATTTCCATTTACAAAAAATAAATTTTATTAATGTCTACACCCACCCCACCCCACCCCACCCCTAAACCTACCCTACCCCCCCACCACGGGATGCTGTGAATGCGAACATTATGCCTTGTGTGTTCTTCCAAGTCCATAGCTTTGACTGCAAACTTTCCTGAGCTTGTAGTGACTGGCTCAGTGCCTCTTTAAAGGTGCCCTAGATTGTTTTTTTACAAGATGTAATATAAGTCCTAGGTGTCCCCTGAATGTGTCTGTGAAGTTTCAGCTGAAAATACCCCATAGATTTTTTTTAATTAATTTTTTTAGCTGCCTATTTTGGGGCATCATTAACTATGCACTGATTTTTTCAGCACGGCCCCTTTAAGAGATGCGCCCCCTCTGCCCCACGAGCTCTCGACTATATATACATCGCATAAACAAAGTTCACACAGCTAATATAACCCTCAAATGGATCTTTACAAGATGTTCGTCATGCATGCTGTACGCATGCTTCGAATTATGTGAGTAAAGTATTTATTTAGATGGTTACGTTTGATTCTGTGTGAGTTTGAGGCTATGCTCTGTGGCTAAAGCTAACATTACACACTGTTGGAGAGATTTATAAAGAATGAAGTTGTGTTTATGAATTATACAGACTGCAAGTGTTTAAAAATGAAAATAGCGACGGCTCTCTTGTCTCCGTGAATACAGTAATAAATGATGGTAACTTTAACCGCAACATGCTAATGAAACATTTAGAAAGACAATTTACAAATATCACTAAAAATATCATGTAATCATGGATCATGTCAGTTATTATTGCTCCATCTGCCATTTTTCGCTGTTGTTCTTGCTTGCTTACCTTGTCTGTGCACAGATCCAGCCGTTAATACTGCCTTTCCTTGTCTAATGGGTCGAATGGGCTGGCATTATGCAAATATTGGGGTCATACATATTAATGATCCCGACTGTTACGTAACAGTCGGTGTTATGTTGAGATCCGAGTGTTTTCCGGAAGTCTTTTAAACAAATGAGATTTACATAAGAAGGAGGAAACAATGGGGTTTGAAACTCAATGTATGTCTTTTCCATGTACTGAACTCTTGTTATTCAACTATGCCAAGATAAATTCAAATTCTGATTCTAGGGCACCTTTAAAGTGGTCTGTGCTCTCTTCGACATCGGCTATCCGAGCCTCGGCCTCACTCACTCTGTCAGTTTAGTTTTTAGATCGGTTGCAACCTTGTTTAACTTCTGGTGGATTTCTTCTCAAATGTCCGCTAGCTCCTTTTCAAGTCGTCTCTGATTCTGTCTCGAAAGTTACTCAGTTCAGACTTCATTTCTGTGGCCATCATCTTTATATCTATGCGGATGGCGGCGATGTTATCTTCCATATCCATTGCTGTTAATTTCATGTTCTGTCCATGCATGCCACTACTCTCTCCTTGTTTTCTCAGCCATGATGCCCCTCAGTCCTTATTTTGTCACTATTCTCCGCTTTCCAGACTGCTTTCCCTCTCCTTTCCTGTATTTTTCCCCTTCCATCATTGATTGAATCAAAAACTAAATCTTGTATTCAAATTGGGGAATAATCTCAGACCGAATGGGAGTGAAGTCCCCAAGACTCAAAGCTTTTAAAGACAAAGCATGTTCACAAAGAGGACAAAATCCTTTGGCACGGGTTCAACAACACAACCATGACCCAAATAACGCACAGACTCAATGCATGTTGACTTAGGACTAAACAGCGGTGACGCCACTGCAAGGATATCGCACCGGTGAGCCTAAATATTTTCACAGTCACATACAGTTATTTTTACTCACAAATGTGAGCGAAATGGTCCCTGTAGAGCCCTGCCTCGGGGGGCCCCAAATGTTCGTGGGCCCTTAGAATCTTATGCACTACTTTATCTTCATGTCTGATTCAAAGCATGCAGAAAGCTAGATCTGACAAGCCGTAATTTTAACCCTTTAATTTTTACCCTTCAGGTCAAATATTGCACTGCAAACATCAATAACACACATATATTAGTACATATTTAATGTAAGCGTGATTTAAATTCTCGGTAATCCCGGTAATAATGCTGCATTCACGCACCCTCGTATTTACCGAAATCTTGAGATGACAACACGTGACGTTGTATTCGGAGCTGTTCACGTCCTTTGACTGGGAATTATGCATTTCTATGGCACCACTATCAATGCCTAATGAATCTACAGCGGTCAGGATAGCAGTATAGCAGCCACGTGGTACATCTGGGAGCTTTCAGAAAACTCCCAGCTTACAAGCTGTAATTTCGAGCTCTACGAGGATGTGAACGCTTTTTACAAGCAGGAATCTTGTAACTACAGGAATTACGAGGCTGTGTGAACGCACCTTTAAATGCCCGTTCCGGAAGTAGGCCTATAACAGATGACGTGTATAACAGCATGCAGAAATGACGCAGATAACCGTTTGAAAAGGGCGCATGTTAAAACACTAAGTTTAAAGATTTCTCACCATTCTTTATTCATTTAGGCTATCTTTATCATTTCAGACGAATTCGCAATATTCTAAGTGAACTGCGAATAGGAAGTTTACGTGATGGCGCGATTAATTTTGGATAGCTTTTCTGTTCATGCCCCATATTGTGAAAATTTTACTGCCTTTGTGCTATGAAGCTTCGTTCCGATTTACAGGGTCCCTGTTCACTTCTCCGTGAGCATACCCAGATAGCAAAATACACTCGGGCCAGATTCTTGCCTGCCAGAGACTTACCACTCGACCCGTTTCTTTCTGCAGCGTTCGGGCCGGATGCCTGTGTACTCACTGCCCGATACAGGTGTTGTGCCCAATTCTGACCCCCTGCCAAATTATTACCCCCCTCATTGAAGTCGCTATCTGATTGCCTAATCCTAACCCCACCCCTAATCCTACCCCCTCCCCCACACCTAATCCTTAACCTACCAATACTAGGGGGGTAATAATTTGGCAGGGGTAGGAATTGGGCACAACACCTGTTCGAATCAATCGGGCAAGACGCGGCAGCTGTTACCATGCCGGCGCCAGCGCGCCAGAAACGGCCCAGCTCCGTTTATATATCTACCAAACTGTTCATACATTTTCATTTAAATTTGATACCCAGCCAAAACGTTTACTTATAATATTATAATACATAAATAACATTACTTAAATCTATACAAACATCACATTATTATGAAAGCAATTATATGTTAATTTGTAAAGAACTCACTTAATCTGGTTGGCATGAAAACATTTTATTTACAAAACAATTATAAAACTATATTACATCAAATAACAGCAGTTGTTATACAATTATTGTAAATAAAATATTCACCACATTTTGAAAAAATTATACACTGGTATTTACTTATACACAGACTGTAAAATTTAATAAGTATAGACAAACTTTAAAAAAAAATGTTTTAAACACATTGGTAAAAGGAAAATTTTTGCTGTTAAACACATTTTGTACTTAGCAAAATAATTAGCTGAATAACTTGGCTGAACTCTGCAGGCAGGTAGATCTCCAGGATCGGGCACCTCTGCAATACTTCATTACATAAAAATACTAACACAAAAAAACAAAAACAACCAACAACAAAACCTAAACAATAAAATAAAAACCTTTAGCTGTACAATTGAAGGTTTTTTTTTGAAGATTAGTCCTGTGACTGTGTGAACAAGTGCTTCTGAACATGCTAAAACTGATAACAATCTTCTATAACAACTGCAGTACTTGAAGGACTTGTGCTTTCGTTTTGTTGACCACAATGACAGAATCAGTGATGTCTGGCTCTCCCAACACCTCCTGAAATAAGCATAGAGGGTCCAACTGTAAGTTTCACTCAGTAGACTAAAAGTAGACTGTTACATTTGCCAATACTAGCAATTCTGTTAAAGGAACACTCCACTTTTTTTTGAAAATAGACTCTTTTTCCAACTCCCCTAGAGTTAAACATTCGAGTTTTACCATTTTCGAATCCATTTAGCCGATCTCCGGTTCTGGCAGTACCACTTTTAGCATAGCTTAGCATAGTTTATTGAATCTGCTTAGACCGTTAGCATCTCGCTTAAAAATGACCAAAGAGTTTCACTATTTAACTACAGAAGAGTCAAGTTTTAAATAGGAAAAATATTGGTGTAACTTTGTACAAACCTAGAAAACCAAAAACACACAAGTGTATAACCAACAGTGGATGAAGAAAAGAGAAAGTCAAGTCTGTGTCCAGTTATCTGAGGAGACATCACGTAACTTGCATTTCAACTCAACTGAAGTTACCTTAAGTGTTGAAGCTCACTCTTCTGTAAGCATCCAGTTCAGCCTGCAAGTAAAGAAAGATTGAAAAGGTTTACTAATAGATAAAGCTACTAGTTTATTCACATTAATGTAGGGTAAAATCACATTTCTCAGATCAGTGTGCTTAACAAAAAGCAGCAACACATGTTGCCCTACATTTTCTTAATTTAAGATAACCTTACAAAATCAAATAAGAAAAAAACAAAAACAGAAATGTTTTGCTTTACTTACATAAGTTTGGCTCCAGATGCTTGAGAATATCATGCCCCCGGACCCCCCTAGAGGGTCTGTGCCCCCACCCCCACCCCCCACTTTTCAAACCAAAGTTACACCATTGACTTTAGGTAACGTTTAAATATAAAGTCGACCTACTTTTATTCAGCCATCTAAACAGATTACATTTGATGGAAAAAACAAAGGATGTGATGTTCAGAATAGTAAATATCATAGTGGGAAGTGATGCCCTCTAAGGGCATTAAAAGATTAGTTCACTTTCAAATGAAAATTAGCCCAAGCTTTACTCACCTCAAGCCATCCTAGGTGTATATGACTTTCTTCTTTCTGATGAACACAGTTGGAGAAATATTAATAAATATCCTGATGCATCCAAGCTTTATAATGGCAGTGAGCGATACCAACGAGTATGAGCTGAAGAAAGTGCTTCCATCTACATTCATCCATCATAAACGTACTCAGCACGGCTCCAGGGGGTTAATAAATGCCTTCTGAAGTGAAGTGATGCGTTTATGTAAGAAAAATATCTATATTTTCCACCTGCTTCACCTGCTTTATGTCCAATAAACACCATCTATCCCGTTGTCTCCGATATCCTCTGTCCGTAACACCTGTGGGGGAGACTTCAATAAATTACTATGAATTAAATGGAAATCAAATTAAATACCATTCATTGTGTAACCAAAATACCAATTATGCCCAGAAGAAAAACAAACTTGGCGTGTGAATTTTAATTGATTAAAAATCACTTTAAAGCAGTCTGAAGCACTGTTGCGTGAGCCTATAGAACGCACAACAGCGCCGCCTTGTGACTTTGCAAATTGTGTGGGAAGCACTACACACATTTGTGTACTTTATATCAACTGCAAAACTCAGTTTTTTACATAACAAGTAAACAATACAACATAAATTATGGAGTCAGAAGAACAAATAAAAAAAAGAGAAACCTGCAAAAGTCACTTGATTTCAGTAAAACAGGCTTTGTTATTTAACAACTGTTTTAAAATTTAAGTGTCTACATGGTTTTTACCTGATCTCTGCAACAAATTATTATTTATTTATTTATTTTTTTGCATGTTTGCCTGAGTTTCTGTTGCATTTACACTGTTTTGACCAGCAGATGTCACCAGCGTGTGGAATGCTTCGAAACAGTCAATCATTTTGGGAAGCAGTTGGTTGTTTTTCCTATCACTGCTGAGCCTTTGCACTGAATGACTTAATAATGTCAGAAGAGCGAGGAAAGGACTTGGGCTCTAAGATGAGTCTCTTAGAGAAACAGAGGTAAGAATGTGTCTGTTTGAGATGATTCTAAACACTAAATTTGAAGATTCTATGGCAGTTTGTGATGCTAATGTAGAGTTTGTTTAGTTCTGGATGAAGCTACTCATAATCTTTAAATATGTTGAATGCTGACAAATGAGCACAATGCAAATAATAGCATTATAGCATAAATTTTGCTAGTTTTTCCTTCCATAGTTATACATAATACATGATTATAGTTTTAAGTAAACTGCATTTAATTACCATTTGCAACATTAAAGCTTTTAAATTACAAGAAGGTAACTGAGCATTTCTTTCTGTTCTTTGTCTCATTAGTGAAAAGTCAGATATGTCCAGCTCTGTGTCTGTGAAGAGTGACCATTCAATGGGTGTACCACCACAATTGACTGACAAAACACCACCATCTACCAAAAGGTATTTCATGTTTTAATACACAATAGCGTTGTGTTGGCTGATTTTTCCACTGTGGAACATGTGATAGAACATGACTAGGAGTGTGTGTGTGTGTGTGTGTGTGTGTGTGTGTGTGTGTGTTTTTGTGACAAATCAGGACACAAATGTGTATAATGATATGGGTATGACATAGGTATTACAAAAATAGGTGACTTATGAGGACATTACAGCATATCCCCACTTTTCAAAAGGTTTATAAATCATACAGAATGAGTTTTTGTGAGAAAGTAAAAGTGTGCACAGTTTCCTGTGATGGGTAGGTTTAGGGGTAGTGTAGGGGGATAGAAAATACAGATTGTATAGTATAAAAACCATTACGCCTATGGAATGACCCCACAATTCACAAAAACGTGTGTGTGTGTGTGTGTGTGTGTGTGTGTGTAGGGCTGTCAATAAATTATTTTTTTTTTAATCTCGATTAATCGCGCACTTATTGTGAAATTAAGCATACACCATTTATCTTGTTTAACTTGTCCATTTTGCTATCATTGCCTATTTCCAGCAAAGTAAACCATCAGACTGAAGTGTGATTCTCACAAAACTGTAGTTTTTAAAGCTTTTTTTCAAGGTAAATTTAGGTGTCTTTCCAAAAAAGGGCACTTGCAGACTCCATAACTATGCCAAATAACCAAAAGGGTCCATATAATTCATACATTTATGTACACTAAAGCGCCCATAAAAAAATCACAGCAAAAAAATGTTTCAGAATTCACAGTGTACAGTGTGTTCAACAACAAAGAGCTTGTTTACGTTTTAGACAAGTCAAGTTGCGATACTGAACAGAACCACATGGAGATGTCAAAAAAACTAAACCCACCACCTTGACCTGCAAACAGTGGGTAAGGAAAGTATTCAGGCCCCCTTAAATTTTTCACTCTTTGTTATATTGCAGCCATTTGATAAAATCATTTACGTTCATTTTTTTCCTCATTAATGTACACACAGCACCCCATATTGACAGAAAAACACAGAATTGTTGACATTTTTGCAAATTTATTAAAAAAGAAAAACTGAAATATCACATGGTCCTAAGTATTCAGACCCTTTGCTGTGACACTCATATATTTAACTCAGGTGCTGTCCATTTCTTCTGATCATCCTTGAGATGGTTCTACACCTTCATTTGAGTCCAGCTGTGTTTGATTATACTGATTGGACTTGATTAGGAAAGCCACACACCTGTCTATATAAGACCTTACAGTGCATGTCAGAGCAAATGAGAATCATGAGGTCAAAGGAACTGCCTGAAGAGCTCAGAGACAGAATTGTGGCAAGGCACAGATCTGGCCAAGGTTACAAAAAAATTTCTGCTGCACTTAAGGTTCCTAAGAGCACAGTGGCCTCCATAATCCTTAAATGGAAGACGTTTGGGACGACCAGAACCCTTCCTAGAGCTGGCCGTCTGGCCAAACTGAGCTATCGGGGGAGAAGAGCCTTGGTGAGAGAGGTAAAGAAGAACCCAAAGATCACTGTGGCTGAGCTCCAGAGATGCAGTCGGGAGACGGGAGAAAGTTGTAGAAAGACAACCATCACTGCAGCCCTCCACCAGTCGGGGCTTTATGGCAGAGTGGCCCGACGGAAGCCTCTCCTCAGTGCAAGACACATGAAAGCCCACATGGAGGACTCCAAGATGGTGAGAAATAAGATTCTCTGGTCTGATGAGACCAAGATAGAACTTTTTGGCCTTAATTCTAAGCGGTATGTGTGGAGAAAACCAGGCACTGCTCATCACCTGTCCAATACAGTCCCAACAGTGAAGCATGGTGGTGGCAGCATCATGCTGTGGGGGTGTTTTTCAGCTGCAGGGACAGGACGACTGGTTGCAATCGAGGGAAAGATGAATGTGGCCAAGTACAGGGATATCCTGGACGAAAACCTTCTCCAGAGTGCTCAGGACCTCAGACTGGGCCGAAGGTTAACCTTCCAACAAGACAATGACCCTAAGCACACAGCTAAAATAACGAAGGAGTGGCTTCACAACAACTCCGTGACTGTTCTTGAATGGCCCAGCCAGAGCCCTGACTTAAACCCAATTGAGCATCTCTGGAGAGACCTAAAATACTTTCCGTACCCACTGTATATAGTACACAGCAACATACACAGGACAAATCCAAACATTATCCTGAATTTGTATGCAAACAATGTGAATGTACTGAAATGTATCTGTGCATAAATACAATGTGCGATCAGTGCGTTTGAGAGGGCTCAAACATGATTTGTTTCCGCATCAATATAACAGACACACGCGTGCTTAATGTATGTCTCCAGTACGTCACCGCAGTCATCTAAAACTTTACTAGCGAAACGCTTTATGCAGCCCAGAAATCATCTGGTCATACAGCGGGATGTTTCCGTTCAGACAGGAACAGCGTGATACGGGAGGGCTCGTGCTGTTCACATACAATGATCTATGTGTGTCATACAATATGACAGAGAGTTTGTGTTTTAAAGCGAAACATACACTGGAATGAATAATTCTCTGTTCTCTCTGCCATCTCTGATGTAATCAGCATGGACTTTTTAGATCATCTAATTGCGTGACGTAAAATTACGTTAATGACACAATTTCACATGCTTAAAGTAATGTATTTGCGTTGAATTACATTTAACGCGTTAAGGATTTTGAATTAATCGCATGCGTTAACGTTGACAGCCTATATATATATGTATATATATTTCCTTCTAAGCCCCATTCACACATTTTTTTCGCTGCATGTCGCTTGTAAGACACCTGGAAGCATGGCCCGCTTGGAAGAGGTGGGCCAGAGCATGGTTCAGTTGGGCTTGAGCGCAGTACGCATGCAGTGTAATTACCATTAACACTATTAAACCTCTTAAATTACAAGAAGGTACCACTGTAATATTTGTTTCTGTTTTTTGTATCATTAGTGTAAGATCAGGCTCACATGTGTCCAGCTATGTGTCTATGAAGAGTAACCGTTCAATAGGTGTACCACCACAATTGAGTGACAAAACACCATCATCTACAACAAGGTATTTCATTTTTTTTTCTTTTTCATGAAAGCATCTTGTTAGCTATGGAGCCCCGGACATGCAGGAAAAAATAGTAGGCTAAAACGTGTGCACGATTTACTAATTTGTTCCCTCGATTTACTAAATCAAGCGCACGGTTTACTATTTCGTTCCCTCAATTTATAAATCATGCACATGATTTATAAATCGAGGGAACGAAATAGTTAATCGTGCACACATTTTAGTAAATTGTGGACATGATTTCATTTTTCTTCTTGTATGTCATGTGCGGTATGTATGGCTCCGTAGTTAGCTGATTTTTCCACTGTGGAACATGTGATAGAATATGACTGAATGAAAAGATAAATCACAGAACATTATGACTGCTTATTTCCACAAGTAGTCTCAAGGGGGCAGATGCCCAGCTATACTGTATTTAATTATGATTTGCCCCACTAAATCTCCTACAGTGAGACTTAGGGTGTTTTTACATATAGTTTGTTTTAAAATAACCAAACCAAATTCACTTAAATTGAACCAGAAATGGAACCAGACGAAAGTTACCTCTTTTTGTGTTTACAATCTAGTGGACTCAAAAGAGAACCAGGTTCTTTTTTTGGTCCTCTTCAGCATTGAAGTGATCTCAGACCCTTTCACGTTCACACCACATATTCCTAAGAACTCAGACCACAGTTTTAAATGTATATCCATTTCCTTCGTAGTTCAAAAATGCAATGTATAACAAATATATAATGTATATTTGTGTATTTTATTAATATAATATTTTATTTAAATATCTTCAATCTGTCAGAGCCGATAGCGTCACATAGACAGCTTTGAGTGATCTGAGTTCGAGTCTTGGCTCAGAGACCTTTCTTGATCCTAATAAATATTTAAATATAGTCTAGTTAAAGCGATAAAAGTACATGTTTGATAAAAGAGGCACTTTGTCTGTTGTGTTGTCATCCACAAACTCAAATAAGAGGTGGGCTCTAAATGGCTGATTAGAGAACATGGAAGTTGAAACAAAATATTCAATGGCTGAATATTGCTAAAACAACTTTTATCTGTGCATACAAATGCAGATCTGAAATATAGCTGCAAGCAGTGATGACGGGCCCAAGCCCTGGAGCCACCACCATCCTGGTGGCTTCAGGGTAACAGTGTACAGTGGGCAATAAGCATTTATAGCAGAGAAATGTAAAAGAAGTATATCAAAGTCGTTTGAATACGCCACATTTACTGCAGCCGGCTGGTGCCAGTGTGACCATGAACCACAACAGCCACATCCATCCAGATCATTTAAATTTAGATGTATTGCATGGTTTAGGATGTCATAGGTCAATTTCAAATGAGTTATCATTTGGAGTCCAGATGTATTTATCTTAAGGTCTTTTACATTATTAATAAACTAATTATATAATTCTATCAGTGGACTACAAATGAACTGGTTCTATGCTTTTATTTTGTTATACAAATTTATAGAAGAGAAGGCCTAAAAGATTTCCTATCCTGTAACGCAGACAAAAGCACACAGCAATGAAAGGGTTAAACTCTAAACCTGCAAGAATGTAAAAAAGACATACAGACAGAGAGTGAGACACACACACAAAGGCCCTGTTTCCACCTGGTATTAAGATTCGTTTTGTTCGATCGGATCACAAGTGGACAACACTAAATACTGGTGTAAATGGGGTGTAAAACATTTTGAGCTTGTCCACTTTTGACCACTTCCAGTGGATCAGATTGCTTTCATTGTGGAAATTCTCATGTGGTCAAAAGTGTTCAAACAGACTCTAAAGACCACCTACTCTCCACCTACTGAACTAATGCATAAACATTATGGGAAGTGCTCTAGCCAGACGGGATTTAAAGTTTGTCAGCTGAAGACCCAAGTTTGGTGTGAAGATGAAAAACGTACAAAGCACAATGTTCTCTTACCATGTTCTGATTTCCTGATCTGACATTCCTGATTTCTAACACTGAATGAAATTATTTTGATTAACTGAAAAATAGTAATATAATGATTGCCATGAAGGTACATTAGAGCTTGACACTTGAATTTGTAAGCCTTGGTTACTCTCGATTATGTTTTACTATGTTTCACACCGTTACATCTCTACCTTGGGTTAGGAATTATTCCGATTGGTTCAGGTTTTGAGATTTCACACCGCACATCTTTAACATTCTGCAGTTTCAACATCATGGATTGGATGAGCATAACAATTAATCAGTTTAAATAATGACTTGATAACCAAGACTTTTTGGGCTGCAACTGTAAGAATAAATTAGTCTTCTTTACTCCAATTTTCTGTCACTTATTATTTTCTGTCCCCTTAAACTATACTAGAAAGACTTGTTCAAAAAAAATGGCATGATACTCTTAGCAAAAAAAAAACAAACTCAAAATAAAATTCTTAGTACAAAAACAGATGTTTCTACCATGATTCTTTCATGATTTTTCATGTTCGTAGCGATTTCAAAATAAATCTCTGAACATTCCTTATGAGTCTGAGAATATTATTTTTGCAAATTAATAAATTACTTTTCCTCTGTCATTTGTACTGAAAATCACACCAAATATAAAAGCTAGAGTTTGTAAGCTTCAAATGATATATAGTTTGTCAATATTACTTTAGGTTTTAAGATATTATTGTTTTAAAAACATAATGGCAAATGTTCCACTGGTGGGAGGGTGACAGAAACTGTTTTTAATCACCATCTACAACATTAAACCTTTTAAATTACAAGAAGGTACCACAATAATATTTCTTTCTGTTTTTTGTATCATTAGTGTAAGATCAGGCTCACACGTGTCCAGCTCTGTGTCTATGAAGAGTGACCAGTCAATAGGTGTACCACCACAATTAAGTGACAAAACACCATCATCTACAACAAGGTATTTCATTTATTTATTTTTTTACATGAAAGCATTGTGTTAGCTGATTTTTCCACTGTGGAACATGTGATAGAATATGACTGAATGAAAAGATAAATCACAGAACATTATGACTGCTTATTTCCACAAGTAGTCTCAAGGGGGCAGATGCCCAGCTATACTGTATTTAATTATGATGTGCCCCACTAAATCTCCTACAGTGAGACTTAGGGTGTTTTTACATATAGTTTGTTTTAAAATAACCAAACCAAATTCACTTAAATCGAACCAGAAATGGAACCAGACAAAAGTGACCTCAGTCCTTTTTGTGTTTACAATCTAGTGGACTCAAAAGAGAACCAGGTTCTTTTTTTGGTCCTCTTCAGCATTGAAGTGATCTCAGACCCTTTCTCGTTCGCACCACAGATTCCTAAGAACTCAGACCACAGTTTTAAATGTGTATCCATTTCCTTCGTAGTTCAAAAATGCAATCTATAACTCATAATATATATTTGTATATTTTGTTAATATAACATTTAATTAAATATCTACAATCTGTCAGAGCCGATAGCATCACATAGTTAGCTTCGAGTGATCCGAGTTTGAGTCTTGGCTCAGAGACCTTTCTTGATCCTAATAAATATTTAAATATCGTCTAGTTAAAGCGATAATAGTAAATGTTTAATAAAAGAAAACTATTTATTTTTTTCCCCAGAGGCACTTTGTCTGTTATGTTGTCATCCACAAACTCAAATAAGAGGTGGACTCTAAATAGCTGATTAGAGAACATGGAAGTTGAAACAAAATATTCAATAGCTGAATATTGCTAAAACAACTTTTATCTGTGCATACAAATGCAGATCTGAAATATAGCTGCAAGCAGTGATGACGGGCCCAAGCCCTGGAGCCACCACCATCCTGGTGGCTTCAGGGTAACAGTGTACGGTGGGCAATATGCATTTATAGCAGAGAAATGTAAAAGAAGTATATCAAAGTCGTTTGAATACGCCACATTTACTGCAGCCGGCTGGTGCCAGTGTTAGGGTTGGGCGATGTCCCCTAAATTGGCAGTTGACGATGTTTACAGTAAAACATCGTGATGGACGATGATATCGTTGGGCGGGGACGGGGGCAGGGGGTATTTTAATTATTTTTAATTTAAATACATATAAGTACAAACAAAACAATACATTTTGTAAAATAGAGTTTGTAATATACACACTGATGTATATAGAAGATACACGTTTTATTCATATCAGATACACATTGTGTAAGTAACTTTAAAGTTTACTCTATTCTTCCCCAGTTCACCAGCTTACTTACTTTCATGTATTTCGGGAGAATTGGATGAATTCACATGTTGTAAATCCAACAGAACATGCGGCACAAACTAACATGGCAGTGCCCATAATGTGTATAGATCAACTAACGCAATCATAATGCAATAAATGTGTTTAAACAGCAAAACACATCCACTTGCTCATATTTGACAATCGGAATATCAGATATTTCATGTTATAGTTAACAAATTTGTGAATATTTTGAATAAAAAAGGAAAACTGAAATAAAAGCAGTTTATCAGTCATACAGCGCTGCGGTGTGTGACATGACAAGCAGTGACGTATCACCATGGAAACAATAAAGTGATACGTTCTAAATAACGGTCGCCTTGAAAAACTCACGCTGCGGGGTCAGCCAGAATATTTTAAACTTATGTGCAAAAGGGTTATTTTATTTTCCAACTAATGACTCATCCGGGCTTTCCAATAAGTTGCATGTGAGGGGGGGAAGTAGCTTCCTTCCACTTAAGAAGAGTTGTGCACTTGTTATTTTAATATATCTCTTTACATAAATACTATTTTCTACTTAAAACCTATAATTTCGTTATTTTACTAACCCAACTAATGACCATGTTTCGGTCTGAGTGTTGTTGCCATTTTCTTGTTCTTCGTTGTTCTTCTGTGTTTTAATAAATTTGTGTTATCAGAATCACCTTCATTCTTTCATTTGATTTGACATTATGGCCAAGGAAAATGGTCTTTTAAGGTATTTATTAACCAGACAAAAGTTAATTTACATTCGCTGAATTCTGGGTTTATATCTTAAACTGCCGCTTCAGTGCAATATAGCCACAGAGCTATGTAACAATGAGCATGATCTCCCGAGACACTACAATATACTAATAATTCATTAATAAGGGCTGTTTTCTTGTACAAAATTAAATATTTTAAGTTAAATGTACAGTGACGTAAAAAAGACAAGATTCTCACAATGTCAAGATCAAATGCCTGACACGGTATTTTCACAGACTAACACACGTCACGTCTCTGGCATAGACTACAGTTTTTTTAAATAGCAGATATGCATTAGTTATATTCTCAATTTAATTTACAGTGAGACACACACACAAAGGCCCTGTTTCCACCTGGTATTAAGATTCGTTTTGTTCGATCGGATCACAAGTGGACGACGCTAAATACTGGTGTAAATGGGGTGTAAAACATTTTGAGCTTGTCCACTTTTGACCACTTCCAGTGGATCAGATTGCTTTCATAGTGGAAATTCTCATGTGGTCAAAAGTGTTCAAACAGACTCTAAAGACCACCCACTCTCCACCTACTGAACTAATGCATAAACATTATGGGAAGTGCTCTAGCCAGACGGGATTTAAACTTTGTCAGCTGAAGACCCAAGTTTGGTGTTAAGATGAAAAACGTACAAAGCACAATGTTCTCTTACCATGTTCTCAATGTTCTCTTACCATTCCTGATTTCTAACACTGAATGAAATTATTTTGATTAACTGCAAAATAGTAATATAATGATTGCCATGAAGGTACATTAGAGCTTGACACTTGAATTTGTAAGCCTTGGTTACTCTCGATTATGTTTTACTATGTTTCACACCGTTACACCTCTACCTTGGGTTAGGAATTATTCCGATTGGTTCAGGTTTTGAGATTTCATACTGCACATATTTAACATTCTTATTGGCAGTTGCAACATCATTGATTGGATGAGCATAACAATTAATCAGTTTAAATAATGACTTGATAACCAAGACTTTTTGGGCTGCAACTGTAAGAATAAATTAGTCTCCTTTGCTCCAATTTTCTGTCACTTATTATTTTCTGTCGCCTTAAACTATACTAGAAAGACTTGTTCAAAAATAAATTGGATTTTATTTTGTGAACTCTTGGCATGAAAACAAACGAATGTTTCTACCGGTCTTTCATAATTTTTCATGTTCATCGGCATTTCAAAATAAATCTCTGAACATTCCTGAGTCTGAGGGTGTACTCACATTAGGCGATCTGAACCATGCCCGATGTGTTTGACTAGTACGATCGCTCTGTACCGTGCCCTGGGTGGGGTGGGCCAGAGCATGATTCGCGCAGTACGCATGCAGTATAATTACCATTTACACTATTAAACCTATTAAATTTCAAGAAGGTACCACAATAATATTTCTTTCTGTTTTTTGTATCATTAGTGTAAGTTCAGGCTCACATGTGTCCAGCTATGTGTCTATGAAGAGTGACCAGTCAATAGGTGTACCACCACAATTGAGTGACAAAACACCATCATCTACAACAAGGTATTTCATTTTTATTTTTTTTATTTTTTCATGAAAGTATTGTGTTAGCTATGGAGCCTCGGACATGACATGCAGGAAAAAATAGTAGACTAAATCGAGCGCACGATTTACTATTTCATTCCCTCAATTTATAAATATGCACATGATTTATAAATCGAGGGAACTAAATATTTAATTGTGCACACGTTTTAGTAAATTGTGGACATGATTTCATTTTTTTTCTTGTATGTCATGTGCGGGGCTCCACAGTTAGCTGATTTTTCCACTGTGGAACATGTGATAGAATATGACTGAATGAAAAGATAAATCACAGAACATTATGACTGCTTATTTCCACAAGTAGTCTCAAGGGGGCAGATGCCCAGCTATACTGTATTTAATTATGATTTGCCCCACTAAATCTCCTACAGTGAGACTTAGGGTGTTTTTACATATAGTTTGTTTTAAAAGAACCAAACCATATTCACTTAAATTGAACCAAAAAATGGAATCAGATGAAAGTGACCTCAGTCCTTTTTGTGTTTACAATCTAGTGGACTCAAAAGAGAACCAGGTTCTTTTTTTGGTCCTCTTCAGCATTGAAGTGATCTCAGACCCTTTCTCGTTCGCACCACAGATTCCTAAGAACTCAGACCACAGTTTTAAATGTGTATCCATTTCCTTCGTAGTTCAAAAATGCAATCTATAACTCATAATATATATTTGTATATTTTATTAATATAATATTTTATTAAATATCTTCAATCTGTCAGAGCCGATAGCGTCACATAGACAGCTTCGAGTGATCTGAGTTCGAGTCTTGGCTCAGAGACCTTTCTTGATCCTAATAAATATTTAAATATCATCTAGTTAAAGCGATAATAGTACGTTTAATAAAAGAAAACTATTTTTTCCCCCTAGAGGCACTTTGTCTGTTGTGTTGTCATCCACAAACTCAAATAAGAGGTGGACTTTAAATAGCTGATTAGAGAACATGTAAGTTGAAACAAAATATTCAGTGGCTGAATATTGCTAAAACAACTTTTATCTGTGCATACAAATGCAGATCTGAAATATAGCTGCAAGCAGTGATGACGGGCCCAAGCCCTGGAGCCACCACCATCCTGGTGGCTTCAGGGCAACAGTGTACAGTGGGCAATATGCATTTATAGCAGAGAAATGTAAAAGAAGTATATCAAAGTCGTTTGAATACGCCACATTTACTGCAGCCGGCTGGTGCCAGTGTGACCATGAACCACAACAGCCACATCCATGAGATCATTTAAATTTAGATGTATTGCATGGTTTAGGATGTCATAGGTCAATTTCAAATGAGTTATCATTTGGAGTCCAGATGTATTAATCTTAAGGTCTTTTAAATTATTTATAAACTAATTATATAATTCTATCAGTGGACTACAAATGAACTGGTTCTATGCCTTTATTTTGTTATACAAATTTATAGAAGAGAAGGCCTTAAAGATTTCCTATCCTTTAATGCAGACAAAAGCACACAACAATGAAAGGGTTAAACTCTAAACCCGGATCACAAGTGGACGATGCTAAATACTGGTGTAAATGGGGTGTAAAACATTTTGAGCTTGTCCACTTTTGACCACTTCCAGTGGATCAGATTTCTTTCATTGTGGAAATTCTCATGTGGTCAAAAGTGTTCAAACAGACTCTAAAGACCACCCACTCTCCACCTACTGAACTAATGCATAAACATTATGGGAAGTGCTCTAGCCAGACGGGATTTAAAGTTTGTCAGCTGAAGACCCAAGTTTGGTGTGAAGATGAAAAACGTACAAAGCACAATGTTCTCTTACCATGTTCTCAATGTTCTCTTACCATTCCTGATTTCTAACACTGAATGCAATTATTCTGATTAACTGCAAAATAGTAATATAATGATTGCCATGAAGGTACATTAGAGCTTGACACTTGAATTTGTAAGCCTTGGTTACTCTCGATTATGTTTTACTATGTTTCACACCGTTACATCTCTACCTTGGGTTAGGAATTATTCCGATTGGTTCAGGTTTTGAGATTTCATACTGCACATATTTAACATTCTTATTGGCAGTTGCAACATCATTGATTGGATGAGCATAACAATTAATCAGTTTAAATAATGACTTGATAACCAAGACTTTTTGGGCTGCAACTGTAAGAATAAATTAGTCTTCTTTACTCCAATTTTCTGTCACTTATTATTTTCTGTCCCCTTAAACTATACTAGAAAGACTTGTTCAAAGAAAATGGCATGATACTCTTAGCAAAAAAAAAAAAAAAACTCAAAATAAAATTCTTAGTACAAAAACAGATGTTTCTACCATGATTCTTTCATGATTTTCATGTTCATAGCGATTTCAAAATAAATCTCTGAACATTCCTTATGAGTCTGAGAATATTCTTTTTGCAAATTAATAAATTACTTTTCCTCTGTCATTTGTACTGAAAATCACACCAAATATAAAAGCTAGAGTTTGTAAGCTTCAAATGATATATAGTTTGTCAATATTACTTTAGGTTTTAAGATATTATTGTTTTAAAAACATAATGGCAAATGTTCCACTGGTGGGAGGGTGACAGAAACTGTTTTTAATCACCATCTACAACATTAAACCTTTTAAATTACAAGAAGGTACCACAATAATATTTCTTTCTGTTTTTTGTATCATTAGTGTAAGATCAGGCTCACACGTGTCCAGCTCTGTGTCTATGAAGAGTGACCAGTCAATAGGTGTACCACCACAATTGAGTGACAAAACACCATCATCTACAACAAGGTATTTCATTTTTTATTTATTTATTTTTTCATGAAAGTATTGTGTTAGCTATGGAGCCTCTGACAAAACACCATCATCTACAACAAGGTATTTCATTTGATTTCTAATTTCTCCACAGTGATGTTAGAGTGTGACTAAATAAAACAATAAATCAACTCGTTATCTGGTTAGCTGCTGCTCTCTTTAGTGAACTTTATCTGGAGCTTCTTTCCAATAATACAATGTCTAGTGCCTATTTATTTCCATTAAATTCTCTGTGCTATGTGAACATCTGCTCTGTTATAGGGTATCCATGGGTCCTTAAAAAGACTTACATATATTTTTCCTAATAAAAGGCCTTTAAAAGTTTTAAAATGTCTTAAATTTAGATTTGATAGGTCTTAAATATTTTTCATTTCATTACCGCAAAAAAAATGTCTAGTCTGACAGAACCAGTGACTGACTGATCATTGGACAGAATATTTTATGTTTTTTTCTCGCGGTAGTTATTGCGTTGCGTCATCAGAGAGAATCGAGGTAGCAGGTAGCCGTAATAGCAGCCGTAATAAGCGCAAATTTAATGATAAATGGCTCGAGAAAGATGAATTCTCCTGGTGGTTGAGGCCAGTGCCGGTAAATGTCTACGAGGCAAACTGCGCCATTTGTAGAAAATGTTTTAAACTGGGTACAATGGGCATCAAAGCGGTACGCACACGCAGAGTACCTGAATGGATCTTTTGCGGTAATGCGACGGAATGTATCCGGAATTCCGTTTTTTAGGTCTAAAATCATGACGCATGAGAATCATGCAAATCATGCAGATCAGTAAGATGTTTTATATGTTTTATGTATGTTATGTTTTATGTTTTCTAATATGTCATCGACGGAATGGTCCAGTGCAGCGCAGCGCCATCTGCAGGACAAAGCTCAGCAAAGATGTAGGAATATCTGATCAGAGCTGTACACGGATACACATTTTTAAATAAATCTGCTGTGGCAAAGCTACTGCAAGTGATTTTCGGTGCTGGAAATCCATATATCCTTTGCTGAAACAAACTCATCATGGAGAGCCCAAGCTTTTATGGGGCCCCAAGCAGAATTTAATTTGGGGGCCCCTCGGTTAAAATAACTTAAGATAAACAGTATCTTCTTATATAAAAAATAAATGTAAATGGACAATATTAAATTAAATACTTAAATAATGACATCAAATTAACAGTTCAGATGGACCTGTAGGAAGATAACAATAATAAATGTATTAACATTAAAGGAATAATTCACTCAAAAATGAAAATTCTCTCATCATTTACTCTCAAGTAAGCTGTTTTAAACATGAATGAATTTCTTCTGCTGAACACAAAATAAGATATTTTGAAGAATGTGGGTAACCAAAGAGTTGGTGACCAGCAACCCACATTCTTCAAAATATCTTATTTTGTGTTCAGCAGAAGAAAGAAATTAATACAGCTTTGGAACAATATGAGAGTGAGTAAATAATGACAGAATTTTAATTTTTGGGTGAACTGTCCCTTTAAGAACAAAGGCAGCATGTTTACTATTAGGCGGCTGTTACTTTAAGACCTGCACACATCTAAAATACAGACACGCATTCCGATTTTCTCTCAAATGATTACTTTCACTTTAGACATAACCAACTGTGTTTATGTAAACTTTGCATGTATTTGACAGTATTAGTGCAATCAGACGTGAAAGATAAAGTCCACTATTCGGGCGCTGTTTGACAGGCTTTTAGTGTGCGTGCGGCAAGGCTTTGAAGCACATGCAGATAATGAAAGATTGTGATCGCGAATAAGTCCCGTGAGTGTAACTCTACCGCTGCGTTAACGTGATGCAAATGTAGGCCTACATCGTGTTCAGTATTGGGATGGAGGCTATGGGATCAGATTCCCGCTAATAGTATTGCGGTCATGGATCAAAAAATAATAAGCGTGAATCAAAAATTTAAAAACACATGTAAAAATATATAGCACAAACTTAAAAAAATAATGCAAAATGATCGGAATGGCAAAGAACGTGGTCTCGGATCAAAATATAATAAGCGTAAATCGAAAAATTAAAAGCACATTTAAAAATAACAAGCATGAATCAAAATTTTAAACACATTAAAAATAATATTGCACAAATCTTGTGTTTATGCGTTCTTAAAAGTTGTTTTCCTTGCTTTTATTACTCTTTTCCTTCTGCTCTCTTACATTTTCTGCTTATATTTTACTCTTTTGTGCGCTTGTGCTGTTTTTCCTCTTTGCTCTTCTTTCTGCGTTTTGCTCTTGCGTTTCCAAATGTTGCAGTTCGAGTTTCATGTAAATTAGGCCGAGCTTAAGCGCCACCATTGGTCCACTAGTTCTAGATTGACAGCTTCTCCTCTAGCCAATCAATCGAAGAGAAGGAGATGGCATCATTTCATTGCGACTCATGGCTACTGATGCTCACACTCATACAGGAGAAGATAACAGTTTAATCTGAAACTTTACAAGGACTTTCAATCTGTAAAGTTATCTGAACTATGAAAAAATAATTCCTCTTTTTGAGATACTCTTTTTATTGTGCAGTCTACTTATGATTGTTAATCTTTATGTTTATAAAATATGGTGTTAAAATATTACTTGGCTCATGGTGCTAATATGCTAAGGCTACTGTAGCTAATATACTTCTTAATTGTTGTTAAACGTTCATAGGTAAATTAATTCTAAAACTGAATGTATCATCTCTGCATTGACTACGATAGTGTTACAGAGAAGATACAGAAACCAGGTGGATTTGATATGCAGTAATTTATTCACACATTTATTGTGTTTATTTACAACTACATAATTGCACAATACTATTAAGATTAATGTTTTAAATAAAAATAAATAAAAACAAAATTATAGATCAGGGATAGGCAACATCATTTCTGGAGTGCCGCTGTCCTGCAGAGTTTAGCTCTAACCCCAATAAAATAAAATAAAACTCACCTGTCTATAGTATTAATAGTCCTGAAGACACACTGATTAGCTGGTTTGATTAGAGTTGATTAGGGTTGAAGCTAAACTCTGCACTCCAGGACCGATATTGCCCATCCATGTTATAGAAATATGAATTTAAATGACCAGTAGGTGGCGGAAAGTTCATTCAAACTTCTCATTCAACTCAGGAATTCATTAATGAAACACTGCTGTGTTTCTCCGAGATGAGCGAAGCTGTTCTGCTGTAACTTTGTTTGATACTCCTTTCATCAAAATATTGCAAAAACACACTCAAAATTAACTTACAGCTATACTGATTTATACAACAGCTCAATAAACATTTGCAATCGCTCTAATATTGTGGAAAACACTCTTGCTGATGTGAAGGCTATTGCTTAACTTTTATAATTTTATAATCTCAGTGTTAAAATGTGATCAAATTCATAAACCAACACCCTTGTCAATTACATACTGTACATGGAAGACAAAATCTATAAATCTGTTTACAGGAAAACAATACATGACAAAATATGCACATTTTACAATTACGAACAACATACAATGATCTAAACCAGTGGTTCCCAAACTTTTCAGAGTGGAGTACCCCCCGAGACATTTACCATCCTTTTGTGTACCCCCTCTCTTCCACTTAGACTGTAAATTTTCCATTAAGGGACAATATTTGCCCCCTAAATTGTCTTTCTAGTGCAGTTTTTAATCTTTGTGAATACCTTTACAACATTAATAACATTTTAAATTAAAAAATGTTCAATAGAGAAATATGCAATGCTAAAAACGTGAAAAGTGATTATTTTAAATACTAAAACCAGCAGTAGATCGGTGGTAAGTCACTGACTTAATGCGTAAGTCATCGAATCATTCATTCAAAGAAGCAAGTGGCTGTATTAATGAATGAATTATTGAATCATGACTTTCACAAACAGTTCGTTCAAAGTTGCAGATTCGTTCTCGAAACACCGCGGTGTTGTAATCCTGCTGTTGTTTTTGTTGCAAAATAGAGCAAATACTGACAATACTATGAAGAATAACACTTAATATTACTTGTTGAACTGTTGTGTGGATATTTGGATTTGCATTCTTGCTCGTATAATGTTATCAATATTAAAAACTAGAACTCACAAAAGGTAGGCTATGTTTTGTATCAAGAGTTTGAATCTTAAATTGATATTTATGCCCGTTTTGTGCCAGGCTGTTCTTCATGCTAGTAAGTGCTAAATCTGCAGGAACAGAATGGCTATATGTAGCGCGATTTGCTCAGGCAGCAGACTCCGCACGCAACCTACTGTATAATGCACCCTTATGCGTGCTGCATATATGTGGAAATGTACTCTGTCAGATTTGACCGCAAAAGATGTGATATTTTGATTGGATGTCATATGGCATATTGTACCTGTTAGAAAATACATGATCGGTTTTAATGTTATTTTAATGTAGGGAAGAATAAAATGAACGGAACAATTCTGCATTTTGTTTGCGTAGCCTACCCCCTCACCTCACGTACCCCGTTTTGGGAACTACTGAACTAATGGCATATCTTACTTACTAATGTAATTCACGAGCAAATATATTAGTAAGGTAGGTTTCATATGTTATATTCTCTTGTGCAAAATACAGGAATAAAAGAGACAACAAGCAAGCATTTAATTATTATTATTAATATTATTGTATGAATACTAAAAATATCTAACAGTAACATAACAGGTATAGACGAGCCAGGCACAATGTGAGGCCGCTGTATGGTGGACGCTGCGTTTCGCGGTGCCAAATCCAGTGGTGCATTAAAGATGAATATAACAATGATGGATCGTCAGGCGGGCACAACTGTGACAGGTTGTTATTAGGATGGTGAATTTAACAATAAAAGATTGTCCAGGTAGACGTATATACCAGTGACAGGTACATATACATTATAACGTGTCCTGCCACAGAAAGAGTTTACCCCAGCTGTGATGGTTATCTTCTGTATGAGTGTGAGCATCAGTGAGCATGAGTTGCATTGAAGTGATGTCATCTCCTTCTCTTCGATTGATTGGCTAGAGGAGAAGCTGTCAATCTAGAACTAGTGGACCAATGATGGCGCTTAAGCCCAGCCTAATTTACATGAAACTCGAACTGCAACATTTGGAAACGCAAGAGCAAAACGTAGAAAGAAGAGCAAAGAGAAAAACAGCACAAGCGCAGAAGAGTAAAATATGAGCAGAAAATGTAAGAGAGCAGAAAGAAAAGTAATAAAAGCAAGGAAAACAACTTTTAAGAATGCATTTAAGGTTTGTGCAATATCATTTTTGATGTGTTTAAAATTTTGATTCATACTTGTTATTTTTTGTAATGTGCTTTTAATTTTTCGATTTACGCTTATTATATTTTGATCTGTTACCAAGTTCTTTGCCATTCTGATCATTTTGCATTATTTTATTTCTGATCATTTTACATAAGTTTGTGCTATACATGTTTACATTTTTGATTCACGCTTATTATTTTTTGATCCGTGACCGCAATACTATTGGCGGGAATCTGATCCCATAACACACACTCTCACATAGTCACTCACTCACACACTATCTAGCTTTTAAACTACTAAACTAAAACTTAAACTATTTCAAACTTCAAGCTTCAAACTTCAAGTTTTTAAAACTACTCCAAACTTACTGGCTAGGCTTTTTCAAGCCAACTTAAAGTTTGTCTACGAACTTTACTCATCTAGTTAACGTTACTGTAGTATGAAGCAGAGCAGGAGCGAGTGTTGTGGAGCTGAATGAGGAGCTGGAGCGATTGATCAACACACGCCTCACGAGCAGCAGAACTTTTATTATGACACAGTCGCCGGCGCTGCTTCCGCTTTTCCGGTCATGAGTATGAGGTAACACAGCTCTGTTTATCATATTAGATACATTTGAGAGTGCTGAAAATGATGTTATAACGTTACTCTGTGCGTTCGCTCGGCGGCTGCTGTGAAACTCTGCAGTAAGATAGATCGATATTAGAATATCATATTAAATGCTGGATGGCTTGTGTTGATATGGCATTCATTTTAAAATGTATTGTATGATGGAGAAAATGCTGTATTACTGTTACTAAAAATAAATCTGCATCTGATTATGCTATGTTAGCTACTTCACAAAATAGTGTTTTTCTCTGAGGCATGGTAAAGCATGGTACTCGCAAAAAATCAAGAATATTAGATGTAAACAATAAGACTAAACGTGTTGAGCAATATTACAACAATTAGTTTTCTGTCTATAAATATATCAAAACAGTTGTTCCCTTGTCTATTAAAACATGTAAATATTAAAGCATCTTCAATCCGTTTGAGCCATCAATCCGATTACAAATGGATTATTTGGGTGCATGTAAATGTAGCCATTGAAATGACTAGGTGCGTTTACATGGAGCATTGTAATCAGTTTAAAAGTCCAATCTGAATTAAAATTCTCCACAGTAAAATTAAACTGGAGTAAAACTGAAACAACACATTTATTAAATACACTGAAGGAACTGTATCATTACTACAGACCTTCATCCACAGGGGTAGTATTGAGATGCTCCGAGATGCACCGCCACCAAAAAAGTCAGCTTCCTCATGCTGTTGCTGCTTGATTAAGAGCAACACTTTACATAAAAAAGCGCGCATATGAAATAACGGAACTCTATGGGGTGGTTTCTCGGACAGAGATTAAGCCTAGTCCTAGAATAAAATGGCCCTTTAAAACCAGATTAACAGAAACCTGCTTTCTCTGTTTAGGAAAAAATCATTCTCCCGCTCTGCTTCCTTGAAGAGTGACCATTCAAAATGTGGTGGACCGAACTCCAGCGAGAGAAAAACATCATTTGCTAAAAGGTATTTTACATCATAACCATTCTGGAATTGCATTTATTGGCTTTCCCATGTTTTGTCCACACACATCACAGGCATGTAAAGTCCTCACAGAGAATTCTGAATTATTTTGCCCTCTATGCTGATGGTGAGCAGCACTGAAGCTGGTTACTTATTACTTCCAGTCACAGAAATTATTTGCATCTTTATTTTCACAATTGTCTCTTGTTCTGGTATTAATAATGGGAATATTAATAATAGGACCTGATACTGTTTTTGCATTCACACAGAAGGCACAGAATTAAAGCTCAGTATTTGGGGTGGAAATCTTTTGGAATCTCACAATTCAAATTCATATCAATTTTTGGGGTCACGATTCAATTAAAAATTGATTCTCGATTTTGAACCAAATTTTGATTTGATACATGAATGGATTTTATTTTAAACTTTGAAATTTATTTTATGTAAAGTCAAATTTAAATTAAAGTGAAAAAGGAAAAGAAATGGTTAATTTAATTTAAAGGATTAGTTCAACCAAAAATGAAAAAATCTTGCAGTGGTGTGTCACAGTACTTGTGTGAAAAGATGATGAACTGATGCATGTCCTCTGGATCCTTCACAGAAACAGCTGATCTAAAACTGTGGTTCCTAACCCTTTGTCACTGAAGCCCCCTCCTTATATATAAGAACATCTGTGGCCCCCAATGATTGATTGAATACAACTCATAGGTGGAATTAAACTTAGAGTTTAATAATTGTTATTGTTCATTAACCTTAAAAAGGCAGATCATGCTCAAACCCTCCAATGTGGCTGAATTACAACAATTCTGCAAAGATGAGTGGGCCAAAATTCCTCCACAGCGCTGTAACAGATTCATTACAAGTTATCGCAAACACTTGATTGCAGTTGTTGCTGCTAAGGGTGGCCCAACCAGTTATTAGGTTTAGGGGGCAAGCACTTTTTCACACAGGGCCATGTGGGTTTGGATTTTGTTTTTCCTTCATAATAAAAACCTTCATTTAAAAACTGCATGTTGTGTTTACTTGTGTTATCTTTGATTCATATTTAAATTTGTTTGATGATCTGAAACATTAAAGTGTGACAAACATGCAAAAAAAAAAAAAAAAAATCAGGAAGGGGGCAAGCACTTTTTCACACTACTGTATGTTCCAAGAGCTCCTGTAAAACCACAACAAATTCCTTGTGAATAAATTCACTTGGTGAATAAAAGCTCATTCTGATTCTGATTCATGAAGTGAAAATGACTCTGAAGTTTATTTTTGATGTTGTGAGTTTATTTTTGTTTATAAACACTTAAAAACTTAGCTATGTAAGCTAACAGAACTGTACAGCAGATGTAGATATCAGACACAGTGGGACCTCCTGCAATAAATTGATTATCTTTGCTCTTTGTGTTTTAGGGAAAGATTAGGCTCTGTTGAGTCCAGCTCAGTGTCTATGAGGAGTGATAGTTCAAAAGATGGTGCACTGCAGAACTTCAGAGAGAAAACAACATCTACCAAAAGGTATTTCTTGTGTTTCTTGTTGGTCACATATTTACTGTGTTAGAAAGTATCTCAGGGACTTTCATGAAACTTTATATACATTAAAATCTTTTTCTTAAAAATGATCAGTGTTAGATAGAGGTAACCTGCTGGTTTGATTGTTTGACCAAATTATAAAGACATCTGTGAATCTTTTAGTTTTCATGTGATTTGTTGTTTTGTGTGATTTAGTATCAAAGAACAAAAGACCACAGTGAATATTGGTGCAGAAATTGTACGGTGGAAAATTCTAAAGGATCAAAAGGGAATGAACAGTGATGTGGAACTGGCATCTTTTCTACTCAACAGGTGAGGACACAAACACAACTTTAAATAACAGTTCACAGTTTCATTTACAGCATACATAATCCACAATGCTAGAGTTATTAATATAATAATAATAATAATAATAATAATAATAATTTTTATTTTATAATAATTTTTTTTGCAAGTTACCTGACTTTCGAAATGTTGTACATTGTGCCTTTTGAAGCTAATTCAGCACCTTGGAATATGTGTTAAAATACATAAAGGGATAGTTAAAAATGAAAATTCTGTCATCACTCACTCTCAAGTTGCTGAACAATTTATTTCTCTGCTGAACAAAAAATAAGATATTTTGAAGAATGTTGATAATCAAACAGTTGTTGAGCCCCATTGACTTCCATAGTTGGGGAAAAATACTATGGCACTCAATGTGGACCAGAAACTTTTTGGTTACGAACATTCTTCAAAATTTCTTCTTTTGTGTTGAGGACAACAAAGAAATTCATACAGATCTAGAACAATTTGAGGATTTACTCAATTATGACAGAATTTTCCCTTTAAAAAGACAATGTTTATTTGATGTCTTCAGTCAGTTTTTATAGAGATGAATCACTAAGAATGTTTATATGTACCTTAAAAAAAACACTGGAAATACTGACCTTGTATACATTTGAGTGCAATGATCTTATATATACATTTAAAGCTTCTTATCAACATACCATAGATCTGTTTGCAAAAAATAAATAAATAAAAAATGCTGTTTCTAGTTCTAGTTTTGTCTAATATTGCACATGCTGTATTTTATTAGACATACAATAAACAATGACCAAATGTACTTTGCTAACAGGATTCAGTGTGAAAAAAAAACAGACTTTCAGAGTAACCGCTTCAAAAACTTCAGAGAAAATCTCACCTGGGTCTTTCAGGTATGGGAAATTTAGTTTTGTATTTATTGTTCAGATTTATACTATAATAAACAAATAGGTTTTTCAACAAATGTAAAATCATGTATTTTTATTGTAAAAGGACAACTAATTAATGTATTCAGCATTTGCCTTAGAATTTTAGTTGTGTACACATCCATATGTCAACAATGCTAGACTCATATATTTTCATGTTGGTAGATGAGTAGCTTCAATAAACTTGTATAACAATATCCACAATTCTGTATGATCTGTATTTTATGTATGATTTGGGGCGCAGTCATATTGACATTCTGTAATGTTAATTTTGCCTACCTTAAAACTAGTCTGTGTGTTACGTCTACTACCTTTGTCTAAGAGGTTATGCGCCTGTTAAATTGCATATAGACAAACACTATTTTGTCATTTAACTAGGCACTTTTAATAATTTTACCTAAAATTATTGCATAAATAGTTTTCTCAAGCTAACTGGTATTCTGCAGTTTTCATTTGTATTTTATACCTTTGCTACTTGTAGTTTCACATTATCACAGTTTCATTAATGCTTTTACTTCTGCTTGTCTATAATTTGTTTAACCAAATGTTTAATATGTTGTACCCATCTTTGTTTTTATGCTTTTAGGGCCTTGAGCAAAAAATAATTACATTCCTAAAGAATGAGCTGGAAAGATTTAAGAAAATACTAAAAAAAGAGAACACCCAATACTTTGTGCAGGACTTCATGGAGGATACGTGTAGTATCAAAGAAGCAGCTCTTGATATCACTCTCCATTTCCTAAAAATGATGAAGCAAGATGAACTTGCAGATACTCTAAAAGGTAAGAGGCTCACAACCATCTGTCATGTTGTCACTTAAAGTCAGGAGAGAAATGTAGGATCAAGTATTTTTTTTTATGTTCGTGTATTTAGATGAGCTTGTCTTCATTTATCAACGACAACTTAAATCGAACCTGAAGAAGAAGCATCAATGTGTGTTTGAAGGAATTGCAAAGCAAGGTGACTCCACACTTCTGAATAGCATCTACACAGATCTCTATATCACTCAGGGTGGCAGTGAACAGGTCAATACTCAACATGAAATAAGACAGATTGAGAATTCCAGGCGTACTGAATCACAAGAGATACAGATTGAATGCACAAATTTGTTTGAATCACCTGAAAAAGACAAGATCAGAACTGTATTGACTAAAGGAGTTGCTGGCATCGGTAAATCCATCTCTGTGCAAAAGTTTATTCTGGATTGGGCTGAAGAAAAAAAAAATAAAGATATCAGCTTTATATTTCCTCTTCCATTCAGAGAGATGAACTTAAAGGAGGAAGGAAACCAAAGTCTGATGAACCTTGTAAGTCAGTTTTTCCCAGAGGTAAAAGGATTGAATCTTACAAGAAATGATAAATTCAAAGTCCTGTTCATTCTTGATGGATTGGATGAATGTCGCCTTCCTTTAAACTTTAAGGACAATGAGACGTGGCGTGACGTATCATCACCAGCCTCACTGGATGTTCTCCTAACTAACCTCATCAGGGGAAATCTGCTTCCTTCTGCTCTCATCTGGATCACCACCAGACCAGCCGCTGCCAGTAAGATTCCTCCCTACTGTATAGACCGAGTGACAGAGGTCAGAGGGTTCAATGATGAACAAAAGGAGGAGTACTTCAGAAAAAGGTTCACAGATAAGAAAATGGCCAACACAATCATTGATCATGTTAAAAAATCAAAGAGTCTCTTTATCATGTGCCACATCCCAGTCTTCTGCTGGATTTCAGCCACTGTTCTCCAGAACATTTTGGAAGAGAAATTAAATAATCCAAAATTTCAGACTGAGGACGCCTCTAAAACACTGCAGGAATCAAATACTGAAGACATTCCCAAGACTCTGACACAAATGTACACACACTTTCTCCGCTTTCAGATCCAGCAGAGCCGCCGAAAGTATGAGGGAGAATACACACCAGATGTTTCCTGGGATAAAGATGCCATCCTTTCACTGGGGAAACTGGCATTTCGACAGCTGGAAAGAAACAACCTGATTTTCTATGACGCAGACCTGGAAGCCTGTGGTATTGATGCCTCTAAAGCATCATTGTACTCAGGCATGTGTACCCAGATCTTTAAGGAGGAAACGGGGATCATTCTTGATACCATGTACTGCTTTGTTCACATGAGCATTCAGGAGTTTATTGCAGCCCTTTATGCACATCTGTTTCTAGACATCAACAAGAAAAATGTGTTTGATCAAGAGTCTACAGAACAACGAAACAAAAATGAAGCCATGATTGATTTGCTGGAAGCTGCAGTGGACAAGGCGCTCGAGAGTGACATTGGACATCTGGATCTTTTCCTTCGATTCCTTCTTGGTCTGTCACTTGAGTCTAATCGTCCACTCTTACGAGGACTGTTGACACATCAAGACATCAATGCCCAGAGCAACAATGACATAGTTCAGTACATCAAGCAAAAGTTGGGAGAAAATTTATCTCCAGAAAGGTCCATCAGTCTGTTCTACTGTCTGAATGAACTGAATGACCAAACTCTGGTTGAAGACATACAAACACAGCTTAGCAAAGGAAGTCTCTCATCTGCTGACCTTTCACCTGCCCAGTGGTCTGCTTTGGCCTTTGTGTTGTTGACATCAGAGGAGGAGCTGGAGGTCTTTGAGCTTCAGAAATTTAAGAAATCAGACGAGTGTCTCATTAGACTATCAGCGGTCATCAAAACCTCCAAAAGAGCTCTGTAAGTCTTTTACTTTTTGCTTTCATCTGCATTGATTCTTAGTTGCATACAATACATGAATGTCTAACATCTATATAGTTCATTCATATCAGTAGTTTATTTATATTTTTTTCTTTAATGAATACATTGGAAATAAAGTCAAATGTTCCTATTTTATTATAATTTTAGTATATAAGTATTATAAATTTTATGTAGAAAAATCTGTAATCTGTAATTCCTTTGTAGGTTAAATGACTGTAACTTAACAGACAACAGCTGTTCAGCTCTGGCTACAGTTCTTGGATCAGATACCAATCTGAAAGAGTTGAACATGAACAATAATAATCTGAAGAATTCAGGAGTGGAGCTGCTTTGCACTGGACTGAAGGGTGTGAAGTGTATATTGGAGACACTTTGGTAAGTTGTGTGATGTAACAATTAGGACAAAGGGAAATATTATTAATTAATTGTGGTCAGTTATAAATATTTGTATGAGGTAATATACTAGGTCGACAAATCTGTTCATCCTATGAAAATTCAGTGCAATCAAGATCAAGGTGTCTTTTATTATTATTCCACAGTTTAATTCTTTTATTATTATTCCACAGTTTAATAGGTAAATGAATTTATCACGGAACCACAAACTTAACACTTTTGAAAATCCAGCATTTAGTTTATCATGATAAGAGCTCATTGTCACATGTATTAAAATGATGGTGTTCTTCTTCCATGAGGGGGTTTGGAGTCACGGCACTTGTTTCCAGGTGGACCATTAACATCCTGTAGAATTCAACCAACCAGATGACGACTTAAAACATCCTGAAGTGTCTCCAGTTAACAGTTGACATATGCATCAGTTGTTCAGCCAACTGTCCATGGGCGATTTATTAAAACCATTTAAAATCATAATACAACATTGCATAATGCTATCATTCTTAAATCTACCCTTACACAGGAGAATACAATACAAGTTTACAGTGTGCATGTGTGCTTAACTTTGATGTTCACATATTCTTGTTGAAGAAATTACAGTGGCTGTAGCATTTCAATCATAAAGAAGTGGCCAAATATTATTATTATTATTTAACTAGTATTATATTTTTAATTATGCTGGTTGGCCAAAAACAAGGATTTGATCATGCTGTGTAACAACAACAATCACCAGGCTTTTAGCCCCCTCTGCAGGCATTTGTTATAATATATATTATGTACTTATAACTTTTTAGGCGAAAAACACTCTTGATTTATTTAAATATGCAGATTAGCTTGTTTTGGTTTAAAAGAAATCTACAGATGCAAAGAGACTGAGGGTAGTAGGCTTAAAACAAACACCATCTAAATGTGTATTTTGGAAGTTTTCTTTCCATTACAGTAAAAGAAGACATGGAAGCAAAAATAGACAAATCTTAAAACTGCCCACTACATGAAAGAAGTATTCCACTAACACCAAAAGAATTAAAATGATTTATTGATTTGTGCAAAATAAACAAATTATTTTTGAAACTATGTCCCTCTCCTTGGTGCAGTCATTTATTCTAAATATATAAATACTTGAAAATAGTAGTGTAGGAAACATGCACATTGTTGCATTGATTCCTTTGCTGTTGCCTTCTCTTGTAATAAACCTAGTGAATACTATAGGCCCCGATATACTTCAAATTAAATCGAAGAACAAACTGATGTGATGTCATTTCGAACAAAATCAGGCAAAAACAAAGTTTGTTTTGTGTTCTTTTTGGAAGTTCGAAACGGCTTGCCAAAGCAAACTTTCAGGAAAAGTTCGCCTCAGCTGCAAAAAACCTTCGTACTACCATTGGTCTGTGACGGTAACGTAATAGGAGGTGTGTGCTGAGGCTCCGCCTTCATCCGCGTGGAAGTCTTCTCTGACTTATTTGATCTGTAGAGTTTGTTGAGGTAAGATCTCCGCGATTGAAAACGTGAACACACAGGATAGCCGCTTTATAGTACAAAATGAAGTGATGATGAAATGAGGCACTGACCCTGTTTTTCGTGTTTGATACTGTAAAGCTGCTTGATTTTAAGCAATCTATTGAATAAACATCTATTCTATATGCTATATAGCCTAAATAAACGTGACGTGACTGGAGTTCTAATTTGCAGAGCTCGTGCTAACGTAACCATATTATGATCAGAGACTTTTCTTATGCTTTCTATAAAAAAAATGCTTGCTGTTTTCTCATTTTTGTAGTGTTTATTTTGTTACTGAGAAGAAAGTGTACAGCACGTATTTACATATTCATCTAACTGTCGCTCTCAGCAGTGTGGGCGGTGTCAGATGTTTGATTACAGTATATCGCAGCTCACGCATTTCAAACTTCGTTTTACCCCTAAACGAAGAACAAAAAAGAACTTCGCTTGAAGTATATCGGAGCCTTAAAGAAGACAACGGTCTCTGTGTGAACTGATTTATAGAAATCTGTGGAGTATGAAACAATTGTGTGAGGGAATTAAGTGTGAGGGAATTAAAATAATTTAGTAAGGATGTCAGAGTTGTGTTAATATATCTAACGTTTTGTTTATTATTTTTTAAAAATAAATAATATGAGAAGTGCCCTTTTTTCCACTTGAGCCCCTGCCCCCCAAAATGTCTTTGCACATCCCTGGCTAAATCTACCGGATTTTTCAAATCAACAGGAACATCACAAACACCAGCAATTTCATACCGTGTTTTTGAAACTGTCTTTAGATCACTACAGTTTTAAAAAGAAAATACTCAGCAATGGTGTCATTTGCATTTAAAGGTACACACACCATATAAGTGCTTTTTTTTTCTCCCACCCAAAAATAGGCAGTTAAAACATGGTATAATATAAAATCCACAGTGTTTTTTAAGCTGAAATTTCACAGACACATTCTGGGGATACCTGAGACTTATATTAAATGTTGTAAAAAGGGGCATAATAGGTCACCTTTAACAGAAACTGTATGAGATTACATTTTTATAGACTTTTAAACAGGAGTATCACTAATGGCTGGAAAGTAAAAGGATCAAATAATCTTTTCAGATTGTAGTATGCTGATCTCTTCTCTACTTCCTACAGTTAATGGTACAGTTGTGTATCTTCATCATGTTTTGTAATATTTCATTTAGGCTCAGTGAGTGTAATCTAACAAAGGAAAGCTGTTCAGCTCTTGCTCCAGTTCTCAGTTCAGACTCCAGCGATCTGAAGGATCTTGAACTGAGCAATAATAATCTGGAGGATTCAGGAGTGAAGCTGCTTTGTGATGGACTGAAAAATAACTGTAAACTGGAGAAAATCAGGTGAGATGATTTCTAACATATTAAAGGTCTCCGGGCATTTTGTTTGCCTCTATATCCTATTTTTTTACTATTTTCCAATTTATACAAGAAAGAAAATATAATTTACAAACCATTTCCTTTAGGGTAGAGGTGTCCAAACTTTTTACACCAGAGGGCCAAAAATCAAACCTGATCACGGTTCTGTGGGCTGAAAGTAAAAGTTGCATTATATCAAAATTTTATATTAAAAGTCGTTAACTATCATAATTTACTCATTTAACTATCCCAGTTTTCAGTACAGTGAATCTTTATTGCTGTTTTTAATGTTTTAGTTACTTTTAAACACCAACTGACATCTAAAAAAAGAAACTAAGTGAACATTTAAACAAATAAATGAACTTGAAAAAATAAGAAACTAAATTAATCCACAAATAATTAAAAAATAATGCAAAGTAGATTTGTATTTCAGACAACATATAAACTGTTAACAGTAAACAAAACATTTACTGGTTAAAATATAAATTAAGTCAATTATGTCAAGGGAATAACCATCTTTAAATTAAGCATATTAATTAAATAACTTAATGGCATTTATTACATGACTCTCTAATATGTGATTCTGAAGTAAATACTACACTGGTTTTATTACTGGATGAATCAGTGTTTTACAAATAATCTTTTGAATGAATGATTCAGTGACAATTACAATTTTTTTATCATTTGTTTGTCGCTACCTAGTGGTATAATAGTGTAATGATATAATCTTTATTTGAGGTGATGTGCTACATCAAGGTTATTTGCTCTATTTTGATTGCTATTATAGACCTCTATATTTATATCCAAACTATAAACCTTAATCCAATTAATTCTGTGATAATCTGAATGATTGTAAGAAAGAAATAATTAAGAAGAAATAAATAAAGAAATAAAGTTGTCTTAAGGTGTGAGAACGCTGGCGCGCTACTGCTGCCGCTTCACGCTGGTGCTTGTTCGTCTGTCTGTTTGACTGTCTGCCGATACGTTTTTGGATTCGTTTCTACTGACTTAAACAGATCTGATTATCTGGATTCTTTTCTGGATTACTTTCTTCACTTTAAAGTTTTGAACGACTGCCCTGGCATTTTCGCGATCCTGTCACACTGATCGGCTACGAGCCCTCTCCATTCCTACTCACATCCTTCCCGACATCTGGCAAGGTGAGTCTCCACTCTCTCTGTCATTTGTGGTGTAAGTCCTCGGTATGGTTGGGTAGCCTTCCCTTCTGTGGATTGTGTGGATTGTGTTTCGGTTCGGTTCTGGCTAACGTAGTTAAACCGACAGTTGATATATGGGTCTGCTGAATACTTTTATGAGTGAATGTCTGCGCAAACTGCTGCCGCTGCTCTCTGACGGCTTCATCTATTTTATTCCGTTGTTTGATTACTGATTTCTCTGGTCGTTTTAACAAACTGCACCTGAGGACTGTTTTTCCCAAATAGAAAACTTCAACTTTTCAGTAACTCTAACTGGGCTGACGGTTTGATCACGGCCTTTTGGTGTCGCTTACTTCTCAAGGAGTCATCCAGGAGTTTGTTTGCAACAATGTGGATCAGCCGACTTCTCTTGTGGATTATACTTTATTTCATTTACCATCCAGTGACATCGATATTTCAATATACAGCGGCAGAACTTTTCTCACTGCGATTTTGTGTCATCGAACCTCCGCTGACCCTTAAGTCTCACCAGGATATTATATACTATCCTCGCCAGAAGTACATCCATCGCGGGTCACGACGGAACTATATCTATGACGATTCTGGTCCAATACGATCGTTCTGGTCATCTACCTCGCATCCACCAAAGAAATCAAAACGGACTGTTGATCACAGTGTGTTAGCCAACGTAACCAGGACAACTAGTACCAAATCAGTTAAGAACTGTTACGTGCTGCGCGTGTTTTCGATGTTTTTTTTTTTTTCTGCCTCTGTTTTCTGTCCTCTGTGCTGTCTTGCTCTCAGGTCCACGCTGATTGGAGTAGGTGACTGTCACTCTTCATTACGGTGTCGTCTCTGCAGCCAATCAAGTGCCGCCCTGGAAGTTTAAAAGTCTCCCGGCGTGTCTTGTTCAGCAGTGCAGCTTGTGTGTGTCTCAGGCGTTTTAGTAGAGCCTGTTATACTCTGTATGTTTTGTTCCTTTTGGCGTGTGAATCCGACACTTGACTTTGTCTATGTTAGAATGTCGAGAGTTAAGAGTAACTGATTACCTTTTGGGGAGTGAACAGGTAAGCAGGTCGCGCGACATACATATTGCCCGCAGTTATCAAGTGTTAGAAACACCAGGTAAGAGGTGAGCGCCCTTTCTTGTATTTTGGTTTTTATTTAAGGGTAGGTATAGTTATGGCGTCGGATGCGCCGAAGATCTCGGGTTTTCTTTTCACATTTTTCTTTGGTTAGTAAGTTAGAGGGTTTGAGAATTTAGTTTATGAATTGTTTTGTTTTATTCCTTTGTTTATTTTGGCGCCACCCTAGTTCCTTTTCCCCAGTAGTCAATTGTAAATTTCTTTATCCATTCTTCTATATGAATGCATTGTATTATAGCGCACTCACACTGATTAGTGGCTTCGGCTTGACGTACCAACATTAAACAAATTAATTGTACCCGCTTTTGTGTGCCTGGTCTTTTCTGCTGCCCGCTCCATTACAGCAATGTTAAAAACTAAATGTTGCGTTCTACCCTAGACCTTTAAAAGTTCGTAACATTTAATGGGGGCTCGTCCGGGATAAATATCTCCCGTGATATTAAACATTGCTGGAGTGGGAAGTAGAATGGCCATGGCTCTTTTGTAATTTGTTTGAAGGGCGTGACTGGTTAACCGGGTTTGTTTCGGCGTGGCAATGGCCGATTTTGATTTGGATAACTTCGTTAGAACGCCGTCTGTTGAGCGGCTTAACAAGTGCCGAAAAGATGATTTGCTATGCATCGCTGCTCATTATAAAATTGCGGTTACGAAGCAACAGCTTAAGAGAGATATTAAGAGCATTATCGTACAGAGGTTGGTGGAACTGGGTGTTTTGGTTTTGCCTGCTGGAGCAGACGAAGATTCTCTCAGCACCGACGTTCACTCAAATGTGTCTGGTGATGAGGAGCAGGGTGGAACGGCTGAGGTGGAGGGGTCTGAGACCAAGGCTGTTCTGCCGCCCTTTGAACCTTCTTCTCCGATCTCTGTTGGGTCGGTAGGTGATGCCCAGCTGAAAGTTCGTTTGGCGCGTGTCCAAATGGAAGCGCAGGAACGGGCAGAGAGTCGTCGGGCTGAGATGAAGTTACGACTTGAAGTTCGCAGGTTAGAAATTGAGGCGGAAAAGCAGGTTAAACTGCGTGAACTGGAGCTGAACGCAGCTAAAATTTCACCTGCCCCAGTTGTTCCACCGGTGCAGGCTGCTGGCGCTCCGTCAGGGGCTGGGTTAGCAGTAACCACCTTTGACGTGAGTAAGCATATCTCTCTCGTACCGCAATTTCGAGAAGCAGAAGTCGACTCATATTTTGGTGTGTTTGAGCGTATCGCGTCCGCACTAAATTGGTCTAGGGAAGTGTGGCCTTTACTGTTGCAGTGCAAATTAACTGGTAAGGCACAGGAGATATGTGCAACTCTATCTTTAGAAGATAGTTTAAATTACGACATGATGAAAGCTGCAATCTTGCGCGCTTATGAGTTAGTACCAGAAGCTTATCGGCAACGGTTTAGAGGCCACAAAAAAAATTTCAGTCAATCGTTCGTTGAATTCGCCAGAGAGAAAGGTGTTTTATTTGACAAGTGGTGCGCGTCGAGTAAAGTTACAGATTTTAAGACGCTACGAGAACTTATTCTTTTAGAAGAATTTAAGAACTGTATTCCCGAACGTGTCGTTGTTTATTTAAATGAACAAAAGGTGACTTCTTTATCTCATGCGTCTGTCCTGGCAGATGAATTCGTGTTAACACATAAGAACGTATTTACCACCGTCCGTTCTGATAAACCCACGTCCGTTCCTTTGATTAACCAGTCACGACCGAAAGCAGGTGCTCCGAAGTCAAAAGAGGATCGAGAATGCTTTTATTGTCATAAGTCTGGTCATTTAATTGCTGACTGTTCTGTGCTGAAACGAAAGCAGCAGGGCTCTGCGACCAAGAGCGTTGGTTTTGTAAAGGCTGTTGATGTTGCAAATGTTGAGCGTGATGGTAGGCCAGATTCTAGTTATGAACCGTTCTTGACGGAAGGGTTAATTTCTATTACGGGTAAGTCTACAGAACAGGTAAGAATTAAAATGCTCCGCGACACTGGTACTACTCAATCCTTTGTGGTTGCCGGTGTACTGCCGTTCTCTGAGCAGACCTTTTGTGGCAGTAATGTGTTGGTACAGGGCATAGAGATGGGTCTCCTTAAAGTGCCGTTACATCAGGTGCATTTGCAGTCTGAGCTGTGTACAGGTTTTGTAAAAGTAGGAGTTCGTGAATGTTTGCCTGTGAAAGGGGTACAATTTATCCTCGGCAATGATCTAGCTGGTGGGAAGGTTTTTCCCGTGTTGGAGGTTTTTGATAACCCTGTGTTAGATCAGGCCGATGAGGTGTCCGAGATGTATCCTGAAATTTTTCCGGCTTGCGCCGTTACGCGAGCCCAGGCTCGTAAGAAAGATGTGTTCGATTTGTCGTCCTCTTTTATTGCACCTATGCTTGCCGATGACGTTTTACCGCCGGTGGTAGGTAAGACTGTTGAAGAATTCTCTCCTATCAGTTCGCACTGTTTGAAGTTGCCCGTGACGCGTGAAAAAATTATTTCTGCACAAACAGCTGACTTGACTTTGCGAAAATGTTTCTCTGCGGTTGTTCCTTTGGAGGAAGCACAACAGAGAAAATCTGCTTATTTCGTTGAAAATGGCTTATTGACGCGTAAGTGGTGTTCTGATGTTAAGGATGATTCGGAATGGAATGTGGTGTACCAAATTGTGATTCCCTCATGTTATCGTCAGCAAGTTCTATTCCTAGCTCATGATCATGATTTATCAGGACATTTAGGAATTAAGAAAACATATAATCGAATTCTGAGGCATTTCTTTTGGCCTCGCCTAAAAACTGATGTCGCTCATTTCTGCCGCACTTGTCACACTTGTCAGGTTACTGGCAAACCGAATCAGGTAATTCCCCCTGCGCCGCTCGTCCCTATTCCAGTGGTAGGAGAACCGTTTGAGCACGTAATCGTTGATTGCGTAGGACCTCTACCTAAAACTAAAAACGGTAATCAATTTCTTTTAACAATCATGTGTAGTGCTACGCGTTTTCCTGAGGCGATTCCATTGAGAAAAATCACAGCTCCGGTAATCATTAAAGCGCTTGTGAAATTCTTTTCTACGTTTGGCTTACCGAAGGTCGTGCAAAGCGATCAAGGTACTAATTTTCTCTCTAAACTTTTTTCACAAGTTTTGACTACCTTGAATATTTCTCATAGAGTTGCAAGCGCCTATCACCCAGAGACTCAAGGGGCTCTCGAACGCTTCCATCAAACGTTGAAAGCGATGCTCAGGAAGTACTGCATGGATACAGGTAAGGATTGGGACGAGGGGGTACCGTTGGTTTTGTTTGCGGCTAGAGAGGCTGTGCAGGAAAGCCTTGGTTTTAGTCCCGCTGAGCTCGTGTTCGGACATACTGTCCGAGGTCCTTTAAAAATGCTCAAGGAAAATATTCTGTCTCTTGATTCCAGCCCAAAAACGAATGTTTTGGATTACGTTAGTAAATTCCGTGAGCGGTTGCATAAAGTTTGTTCTATGGCGAGAGATTCATTGACTGTTGCTCAGGAAAAGATGAAACGTCAGTTTGATCATAAATCGGTTCAGCGCTGTTTTCAAGAAGGGGATCAGGTGTTTGTGTTACTCCCTGTTGTTGGCTCTGCTTTATCTGCACGTTTCTCAGGTCCTTACCAAGTGTCAAAGAAGTTGAGTGACACCGATTATGTGGTTTGTACTCCCGACAGAAAGAGAAAGTCTCGCGTGTGCCATGTGAACATGTTAAAAGCATATCACAGTAGGGAATCTCCCCAAACAGAAGTTTCGGCTGTTTCTGCTGTTTCTGATGTTCCAGCTCATGGTCCAGCTCCTGTAGCTATAGCCTGTGGTGGAGTGACTGCCGCTTGTGATGCTGATGCTGAGGATGATGGTATAGGGTCCCGTCATGCATATCAACAATGTGCTAGACTTAAGAATTCTGAGGTATTAAGCGAACTACCATCTCACTTAAAACATCTATCTGAAGAACAACGAAGTGATATTATGCATCTGATTAACGATTTCCCTTCTCTGTTTAATGACGTTCCTTCTCGCACTTCAGTTCTGCAGCATGATATTAATGTAGGTGATGCCACTCCGTTAAAGCAGCATGCGTACCGTGTGAATGCCACAAAGAGAGCTGTCATGCGAGATGAGGTTGAGTACTTATTGAGGCATGAACTTGCTAAGTTTAGTTGTAGTCCTTGGAGTTCACCATGCCTATTAGTCCCGAAGAGTGATGGCACCGCTCGATTCTGTACTGACTATCGGAAGGTAAATGCAGTTACCATTCCAGACTGTTTTCCCCTGCCGCGCATGGAAGATTGCGTGGATAATCTTGGTTCTGCTCGTTATGTCAGTAAATTAGATCTATTAAAGGGATACTGGCAAGTGCCCCTTACCTCTCGTGCTTCTGATATCGCAGCTTTTGTGACTCCTGACAGTTTCTTACAATATTCTGTTATGGCTTTCGAGATGCGCAACGCTCCCGCTACTTTTCAACGACTCATCAATATCGTGCTTTCCGGGGTGCCAAATTGTAATGCTTATTTGGACGATCTAGTGGTGTATTCTACTGACTGGTCAGAACATGTATCACTGTTACGGACTGTATTTGAGCGTCTTGCTAAAGCTTCTCTGACCTTGAATTTGGCCAAGTGTGAGTTTGCTCAAGCAACCATTACTTATCTTGGTAAAAAAGTCGGTCAAGGTCAAGTGCGCCCGTTAGAAGCGAAAGTAACAGCCATAGCTGAATTTCCAACTCCAGCTACTCGACGGGAACTCCGCAGGTTCTTAGGAATGGCTGGCTATTATCGCAGTTTCTGTAAGAACTTTTCCATCATTGCGCAACCTTTAACGTCGCTCCTTAGTCCATCTTGTCAGTTTCGGTGGTCTGACGAATGTCAGCATGCGTTTACGTCGATTAAATCTCTTTTGTGTAGCGCTCCTGTTTTGATGGCTCCTAACCTTGATTCTGAGTTTAAATTGGAGGTGGATGCCAGCGCGGTTGGTGCCGGAGCCGTGCTGTTACAGGAGGATGCGGATGGAATTGATCATCCCGTCTGCTACTTCTCGCGTAAGTTTAACAAACATCAAATTAATTATTCGACGATTGAGAAAGAGACGTTGGCACTGCTTATGGCCCTTCAATATTTCGACGTGTATGTTGGGTCTAACTGTCCAGTTACTGTATTTACGGATCATAACCCTCTAGTGTTTTTGTCGCGTATGTACAATCAGAATCAACGCTTAATGCGTTGGTCCCTGATTGTACAGAGTTACAATTTGGTCATAAAGCACAAGAGAGGTGCGGAGAACGTGTTCGCTGATGCCCTCTCTAGGGTGTAATTGTGCTACCTGTTTATTGCTGAAATAACAAATATATGCAATTTCATATAGTTTGTTCTTGTGGGCGGGAGTGTTACGTGCTGCGCGTGTTTTCGATGTTTTTTTTTTTTTTCTGCCTCTGTTTTCTGTCCTCTGTGCTGTCTTGCTCTCAGGTCCACGCTGATTGGAGTAGGTGACTGTCACTCTTCATTACGGTGTCGTCTCTGCAGCCAATCAAGTGCCGCCCTGGAAGTTTAAAAGTCTCCCGGCGTGTCTTGTTCAGCAGTGCAGCTTGTGTGTGTCTCAGGCGTTTTAGTAGAGCCTGTTATACTCTGTATGTTTTGTTCCTTTTGGCGTGTGAATCCGACACTTGACTTTGTCTATGTTAGAATGTCGAGAGTTAAGAGTAACTGATTACCTTTTGGGGAGTGAACAGGTAAGCAGGTCGCGCGACATACATATTGCCCGCAGTTATCAAGTGTTAGAAACACCAGGTAAGAGGTGAGCGCCCTTTCTTGTATTTTGGTTTTTATTTAAGGGTAGGTATAGTTATGGCGTCGGATGCGCCGAAGATCTCGGGTTTTCTTTTCACATTTTTCTTTGGTTAGTAAGTTAGAGGGTTTGAGAATTTAGTTTATGAATTGTTTTGTTTTATTCCTTTGTTTATTTTGGCGCCACCCTAGTTCCTTTTCCCCAGTAGTCAATTGTAAATTTCTTTATCCATTCTTCTATATGAATGCATTGTATTATAGCGCACTCACACTGATTAGTGGCTTCGGCTTGACGTACCAACATTAAACAAATTAATTGTACCCGCTTTTGTGTGCCTGGTCTTTTCTGCTGCCCGCTCCATTACAGCAATGTTAAAAACTAAATGTTGCGTTCTACCCTAGACCTTTAAAAGTTCGTAACATTTAATGGGGGCTCGTCCGGGATAAATATCTCCCGTGATATTAAACATTGCTGGAGTGGGAAGTAGAATGGCCATGGCTCTTTTGTAATTTGTTTGAAGGGCGTGACTGGTTAACCGGGTTTGTTTCGGCGTGGCAATGGCCGATTTTGATTTGGATAACTTCGTTAGAACGCCGTCTGTTGAGCGGCTTAACAAGTGCCGAAAAGATGATTTGCTATGCATCGCTGCTCATTATAAAATTGCGGTTACGAAGCAACAGCTTAAGAGAGATATTAAGAGCATTATCGTACAGAGGTTGGTGGAACTGGGTGTTTTGGTTTTGCCTGCTGGAGCAGACGAAGATTCTCTCAGCACCGACGTTCACTCAAATGTGTCTGGTGATGAGGAGCAGGGTGGAACGGCTGAGGTGGAGGGGTCTGAGACCAAGGCTGTTCTGCCGCCCTTTGAACCTTCTTCTCCGATCTCTGTTGGGTCGGTAGGTGATGCCCAGCTGAAAGTTCGTTTGGCGCGTGTCCAAATGGAAGCGCAGGAACGGGCAGAGAGTCGTCGGGCTGAGATGAAGTTACGACTTGAAGTTCGCAGGTTAGAAATTGAGGCGGAAAAGCAGGTTAAACTGCGTGAACTGGAGCTGAACGCAGCTAAAATTTCACCTGCCCCAGTTGTTCCACCGGTGCAGGCTGCTGGCGCTCCGTCAGGGGCTGGGTTAGCAGTAACCACCTTTGACGTGAGTAAGCATATCTCTCTCGTACCGCAATTTCGAGAAGCAGAAGTCGACTCATATTTTGGTGTGTTTGAGCGTATCGCGTCCGCACTAAATTGGTCTAGGGAAGTGTGGCCTTTACTGTTGCAGTGCAAATTAACTGGTAAGGCACAGGAGATATGTGCAACTCTATCTTTAGAAGATAGTTTAAATTACGACATGATGAAAGCTGCAATCTTGCGCGCTTATGAGTTAGTACCAGAAGCTTATCGGCAACGGTTTAGAGGCCACAAAAAAAATTTCAGTCAATCGTTCGTTGAATTCGCCAGAGAGAAAGGTGTTTTATTTGACAAGTGGTGCGCGTCGAGTAAAGTTACAGATTTTAAGACGCTACGAGAACTTATTCTTTTAGAAGAATTTAAGAACTGTATTCCCGAACGTGTCGTTGTTTATTTAAATGAACAAAAGGTGACTTCTTTATCTCATGCGTCTGTCCTGGCAGATGAATTCGTGTTAACACATAAGAACGTATTTACCACCGTCCGTTCTGATAAACCCACGTCCGTTCCTTTGATTAACCAGTCACGACCGAAAGCAGGTGCTCCGAAGTCAAAAGAGGATCGAGAATGCTTTTATTGTCATAAGTCTGGTCATTTAATTGCTGACTGTTCTGTGCTGAAACGAAAGCAGCAGGGCTCTGCGACCAAGAGCGTTGGTTTTGTAAAGGCTGTTGATGTTGCAAATGTTGAGCGTGATGGTAGGCCAGATTCTAGTTATGAACCGTTCTTGACGGAAGGGTTAATTTCTATTACGGGTAAGTCTACAGAACAGGTAAGAATTAAAATGCTCCGCGACACTGGTACTACTCAATCCTTTGTGGTTGCCGGTGTACTGCCGTTCTCTGAGCAGACCTTTTGTGGCAGTAATGTGTTGGTACAGGGCATAGAGATGGGTCTCCTTAAAGTGCCGTTACATCAGGTGCATTTGCAGTCTGAGCTGTGTACAGGTTTTGTAAAAGTAGGAGTTCGTGAATGTTTGCCTGTGAAAGGGGTACAATTTATCCTCGGCAATGATCTAGCTGGTGGGAAGGTTTTTCCCGTGTTGGAGGTTTTTGATAACCCTGTGTTAGATCAGGCCGATGAGGTGTCCGAGATGTATCCTGAAATTTTTCCGGCTTGCGCCGTTACGCGAGCCCAGGCTCGTAAGAAAGATGTGTTCGATTTGTCGTCCTCTTTTATTGCACCTATGCTTGCCGATGACGTTTTACCGCCGGTGGTAGGTAAGACTGTTGAAGAATTCTCTCCTATCAGTTCGCACTGTTTGAAGTTGCCCGTGACGCGTGAAAAAATTATTTCTGCACAAACAGCTGACTTGACTTTGCGAAAATGTTTCTCTGCGGTTGTTCCTTTGGAGGAAGCACAACAGAGAAAATCTGCTTATTTCGTTGAAAATGGCTTATTGACGCGTAAGTGGTGTTCTGATGTTAAGGATGATTCGGAATGGAATGTGGTGTACCAAATTGTGATTCCCTCATGTTATCGTCAGCAAGTTCTATTCCTAGCTCATGATCATGATTTATCAGGACATTTAGGAATTAAGAAAACATATAATCGAATTCTGAGGCATTTCTTTTGGCCTCGCCTAAAAACTGATGTCGCTCATTTCTGCCGCACTTGTCACACTTGTCAGGTTACTGGCAAACCGAATCAGGTAATTCCCCCTGCGCCGCTCGTCCCTATTCCAGTGGTAGGAGAACCGTTTGAGCACGTAATCGTTGATTGCGTAGGACCTCTACCTAAAACTAAAAACGGTAATCAATTTCTTTTAACAATCATGTGTAGTGCTACGCGTTTTCCTGAGGCGATTCCATTGAGAAAAATCACAGCTCCGGTAATCATTAAAGCGCTTGTGAAATTCTTTTCTACGTTTGGCTTACCGAAGGTCGTGCAAAGCGATCAAGGTACTAATTTTCTCTCTAAACTTTTTTCACAAGTTTTGACTACCTTGAATATTTCTCATAGAGTTGCAAGCGCCTATCACCCAGAGACTCAAGGGGCTCTCGAACGCTTCCATCAAACGTTGAAAGCGATGCTCAGGAAGTACTGCATGGATACAGGTAAGGATTGGGACGAGGGGGTACCGTTGGTTTTGTTTGCGGCTAGAGAGGCTGTGCAGGAAAGCCTTGGTTTTAGTCCCGCTGAGCTCGTGTTCGGACATACTGTCCGAGGTCCTTTAAAAATGCTCAAGGAAAATATTCTGTCTCTTGATTCCAGCCCAAAAACGAATGTTTTGGATTACGTTAGTAAATTCCGTGAGCGGTTGCATAAAGTTTGTTCTATGGCGAGAGATTCATTGACTGTTGCTCAGGAAAAGATGAAACGTCAGTTTGATCATAAATCGGTTCAGCGCTGTTTTCAAGAAGGGGATCAGGTGTTTGTGTTACTCCCTGTTGTTGGCTCTGCTTTATCTGCACGTTTCTCAGGTCCTTACCAAGTGTCAAAGAAGTTGAGTGACACCGATTATGTGGTTTGTACTCCCGACAGAAAGAGAAAGTCTCGCGTGTGCCATGTGAACATGTTAAAAGCATATCACAGTAGGGAATCTCCCCAAACAGAAGTTTCGGCTGTTTCTGCTGTTTCTGATGTTCCAGCTCATGGTCCAGCTCCTGTAGCTATAGCCTGTGGTGGAGTGACTGCCGCTTGTGATGCTGATGCTGAGGATGATGGTATAGGGTCCCGTCATGCATATCAACAATGTGCTAGACTTAAGAATTCTGAGGTATTAAGCGAACTACCATCTCACTTAAAACATCTATCTGAAGAACAACGAAGTGATATTATGCATCTGATTAACGATTTCCCTTCTCTGTTTAATGACGTTCCTTCTCGCACTTCAGTTCTGCAGCATGATATTAATGTAGGTGATGCCACTCCGTTAAAGCAGCATGCGTACCGTGTGAATGCCACAAAGAGAGCTGTCATGCGAGATGAGGTTGAGTACTTATTGAGGCATGAACTTGCTAAGTTTAGTTGTAGTCCTTGGAGTTCACCATGCCTATTAGTCCCGAAGAGTGATGGCACCGCTCGATTCTGTACTGACTATCGGAAGGTAAATGCAGTTACCATTCCAGACTGTTTTCCCCTGCCGCGCATGGAAGATTGCGTGGATAATCTTGGTTCTGCTCGTTATGTCAGTAAATTAGATCTATTAAAGGGATACTGGCAAGTGCCCCTTACCTCTCGTGCTTCTGATATCGCAGCTTTTGTGACTCCTGACAGTTTCTTACAATATTCTGTTATGGCTTTCGAGATGCGCAACGCTCCCGCTACTTTTCAACGACTCATCAATATCGTGCTTTCCGGGGTGCCAAATTGTAATGCTTATTTGGACGATCTAGTGGTGTATTCTACTGACTGGTCAGAACATGTATCACTGTTACGGACTGTATTTGAGCGTCTTGCTAAAGCTTCTCTGACCTTGAATTTGGCCAAGTGTGAGTTTGCTCAAGCAACCATTACTTATCTTGGTAAAAAAGTCGGTCAAGGTCAAGTGCGCCCGTTAGAAGCGAAAGTAACAGCCATAGCTGAATTTCCAACTCCAGCTACTCGACGGGAACTCCGCAGGTTCTTAGGAATGGCTGGCTATTATCGCAGTTTCTGTAAGAACTTTTCCATCATTGCGCAACCTTTAACGTCGCTCCTTAGTCCATCTTGTCAGTTTCGGTGGTCTGACGAATGTCAGCATGCGTTTACGTCGATTAAATCTCTTTTGTGTAGCGCTCCTGTTTTGATGGCTCCTAACCTTGATTCTGAGTTTAAATTGGAGGTGGATGCCAGCGCGGTTGGTGCCGGAGCCGTGCTGTTACAGGAGGATGCGGATGGAATTGATCATCCCGTCTGCTACTTCTCGCGTAAGTTTAACAAACATCAAATTAATTATTCGACGATTGAGAAAGAGACGTTGGCACTGCTTATGGCCCTTCAATATTTCGACGTGTATGTTGGGTCTAACTGTCCAGTTACTGTATTTACGGATCATAACCCTCTAGTGTTTTTGTCGCGTATGTACAATCAGAATCAACGCTTAATGCGTTGGTCCCTGATTGTACAGAGTTACAATTTGGTCATAAAGCACAAGAGAGGTGCGGAGAACGTGTTCGCTGATGCCCTCTCTAGGGTGTAATTGTGCTACCTGTTTATTGCTGAAATAACAAATATATGCAATTTCATATAGTTTGTTCTTGTGGGCGGGAGTGTTACGTGCTGCGCGTGTTTTCGATGTTTTTTTTTTTTTCTGCCTCTGTTTTCTGTCCTCTGTGCTGTCTTGCTCTCAGGTCCACGCTGATTGGAGTAGGTGACTGTCACTCTTCATTACGGTGTCGTCTCTGCAGCCAATCAAGTGCCGCCCTGGAAGTTTAAAAGTCTCCCGGCGTGTCTTGTTCAGCAGTGCAGCTTGTGTGTGTCTCAGGCGTTTTAGTAGAGCCTGTTATACTCTGTATGTTTTGTTCCTTTTGGCGTGTGAATCCGACACTTGACTTTGTCTATGTTAGAATGTCGAGAGTTAAGAGTAACTGATTACCTTTTGGGGAGTGAACAGGTAAGCAGGTCGCGCGACATACATATTGCCCGCAGTTATCAAGTGTTAGAAACACCAGGTAAGAGGTGAGCGCCCTTTCTTGTATTTTGGTTTTTATTTAAGGGTAGGTATAGTTATGGCGTCGGATGCGCCGAAGATCTCGGGTTTTCTTTTCACATTTTTCTTTGGTTAGTAAGTTAGAGGGTTTGAGAATTTAGTTTATGAATTGTTTTGTTTTATTCCTTTGTTTATTTTGGCGCCACCCTAGTTCCTTTTCCCCAGTAGTCAATTGTAAATTTCTTTATCCATTCTTCTATATGAATGCATTGTATTATAGCGCACTCACACTGATTAGTGGCTTCGGCTTGACGTACCAACATTAAACAAATTAATTGTACCCGCTTTTGTGTGCCTGGTCTTTTCTGCTGCCCGCTCCATTACAGCAATGTTAAAAACTAAATGTTGCGTTCTACCCTAGACCTTTAAAAGTTCGTAACAAGAACGATCTAACTTTTGGTTTATTCAACATTCGCTCATTAACAAATAAAGGACCTCTTATATACGATCTCTTGAATGACAACAAGTTTGATTTCCTCTGCTTGACTGAAACATGGCAACAACCTCACGATTTCTCTCAGCTTAATCAAACTCTTCCTCCCGGCTTTGCTTACACCTGTCAACCCCGTGCCTCTGGCCGAGGAGGAGGGCTTGCGATCCTTTATAATGAGAAATGGAAAGTCTCTCCCATAACTGTGCCTTTGTATGAATCATTTGAATCCACTGTCTTACAAATTAATGGACTTGTTCCTACTGTTATAGCTACTATCTATCGCCCGCCCAGGAGCAATTCTAATTTTTTAAATGACTTTTCTGTATTTTTAACTATACTGTGTTCTGCATCTCACAATGTTATTATATTGGGTGATTTTAATATACACATGGATAATGTCAATAACACTCTCACCAGAGATTTTATATCATGTCTTGACAGTTTTGGATTACAACAATTTGTTGATTTTCCGACCCACTGTAAAGGTCATACTCTTGACCTTATTTGTTGCTCTGGTGTAGCCCCTTCTAACTGTCTAGCATTGGACTTGCCCGCATCAGATCACAAGTTAATATCATTCAGTGTTAACTTAATGGTAGAAAAAACCAACATGGGTCGTTCCATCTCATTTCGGAATGTTAAGAACATTGATCTATCTGCTCTCTCTGATGGGCTTGATAATTTCCTCATGAGAGATGTATTTTTCACTCCAGATGACTTAGTTTCCCACTATAATGAGGGACTGCATTGTGTGTTCGATAAGTTTGCACCTCTAAAAACTCGAACTGTATATTTTTCTCATTCTGCACCTTGGTTTACATCAGGACTGAGGCAACTTAAAACTAAGGGACGTCGCTTGGAACGTCTATGCATTAAAACTGGACTTACTATTCATAAACAGATGTACGCAGATCACATGCTCTCCTACAAGAATGCTCTTTTGACTGCTAAATCCAATTATTATTCCGCTATAATTAGGTCAGATGAAGGGAACACCAGATCCTTGTTTACCACAGTAAATAACATCTTACGGCCTCCTGATACCCTTCCTTCCCACCTATACTCTAGTGACTTGTGTAATAAATTTATGACCTTTTTTACAACTAAAATCGACAATATACATCAACAATTGACGCCTCAAAATAGCATGGCATGTGATCTGCCTTTTCTGCTTTATCATGACTCACCTCTCTCTTCATTTAATAGTTTTGAACTTCCGACTGTTGATGAAATATTATGTCTTATACGACAATCTAAGTCTTCCACCTGTCAGTTAGATCCTCTCCCTACTCACTTGGTTAAAGCCTGCTCATCCACTTTATCTGGTATAGTAACCGATATTATACACTCTTCTCTAACTTCTGGGATTGTTCCTTCATCTTTTAAAGTTGCTGTTATAACTCCAAGACTCAAGAAACCGGGAGCCGATCCTAACAATTTTTCCAACTTCCGCCCAATTTCCAATTTACCTTTTCTTTCAAAAATCTTGGAAAAAGTTGTTGCATCTCAGATTCATGCTCACCTTTTAAAAAATAGCCTGTTTGAAAAATTCCAGTCTGGTTTTCGGCCAATGCATAGTACTGAGACTGCCATGGTAAAAGTCGTCAATGATTTGCTGATGGCAGCTGATTCTGGACTATTAACTATACTTATCTTACTTGATTTAAGTGCAGCCTTTGACACAATTTCCCATCAAGTTCTCTTAAATAGATTACTCTCTATAGGTATCACTGGTGTTCCTCTCTCCTGGTTCAGATCCTATCTTTCCGGACGCACTCAATTTGTTCAGCTCAAAAATTTCAGGTCTTACTCTTCTTCTGTTACCACTGGTGTTCCTCAAGGCTCTGTTCTGGGCCCTCTTTTATTTATCATTTATTTATTACCCCTTGGTTACATCTTCAGGAAATATGGCATTAGTTTTCATTGCTATGCGGACGACACCCAGCTCTACTTATCATCCAAGCCAAATTCTACTCTTCTGTCTTCTTCTCTCTCAGATTGTTTAGAAGAGATTAAATCCTGGTTTTCACACAATTTTCTCAAGTTGAATACTGATAAAACAGAGGTTCTTCTTGTTGGCACTAAATCCAATTTGTCCAAATCCAATAGCTTTTCAATTTCAATTGATAATTCTATAATCTCTCCATCTTCTCAGGTTAAGAGTCTGGGTGTCATCCTCGATAGTACTTTGTCTTTTGAAACACACGTCAATAATATTACTCGGTCTGCATATTTTCACCTACGTAACATCAGCCGTCTTCGTCCATTTCTCACATCCAATTCCACAGCCATTCTTGTACACGCTCTAGTCACCTCACGCATTGATTACTGTAATTCTCTTTTATTTGGGTTACCCCACAAACTCCTTCATAAACTTCAGTTGGTCCAGAACTCAGCTGCCCGCATAATTACTAGAACCTCTTCCATTGAGCATATCTCTCCTGTTCTCTATCATTTACATTGGCTTCCTGTTAAATATCGGGTAGAGTACAAGATTCTACTTCTCACTTTCAAAGCTCTTCATAATCTTGCACCCTCATATCTCTCCGAACTGCTTCACATCTACACTCCTATGCGTACACTTCGATCTTCCTCTTCTGTCTCTTTTGCTGTACCTTCTGTTCGTTTAGTCACTATGGGGTCCAGGGCATTCAGCTGTGCTGCTCCACGTCTCTGGAATTCTCTACCACTATCCCTACAACAAAGTGATTGTCTTGTTACTTTTAAATCACGTCTTAAAACCTACTTATTTAAATTAGCTTTCTCTGACCAGTTTTAAATATTGTATGTTAGCTGTTGCTTTGTTTGTATTGTGTCTCGATTTGTTTATAACTACCTTTTACTGTACGGTGTCCTTGAGTGTTTTGAAAGGCGCCTTTAAATAAAATGTATTATTATTATAATAATACTGTTTGGTGAAAAGGCTGTTTTGGAGCTGTTTGCTATATATGACAACTCTTTCTGGATCAGAATGCAGATCGTAATGTTCGGTGTGATTTCTGTCAAAGGTTTAATAGTCACAGGAGAATTGTAATTTAGGAATAAGATTGTGTGGGCTTTTAACATTTAATTGTGCAGCTCTATAGCACAGTGTAAATTCTACAAATGTTCCCAGGTATGCATAATATGAGGATGAAAACAACAACAAAAAAGAACTTTCTTAAAAAATGAAGCATGCATTTATGCATAATAATGTACACTGCGTTCCAAATTATTATGCAAGTGACATATCAGTAAGATTTCAGTACAATAAACATTCAGATTTTAGTTTTTCTAAGAAAATGATTGTTTGTTTATTTATCCATGTCTTTTTAGATAACTGGTATCAGTCTCAGACAAAATAATTTGCCAGATCTATGAAAACCCTACTTAGAGGTTGTTCCACATTATTAAGCAAGTCACAGTTCTCATGCAATATGGGGAGGAAGAAAGATCTTTCTGAAGATGAAAAGCATGAAATGGTGCAATGTTGTGCAAAAGGCATGAAAACAACTAATATTGTGTGAAACTGAATGGAGATTATCAAATTATCATAAGATTTCTGAGAGATTTAGATACATTTAATTTAAAAATTAAATGTATTAAAAGGGCAGCTATAAAAAAAAAAGCCAGTATTGAGCAGCAAACAGGTATTTGAAGCTTCTGGTGTCTCTGGAGTCTCAAGAAACTCTCCATGCAGGCTGGCAGTTGTGCATAAAGATACATTTTAGCCACTCTAAACCAAACCTCACAAAGAGAAATGTTTACAGTGGGTTTAGAAATACATGAAGACTCATTTTTAAATAGTTTTATTCACTGACTAATGCCGTACTACAATGGATGGTCTAAACAGATGGATTTCTGGATGGTTGGTGAATGGCCACTACGTTCCAACAAGACTGTGACGTCAGCAAGGAGCTGGCAGGTGATGATTTGGGCTGGAATATTGGGAAGTGAGATGGAAGGTCCCTTTAGGGTCTCTGAGGGTATTAAAATGACTTTTTCAAGATATGTGGAGTTCATAACTGGCCATTTTCAGCTATGACATAAAAAGGAGGATAGTGCCTTCTGAAATACAATGCACTATGCACTATCCCATGCTGCAAAAAAACACCACAGCAATAAAACTGTTTGAAAATGTATTTGTACACCCACTGTAAATGTTTCTCGTTGTGAGGTTTGGTTTGGAGTGGCTGAAATGCATCTTTACGCAAAACTGCCAGCCTGCATGGAGAGCTTCTTGAGACTCCAGAGACACCAGCAGCTTCAAATACCTGTTTGCTGCTCAACACTGGCTTTTTTTATAGCTACCCTTTTAATACAATTAATTTTTTTTGATAGGAACTTTAATTAATAGGCCTTTATCTGACCGAGTTCTGCTGTGCTCTAAATCACTCACAAATCTTATGATAATTCGATAATCTCCATTCAATTTCACACAATATTAGTTGTTTTCATGCCTTTTGCACAACATTGCACCATTTCATGCTTTTCATCTTCAGAAAGATCTTTCTTCCTCCTCATATTGCATGAGAACTGTGACTTGCTTAATAATGTGGAACAACCTCTAAGTAGGGTTTCCATAGATCTGGCAAATTATTTTGTCTGAGATTGATACCAGTTATCTAAAAAGACATGGATAAATAAACAAACAAACATTTTCTTAGAAAAACTAAAATCTGAATGTTTATTGTACTGAAATCTTACTGATATGTCACTTGCATAATAATTTGGAACGCAGTGTATAATAAATAATGCTGAAATTCAAACTTGGCAGTGTGATTTTTATTAATTTGTGCATTTGTTTCCTTAATTCCGCATGCTTTGCACTTGTTGTGGCAGCGCATGCAAAAATAGAGGTATCTGTAATAATAATACAAACATAAACGATTATTAAATTCTGCAATGCACTTTAATTATCAGATAGATAGATTTTTTCACCCCTAAGGGGTCTTCCTTCAGACATACTTCCCATTGTAGGTTTTGTTTCGCTCTCAATGTGCGTGGTAAACTGCCCATAAGGGTTGCGTTAGAGTGCTCTGCATCTCGAATGAAAACAGCTATGCCAGTATATTATCTAGAATTATTCACAGTATTTTAAGTGCCCACAGTAAAAATATTGTACATATTAATTGCCGCAATAAATAGCATCACCGATTACCGGCACTTAAAAGGCTGTTTTTTATAGGCTGTATTTTTCACCTAATGTCGGGCCATAGTTTGGGCATCTCTGCTTTAGGGCTTAAAATTGTTCAGGTAATTTTGAGAATAACTGATTAATAAGCTGAATGTTACATTTTCATTCCTGTTGTAGACTTTCAAACTGTGGCATCACAGAAGAAGGTTATAAAGCTCTGGCTTCAGCTCTGAGATCAAACCCTTCACACCTGATAGAGCTGGATCTCACAGGAAATGATCCTGGACAATCAGGAGTGAAGGAGCTCACTGATTTACTACAGGATCAGAAGTGTCAACTCAAGACACTAAGGTGAGTTTTTTTTTTTTTTTTTAAATAAAGTGCCGTAGTTTAAAGTTAGTTATGAAAGATTATTAATCTGTCACTTTAAAAATAACAAATGAAGGTTTTTCCTGGCTTAAAATGAGGTGAAGGTGGTAAAATCCTGCTGCGCGCACACACACACACACACACACACACACACACACACAAGGGTACCGCATTTTCAACTGGCTGAAAAAGAAACACATTTTACAAGCATGTATTTTAAATATTTCAATAATAAGATAAAGAAGTAAAGTGAAGTCACCCATACTCAGAATTTCTGCTCTGCATTTAACCCATCCAAATGATTAGGGAACACCACACTGCAAGCTGTGAACACTCACATCTGGTGCCGGGGAAGTAACAGGTTAGGTGCTTTGCTCAAGGCCTTGTCTGTGAAAGTCATTCCTGCCAGTACTTAGACTCGAACCTGCAACCTTCGGGTTACAAGTTAAAAATTAATTTATTAAAATTTTCAACCCAAGCTGTCAAATTGACGTCATCAGAGAAGAAATGCCATTCCAAATCGGAAATAACTTTTCAGATTTTGATTAAACATTACCATGACAAACAATTTTTTTCTGTGTATTAACTTGCACGGTTTAATTGTTCACCACAAGACTAGTAACAAAGTAAACAGAGTCAATTTTGATTTCATGCCGACTTTAAATATCCTAATTTGCCTATGGCCTATTTCTAGCTTAAGCTAAGCTCTGTCTATGAAATCAGGCCGTAGAGTTTAAAATTAAGAACCCTAACCAATGTTCAGTGTGTAAATGAAATGAAGAAAAGTCTGTGCATTGACTTGTCCATGACCTTTAAAGGGACTCTGTTTTTTTTTTTTATAGTATCTCAGTCTACACTGCATTTGCATTGGTATTTTAGAAGGCCAAACAATTAATACAAATAATTAATCAAATTAATAATTTCTCTTGGATCTGTTTTGCCTCCATTGCTGCTTAAAAACCCTGCAACTGGGTAGCTAGTCAGCAAGTTAGTGCATGATGAAAAATTAAGCATTTAAAAACATTATTAGTATTACCTTATGTTGGAAAACACTCTTATCATAATAATTTCTGTTAAGCTTTTGCATATTTTTAAGTTAAGCAATATCTCTTAGGGTAGGTTCCTTTGTGTGTTATATAATGACCCTAGGAGGTGCTCTAGACTTGATCGGTTTTCCCTGAAGAGAGATACATTGTTAAAATGAAAGTAAAAGTGCGACGCATGTTTGTTGTGTTTTGCCGTGAAATTAGAGCTCCGTGTCTTTATTAAAATCAACACATTAAATATTTATCTCTCATCCACCCCTGCCCCACCTGCAATTAACTGACATATGTTTTATTACTTGTCCTGCCCGAACCGCGGATATAACCGCAATCCGCAGATCACTATTGTGAGCTCTCACAGAATGTCCTCAGCCTCCGCTGCTTTTGAGACCAGACAATTTTAAGGCCAGAGCTGAACCGATCTTTCCATCACAGAATCACCTTTTCTGCAGTGGAAATGCATGCCGCAGAACAGTTCAAGAGAGGACACCAGTCGGGAACCACACCGGAACCTGTGTCAAAGGGGTATTTGAGCATGTGACTGCCTGTCAGAATTTTGTCGACAGCCTCAGCCAGAGGCGGCACGAAATTTGCCGGAGGCGATGGCCTCGTAATTCTCTATGCAGGGAAAATCCTGTAAAGGCTCTTTGAAAAACTTGAAAACTCATTATATTGCAGGTGATGTCAATGTACTTCCTTTATTTCCAGGTTTTTGGGTCCTGATGCAGAAGAAGCCTGTAAATATCTGACTGGAGGTCTTCACATTAAAAACCCGTTACTCATGAGTGAGCTGAATCTGAGTGAACGTAAACTAGGAGACACACGAGTGAAGCAGATCTCTGCTCTACTGCAGGATAAACACTGTACTCTCAACACACTGATGTGAGTATTTTACTTGGTCTAATACTTTACAATTAAAATATCTATAAAAATAACATTGTCATTGTTCATAAAGAAAGTTTTAAGATTAACTGAAGAGTGTTACTTTTTTCCTTCTCTTCAGGCTGAATAATAACAGTATTACAGCAGAAGGTTGTGCTGCTCTGACTTCAGCATTTAATTCAAACCCTTCAAACCTGATAGAGCTGGATCTGAGTGGAAATAAACTAGGAAACTCAGGAATTGAGGAGATCTGTCCTCTGTTGGAAAATACACAATGCAGATTAGAGAAACTGAAGTGTGTACTTTTATTTATCCACATTTCAATATGATATGCCTGTTATCAGATTAACTGTCTTGAAAATTGATTATTGAGGCTAAACTATTAGTTTCAGTATTATTAAATATTGTTCTAAGCACTGTAAGTATGAATTAATATGTAAATCTGTGTTAATGAGACATTTAGTTTATTATAGATATTATTGGTTACATTTCATGATTTTAATATGAAATTTTTAAAATTAGTTTGCTTGTTTTTTAGTGTTGAACATACACTGTTTTTGTTCTGTTAACTGAATAATCATCTGGATCATCTTACATTTTTCTTTCTGTTCTAGACTTTCAGACTGCAGTATCAGAGAAGAAGGTTATAAAGCTCTGGCTTCAGCTCTGAGATCAAACCCTTCGCACCTGATAGAGCTGGATCTCACAGGAAATGATCCTGGACAATCAGGAGTGAAGGAGCTCAATGATTTACTACAGAATGAACGCTGTAAATTAAAGATCAGGTGATTAATGTCATAATATATTTCAAAAATAAGCCACAGATGTGATATCTGCTATATGAAACTAAGGGGATTGGGAATTGGAGAGGAATTGCGATTAAAGGAAGAGGAATTTACAGGATACATAAAATTCAACAGTCACACAACCATTTTGTGACACAAACCTTGTGATAAAACATAATTACTTCATTTTGACTTTCTGATTAGACTTCTCCCAAACTAATTTGAAAATCAATTAACACAGTTTCTGTAATCGAATAACATAATCTTCTAATTCTCTAATTTGAAATTTGAGATAAATTATAGCATTCTGGAAAATAAGCTTCCACAATACACCATGAAAATTGTGTAAAATAATGAGATTGTTTTAAATAATGTTGTGTGTATGAAATGAAAATTGAAAATCTTGATTTGATTAAATTAATAATTTTCACTAGCCCCACCACAAAAAAGTAATAAATAAATAAAATAGTTATTTTTGACACATAACCTTGTAGTGTAGTAAATAAGGTTGAAACCAAAATTTTAGATACCAGTGAAATTTCACAATTCTCTATTCCAATTTCAATACCACAGCTAAAACTACTAGAAAAACAATGGTAAAGCAGTCAAATGAAAATGTTCTGCTTGAACAGATTTGATACCCAGGCTTATAGATATCTGTCTAAGATGGAGACCGGTTACTACATTCGTCACATTGCTGTACCTTGTCTTTAAAAGGCCACAAGCACCAAAAATCCTGTTTCACAAAAATGCACTGTAACAGAATCAGAAACATTACTGCTCATTCGGAAGACACATGCAACCAGAACTGTATTTTGATTCATTATAGTACAAGCAGGTCCACTTGATGAGGTTGAGGCCCTGTAATAGTCCACTGTTTTTTTTCCCCCAAATGCATCTATTAATGCATTTTGGAATAAACTGGTAATTGTCAACTAAGTGACCGACTAAAATCATTATAAATAATTAAATGAATACAGTTAGAAATAATCAAGGTTCCTCACTGCACTATAATTACAATTAGTTTTGATAGATTTTAACTTTATTTATATATATATATATATATATATATATATATATATATATATATATATATATATATAAATTTGATTGATTTTGCATTGTTTTCGCATTGTGTATCATGTGTTTGCTTAGCTTAAACGAATGGGAGGTGCAAAAAAATAAATACATTTTGACAGAATTATTTAATATACTTTTATACGTACTGTAGGTTTTTGAAAAGTCCTGCTGCACAGGAAGCGTGTGACTATCTCACTAAAGTTCTGAGTATAAGTCCATTATTACTGACAGAACTGGATCTGAGTGAAGATAAATTAGGAGATCTGGATTGGGAGAAGCTCTCTGCTCTTTTGATGGACTCTCATAGTAAAGTGGAGAAAATCAAGTGAGTCAATGTGATCTTATTCATTATAACTTCTGTTGGTTCTGTATTATGAAAGACTGTCAGTCACATGTGTGAGCAGATATGAAAAGCTCTTGGTCTAATGTGTAATGAATATGTGCGGAATAATAAATAATGCTGTTTTTGTGTTCAGGCTGAATAATTGTGATCTGACAGAGAAAAGCTGTTCAGTTCTAGCTACTGTTCTCTCCTCCAAAACCATCCTGAAAGAACTGAACCTGAACAACAGCCGTCTGCTGGACTCAGGAGTCAAACAGATCTGTGAGGGACTGAAGAATCCTGTGTGTCAGCTGGAGATACTCAAGTGAGTACATTTCACCACCTATAAAGGATGTTTGATCATTTTTTTTGTGTTCTAATACTTGTAATTTCTTAGTGCTATGTGCATATTTCAACTACATTAAAGTTATTAAAATCAATTTAATTGTAATTAATTATACAATTGGTCTGCCTGAATATTAAATCTGGGCCCGTATGTATTAAACTTCTCAGAAATGCTCTTAAGAATAGTCTTAAGTTTTGACTTAAGTGTCAAAAAAAAATCTTAGTAAAGAGTAGGACTTTTCTAAGAGTAGGAGACTTTTATAAAGAAGCTAAAAGCAACTTTTAGTAAAGTATAAGACAGATTCTTAAGTGCTGACTTAAGTGTTGTGAACTAAGGACTACAATGATGTCAACTCAAAATGGCTGCCCTCAACCGCTAAATCAGCCAATAGTGAGCCTGGAAGGGTGAAGTCACAGCAGCACAATACCAGTCATTTAATGTTATTATAAAATAATAAAAAATACAAAATAATAAAATAATAAAACACAAAGCCCACTGTTAAATTTATTTGAAAGCAATAGCTTTGCATTGTGCAAAATTATCACAAATTAGTATTGATGGTGTGGAATCTTTTTCTATTGATGTCTCCTCATTTACAATTGGAGCAATGACGTGAACACGAGTTCCATCAATGGCTCCAACAACTCCAGGGAAGCCCACTATCAACATAAAAGTGGCTTGCTTTTGCTGCATGGTTTGATTGTCAGTTGGAAAGTCAATAAACTGACATAGAGTAGTGGCCAAATGTGATGTCCAACCATGTGAAAACAGACATCTTAAACCTTAATTCAGATATTTTTAAAAATGTGTTAAAAGATGTAAGCATATCGTGTAGCTGTGCTTGGATTCAATTGTTTCATGTGTGATAATGAAATGAATTTTTAATTATTTTTGGCCAGGCTGTTATACAAAGAAATTATGAACACATGCAAAAACAAGAAAGAACCAATTAAATATTAAAAACTGATTATGTTGTAGTCAATGTCATATTTTAAATCATTTAAATAATATAAACATAAAAATTAAAAATATTTTCCTCATATTTTGATGGTTTAAGCAAAATTGTTTGCGATTAACAAAAAAAACTCTTGTTTGTATTTACTCTTGTGTACTGTATGTTCATTTTTTGTGCTTCCTTGTCATTCGTTCATCATCTGCGCTTTATTTTTCATGAAGGATTATTTTGTTGCGCGTTAGCTGTGATAAACAGACATCCACTCATTACCTGTGTAACAGAGGCCAGACAGTGAGAGTATTGCAGGTAAACTACTGCACACTGACGCCCGCTAGAGAATGAGGTGTTTAGTGTCATTGATAGTGTATTCGCCTCACATGACAACAGTGATTGGGTCGGGGTTCGAGACCGACTTGGAGCAGCGTGGTTAGTATTGGAGTGTGAGTTTTGGAGGTGGCGCAATGAAGAGAGGGGAGGGTTTGTTTGGGTTGATTTCCAATATCAACCGTGTTCAACAACGAATTTGAGAAATCGCATACAGCACCTTTTAAATGTATTAAAATGCATTAAATATATTCATTATTGCTTAAGTAATATTTATTAGATTTATTAAATTTATAGTTATTACATTTCTTATTAGGTCAGTTACAAAAATAATTGAAAATTGACAAATTGACAAAGTTTATACCATTTTACCAACTCCATGTCATCATATAACTCCAATGCCTCATATCTTCACTGGAAAGCGTGTATCTCCTCATCTCTGCTGCCATCTTGTTACTCTTAACTAGGTTAAGACACCTCTCCAGCTTTCTTAAATAATTTAGGAGCTAAGACCTAGTCTTGACACTTAGGAACCTTTATGAATCACACTTATTCTTAAGCCTAAGAATAAGTAAAATTACATAATTCTTAGAATTTTGACACACTTAAGACTAAAATTTTACTCTGAGTGGTTTTATACATACGGGACCTGATTGGCTGGAAGTTGTGCAATAAAACATTTAATTCACATGTTCAGATCAGGTTTAATCTCAGTTCTATATTAATGCTCTGTTTTCATTTAAGCACACACAAACATCCATCACTTGCACATAGAGATCGGAGATCACACTGTGCACACACACAAGCATTCAGAAACACAAACTTATCAATGCTGCCTTGTGACTAAATACAATTTAATAAATTAACTTCACTGTTGAATCACTGCGTTATATTACTGTGCAAAGAGTTTATAACATCACTGCTTTTGAAGTAATTAGACTCTCAGTTTTAGTGCTTGAGAGAGACGCTGCACAGCAGGTAATTCACACACGCATCTCTCTCTTTCGATAGATTAAATGTTGTAATTCAAATAAATAAATGTAACCTTACCACACTAACTTATCTCTGTGTCTGATTTAAAGTGGACAGAATGTTGTATCTAATGATTTATAGCTGTAAGGGATTGAAGGGATAATAAAAAAAACTACTTGAATTCTCTTTGTGCTTTAAAACACATAGCTGACCATGGATTATCCCTTATATATAACAGTTAAATAAAATCAGAACACATTAGCAGTCTAGCAGAATTTTGCACCAACTGGAGATGTGATACATAAAATTGGAAGAAAGCAGCTTTAACAACTGAAGTAATGTTTATCAACCTATTTATCATCACGTTGCCAGAATGCTAGTCTGTCAGTTAAGCCAAAGCAAACACAACCCATAGCAGCATGGCAGGGCAATGATGTTGTCATGAGTCGGGTTTGATACTCTCCCTGTTTCTTTTCCTCCTATCATTATTATTGCTACCTAGACTCAGCTGTTTGTCATTGCAATCAGCGCTCTTGCTGATCATTTCCACACCTGTTTCTTCTCTACTCTAATTTTCTCTGCTATTTCTCTCTGCTGTTTTCTTGCCTCTTTGCCAGATTATTATACGTGCTTTCTTACGTGTTTCTCAGCTCTTTGTGCTTAAAAATCTCTGTTTAAAGCGCGTTGTTTTGTTAGTCTTAGTTTCAGTCCTAGTCTTAGTCTTATCTGTATGGTTTCGCTGTGTATGTCATACCTGTTCTCTGCCTAGTCTCCCTGCAGCCTGAGATCGATTGGACACCTGCCATCTGCGGTGTTGTGACTTCTGGTTCGGGACTGTACACCTCGTTGCTGCGAGCCTACTGTCAAGCGCGGGATCCCTTTTGTTTGTTAGTTTGGACTTTCAGTTTTCCAGCTGCGAGCAACAAGAAGCTGGTGCTCGGCAGACTGCCTGTGTTTCTCCCTGAATTATTATAAACTTAAATATCCTGTCTATAGGTCTCCTCAAGCCATTCCACAAGTTACTGATCTGATATAGGTCTGTTCTCTGACTGGGCATTCTTTATTGATTTATATTTGTGTTTGGGGTTATTGTCATACTCTGTTGAAATTTCACTTCATCTTCAGCTTTGCAATGTGTGTGTTTTTTTGTTTTTGTTTGTTTGTTTGTTTGTTTGTTTTTTGCCAAAATAGAGTTGTATAGAGCAGAATCCTCCATAATGTCATTCGCTGTGCATCAAGCGCATCTGGTAGGTCTAGAATTGGGATCAGAATGTTTACTTACTTATTAAAGTATTTTTGAATGAAAAAATAATAAGAACACTATATTTTCTTATTTAGCATGCAAAGTTAAGTTAAAGGGATAGTTCACCCAAAAATGAACCCTTAGGTTGTTCCAAACCTGTATAAATTTCTTTGTTCTGTTGAACACAAAGGAATATATTGTGAAGAATGTGAGAAACTGAACAATTCTGGGGCACCATTGACTTCCATAGTTGTTTTTTTCCTACTATAGAAGTCAATGGTGCCCCAAAGTGGCCTGGTTACAAACTTCCTTCAAAATATGTTCCTTTGTGTTCAGCAGAACAAAGACGTTTATACAGGTTTGGAACAACTGAGTGAGTGAATTTTCATTTTTGGGTGAACTATCCCTTTAACTTGAATAATAATAATAATAATAATAATACATTTATTTTGTATAGTGCCTTTAAAAGTTGCTTTCTCAAAGCCCTTTACAACCCATGCAAGCACGACACTATAAATAAAACACAGAATCTAGAGCAGCACACAAAAAAGAAACATGAAATAACACTGAATAAATGAACAACAAAATGAAACAAAATTAGTCAGTTAAAAGCAATCCTGAAATAAAAAGTTTTAAGACAAGATTTAAAAATGACTAATGAATTTGATTCCCTGATGACAACTGGGAGAGAATTCCACACATTGGGGGCATAAGATAAGAAGGCCGTGTCACCCTTAAAATGAAGCCATGTTTTAGGAACAACTAAAAGACCACTCTGAGAGGATCGCAAGTTGTGAATAGGTGTGTAAGGAGTTAGAAGCTTGGTCAAATACTGAAGAGCCAGACCATGCAATGCCTTTTATGTTAACTTAAGGACTTTAAAATCAACACGGAATCGTACTGGTAGCCAATGCAATGATGCCAAAACAGAACCTGATGTCACCTGTTGGAGTTTGGGTTCCTTGTCGCCATCGCCTTTGGCTTGCTTAATTGGGGACACTTGATATTCAACAATGTTTTGATCTGCATGCTTCGACACCCTTGTATGCGAACTGAACTGAGCTGGACGATGACATCACTGTTTACTCCAGTGCTGCTATAGATAAATTAATTAAATTAATAGATTTGTAAATTCTTACAAGAGAATGAATCAATACTGAATTTACTTATAATGCTGGACAATGACACCATTTTTTTAAGAGCTGCTGTGCAGCCAAAATTATATACCAGTTATCACTGTAAAGCTGCTTTGACACAATCTGCATTGTAAAAAGCGCTAAACAAATAAATGTGACTTGACTTGAACAGCCCTAACCCCAGACAAAATTCTAGCTGCCGAATTTTGCAGATATTGAAGTTTGTTAATACAGGATTTGGAAACTCCAACAAGAAGGGCATTACAATAGTCTATACATGAGAAAACAAATTAGTTAATCAACCTTCCAGCAACAGAAAAAGACAGCATAGGTCGTAGACGTGCAATATTTCTGAGGTGAAAGAACAAGGTCTTAAGAGTGTTCTGCACAAAAGCCTCAAACGACAGGCTGACACCAAAAATAACTCCAAGATTTTTTACTTTGTAACTCCAAGGCAACACCATCAACAGACAAAACTAAAGAACCAGCATTACGCAGTTGATGGGGAGAGCCAAGAAGCATGACTTCAGTTTTGGAACTATTCAAGCACAGGATGCACAGGAATCTTGCATCACATAGTCGCCGATGATACATACAGGATGTGATGTCAGTAGCTACCTCTTTTTTTTCTTTCTTTCTTTCTTTCTTTCTTTTTTTTTTTTCTTTTAATTTGCGACGGCTACCATTAGTAGCTGGTTGAATTTTTGGACCAGCTGCACAGGAAGACATCTTGAAACTTATTCTCATCATGTGGGGACAAGCTCAGGAACCAGGCCACCTCCAAGTTGCCTCTGGTGTCTTGTCACAACGTTGGTGTGCAAGCTGCTTCACTGACCAGGTGTTGTGGGACACAAAAGTGTGGTCTCACACATGACACCATAAAAAAGGTGTTTACAGGACTGATGACACAAAAGTGAATTAGACACAAGAAAGTCAATTAGACCATTGGAGATCAGTAACAACAATTTAGTGGCTGCTGACAACAGTTTTCATGAATTTATCTCCCTTTCCAGTGGTTTGTGCTGCAGTGCAAGGGGAAACCCTGTAACTGCATAGGTAATTATCATCCAGGTAAATAAAACATAGAAATGGTAAATAGAATACTAGTAACTTCTTATCTCTTGATTTCTTCACTTGCAAGAGCTAAACTGTTAATCTTTTAATTTAGTGGGTAGACCTTTAGATTAATTTTAAAGTTTACAAACAGGTTTACAAATACTTCTTTCTTCAAATGTAGTGAAATACTGTAAACCATTACAGTTACATTTTTACTCATTGCTGCAAACAATTACTCATATCTGGTAATGTTTTCAGATCTAGTGTGATTTTGTCAGATATTGCAGAATACATATCAGAATATTGTCCAGTAATTAATTATTTTGAACTAAAAAGTAAAATTTAATATGTATTTTTTTTTTCTAGACTTTCAGACTGCAGTATCACAGAAGAAGGTTATGAAGCTCTGGCTTCAGCTCTGAGATCAAACCCTTCACACCTGATAGAGCTGGATCTCACAGGAAATGATCCTGGACAATCAGGAGTGAAGGAGCTCGATGATTTACTACAGGATCCGAACTGTCAACTCAAGACACTGAGGTGAGTGCTATTAAAACAACACTCAATAGTCTTAATACAGTTTTTGCCAAAAGACAATTCAACTGTCAGAAAGACATTTATAAACAGGGGTGCACGTAAGTTTTTCAGTCTGTTTCTCATGAGAGCACCTGGAGATTCAGTTTGGTGCTCACACTGCACATAGTGCACATAAACAATTAATAATAGCATTATTGCACTTTATTTAATTACATTTTTTAAAAATAAAATAAAAAAATAAATAGTGTGATAATACTATTATTTGTTAAAATAAAAAAAAGCATTAAATAAAATACAATTAATTTGCAGTACACCTAAAGAAATACAATGCTAATAATTACATTTTCAGTTTTTATTTTATTTATATGATTTTTTGACATTTTCTAACATGAAACTCAGCAAGATTTAATTTTGTCAGTAAATATATGCACTGCCAGTTTTAGCACTGCTGAGTGAAGTGTGCTAGTAGCTATGTTTCCATTCAAAGTTGTGAATTAAACTTGTGTGCAAAATTGGAATATTGCATAAAACATTCGTGAATAAATCAGCGTTTCCATCCAGTGAGTAGAGAACAAAATCATCACTTCCTGGTAAACTGCCCCTAAATATTCACTAAGAAAAACAGTAGAAGCTACTGTATATAATAATGTTCACATAGACCTATAATAAATTACTTGTGCATCAGAGCAAGCAGTCAAAACGCAATAAACCTGTTATCTTGCTTTCAGAGGTTGATTCCTGCTGTTTAGGAATGCAGTCAAGTAAGACAGCTCTGGAAGATAATTATACCAAACCACTTTGACGTCAGACGTTGCTCAGGCATTTCAGAATGACCAGAATATCAATTCAAAGAGATCAGTCCACTGGTTTGTCCAGTTATGCTGTCCTATCGCACAAAGTCACATTAATGTTTTGATGCGCAACTGGGGAATTATTACAGTTTGGCACTGTGCTCTGAAACCGGCAGATTTATTATGCGTTCAGTTCAAATTGTATACACTACTACAGTTGATCTAAAATGGTGATTGAGCATTAACAGCTGTCAACCATGTCGGTATGCAAATCAGTGGTCTGAACTTATTTATCCAGCACATTTTTTATTTTGGTCGCACATGCACACCACTTATGTGCACCCCTGTTTATATAATTAGATTTTGAAAAGACTAAAGACGCTTTCACAAGATTATGAAAATATCCAATGAAATGGCATGTAATGTACTTCCTCTGTCTCCAGGTTTTTGGATCCTGCTGCAGATGAAGCCTGTCAGTTTGTGACAGGAATTGTGGGTAAAAACCTGTTACTCCTGAGAGAGCTGAATCTGAGTAAACGTGAACTAGGAGACACACGAGTGAATCAGATCACTGCTCTACTGCAGGATAAACACTGTAAACTCAACATACTCATGTGAGTTGAACTTTTCTAAAATATTAATTGGACATTTCAAGTATCTTAAATTTTGGTGAACCTTACAGAACTCACAAGCAATAATCTTCAGTAATCACTAAATGTTGACATCAAGTACTTTGTGTTTGTTCATCATTTTAGGCTGCGTGATTGTGGTCTAACAGAGAAAAGCTGTTCAGCTCTCGCTACAGTCCTGAGATCAAACTCCAGTCTGAAAGAGCTTGACATCAGCAACAATAACATAATGGATTCAGGAGTGAAGAAACTCCAGAACGCATTAGAAAATACAAAATGTACTCTGGAGAAACTCAGGTGAGTTCAATGAATCATTATTTAATTTTAATAATCACATTATTAAACAATTAGTTTTCAAATTTAAAATATTACTGTAGTCAGTGTTTCCCATACATTGACTAGACTGTGGCGGCCCGCCACATTCTAATTTGTCCCGCCACAGTCTCAAAATGAAACGAAAATTAGGTTTGTCACGATATTTAAATTACCGTCTGATAATTGCGCTCTTTTATATGGCAAAAGTGGGAGTCATAGAGCAAAATAAGTAGACTAGCACCAATTAAGTTTTCGTGCAGTATATTCAAAGTCATCTGAAGCCATTCCATAGCCTCATGTGAGGGACAGAAGAAATATACATTGTTAAGTTCATGGTCAGAAACTCGTCTTCCCTCCGCTGCAGCTGTCAATCATTCAGCACTCAAACAGCGCGTCGTGTTCGGTAACGACAGTCAGCACGGTAAAACTCTCCAATATGATATATTCCCATTATAATACTTGTAGATGTAGATAAAGGGCTGTGGATTTGCATAAAATGACTTTATCTTGCTGGAGTTTATTGCTGTTTCTGGACAATTTCATCATACTGGCTACAGGATGTCTGTTAGATCGCACAACACAAGGACTATGAATTGGCGTCACACGCACAATAACTGGAATTTAAAAAAGTGAGAAGAAACATACAATTAATAAACTGTTAGATGCAGTGAGTCAGATATACACAGGGATTCTCTTTGTATCGTGAACTTTTCAATACGCAGCGCAACTGCGCGCTCTGACTCGATATTGCTTCAAGCACATCATTCTGCACCGGGATGCGCATTAGCGGTTTTTTGCTGCTGTTTTGAAGCGTTTCATATTATCATGGTTTTGCACACTGAAAGATTATTAATAGACTATTTTGTTCTGTCGTATATATCATATATTGTTGCCACATTAAAAAGCTGCACAATACATTTAAAATAAGCGTCTTTTAATATTACATTAATATAAATACATATAATTATTTACATATAAATCTAATATAAATCGTTTTTTTTTTTTTTTCATTTCATAAGAATACAAATAGTCATTTAAAACTTTTTTATTAACTTTTATTTATAAAATTACTGTGCAATTTTTATTTTTTTTCCCCCAAGAATTAGGCTAGAATACTTTTTGCTGCTGAATTATATACTCACCTAGTTTACTTATTTATTTATTGGTCAGCGTATGATTATATATTTTTATTCATTTGTTATTTTTCTCTATAATGAAGTAGTGTGTTTAGTGCATTCTGGATTGTTTAACAAATCAAAGAGTGACCATTAGTTCCACAAATACAGATGTATAGATACAGGCTCCCACTAATAAATTAGCTGAACAAAGGTAACCTCTTTTGCTACATATTTTTAATGGTTTAAATGTATACTCTACATGTTTGACCACTTATGAATGACCATTTAGCCTACTATATGTTGTGTACATGACTAATGTGCCCTACCATCACCAATAAATAAATTACTTTTAGAGCACAAAATTGTTTACAAGAGAACAAATTTCTTCATTGATCTAGTCACTTAATTTTGCTCTCAGAATGCACCAGATTTATGCATTTAAATTTAAAATGTACAACATTTTCCACGGGGGGGGCATGCCCCCGGACCCCCCTAAAGGGACCGATGTCCACCCACCACAGTCTCACAAAATCCTGTGGGAAACACTGCTGTAGTAAACAAAAGAAAAGGAAAAGACATACTTCTGTCAGATTTAAAAAAAAAAATGTATTCTCTGAATAAAGGAAAATACAATTGTGGCGAGGGGGGCGTGGTTCAGCGAGGTCTGCAACTGGAGAGAGTGTCGGGAGACGCGTGGTAAGCGAGCGGGTTAAATGTAAATTACAAACACCTGTTTCTCCTGGCGTTTTATCCTGTCTCCGCGCCAATTACTGGAATGAGAAACAGGTGTTTGTAATTTACATTTAACCCGCTCGCTTACCACGCGTCTCCCGACACTCTCTCCAGTTGCAGACCTCGCTGAACCACGCCCCCCTCGCCACAACAATAAATAAAGTGCATTTTACATTTTTTCATGTAAATTGTTTTTCGTGTATTACCTTTTGAGTGGTAATACATTTCTTTTCTCTAGACTTTCAGACTGCAGTATCACAGAAGAAGGTTATAAAGCTCTGGCTTCAGCTCTGAGATCAAACCCTTCACACCTGATAGAGCTGGATCTCACAGGAAATGATCCTGGACAATCAGGAGTGAAGGAGCTCAATGATTTACTACAGGATCAGAACTGTCAACTCAAGACACTGAGGTGAGATGTGGTGAAATAATACAACAAAAATGATAATCAGCCAAATCATTTATAAAATTATTCATTAATACAATCTTTTGCAAAGAAAATTGAACATAAAGCATTTGACACTGTTTTCAATTGTGAATCAGATGCTATTTTTAGTTTAGTTAAGATTTTAATTGAATCCTGCTTTATCTTCCCTTCTGCAGGTTTTTGAGTCGTGCTGCAGATGAAGCCTGTCAGTTTTTGAACAGAGTTCTGGGTGAAAATCTGTTACTCCTGAGAGAGCTGAATCTGAGTGAACATGAACTAGGACCCTCAGGATTGAAGAAACTTGCTGCTGTACTGCCAGATAAACACTGTAAACTCAACACACTGATGTAAGTTTTATTATCATTGCAATACATTTTTTTCTTATAATAGTGAACTTGCTCTTTATTGTGTTACGTATATTTTGTAAGCCTAAAGCTGAATGCCATGTTTGGAAAGGAAATGCTGTGTACTAAGGAGCCCCTAAAGGGAATAAATATGAGTTGGCAGGAAAAATATATTTCAGTGCTTTCTCTATCTTTCTTTGAAGATATAGTTTGGTAATTATACTGTATATATTTAATGGGCATCAGCCATCTCTCCTTACTCTTAATGTGGCAAGTGAAATCTGATGTAATGTAATGTAACAGGCTACTGCTAGCAAGAAGCTAACCACATGTCCCTTTAGGGGCCCCATAGAATGCGTTTTTTTTTTTTCCTTCTGTGCCTTTACAAATACGGATTAAGGCTTCAGGCACACCCCTAGCCATCATGTCACCAGTAGTTGTCAACTCTTGGTAAAAGTGTAGATAAAACTCATAACTATGTTTTCTCTTTTTTTTAGTCTGAATAACAGTGATATCACAGATGAAGATTGTCGTGTTCTGACTGAAGCTTTAAATTCAAACCCATCAAATCTGACAGAGCTGAATCTGAGTAGAACTAAACTCAGAGACTCAGGATTGAAGATCTTCTCTGCGCTGCTCAAGAATGAGCAGTGTCAACTGGAAAAGCTGAAGTAAGCTATTTTAAAAAATCTCATAAAATCTCATATTTGTGGATAAAAGTAGTGATTACTAAATACACAAGCCTGTGTAATTATATGCATCTATACACCATTTTTATTTTTTGCTTTGTTCTACAGGTTAAACTGCAGTAGTATTACAGCAGAAGGTTGTTCTGTTCTGGCGTCAGAATTTTGTTTAAACCTGAAAGAGCTGGAAGTGAATGAAAATAAACTAGGAGACTCTGGAGTAACAGAAATCTCCTCTCTACTGGGAAATTCACAGTGTACACTGAAGATACTCAGGTTTGAATTTGGTTAATTTAAACTTGGGCAGAAATCTTATGTCAGTGATGTCACTTACAGAAATAAAAAATACATAAAAAAATACTTACAGACACATGGCTTTTTAAGTACTGAGAATTATGAATATTGTAATGCTGAAAAAGAAATTGAATTAGAATTTATTGAATTAGTTAATCTTTAGATTTATAGGAATTTATTTAATTTTTTAATTTTTCCTCTAGACTTTCAGACTGCAGTATCACAGAAGAAGGTTATAAAGCTCTGGCTTCAGCTCTGAGATCAAACCCTTCACACCTGATAGAGCTGGATCTCACAGGAAATGATCCTGGACAATCAGGAGTGAAGGAGCTCAATGATTTACTACAGGATCAGAACTGTCAACTCAAGACACTGAGGTGAGACGTGATGAAAAAATACAAAATATTGTACAGTTTAGGGCTGCACCCTAGTAGTCGACAAAAAGAGGCTTAGTTGACCAAAATTTTATTAGTCGGTAATTTGCAGGGAAAAAAAAAAAACTCCACAGGAAGTGGCAAGTCACACAGTCAACGACAGATCGTTAATGGCTGGTCCTTGTGGTAATTACAGTTGGGCAGGAAATCCACATGCTCGCCTGTCATTATTCAGAGTTTTTAACTGAATTGAATCCTGCTTCAACTTCTCTTCTGCAGGTTTTTGGGTCCTGATGCAGATGAAGCCTGTCAGTATGTGAGAGGAATTGTGGGTAAAAACCCGTTACTCCTGAGAGAGCTGAATCTGAGTAAATGTGCACTAGGAGACACACGAGTGAATCAGATCGCTGCTCTACTGAAGGACAAACACTGTAAACTCAACACACTGATGTGAGTACTTTACATGCTTACAAGGACTTGCAGGAGTTGAAATAATAAATCCTCAATCAATTTTAGTCAGCTTTGAAGAAACTCCCCTCAGCTAGCACGTCTTTTTGAATTGACTACCAGCCTTGTCACCTGACCTGAATACTGCACGCTGATTTGCTAAAACGGACTTATCGGTTTCTGTACACAAACAACAAGGGCGCTTGTCGGTTTCTGCTGTTAAACGTGAACTCGCAATGCCTTGATAGTGGACAATACCGGCTTTTCTGACAAAATGGATTTAGGGTTCAGAACATGCTATATGTGGCTATAACACACGGCAGTCAGTTAATTTTATTTAAAAGTGGCGTTTATTGGTTTTTGCAAATTAACTCTTCATTTCGACTATTGTAGTCCAGTCAGGTCAACACCACTGCAGAGTAGAACAGTACCAGCATGAATAACCTTAGACAGAAACAGAGAGAAGTAGCTCCAGCTGCAATGTTCTTCTGCTAGATGTATGCAGTTTAGTTTTTTAACCCCTGGAGCGCCAAAAGTTATATAATTCAGCTTTAATAATAAATAATAATAATTTAATGATAATTAATAATAATTTCTCTTTACTCTTTGTCCAAATGTAATTATTCCAGTAAACAAGTTTCTGTCAGATCATGAAATATATTTTTCTCTTCTCTTTTCTAGACTTTCAGACTGCAATATCAGAGAAGAAGGTTATAAAGCTCTGGCTTCAGCTCTGAGATCAAACCATTCACACCTGATAGAGCTGGATCTCACAGGAAATGATCCTGGACAATCAGGAGTGAAGGAGCTTGATGATTTACTACAGGATCAGAACTGTAAACTAAAGACACTAAGGTGAGATGTGATGAAATAATGAAAAAATGCATAGGGCTGGGCAATATTTTCCACATATCATTCAATATTGATATCTATTTATTTTATAGTACTAATGGGGAAGAAAATGTTCCACATGTTTGTTAGACCATCAAAAAATGTAAATATAGTTTACATACTCCACAAAGTAAGATAACTCTATTTTTTTAATTTCACTACTTTACACTGAGAAATACGGAACCCCTAAAAGGACTGTTGCAAAAGTAAAACATAAACAGGCTATTGCGTGCGCAAGAGAACTTTTTGCGTGATCATGAGAAACTTTGCATGTGTGCAAACATTATGGTGTCAGTATTATGTATACTATGTTTAGTAGGCTAAAACCTATTTCCTTTGGCACCACTGCCATTTTATTAAAGAAAATGAGACTATAGATGTGCATGAATTATTAAAGCTCAATTTGCTCAAATGCTATTGAATAAAGGTGACTTGACTTAACTTGATAGCTCAATAGGGCTGTGAACATTTGCCAAGTTCAAGGGTCCGTAAAAACAGATTGACACAGTAAAATGGACAAAGCATCTCGTTATAAAGGCACTTCAGTAAATAAGGAGCAAGAAAAAATAAGGAGCTGGATTCAGCCTTACACTATAGGAACTGCTCAAACGCACACAGCTGTATCACACAATCAGTCCATTTCACAGCACGGTTTCTCGGCCATCACAGAGGATGTGTTAAAGCTAGAGGTTAGAGGTATACTGCCCTGAAAGCCACAATTTGAGCAAACAGATCTTTAATACTCTTGTTATCTTTATGATAAAATGGCAGTGGTGAGGCAAGAGGTTATAGTATACATAAACCTGACACTGTAATGCTTAATTGCGCACGTAAAACGTTCCTTGTGATAACACAATAGTTTCTTGTGAGAACGCAAAAATTTGGTTGTGCACACCCGAAAGTTACTTGTGAGCATGCAAGCCTGTATATTTTTTATTTTTGCAAAGGTCCCTTTAGGGGCTCTGTAGAGACAAGCAGAACATGCAGACTTTTTAGCATCATACATATGATTGTATATGTAGGCTAAATATAAAAAAAAATCATAGATTTATAATTTCCAATAAATATTGATATTGATCTATTACTCAGCCCTGCTGATGTATCACAGTAAATTCAAGATAAACCATGTCACACTGTTTCCCATCAAATTCAGATCAAAGTTTTTTTCCCTCATGTTTATTTGAGAACTGAACTGAATCCTGCTTCAACTTCCCTTCTGAAGGTTTTTGGGTCCTGCTGCAGATGAAGCCTGTCAGTATGTGAGAGGAATTGTGAGTGACAACCCGTTACTCCTGAGAGAGCTGAATCTGAGTAAATGTGAACTAGGAGACACAAGAGTGCATCAGATCGCTGCTCTACTGCAGGACAAACACTGTAAACTCAACACACTGATGTGAGTTGTATCATTATAACACATTTAATACCTGTGAACCTGTGAACTGAATAATCATCGGATGCTTTTGTAATGTCATTTTGTAGTGTCATCCTCAAGTAAATATTTGTCTCTTTATGCAGTCTGAATAACAGCGATATTACAGCAGAAGGTTGTCGTGTTTTGACTGAAGCTTTAAATTCAAACCCGTCAAATCTGACAGAGCTGAATCTGAGTGGGACTAAACTCAGAGACTCAGGAGTGAAGATCTTCTCGACTCTGTTTGAGAATGAACAATGTAGACTGGAAAAGCTGAAGTAAGTATTTCAGTCAATGTGTTAAAGGCCAACTGCTGCAAGAAAACTGACATTATTTATCTTTATTATTACTAAAACTTTCTTTTCCCTTCTACAGGTTTAACTGCATCAGTATTACAGCAGAAGGTTGTGCTGCTCTGACTAAAGCTTTTATTTCAAACCCTTCAAACCTGATAGAGCTGGATCTGAGTGCAAATAAACTAGGAGACTCTGGAGTAACTCAAATCTCCACTCTACTGGAAAATTCACAGTGTACACTGAAGATAATCAGGTTTGAATTTGCTTAATCTAAACATGAATCAGTATGAAGGCGTGAAGGTCATTATTAACCCTAACCCCCCACCCCAACCAAACCCTAATTATTATTAATAAATTAACACTCTATACGCCAAGTAAGGTGTAATGTACTTAATCTTATCAAAACAATAATTTTTAATAGTATTACCACAGGCCTACTAATAGTACTGAAGTCCTCTGGTTTCATTTTATAGTAAATGCACTCTGTAAGTTGCAAGATGATAGCAGTTGTGTTATAAGTGTTGTGATTGGTCTACTAGCACAGAGCAAGCGGAGAAGAGCTTCCACAGGAATGAAAAAATGCTCTGTTTCAGGGGACACACGGCGTCAAACTGCAACAAAAGTCGTTGCCTATTTGCCACTATTACTGCTGAAGCTTCTCTGACAACGTACATGACAAGCTGCTTCTTCTTCGGCTTTTGCCTTGATACTCAACATGAGTGCAGACACTGCCTACTAGCGGTCTGCATGCACATGGACACGGACAATGATGCATAAGTATAAATGAAAACAGAAGCATAGCCTCCGGCGTAGGTCCGACCCAGAAGTAAAAATCAGTCTTAAGCGAGCCAGTCTCTGAGCCCTCCTTAGTGAAACAGCTATGGTCTTAACCCATTTTCTGAGCTTGCTGTAGAGCTGTTTCCCGATTAAACATCATGGATGCAGCACCACAAGCCTTCTGAACAATAAGAATCAATATAATGACATCCCCTTACTTCAAATTAATAATATATACAACCTTGCTTTGTTCCAGAATTAATCAGTGTTTTTTAATGAATGGTCTATTAACTCCCTCTTAAATGCAGTCTCTTGCTGCAACCTACTGGCAAAACTATGTAACCTGCACTAAAGTTGTTGGTGAATCAATATTAAAATAGAAAATATCATTTATTGAACAATAAGTAAGGGATAATGTACATCCAGCCAGTTGTTATCGCAAAATAAACCCTGAATGGGTGATCAGGACCCCGACGTGAAGCGGAGGGTTCTTGCATCAGCCTGAAGGAGTTTATTCTGAGATAACAACTGGCTAGATGTACATTATCCCACTTATTACACGACTACTTGCCACATAAGTAAATAATTAGACATGAAATAGCGTGGCAAGTTCAAAATAGATGGACATTAAAGAGATACAGTACAGTTATACCACATATTACACTGCATTTCACCACATAAATGATTATGGGAATAAGAGATATTAATCTGAGATTAAACAGATTTAAAATTGTACCTGTTTGTTATCTTATAATCCATTACAGTGAACAAAATGACAGCAGCTGCTTTTGTATGTATTATGACCCGTCTAGGTTTAATCGCAATAAATTAAATAAAAGGAAAAGTGATGCCTTCCCCAGTCGTCAGACCAAAAAAAAACATAGAAAATTGATGGACAAATAAATCACTAGATTCAGGATTCAAGAAAAACGATTAACGTTTTATTAAGATGAAAGAAATTAAGTAATAAACATTTGAAAGTTTCCAGGATAACTTAAACCAGTGGGTGCATAAACTTCAGGAAGACCCAAGGCCCAAAATAACAAACAAAACGGGTAATAAAAAAAGAATATCCAAAATAACTTCCCTCAACGTATCAAAATAAAATACAACAAATTACCCTTACTACACTAGCAAAACAGAGCGAACTTAGTTTCAAAAGAAAAGGGCAGGTCATCCCTACAGAACACCTTCACTGTAAACCAAATAAAACATAACATAATCAAAGTTAATGCACAACATAAAAAGGTGGTCTGGCGGCTGGAGAGAAGGCAGGAGAGGTGCGACTGGCCCGAAGCCGCAACAGCTCGCCGGCAGGAAACGGAAGAGATGGTTTTAAACCCTCGCTCAGTAATTGTAACCCATCTCCCGGCAGAGAGAGGTGGAGCCATCCCGTGATATCCCGCTTGACAGAAACAAAACAAAAAGAACACACACACACAAAAATAACAATAAACCAAATAAACTATATACAGGATTACACAGTTCCGTAACAGTATGAAACAAGAGAGGGCGAGTCCGCGATGCCGGGTGGCATAATTAAATAACTGTACACAAAATATTGACTTGACTGAGTTTTAATATTTTATTAGCTCACCAAACGCAAAATTTCCATGAGGAAAAACCATTCTTAGCAAGCATATAGCGCTGCAGACTTCAGTAACCGGAGGAGCCCATGTTATCTGTTTTTAGCGGTTGTTATCGGGGAGTAACATAGTGCTGGATGGCGCAATTGACCAATCAGAATCAAGTATTCCACAGAGCTATGTAATAATAGACATTATAAACTTTGTATTTAACATGTATTATTAAATATTATATATATTTAATATTATATATATTAAATATTAAATATATTTTCTTCTGTTATGACATCTTTTAATAAGAATTGTAATGGAAGTGAATGTCCTATTTGCTCTTCTATGCACTGAAAGTTCATTTAATTCATTTCCATTCTTGTTAGAGTGCAGCAGAATGCATCATTTACATGTTTAAATCACAAAATTTTTCCCAGACCCCCCACAGTGATTACATTCATAAACCTGTCACCTTTTTCACCTTCTGTGAGTTTGCAGGTCTGTTATTAATGGAGTAATTATTACAGTTTTAAGACTATTTGTCTCTTTTTGTCTTCTTCTAGACTTTCAGACTGCAGTATCAGTGAAGAAGGTTATAAAGCTCTGGCTTCAGCTCTGAGATCAAACCATTCACACCTGGTAGAGCTGGATCTCACAGGAAATGATCCTGGACAATCAGGAGTGAAGGAGCTCAATGATTTACTACAGGATCAGAACTGTAAACTCAAGACACTGAGGTGAGATGTGATGAAATAATACAAAAATTATATTCAGGCAATTTATTTATATAAAGATTATTTCACTAACATAAAATGAACCATTTCACAAACATATTCATATGTTATTTTTCCTTAGATCAAGTTAAAGAACTTATTTGTACCCTCCTGCTGCTTCTTATCTGCAGGTTTTTGGGTCCTGATGCAGATGAAGCCTGTCAGTTTGTGACTGGAGTTGTGGGTAAAAACCCGTTACTCCTGAGAGAGCTGAATCTGTGTGGACGTAAACTAGGAGACACACGAGTAAATCAATTCGCTGCTTTATTGAAGGACAAACACTGTAAACTCAACACACTGACGTGAGTATTTCACATGGTTTTATACTTCACAAAAAAAAATTGTTACATTTTTAAAGTCTAATAAAAGACTGTCATTGCTCTTTAAAGTTTTTGAGGATTGAAATTAGTTGATATAAATTTATCCTTCTGTTACAGTATTGTGAATTGTGACTGAAATAAACTGAAGAATGTTTCCTGTCTTTGTTTTGTTTCTCTTCAGGCTGAATAATAACAGTATTACAGCAGAAGGTTGTGCTGCTCTGACTTCAGCATTTAATTCAAACCCTTCAAACCTGAGAGAGCTGGATCTGAGTGGAAATAAACTAGGAAACTCAGGAATGAAGAAGATCTGTCCTCTTTTGGAAAATACACAATGCAAAATGGAAAAACTGAAGTGTGTATATTTAAATCTACATTTTTGTATAACAATATACATTTGTAAATGTTAGGGGTGTGATGAGATTTCTCGTCGAGGTGAAAAGCTGTCTTGTGAGTGATATTGCCATGACAGAGTATGAGGGTGACATTAGTATGGAATATGCCACCGCTACGTTTACATTATGCCTCCACTGTCATTTTACTTTTTATAGGAATAAAAACTATTTAATTCAGCTGGATAACGGTCGCCGCCGCTCCCTATTCACAGAGTACATGCAATCGAAAAAACGAAAGTAAACACAAGTGCGCATTCAAGTGCGATTTCAATACCCCGCATTTTGAAAGCGGCTCCCTGATGCATGCAAATATCCTCCCAATATGAAAGCTATCTTAGGCTGGGCTGTGTTGTTGTAACCATACTTCAGCTCCGTATCATGCTTGAAGAAAAATTTGGTCTCTATTTGCACTTTGTATATTCTGAGAGACTTTGATTATGGTTGCACAACTAAGGGAAAACTGTTATTCATTTTTATGGTAACACTTAATAAGGTTTCATTAGTTAACATTAGTTAACCACTTTAGTTATAAACTAAGAAAGAACAATACTTCTACAGCATTTATTAATCTCAATGTTAATTTAAACATTTAGTAATACATTATTAAAATCAAGAGTTGCATTTGTTAACATAAGTTAATGCACTGTGAACTAACAGTGAATGACTTTTTATTAACTAACATTAGCAAAGATTAATAAATAATGTAGCAAATGTATTGCTCATTGTTAGTTCATGTTACATTAATGTTAACAAATGAACCTTATTGTAAAGTGTTACCATTTTCTTATTCTATAGTTTTATTTCTATGATCAATTTGTGGAAAGGAGTTCAGTTAGGAGGTCAAAAGGTCTAGAAGCTCATAAATCATGTACAGTTCTAAGGTCTGAAGAGACTCATATGAAATCATACAGGAGTGAAGTCAGTCAGTTGAGATTGTGGCAAAACCTTTTACAGTGCTTGAGAATTGTTGTCTTTTACTGCTTATGATAATTCATAATCAGAAAGAACTGAAATGACATTCATTACAAGATTAGTTAAAATATTTCAAATGTACCTGCAGACTAATTATCTAGTCATGTATTTCGTCAAAATACTGTGTAAAAATCTTGTCTCTTCTCATTCTCGTAAACTTAATCTCATGTCTCGTCTCGTCTCGTGAGCTACCTGTCTTGTCACACCCCTAGTAAATGTCCTATCTGATTAGATTAATTTATAGGCTGAAATTTTAATTTCAGTACATGCATCACTATGTATTTTACTAGATACTGTAATTGACTGTAAAGTATTATGTAAACGAGAATTAGATCATGTTGTTCTAAGTGGTTTGATGTTAGGTGGTTCAGATGTTATTAATAAAGCCCAGGACTAGTATGATAATCTGTGTTCTAACAAAGAATAAACAAACTTTTTTTAAATAGACTTTCAAACTGCAGTATCACAGAAGAAGGTTATAAAGCTCTGGCTTCAGCTCTGAGATCAAACCCTTCACACCTGATAGAGCTGGATCTGAGTGGAAATAAACTAGGAAACTCGGGAATGAAGAAGATCTGTCATCTGTTGAAAAATACACAATGCGGATTAACAAAACTGAAGTGTGTATATTCATTTATGTACTATTCTGCATGTTTATGTTAATTAATTAAAGTTATTAAATTAGATTATCTAAAAAAAAATGTGATTGAAAAAAGACCTGATGCCAAAATTTCAGTTTTACTACTTTTTAAATTTACACTATGACTATGTGGCTAATATTCTGCCTAACATCTCTTTTTGTGTTTAGTGAAGAAAATACATTTTGAAACAACATGGACAAAATCCAAAAATTATGGAATTTCATTTTTTTGGAGAACTATTTAATAAGATTAGGTTATTAAAGTTATTTAATTTAATTTGGTTTTGGTTGATGCATATATTGTATTTATATCTGAGGCCAGATATTTATATTTGTATTTATATTTTAATGCCAATTTAAAATAAAAACATATTGCTATACTTTTTTGCACACACTATGGCAATAATTTATTCATAATTTGTCTAATTTGTCAGAAGCCATTCATAAATCCCATTAGGGATAAAATAATCTGTTTCTCCACAAAGAATAGCAACAACTGTTTTTTTTTTGTTTTGTTTTGTTTTGTTTTTTCTCTAGACTTTCAGACTGCAGTATCAGAGAAGAAGGTTATAAAGCTCTGGCTTCAGCTCTGAGATCAAACCCTTCACACCTGATAGAGCTGGATCTCACAGGAAATGATCCTGGACAATCAGGAGTGAAGGAGCTCAGTGATTTACTACAGGATGACTCCTGTAAATTAACCATCAGGTGATTAAAACCTTTAAATATTTAATAAAATTGTACTTTTAAAATAACCTGAAGCCATGCTGCAACAAAACAATAATCAGTTGATTTTCATGTCTTGTATTGATCCATTGTTTATTAATAACATCACATACTATGGAAGATTAAAATTGGCAAGATTATGTATTTGTTTTACATAAGCACTAAACTTATATAAACAGCACTATCAGTTACTACACTTATGCGTTTATTAAAACGATAATGATTTTATATTTCCTTAAACAGTAAAACTTGTATATTTATTTCCACAATGCAATAAACATGAAGGCATCACATAATATTCCAGTAAACATTAGTTTAGTAGGGATTGCTGCTTATCTCCAATTTTAGTATTTTTAGTTCATTTTTCACACAAAAAATAATTTTGTTTACATGTACTAATAGCAAGTTCTCTTCCATCAATACAAACTGAAAAATATATTTGATATTTATAAAAAATTATACATTAAAGAAAAAAATTCTATATATGTTCTTATTTGATTGTCACAGAAAAAAAAACTCTTTGCAGCCTTATGTAAGCATTTGTTTATGGTTATAAAGCTAAAACTTAAAAGGAATGCTTTAGAAACAAATTCCAAATGGAACATCACACTAGAGTTGGGATCATTTGAATTTTAGAAATTTCAGTTCCGATTCTGCTTATCGATTAAAATTTTAATCAACTCCTAGTTTCAATTCCAAAAAGGTAAAAAAATAAATTAAAATAATATTCACATTCTAGTCTTTTTCCAATATGTTATATTGCAGCTGAAAACCATGAACAAAAATCTAAAGGCTAAAGAACTCAGAGAAGGAATTTTTTGCCTATGGTTTTAACAAAAATACCACAGCAAAAACAACTAGCCCAACTAATTTAAATTTCAAGCATTATTAAAGACACACACAGCAATTAAATAAGAACAAATGAACACATTAGCAATAACACAAATAAATACAACCAAAAGATACAAATGTTTAAGATTTTCAGATATTCAGGTAGAGAAACTGTAATCAAATGTAAGATATGAATTACAAAATCAGTTACAAAAAAAGTTATTCAGTCAGCTTGAATGGTTTAAAATCGCATTAAAATCCACAGAATTTAAATTTTAATTTAATTTGATTCCTGACCTGAATTGGAATTGATTTTCGGTTCACACTCATACATACTAGTGGGAATGATCAATATATTTTCTATATTTGATTTATAACTCCACTCTTACCCATAAGCAGGTTGGGAGCGGCAAAATGTATAAAATTATAACAAGATTATCTAATCTAAACTTGTTGTCGTCTTGCTGTAGGTTTTTGAAAAGTCCTGCTGCGCAGGAAGCATGTGAGTATCTCACTGAAGTTCTGAGTGAAAGTCCATTATTACTGACAGAACTGGATCTTAGTGAAGATAAATTAGGAGATCTGGATGGAGAGAATCTCTCTGCTCTTTTGATGGACTCTCATAGTAAAGTGGAGAAAATCAAGTGAGTGAACATGATTTTATACTCTATAACTTCTGTTTATTCATTATAAAGGACTGTCAGTCACATGTGTGAGCAGATATGAAGAGCTGTTGGTCTGATGTGTGTTTAATATATACTGAATAATAAATAATGCTGTTTTGTATTTAGGCTGAATAATTGTAAGCAGACACAGAAAAGCTGTTCAGTTCTAGCTACTGTTCTCTCCTCCAAAACCATCCTGAAAGAGCTGAACCTGAACAACAGCTGTCTGCTGGACTCAGGAGTCAAACAGATCTGTGAGGGACTGAAGAAATCAACACTGAAGATACTCAAGTGAGTACAGTTCACCATAAACTGCTGTTCATTCAGACTGACATTTTTTTTTTCTCTTTTATGGAGAGGTGTTATTTTTTCCATTTCACTATTAAAAAAAAAAAAGAAAAAAATGGCCAACCAATAAGATTCACACTTTGTTAACATGCCCACAGCAGTTGCTGATATATATAACACACTGCCTTGGTGGCTCACTGACTCTTTTACTAAGTGACATCGGATAGCAGGGGAGGAATCTGGAATAGGGTTTGTTGATTGATATTGAGCAGCTCTAGTTTCGTTTGATAAATTCCATTCAATAAAAAAATCTGAATAGGATTGGTTAAATAGGATGAATTGTTTGAAAACATGTAAATACTCTTTTTCACAGCCTAGGTGGAGTTTTTTGTTTGGGTCCCACTTTATATTAAGTGGCCTTAACTGCTATGTACTTACATTTAAATTAATAATTTGATACAAATGCACTTATTGTGTACATACATGTTTTTACATTGTACTTATATTTTAAAAACACCTGCATGTAATTGCATCTGTAATTAATTTCTGTAATTACATTTATAATTACACTGTTGACCCATCTATTACGCCCCGCGTATAGGGGCAGTCGATAACTCCAAGCGGGCATAATAAAAAAAGAAAGGTTGTGGTAATGGAATCCCAGTTTCATATCACTCCGGTCGATAATCAAACAAATACACTAATTAAGGTATATAATTAAATTTATTAAAGATAACATAACAGGGAAAAGAGAGCATCTCTTCAGGGTGTCCAAAGGCCAAAATAACAAACAAAACAACTCTAGAAAAGAAAAGGAGAAAGGGATTAAATAACCTACATGAACATAAAAATAAGATACATTTACCTTCCCTAACTCCCTAACGAAAAACAAAGTACAAACCAAGATATCAAAATAAATAGGCAGGACACCCCTACGCTCCACGTTCTTAAAGGGTAACTTCAGAAACAATAGAACATGGTCAACAGGTTGTTCAAAAGGCACATTTTCTCTAAAAGTTTGATCATCGGCCGGAGGAGGGATCCAGGAGCTCCCAACCCAAACGCAGCCGAACCAGAAATGAGCTCCCTGTTGAACGCCAGCAGCGTCCTTATAAAGACCACGCCTCCACCAATAGAGAGAGAGGAGATCATCATTGGACAACCTATTGGAGCACAGGCAAAGCAAGAGGAAAAAGAAAAAACACATACCAAATACAAGAACGCAGGTCGTAACACTCCCACACCCAATGAATCTACATGTAGATTTACTCAAAACTGAACGACCGCGATAGTGCATCAGCAAGCACATTATCTTTACCTTTTTTGTAACAAATTTCCAGGTTAAAATCCTGGACAAAAAGTGACCATCGCATAATGCGTTGATTAGAATTCTTCATTCGGGACAAGAAGATTAATGGGTTATGATCGGTAAACACACTCACAGGGAGGGAACTAGAACCAATATATACCTCAAAATGCTGTAAAGCCATTAACAAGGCCAACACCTCCTTCTCAATGGTACTGTAATTTAGTTGATGTTTCAAGAATTTCTTTGAGAAATACCCAACAGGATGCTCCACTCCATTCTCATCATCCTGCAGCAGGACAGCACCGGCTCCAGTCATACTCGCATCAACATCCAACTTAAAGGAACACTCGTACCGTGGAGCAGCCAAGACTGGAGCGCTACACAAGAGCGTTTTAACAGAATCAAATGCAGTTTGACACTCATCAGTCCACTCAAAGTTCTGTGAAATACGTAGCATATTAGTTAAGGGCAACACAACATCGGAGAAATTTTTGCAAAATCCTCGGTAATACCCAGTCATTCCTAAAAATCTTCTGAGTTCACGTTTCGTGCGGGGTACTGCAAAATCTGCAATAGCTTGCACTTTCAGAGCGACAGGTCGGACTTGTCCCTGCCCAACCTGTTTCCCTAAATAGGTGACAGTTGCTTTGCCAAACTCACTTAACTAAATTAAGAGTGAGGGACGCCTTAAACAACCGATCAAATACAACCCTTAAAGTTGTTAGGTGCTCCTCCCAAGTATTCGAATAAACAACGATGTCGTCTAAATAAGCTTTACAGTTTTGAACCCCGTTCAGCACTTTATTCATCAAGCGCTGAAACGTAGCCAGAGCGTTGCGCAATCCGAAAGCCATCACCCTGTAATTCAGAAAATCATCCGGCGTAACAAAAGCAGATATTTCGGCCGCACGCTCCGTCAAGGGAACTTGCCAATATCCCTTCAGTAGATCTAACTTCGTGACGAAGCGCGCAGAGCCTACCTTATCAATGCAATCCTCCATTAATGGGAGGGGAAACGAATCTTGTTTTGTCACGGCATTCACTTTCCGGTAATCCGTGCAAAATCGTTGTGTGCCGTCAGATTTCGGAACTAGTAAGCACGGCGAGCTCCAGGCGCTAGAGCTGGACACTGCGAGACCATTCTCAACAAGGTATTTTACCTCGGACTCCATAATTTTACGTTTAACCGGGTTCACTCTGTAAGCACTTTGTTTAATGGGTGGATGATCACCTACATCAATATCGTGTTCCAGGACTTGAGTGCGAGTGGGAACATCTGAGAACAATCCTAAGAAAGAATTTATCAACTTTATTATGTCAGTTTGCTGAGGGTCAGATAGATGTATCAAATGAGAGCTTAAGCTCTCCAAAATCTTGGAATTATTCAGTCTACCACCTGAAACTTAGGTATTATGCAAGCTCAGCCCATCTTCATCGACATCACTGTCAGAAACAATCTCCACTGAAGCTACAGGAGTGATACCGGAGCTTTTTGACTCTAGATCTTCCTCACGACTAACATAGAGCTTCAGCATGTTTACATGACACACACGAGTCTTTCTCTGGCAATCAGGAGTTCGAACAACATAATTCGTGTCACTCAGCTTCTTATCAATGACGTACGGTCCAGAGAATTTAGCTTGCAATGCAGCACCCAAAACCTGCACCTGTTTGAACAGACGAGACATGAAATTAGTTCCCTGATCCGTTTGGACCACTCGAGGGAAACCAAAGGTAGAAAAGAACATAACCAGAGCTTTCACCACTGCCTTCGCTTTTAATGAACATAACGGTACCGCCTCCGGATAGCGTGTAGTCGTGCACATAAGCGTAAGCAAGTAAACATGTCCAGACCTTGTTCGCGGTAATGGCCCAACACAGTCCAAAATTACTTGCGCAAAGGGCTCTCCCAATACAGGGATAGGGTTAAGAGGTGCGGGCTGAATTACTTGGTTAGGTTTTCCTACGACCTGGCATACGTGGCACGAACGACAATACTGCACCACGTCAGATTTAATACCAGGCCAGAAAAAATAACGCAAAATTCGTTGGTACGTTTTAGTAATGCCCAAATGTCCAGCGACATTATCATGAGCCACACTCAAAACCTGGTTGCGTAAGCATTTAGGCACGACCAGTTGGTAAACCGCATCCCAACCCAAACCATCCGACCTTGAAGGACTCCACTTTCTTTTTAACACATCGCCGTCCCAAAAATAACCAACAGGTTTGTTTTCAATACCCTTTAATGTTACCGCAACAGTTCTGCAACGCAATAAAGAAGGGGCTTCCTTCTGTTTAACAGAAATCAGAACCTTATCAGCGGACAGCGGCCACTCTGATTTCGTTTCAGCACTACCACTCATGGACAGCGACTCAGGTTCGGGCAGCTCAGGTTTCAGAACAGAACCCTCACCTTTAACTTTGTCGTCGGTTGCAAAAAAGGAATCAGAAATATCGATGGAATCACCAAACTTACGGGCTTGAGCGCGCGTAACTACACACGCAGTGAAAACTGTAGGGAATTCTGATGCTAACTCACCGGAAGTAACAGAACCATACACAGGGTTTTCAATGACTTCGGGGACTGGGAGTACCTTTTCCCCAGCTAAATCATTACCTACAATTAAGGCAATACCACTCACAGGCAGTTTGTGACGCACTGCCAACTTTACAAAGCCTGTTACTAAACCGGATCGAATGTACACGTTATGTAACGGTACCTTCAACACGCCCAATTCAATTCCTTGAATAAGGACATCAGATCCACAATAACTCTTCAAAGAAAAAGGTAATGCACTGGCTAACACAAATGACTGATTGGCCCCTGTATCACGCAACATAGTTACGGGAACTAAACCTTCTTCAGGTCCACTAAGAGAAACCATCCCCTGACACACAAAAGGATCATATGCTGCGTCAATATCCAACCTCAGTTTCTCACTAAATTTCTGAACAAAGGCAACACTTTTAGTGACCTTCCCTTTATTCTTCTTTTTCAATGAGGGACATGCCGCAATCAAGTGACCAAGCTCGTGGCAGTAAAAACATTCCCGAGCTTCTACAGGTGTTACCGGTCTAGGCGATTTCGTGGTTTTAGCACTTTTCTCTGGGGACATAGGAGAACATACTTCACGCCGTGCAACAAACGCACTTTTGTGAGTCAAAGTAAACTCATCTGCGCAAACGGCTGCCTCAGCCAGGGTCGAAACCTTCTTTTCATTTAAATAAATAACAATTTTGTCCGGCAATGAATTCTTAAAATCTTCGACCAAAATCAACTCACGAAGTTGTTCAAAGTTAGCGACTCTACTGGAATTACACCACTTATCAAAAAGCACACCCTTCTCCCGAGCGTACTCTACATAAGTTTGACTGGCGATTTTCACATGAGAACGAAACTTTTGCCTATATGCTTCCGGCACTAGTTCGTAGGCCTTCAACACAGCACTTTTAAGTTTATCATAATCCAAGCTGTCCGCAACAGACAAAGTGGAACAGACCTCCTGGGCTTTACCAGTTAATTTACACTGTATCATGAGAGGCCAAACCTCCCTCGGCCAACGCAGTGCCGCCGCTATACGTTCAAAAGCGCCGAAATACGAGTCCACCTCATTATCCCTAAATGTAGGTACAAGAGTAAGATGGCGACTAACATCAAAATCATCAAACCTACCAGAGGTTCCAGACAGAGGCACGAAAGGTGGAGTTGTATCGACATTAGAAGGAGGAGCAATTGGAGACTTAACTGAACCTACAGACACACGGCCAGATTGCGTCTCCAATTCGCATTGCCTAAAACGTAGAAGTTGAGTTGTATGCTCCTGACGTTTAATCTCGAGGTCTAACTGCTTTAATTGGATCGCTAATTTCAAATCTTCCGAATTCACACCACTAAGTGAACGCAACATAGGATCAGACCCCGAAGCAATAACATTAACTTCGTCACCTGCCCCATTCATATCAGCATTAGCAATAGGCCTAGGATATAAAATACCCTGCTGTACTAACGCCGCGTCAACTACATCTCGCACTACGTTTTTCTTAGCAGTTTTCCCGGATGAGCCCCCAATTATTACGCCCCGCGTCTAGGGGCAGTCGATAACTCCAAGCGGGCATAATAAAAAAAGAAAGGTTGTGGTAATGGAATCCCAGTTTCATATCACTCCGGTCGATAATCAAACAAATACACTAATTAAGGTATATAATTAAATTTATTAAAGATAACATAACAGGGAAAAGAGAGCATCTCTTCAGGGTGTCCAAAGGCCAAAATAACAAACAAAACAACTCTAGAAAAGAAAAGGAGAAAGGGATTAAATACCTACATGAACATAAAAATAAGATACATTTACCTTCCCTAACTCCCTAACGAAAAACAAAGTACAAACCAAGATATCAAAATAAATAGGCAGGACACCCCTACACTCCACGTTCTTAAAGGGTAACTTCAGAAACAATAGAACATGGTCAACAGGTTGTTCAAAAGGCACATTTTCTCTAAAAGTTTGATCATCGGCCTGAGGAGGGATCCAGGAGCTCCCAACCCAAACGCAGCCGAACCAGAAATGAGCTCCCTGTTGAACGCCAGCAGCGTCCTTATAAAGACCACGCCTCCACCAATAGAGAGAGAGGAGATCATCATTGGACAACCTATTGGAGCACAGGCAAAGCAAGAGGAAAAAGAAAAAACACATACCAAACACAAGAACGCAGGTCGTAACACATCCCTTAACCCTGACCCCCACCCTTAAACCTACCCATACCACCAAAGCTTTCCCTAACCTTACCCGTATCCCACCTCAATAGCAGCAAAAGTGTTTTGCAATTCAATATGTACAAATAAGTACATTGTACTTATTTTTTGATGCAAGTACATAGTAGTTAAGGCCACTTAATATAAAGTGGGACCTTTGTTTGTTTACCAAATGTGCTTTCAAATGCAGAGATAAGGTGCATTTTTAGTCTTGTTCTATGTTTCAAGTTCATTTTTTTCTTTAAGCTTCAAAATATGTGGAAGCCTTAACTGATGCAGATATTAAAAGCTGTCATGTGTGCTTACATGTTTACATGGAGACTGTAAATGATGCCTTTACATATAAACAACAAAAACACATATTTGTGAAAATAGTGCCATCATGCGTATGCGTACTATGTGTTCACGCATGTGTATGATATTTTGATTATTGACTTCACAGTGATGAATTAATCTTAAATGCAATGTTAATTTAAATTAGTGTTTTTATTTTCTGTAGACTTTCAGACTGCAGTATCACAGAAGAAGGTTATAAAGCTCTGGCTTCAGCTCTGAGATCAAACCCTTCACACCTGATAGAGCTGGATCTCACAGGAAATGATCCTGGACAATCAGGAGTGAAGGAGCTCAATGATTTACTACAGGATCAGAACTGTCAACTCAAGAGACTGAGGTGCGTGTTCTTCAAATAATAGCGTTCAACAGTCCTAAAACCATTTTAGGTGGACAAGTCAAAAAACAATGATAAAAGCTTTGAAATGACTGATGCTCTTTCACAACACTGTGAGTATAAATCACTATATAGCAGGTAATAACAGCATACTTCTACTTTGTCCAGGTTGTTACAAAGTCCTGATGCAGAAAAAGCCTGTAAATATCTGACTGAAGATCTTCACAATGAAAACCCATTACTCCTGAGAGAGCTGAATCTGAGTGGACATGAACTAGGAGACACACGAGTGAATCAGATCACTGCTCTACTGCAGGATAAACACTGTAAACTCAACACATTGATGTGAGTATTGTGTTCATATATTATTGTAGATTTAAAGCATCTTAAAAATATCTGGTGACAAAAACAAAATTTTCAGTAGTCATGTTGACGTCAAGTACTTTGTGTTTGTAAATTCTCCCTCTCCTATTCATCATTTTAGGCTGCGTAATTGTGGTCTAACAGAGGAAAGCTGTTCATCTCTCGCTACAATCCTGACATCAAACTCCAGTCTGAAAGAGCTTGACATCAGCAACAATAATCTGCAGGATTCAGGAGTGAAGAAACTCCAGAACGCATTAGAAAATACAATATGTACTCTGGAGAAACTCAGGTGAGCTCAATCAACTATTGTTTATTTTAATAACATTTCTTTTGTTCAAGGCTAAAGGGGTCCTGAACTGAGAAATAACATTTTTCTTGATCTTTTGACATGCAGTATAAGGGGTCAATGTACTATAAAAATATCCTTTACATTTTTTAGTATTCAAAATTTCCTCAGTCCAAAAAACAGCTATTATTAAAACCAAGCTCAGAAAAGGACTCATTTTAGATTGTCACATTACATAGTAAACCGTCTCTGCAGAAGATCAGTGCCTACTTATATATCATTGCCTCTTTAGCCCTGCCCACCTATTGCATGTCATGTAGTAGTAAATACAAGACTGAAGCAAATACAGGATTACTCTAGCAACAAAACTATAGAGACTACTCTGAGGATTACAAGATGTTTTGAAGTACCAAGTTGTGGAAAAACACAGTCTTTGCATTGCCTTCCTCCTGATCCTAACATTAAGAAAGTATGGATAGACTTTATTCATAATGAAGTTCCAATGAGATCATGTTAGTAAGACACTGCTTGTTTGTTAGCTTAATTTTCCTTTGGATTAGTTTAGAAAACAACACACAGTTTGATGCAGGCTTTTCGGAAAGAAAAAGAAAAAATTATTGCAGTGCCGAGTATATTGGATCTGAGAGTAGTGTTGCAACATGCAAGTGTAAATAACAATGTTTGTGTCACTATTGCTTTGTCTGTTACAGAAGGTTTGATATGTACTGAGTATTTTTGTAGCATGGCAGTCAACCTGCGCAGTCAAACATTATACAATTAAAAAAAAAAACTGTAGTAAAGTCTTTTTTGCAGCTATTTATTGTAAAATAAATTTTATTAGAATTTACAATTTTCTTTTTTCTGTAGACTTTCAGACTGCAGTATCACAGAAGAAGGTTATAAAGCTCTGGCTTCAGCTCTGAGATCAAACCCTTCACACCTGATAGAGCTGGATCTCACAGGAAATGATCCTGGACAATCAGGAGTGAAGGAGCTCAATGATTTACTACAGGATCAGAACTGTCAACTCAAGACACTGAGGTGAGACATGATCAAATAATAACCCTAACCCTAACTGAACAAAAACATAAACTCAGCACTTTTGTTTTTACCCTAATTTTTCATGAGTTGAACTCAAAGATCTAAGACTTTTTCTATGTACACAAAAGGCCTGTTTCTCTCAAATATTATTCACAAATCTGTCTAAATCTGTGTTAGTGAGCACTTCTCCTTGGCCGAGACAATCCATCCACCTCACAGGTGTGGCATATCAAGATGCTGATTAGACAGTGTAAGATCAACAGATCCTCAGATACTTTGATCTCCTGAGATATGGACAGCATAAACGCATACAGCCATTTGTCTCCACACCCCACAGCGTGAAGTTGTGGGAAAGCTTCTTTCCATCCTGTCCTTCCTTCACATTTGCTCCTTCTCCCCCACTTCCTTCCCTTTACACATTCTTCCCATCACTCAGTTCACTTAAAAAGATTATATACAAATTATAATGTTCTGTCAATGCAAATGAATTAACAGTCATGTTTGGTATCTTTTGAAATGTCTCAGTGCAACTGGTACAATGGTCTCGTCTACATGAAAGTAAACCAAAGGTATTAAATGTTTTAAGAGTTTTAGAAATACTTTGGTTGCAACCATGGGTGTGCCTCTTTCCCAGGGTCTTTCATCTAAATTACCTCCTGTTCCACAGCAAGGTGCGAACCCCTGAGGTCTGTGACCCTAGTCAATGCAAATTATGATTGTAAGTTCATGCCTCACATTGGGGGATGTTTTGTCTTGGTCTGAGTATTTAAGGAAATGTTGCAAAAGGCTCGGGGCGACTCTGTATTCAGACAAGCCCTCATTGCTAAGTGTCCAGGACACTCAGCAGTGTGTATTTTCCTAATGTCAGGTATTCATCTTACTCTATTTCTGAGCATTTGATGTTTTGTATTGATCATCTTTGAATTGATTATGTAATTGGCATGATACATTTACCTGACTAATAAATTGTCACATTTGATTGTATTCTGACTTACTCTGAAATGATTGACTTCAGTAGATTACGATGTATCCATTGTTACCGCAGATCTGCGTCAGGTTAGTAACGGACTAAAGTCCAGTTGAGTGGAGCATAGGGCACACCAACTGTGATTTTGGAGCTCCGACTAACGCTTGGCATTAGTTCAAGTGTACTTAGACTGTAAAGGCTAAAAAGGGAATTCCGTTTAGGGAAACAAATGTTGATCAACCAACCTAAATAGGGTGAGCCTTACCTCTGTTTACTGTAATGTTACTCTAGCTAAGTGTACATGGGAAACCATGGCATAACCAAATCAAAGCTGCTATAAGAGAAGTAATATTGGTCGGCTTATCTGTAGTAGTGGTTGTGACCTCTGACTAGAGTTAGTGTTACTTTAATTCAAGTGTATACAGATCTATGGGGGACTAAACCAAATACTTTTAGAGAAAGCAAGCATGAGAGCGGCACTCTATTAGTATAGTCAATTACCTCTGTCTAGTGACCAAGACTGGCGAGTTTGTGATCGTGGGCCCGCATATTAATGAATGGCCAGTGCGAGGACCCTGTGCGACACTGAGAACCGAATGAACGAGTATAATAAGAGTAAAGATTTAAATAGAATATTCAAATGTAAAGCCAAATTATTATACAAATGACCAATAATTAATTGACATTCTAAACTAAATTCGAGGTCATAATAACATGGAGTCAGATAAAAGATTATTTGGAATTAAACTACTTTGCCACGCTGAAAAGACCGAACGCGCAAGAAACCTTCCCCGTCCTGTGGGAAACCGCTGTTGGGCCGATTGGGCGGGCTGATTGGGCGGGCCTTACAACAGCATGATTATTGCAAAGGTGTGCCTTAGGCTCGCTACAATAAAAGGCCACTCTAAAATGTGCAGTTTTATCACACAGCACAATGCCACAGATGTCACAAATTTTGAGGGAGCGTGCAATTGGCAACAGGAATGTCCACCAGAGCTGTTGCCCGTGAATTGAATGCTCATTTCTGTACCATAAGCCATCTCCAAAGCCGTTTCAGAGAATTTGGCAGTACATCCAACCGGCCTTACAACCGCAGACCATGTGTAACCACACCAGCCCAGGACCTCCACATCCAGCATCTTCACCTCCAAGATCGTCTGAGACCAGCCACCTGGACAGCTGCTGCAACAATCGGTTTGCATAACCAAAGAATTTCTGCATAAACTGTCAGAAACCGTCTCAGAGGAAGCTCATCTGCATGCTCGTCGTCTTCATCAGGTCTCAACCTGACTGCAGTTCGTCATCATAACTGACTAGCGTGGGCAAATGCTCACATTCGATGGCATCTGGCACTTTGGAGAGGTGTTCTCTTCACGGATAAATCCCGGTTTTCACTGTACAGGGCAGATGACAGACAGCGTGTATGGCGTTGTGTGGGTGAGCGGTTTGCTGATGTCAACGTTGTGGGTCGAGTGGTCCATGGTGGCGGTGGGGTTATGGTATGGGCAGGTTTATGTTATGGACAACGAACAGAGGTGCATTTTTAGGCACACCTGTGCAATAATCATGCTGTCTAATCAGCATCTTGATATGCCACACTTGTGAGGTGGATGGATTGTCTCGGCAAAAAAGAAGTTCTCACTAACACAAATTTAGACCGATTTGTGAACAATATTTGAGAGAAATAGGCCTTTTGTGTACATAGAAAAAGTCTTAGATCTTTAAGTTCAGCTCATGAATGGGGGCAAAAACAAAAGTGTTGTGTTTATAATTTTGTTCAATGTAAATGATATTCAGGCAATTTATTTATATAAACATTTCACTAATATAAAATGAACCATTTCATAAACATACATATGTTATTTTTTCTTAGATAAACTTTTAAGAATTTAATTTGAATCCTGCTTCATCTTCTTATCTGCAGGTTTTTGGGTCCTGCTGCATATGAAGCCTGTCAGTTTGTGACTGGAATTGTGGGTATAAACCCGTTATTCCTGAGAGAGCTGAATCTGAGTGGACGTGAACTAGGAGACACACGAGTGAAGCAGATCGCTGCTCTACTGAAGGATAAACACTGTAAACTCAACACACTGATGTGAGTATTTCACATGGTTTTATACTTTTGATATTACATTAAAATTTATGTTACATTTTTAAAGTCTAATAAAAGACTGTCATTGCTCTTTTTAAAGTATTTGAGGATTGAGATTAGTTGATCTATCATATAAATTTATCTGTATTGTATTGTTACAGTATTGTGAATTGTGGCTGAAATTAATTAAAGAATGTTTCTTCCCTTTGTTTTGTTTCTCTTCAGGTTGAATAATAACAGTATTACAGCAGAAGGTTGTGCTGCTCTGACTTCAGCATTTAATTCAAACCCTTCAAACCTGATAGAGCTGGATCTGAGTGCAAATAAAGTAGGAAACTCTGGAATGGAGAAGATCTGTCCTCTGTTGAAAAATACACAATGCAGATTAGAGAAACTGAAGTGTGTATTTTCATTTATTTACTTTTCTGCATGTTTATTTAAATTTATTAAGGTTTATTTAATTAGATCAGTGGTTCCCAAACTGGGGTACGTGTACCCCTGGGGTACGTGAGGTGACAGAGGGGTACGCGAACAAAATGCTGCGTTTTGTCATTCATTTAATTCTTCCCCACCTTAAAATAACATTAAAACAAAGCATGTATTTCCTAACAGGCACAATGCCCTAAATACATGACATCCAATCAAAATACTACATCTTTTTTTGGTCAAAATTGACTGCATCCATTTCCAGATAAGCGTGCATATGTGTGCATATAGGTTGCGTGCGGAGTCTGCTGCCTTAGCAAATCGATAGATTTAGCACTTACTAGCATGAAGAACAAATAGCCTGATGCATAGAGATCAATTTAAGATTCAGACTCTGGATACAAAACATACCTATTGTTCTTGTTTTTAATGTTGATAATATTATGAGCAAGAATGCAAAATTCACATGATTGCAAATGTGACATTGATTTTATACAACAGTTCAACAAATAAAAGGTTAATATTAAGTAGGGATGCACCGATACCGATACTAGTATGTACTCATGTACTCGTACTCGTAAAAAGAAAAATACCCCCGATACCAAAGACCGATACCTCACGTGACATAACTGACAGAATTTTCTGCGCACAGAGACACCGACGGCAACAGCAGAAACAATGTCAGCCTCAGAGGTGTGGAAATACTTAAAACCCACACATTGCAAACTGCATGCTTTTAATCACAATTCATTATCAATTAGTGAAGGCAGGATAGGCGGAATCGCGCTGAATGAAGCATTCTCTCTCTTGCACGCGCGATCCCAGTTCTCTCAGACAGCGCGTGATCAGTCCCTATTGACCTCTATTGGAGATATGTGGTCATTGCACTTTCTTTCTTTAACTATAATCCCTGAAGTTTTTCCACAAACCTCTAGATGGTAGTATTCTATCCCTAACACATAGAGCAATGTCCAAATACAATTTAGATTTAATTGTTCATCATTAAAGTGATTTTTTTCATTAAAAATCTATTTTCATAAGCCAATTTATGACATGGTTAATTGTGCAGTAAATAGGTAAAAAAAAAAAAATACAAAATATCCACAAAAACACAGCATAAATGCATAGATGAGAAGTAAATAAAAAAATTGATATATAGTTTATCATATAAAAAAAATGTATATTTCCTTATGCAATCTCTCTGTAAAAGTTTGGGGTCAATCTGACCCCAAGGAACTAAATCGTCGGTACAATTAAGGGATCATCATTGCATATTTCTCTATTGAACATTTTTTTAATTAATACATTATTAATGTTGTAAAGGTATTTATAAAGATAAAATGCACTGGAAAGTCAATTTAAGGGCAAATATTGTCCCTTAATAGAAAAGGTGCAGTCTAAGTGGAAGAGAGGGGGTACACAGAAGGATGGTAGATGCCTCAGGGGGTACTCCACTCCAAAATGTTTGGGAACCACGTAATTTGATTAACTGAAAAAAAGACTAGATGCCAAAATTTCAGTTTTACTACTATTTAAATTTACACTATGACTATGTGGCTAATATTATACAGTATATTATCTAACATAAGATAATACATTAATTACATTAATATCTAAGGGAGATTTTGCCAAAATGAAAAAAACATCATATTGGCATACGTTTTTGCACACACTATGGCAATAATTTGTTCATAATTTGTCTAATTGGTCAGAAGCCATTCATAAATCCAATAAGTGTTACAATAAAACAACAACTGTTTTTTTTTTCTTTTTTTTTTCTCTAGACTTTCAGACTGCAGTATCAGTGAAGAAGGTTATAAAGCTCTGGCTTCAGCTCTGAGATCAAACACTTCACACCTGATAGAGCTGGATCTCACAGGAAATGATCCTGGACAATCAGGAGTGAAGGAGCTCAATGATTTACTACAGGATGAACGCTATACATTAAAGACCATCAGGTGATAAATTGGAGACAATTATCATAACTATGATTTTAACCAGATATTACACAACACTACACATTAAAGGGGTCATGAACTGCGTTGTTTTATTGTTTTATAATGTTTCCTGGGGTGCACTTATAATGTTATTGTGCTTTTTACATCCAAAATTGTCATAATTTATAAATAAAAAGCATTTTTCCTGCCCTGATTTTAGCCCTCTGGTTTGAACACTCTGTTCTAAGGGGCGTGTCTGCTGTGAGACTTCAGTGTAAACGCCCACTGCTGTGATTGGCTGACATCTTTCCATTTGAAATAGCCAAGTATTACTCTCTTTTAGCGCGTTTTTATTATTACAGCTCTCATGGTTATCTAATCGTGAAAAGTGTTGTATTACATTAGATCTATGGCATTATATTTAGATCATGGCATGAAAGGTTGCAGTGATGAACACTGTGTAGCCGATCACAGACATGTTGTTGAGCTCATGAAAGCAGTGATCTCGTCATTGCAACTCAATTTCTGCACACTAACAAATGCTTTCATCTTCACTAACAGTGCAAACACGATATAACTAAAAGATTTGTTAAATAAAAAGGGAGTTTTGCGCATCAGTCACTGATAAACTCGCACTATTTGATTGACAGCTTCAGCGCGCACTGCTTCAACTATTGCAAAGGGAGCTTTCTTTGAGCTTTCTTTATATAATTGAATCACCATTAAATAACAGATTATTTTCATCCTATTGTGAGAAACAACACAAGTTGACATTTAGTCACTGGTTTGATTTACTGACACACAGACAAAGAACATCTGACTGTACATGAATCATTACATATCAGAGCAGGCATTAGATTTAACAGTTACTTACATGTTACATTACTGTCGACTCCAGGCACTGCACAATATTTTGTAATCCTCAACGGCATGTTTATTGCTTGGTAGCTCGATCTGGTTTAGCACCACGTAGGCCTATTGGTGCATTCAAGTCATGTCGGAAAGATCGTATACGAGCTGAACGCACATGAACGCCACCACAATGTCGTAAATACGAGTGGGAAGCTCTGGATTTTCTTTAAGCTCCGATCTGTACGAGTTGGGGGCGTGTCAGTGAGAAACATGGCGAAATACCACAATACTTAGGTATTTAGCAGTGACATTATCAGGCTTTTCTATTTACAACGAAGTAAGCTGATTCCCAGCAAAAAATACGATAGCATCATAATATAAAAATGTAGAATATGTAACAATAAAGTTTACAATGGCTTCAATTTAAAACATAAAAAAGCAATGCACATTCTTTGCTCTACATTTTCAAAAAGTAGAAGTGTTATTATTTTGTGTAATTAATTTAGAGAAGGCACACCGCCATCATACTCTGACGAAAGTGACTTGAACGCACCTACTGTCGTACACACGACTTCCCACCTCGTAAATACGAACTTCCCAGGAGGACTTGAACGCACCATATGTTACATAGGCTACCTATTCTATTGCATGTCATGTGCGAATCGGTGGGCGGGGCTAAACAGGCAGTGATGAAGTAGGCGTTGATGTTCTTCTGCGGAGGCAGTGCTTGCTGCCCTTTGACATCATAGATCCCCACTTTGTAAATCCTGTCACTTGCTGGGTCTGGTGTCAATTAAAGCTTTTATTGGACTAACAATGAAAGTTCTCAGCTCTGAAACTTACAGGATATTCTTATAGTATAATGACCTCTTATATGTCAAATTCATCACCCCTTTAATACTTCAATGGACTAGACGTGCAAAATATATTGGTGGCTGAGATATTATTGGCTGATCATTGGGGAAATTCAGTTATTATTATAGCACTGGTAATAGAATTTCCACTATTATTTTTATTAATAAATAGTTTGGTTATATTTGTGTTCAACATATAATATCTGATAATGATTCAGCGTATTTGTCAGGCGGTGTCATGTGTGTTTGGACAAATTATCATATCACATTATCATTTTCTGTTAGTATTAGTTTTGGGCATGTTTTAATTTTGATCAGCTACTGTAATTAAAGATGTACTGTTTTATGTGTAAAAAAGTAATAAGTGAAAACAATGAAAACACATTTCTGTATTTTCTCTTACTGGTGTTTGCTTATACATGAAAATGGCTTATTGTTTGTTTGCATTCTGTATATTGTTTTATGGTTATTACATGCTGTAATTTTCATAGTTCATAGTTAATCATTCTACATTCTACTCTGTTAGTGACTCATTCAGGATGAAGCTGCAAATGGCATAAAATTGGAATATTATCTGATTTTTAATTCTACTTTCTATAGGTTTCTGAAAAGTCCTGCTGCACAGGAAGCATGTGACTATCTCACTAAAGTTCTGGGTGAAAGTCCATTATTACGTACAGAACTGGATCTGAGTGAAGATAAATTAGGAGATCTGGATGGAGTGAAACTCTCTGCTCTTTTGATGGACTCTCATAGTAAAGTGGAGAAAATCAAGTGCGTCAACATTATTTATACATTATAACTTCTATGTTTATTCATTATAAAAGACTGTCAGTCACATGTGTGAGCAAATATGAAGAGCTGTTGGTCTAATGTGTGTTTAATATGTGCTGAATAATAAATAATGCTGTTTTTGTGTTTAGGCTGAATAATTGTGAGCTGACAGAGAAAAGCTGTTCAGTTCTAGCTACTGTTCTCTCCTCCAAAACCATCCTGAAAGAACTGAACCTGAACAACAGCCGTCTGCTGGACTCAGGAGTCAAACAGATCTGTGAGGGACTGAAGAATCCTGTTTGTCATCTGGAGATACTCAAGTTAGTACAGTTCACCATCAGATACACTCAACATCACAACACTCACTTATCAGTTGTATATATTCGAGTCCACTCGAGTCCACTCCACTCACATTTAGAAGTGGGGAAAAATATAGAATAATTTTTTAAATTTTATTTTGTAGTTATTTTTTATTTTTTTGTAATAAAATTGGAACAAATAAATAGCAAACAATGGCACAATACAATAGAATGAAAAGACAAATGAAATAAATAAATTTTTCAGGTGGGTCATACAACAGAAATTAAATAATCAAATGAAAAATAACACTGGATAGTCTTCATTGTAATATTTAAATACAGAATAATGCTCTCAATTAAAGTTACAAAAGTTACTGAATCAAGAGCAGTGAGGGATTTTCTCTTTGTCTTTTGTTCTTTAATTAAAATGATAGCAGCAGGTTTATTATGCTGTTGTCACTTAAGAGCGAACATACGAATACAATATACTGTTACACAAAATGCCTTTTCTTTCTCAACTATTTACAGTTCAAAACTGAGTGTGTTTACAGCAGTGTTCATTTTAGTTCTAGTGTTCATTCTAAGTGTTTATGTTTTCTAGACTTTCAGACTGCAGTATCAGTGAAGAAGGTTATAAAGCTCTGGCTTCAGCTCTGAGATCAAACCCTTCACACCTGATAGAGCTGGATCTCACAGGAAATGATCCTGGACAATCAGGAGTGAAGGAGCTCAATGATTTACTACAGGATCAGAACTGTCAACTCAAGACACTGAGGTGAGAGCTGATGAAATAACACAAAATAAATATGCATGCTAAATATTCATACACATTATTCTTTCATTAATACAATAAGCTCCACAAGTTTTGCAGTGGGGGTTACTGAGTTTTGTTAGATACAGTTGTACTGATGGTATTTAGTAGTATGGTATTAAATGTTTCTGACACTGTAGTTTAATGCCATCAAGCCCAGGTTCACTGTATCTCTGTATCTCTCTACAGCAGTTCTGTGAGTCTCCAGATGTTCACAAACATGCAGTTTCATAAGACAGTTTTCTCTGTGCTGACGTTTCTCACATATTGCTTAAAGCCATAAAGACATTTATATTTCATCTTCTCTTCTGCAGGTTTTTGAGTCATGCTGCAGAGGAAGCCTGTAAATATCTGACTGAAGATCTTCACATTAAAAACCCGTTACTCCTGAGTGAGCTGAATCTGAGTAGACATGAACTAGGAGACACACGAGTGAATCAGATCACTGCTCTACTGCAGGACAAACACTGTCAACTCAACACACTGATGTGAGTATTTTGTTTTCTTAACAAAATGTTACATTAAATTGAACCCTTTCATTCATGAATTATTAATCACAAAGTAATCTTTTTTTTTTTATGTTTGTTTTTACTTTTAAACAAGTGAAAAATCATGCCAATAACTTTTTTTTCCCAATACATTTTATTTTGAGGGAATTGCATCTGTCCACTGTAGTGGATGCCATGCATCAACCATATAAAATGTGATTCAATAGAACTAATGCGTGATCTGAAAAAAAAAAAAAAAACATTTTAAAACATGCATATTTTTAAAACATTTACTGAGAGCAAATGTATGAATACAAATAAGAAGACTTCAGATGCAAAAGCCTCTAAGTTGCCTGACATTTTTCTTTGAAATTAACATTTTTTATCAGACACATATGTATGGGTTTCTATATAAGTACCAGTACTTCTGACTGGGATGAGGCTGGGATTTAGCGGGCTTGTCAAGTCAAGTCAAGTCATCTTCATTTATATAGCGCTTTTCACAATACATATTGTTTCAAAGCAGCTTCACAGTGATAATTGGAAAATGAATCGACAGAGATTGTTTTGGATTTACAGCAGTGATAAGAAAAAAAAATATGGTCCCACTTTATATTAAGTGGCCTTAACTACTATGTACTTACATCAAAAAATAAGTACAATGTACTTATTGGGCTCAGATTGAATTGCAAAACACTTTTGCAGCTATTGAGGTGGGATACGGGTAAGGTTAGGGAAAGCTTTGGTGGTATGGGTAGGTTTAAGGGTAGGGGTAAGGTGTAAGGGATGGGTCAACAATGTAATTATAAATGTATGTTACATATGTTTTTGTAGGAGCATGAAATAATTTAGTGGGAGGGGCTGGGACTGAAAAATCTGTCCTGAGCCGGCGTCTAGTTGGGAGTTGTGAAACATGTTTGTTTAAAAAAAAAAAAAAAAAAAAAGCTGCAACACAATTTAGTGCCTGTTCCGGGACAAAGCAAATTGTGATGTACCAATTGTTTGGCCACTGATCTTTATCAGCTGGTATTGATCTTAATCTCACCCTCATTTGATTGACAGGATATAATCAGCCCTGATCATCAGCTGTTTTTAAACTATCAGCCGATAGCATGGAAAATTGCTTTTATAGCTAATACCAATTTTTATTTTTATTTTTTGTTAACTTGTGATTAATCGCAGCTTAATCACACATATTGATGCATAGATCTGTAATCAAACAGAAAACGCACGCTGCATTAATTGCACGTTAATAAAATTAGTGTCATTAAAATGAATTTGCGTTAATGCATTCATTTTGACATTTAAACTTTTTTGCATCTTGAAAGAAACAATTTCCTAACTTATTGACATTATTGAAATGGAAAATGCTGATAGAGAGAATTACAATTATTTAAAAATCTTAGTTTGATCATCATAGATCTGATTCACAGTTTTTTCTCTTTGTGTCTTCAGTCTGTGTGGATGCAGTATTACAGAGAATCAGTGTCACACCCTGACTTCAGCTCTATTTCCAAACCTTTCACACCTGAGAGAGCTGGACCTCAGTGGGAATCAAATAAAACATACAGGAGCAAAGAACATATCTGATGTACTGAAAGATTCACGCTGTCAGCTGGAGAGATTGAGGTGAGGAGCATTCATATACAAGAATCAAAATACTTAAAATTACTTGAACACTTTATACTTGTCCTCTCATTTTTTGTGAAAATTATTCTCTTTAGTATTTAGTGATCTGGTGAAATAAATGACAGGGCTGTACTTTATTTTAATATACAAAAATTGCTTATAATTGATAATGAAAATAATAAATTTGATCATTGATTAGTCACGTCTGCACACTGTGCACAAAAATCATCCGCCTGTCACATCACTATAGTACCTATTGTGCTGGTTTAGACCCTACTTTGAAGAAGGAGCTAATTTAGTTACCCCAAAAGGAGTTCCTTTAACTAAAATTATTCCTACAGTAGTTCCTGCAATGCAAACACACCAAAAAGCAAGTACTTCTGCCAATACACCTTTTTCCTGAATACAGAAGTCGCACCTGAATTGTAACTTGTAAGGATGGTAAACCCTTCAAGGGGTACTCCACTCTAAAAAAAAAATTGGGAACCACTGGCTTACATATTATTAGAATATTGGCTGTTTATTAGTGCTTATACAGCGCATATCCATTCATTGATATTATTCTGCATAACCTTATTCCACATCCCTTAATCCTACCCAATACCTAATTAGCAGTAAATTAGGAGTTTAACAAAAGTTATAGTTAATAGCAAATGTGTTCCCCATTCTAAAGTATTGTCACGGTGTGTGACCATAGGAGGAAGAAGGCAGGAGAGCAGGTTTCCAATAGAACTCAAAGGTTTAATGATAACTCAAAAGCAGGTAAACACATCCAAAACAACAGTAACTGGACAACTGAGGGAGGTGAGTGGTGTGCTTAAAAGTCCTGTGTGATGAGGTGCTGACAGGGAACAGGTGTGTGTGATCAGCTGATGGTGGAGTGAGTGCAGGTGAGGGCCAGGGAGGATGATGGGAGATGGAGTCCAGGACAGACAGAGACTGTGACAAGTATTTCCAGAGCATCTAATTGGAAATTTGTAATGGCAGTGTTCATTGGTTACGCAGAAAAAAGGTCGGTAACGCTTTGTTTTAGGGTCTTTTAACTAGTTGCTTATTAGCATGCATATTCATTCTAGAATTTTAGCTGTTTATTAGTACTTATTAAGCACATATTAATGCCTTATTCTGCATGACCTTATTCTACATTCTTAATCCTACCCAATACCTAAACCTAACAACTAACTTACTAACTATTAATAAGAAGTAAATTAGTAGTTTATTGAGGGAAAAGTTGTAGTTAATAGTGAATATGTGTTCCCTATACTAAACTGTTACCAAAAGGTCTATTGTTTATAGGAACTATGAAAACGTTACTCCAGTACAAAAGCCCCTAGTAATACTCAATAATCACTGAATTTTTGGTTTCAGGTCGAAATAATTTTGGAGGGCCAAAATCAGTCACCAAAACAGAGGTTTAATTAGCACTTCTCTGATGTCATGTTTTGACTGTTCAGCATCTATTTCATGCACACAGCATGGATAAGCTACAACAGCTAAACATGGCAGCTGTTGGGATGCTAGCTCTGGACTAACCATATTAATTTCTCGATTTTAATCTGCAATGAAACTGCAATGTTTCTTAAATCTAAAGATCTTTTAGTCTGTGCTGTTTTCTATTATTGTGTAAACAAAACTTGGGCGTCGAAACCCGGGATGTCCAAACTCAGTCCTGGAGGGCCATTGTCCTGCAGAGTTTAGCTCCAACTTGCCTCAACTTGCCTCAACACACCTGCCTGGAAGTTTCTAGTATGCCTAGTAAAACCTTGAAGAGCTGGTTCAGGTGTGTTTTATTTGCAGGACAGTGGCCCTCCAGGAGCAGGATTGGACAGCCCCTTTCTTAGATAGTTAAAAAGACAGTGGAAGTGTGCGCTGTGGTCAAATGAGTTCATGTTTCCATTTGTTTTTTGGAAAATAGGCATAGAGTTCTCAGTCCCAAAGACAAAAGGGACCATTCAGACTGTCATCATCGACAAGTGCAAAAGCAAACATCTGTCTTGGTATAGAAGAACATCTGTACAAAAGGCATGGGTGGCTTGCGTATGTGTAAAGTCAATGTCCATTGATGTGGAGGCGTATATTGGAATTGTACAGAGACATATACTGCCTTCTAGGCATTTGCCCAAAGCTGAATGAAATGATGAAAGGAAATGACGTGTACTACAGAGCCCCTAAAGGGAATAAAAATATGAAAAAAATATATTTAATTGCTTTCTCTCGCAATTATATTGGGAAAATTATATTGTATATATTTATCAGGCATCAGGGAGCCATTATTAATATTTGGGGTATTAAAGTCACTTTTGTATGTGAGCTCGCTTTTTATTTTCACTTTCGAGATTCGCCATGACGTACCATGTGTATAGTAGGGAGTGGCAGAGTGTGCCACACATTTTACAAGATTAGATATTTGTCAGTGGTGCTCAGGATCTGCAAACCCTTCACCATTGTCCTATCAGCCATCTCTCCTTACTCTCTCTGAAGTGAAATCTGGGGCTGTGTTCATAAAACATCTTAAAGCTAAAAGTAGCTCCTATATCTTGCCAATTTAGGAGAAACTCTTAAAAATAATGGACGTGTCAGCCCTAAATTTTAGGACTCCTACATTTTTGCTCTAAGAGTATTTCACAAAGCATTTTAACACTAGAATTAGCTCTTAAATCTGTGAAAAGTTAGGAGTAGCGATGAGGACTAAGTCACTAAGACCAAATCAGAAACCACTAAAATGGCTGTTGCCAGCAATCGGCCTCATCAGTTCACCTAAAGATACTGTACACCATTGAGGCAATATATGAGAGAGCCTTGAGTTCTGAGACTTTTCTTCATAAATGCAATAAGTGTTTTGATTTATAGGTTTTAATCTGTGATGACATACAGTAACATAAAGGTTAATTTATGTACAGGTAAAATGTATTGAATGATGGAGAATAAAGCATTTCGGTCAAGTAAACGTCGGCTGTGAATATACATACAGTATGCCTTCTCTTAAGCTGATTATATAGATCATTTGAACGTGCTCCTCCCAAACTTTATTTATAAATTATCATTTGTTGCTTGAATTCTGCAATCTCTCAAGATGCAGACATGTAAGAAGCTGACAATTAGCTGAACATAATACTTGCTTAAATTGTAAAAAAAAAAAAAAAAAACATTTATATTTCATCAAATATTATAAGGGATTTCACAGCACGCTTCAAGGGCATAGGCTGGAATCTGATTGCGTCTGCATGAAAACATTTGAAGAGCTAAAAAAACAAACAAAACTCAACATCAACAAAACTCAAATCAAAAAACACAGCATGCTTCATAAATTGCTTAAAGTGTGTGTATTGACCCAGTTTCTCATCTTTCAAACACCCCTTCACACAAACATATCTTTACATTGTTCACAATCAGGTATCTAAAAAAAAACAAGTTACACAAGTTACATCACATAATCAGTGGAAAAAATTCAACTCCGTAATAGTCTACAAAATCCATTAGAACATTTCTCAAAGACCGTTTTTTTAAAATCTCTTCTGATTCAGTCAACCTTAAAACGCTTTTTTGCGCATTTGAACTTGTAGCAAACATAAGCAGAACACAGTGGTTCAAACATCGCTTACCACACCGGTATTTCAGACTGTAAGGAAAAGGACTAAAATTAGCTTAAATGAAATAATTAATTTATAGGGAATTATAAAGAGTCATTTAGTTTACGAACAAGCAACTGAATCATCCAGCGTTCATCTGCTCAGGCCGTAATAAGCTCTGTAGCGGATATGAATATCCACTATCGTAAAAACACTGATTAGAGCGTGGTAACTTTAAGATTGACAAGAGACTTTATTCTAACACAAACTAATCTAACACAAACACACACACACATTCATACGCGTTGCAGTAAGAAAGGAAATGAGAGAGAAAGAGTTTTAAGAGAGAGTGATATGCTGAACAAACCATGAATCATTAATTTAATGCACCAGTTCAGCTTTAGAATCTGGAGGTACTTGCTTGAGTCGACTTTAAATGTGAATCTCCTTGTCGGGGTGGAGAGAAGGGTTTTCCGAGTGGATGATTTGTTGCAGGGTCTTTCAGGTCCGGATTGTGTTAGGTAAAAACCAATCACGTTTGAGCGTGCTGGCAAAATGAAAGGAAGTCACTTTGTCGTGGTTGGAGTTAAAGTTGAAGCGGCAAAAGTCGTTGGTTGAACTTTGCGGCAGAACACGAGACTCTCATGGAAAAGAAAATTAAGTAAAAGAAAAGAAAAGTTAGTGAAAGTTGGATGGCTTGAATGAGCTGCTTGTCTGTTCTTCTTGTTACTACATGGTTACTTTTTTCTGCTTACTTCGTTACTAGTTACTTTTTACTAGTCTTGGGATTTGACTATTTAAACTTAGATGTTTGTCCCACCTCTGAGAGGAGTTTTGGCCAATCAGATATCGTCCTGTTTCAAAAGGTGGCTTTTCTCTGCCCCAATCATACATAATTGTTACCTCCGGTCTCTGCTTTGGCAGAAAGTACTGTTTTAGACATAATTTCTATTAAATGGAATATACAAAAATACATTTTACACAGATTTCGTTCATGATTTAGAGGAGAGGAAGAGAATTAAAAAAAAACATATCCGACACTAAATACTTTCATTCAACCATTCAAAAGTTAACACATTTACATGAATTGTGGGTGTTCTAAAGCATAACTGGTTACAGGTAGTATGTGTAGACATGATATAAAATTTATGCAGTTAAAAGATGTTTGATAAGTCCATTTCAAATTGTTTGGAGCGATTTGATGCAGTTTTAGTTGTAGAACAGTCTTCGTTGGTTTTTCTGTAAAGTTAGGTCACTCAGAGAAACAAAAGAGGCCTGCATTGTCTCTCTGTCTCTTTTTATCTGGAGATCAAAGACTATTTATCTTCTTGGTGACCATTTGGTTTGTCACAGATAACTTTGTCTCCTCTCCTTCTGTCAGGAAGCATAGGTGTCATAAAAGTACCAAGCAGGGTTTTTTGTAGATGGGCTGGAGCCGAAAATTAGATTCTCTGAGTTTGGGTTTCTGGAATTATGTTTTGAAAAAATCATCTGAATGATTCATTTGTCTGGTTCATCCATGGTTCCTACAAGACAGCGCAGCTCACTTATGGAAAATAACGCTCGCTCAGTCCAAAGTCCAAAACAGGGCCCATCTTTCCGACCTTCGAGGAAGTATTCCACAAAAAAGTGAACGCCAGTCCTGATTCACAAGGCATGAGCAGAACCGCAGCCTTTTTTCAGCATAGTGTTCTCCCTGTATATATCCAAGTCCACACATCAATCAACATGCTAGTTCCGCATCACACTTTTCTTCCGCATCATGTTATAAACCTTTGTTCCCATATCAAATATACACAGAGTAAATATGACAAGACATGCATACAAAATACATGAAAATAAAAATTATGAAAAACAAAACAAAAAATCATTCATGTATTTAATAACATGCAAGAATCAGCCTCAGTTAATGGGGCACCATTACAAAATAGTGGTACTTAGCCTACATTTTAAAATCTTTATTTGAATATGACATTTTTATTTTAAAAATTTTTATTTGAATATGGCAACATGATACCTCATTTTACAATATTTCTATGAATAAATCATTGACAGAGACCACTATCAAATGCTTTTGCTATTTAAACAACGTGGCGCGCATAAAAATGATAACTGCGTCAGGCTGAAACTAGCAAAAATCACTTGCATCGCGCCTGGCGCCACATTGCAGCAGGTGTATGATAGGGCCCTTAGGCTTTGGGCACACCCCTACATCCATCAAGATGACATATTTTCCTGGGAAGCAAGTTAATGCCAGTCCTCACTCTACTCGTGCTACAACATAGTGGTTTTTTAGACACACTACCTACAGTCCAGATCTGTCTATTATTGAAAATGTATGGCTCATCTTGAAAAGGAGAATTAGAGAACAACGACCATGGACTGTTGAGTAGCTGAAGTCTTGTATCAAGCGAGATTATGCAAAAATTCCACTTGCAAAGCTGCAATTCCCAAACAGTTAAAAAGTGTATTTAAAAGGAAAGATGATGTTACATGGTGGTAAACATGCCTCTGTTCTAACTTTGAAGAACTTTGATGCAGCCGTCAAAATTAGTTTATATTTTCAAAACACAATTAAGTTTGTCAGTGAAAACATTGGAAATCTTTTCTGTGTACTTTAGTCAGTTAAATAAAGGTTAAAGAAAAGGAACAATTCACAGACTATTGATTTTTTTTTTTTTTTTTTTTTTTTTGCATTTTACAAAATGTACCAACTTCTCTGTAAAGGTGCTTATAAATTTCTCTCCTGATCATCATTTTAGGCTGCGTAATTGTGGTCTAACAGAGGAAAGCTGTTCAGCTCTCGCTACAGTGCTGAGATCAAACTCCAGTCTGAAAGAGCTTGACATCAGTAACAATAATCTGCAGGATTCAGGAGTGAAGAAACTCCAGAACGGATTACAAAATACAAACTGCACACTGGAGAAACTCAGGTGAGTTCAATCAGCTATTGTTTGATTGCACTTAACTTGAATGTTTGTTTATATATATATATATATATATATATATATATATATATATATATAATACAATTCATGTTGTAACAGCAGTGTTGAGGAAACTACTCTGTAACTGTAGTTTGACAAGCTACAAGCTACTCATAAGTAAAAGTAGTAAAATTCTGTCATTAATTACTCACCCTCATGTCGTTCCACACCCGTAAGACCTTTGTTCATTTTTGGAACAAATTAAGATATTTAAGAATACACACAAAATGTATTCTTGTCACTTCATTAAATTTAAGGTTGAACCACTGTTGTCACATGGACTATTTTACCCATGTCGGTAACACTTAATAATAACTGCACACTATGAAGCATTAGTAAAGCATTAGTAAACAGTCAATTCATCATTTATAAAGCATTAACAGACATTAGTAAGCAGTTTATAATTACAGCTATAAATGCTTTATTCCTGATTTATAAGCATCTCTATAATAAGTTTAATAATTGTATTTTCAGACTTTATGAATAATATATATAATTATGTATTACATATATTATATAATTAAGTATTACATTATTCACAAACCAGTTATTGAGGAGTTGTCAGTGGTTCATAAGATCATTTAGGTAGTGTAAGTAAATGATTAATAAAATAATTAAATGTACATTTGTACATCTTATTATTTAGACATATAGTATGTTACTTAGAGTTACTAAGTAAAATATTTTTACTAAGTAAAAATAAATGCTTTATTAACACATATTCCTAGTGTCAAAACTACCTCAGTACTAACTTTAAAACATTAGAGGACAGTAGTGCAGAAGAACACTGAACCTTTAAATCTCATTTATAAAAGCTTTACAAAGCATAAATAGTCCTCACTTTAGATGAGCTCACAAAAATAGTTAACTGACCACTTCTAAATGTTTTATAATTACCTGAATTAATCATGAACTGCACTAGGAATATGTGTTAATAAAGCATTCATTAACACTCTAAGTAACTATTACGATATGTCTAAATAATAAGATGCATATATGTACATTTAAATATTTTATTAATTACTCTTCCTAAATGATCTTATGAAGCACTGACAACTCCTAAATAACTGGTTTATAAATAATCTAATAATTTAGAAATGATAAATTGATTATTAATAAAGTATGAAAATACAATTATTAAACACATTGTAGAGATGCTTATAAAGAACAAAGCATTTATAGCTGTATTTATAAGCTGCTTACTAATGTCTATTAATGTTTATAAAGGATGAATTGACTATTTAATAATGCTTAACTAATGCTTCATAGTGTGCAGTTATTATAAAGTGTTACTACAGTGTCTTTAGTACCTTTCTAGGCTTGGACAGTAGTAATTAAATTGCTGTCTATGGAGGAGCTCTTGGATTTCATCAAAAATATCTTAATTTTCTTTCTGATGATGAACGGTCTTACGGGTTTGGTATGACATGAGGGTGAGTAATTAATGACTTTTGAGTAATTCATGATTTTATGCAAATATATTTTACTATTAGATAGATATCTTTGAGCCCCTAACTCACCCCTTATACCAAAACATGACCACGTTTTAGCCACTTCACAAAAATAAATAAGCAATATAGATATATTTACAGTGACTGTTATATTAGTTGATATATTATTGTATAAAAAATAATAATTTTAAGCTCCCTACCCCACCCTATAACCTTAAGCATAACCATTTTGACAATATACAAAGTGTAACAGGCAGATAAATGTAATCATAATAATTTATTTAAAGGGGTGGTTCAGTGTTTTTTTTCTAGGCTTGATTCCTGTACATCCTTTACATAATCATCAGACAGTATCTTATTGGTGGAGGACTGTAAAATCTCAAAAAGCATGATGTAACAACAGATGGCGGTAATGAATAAATGTTGTTTGTTTTCTACTAAGAAGACGACGCTGTGCTGCTTTAATGCCTTACAGGCTCATGATTCATCAGGATGCAAAATGGAATGTAGCTTTTGATCACGCTACACCACTGCTTGATAAAAGTAGTTAGCTACTGGAAAAGCTACAATGTTTTAAAAGTAGCTGAGCTACTGTCCAGCTGCTGAGAAATGCAGTTATGTTTGTAGCATCACTACGTGTAGCTAGCTGCTCCCCGACACTTTTTAATGAAATGTGTGAAATATGTTTAAATATATTAATCATACAATAACTTTTTATTGAGACTTTTTTTTTTCTGTAGACTTTCAGGCTGCTGTATCACAGAAGAAGGCTATAAATCTCTGGCTTCAGCTCTGAGATCAAACCCTTCACACCTGATAGAGCTGGATCTCACAGGAAATGATCCTGGACAATCAGGAGTGAAGGAGCTCAATGATTTACTACAGGATCAGAACTGTCAACTCAAGACACTGAGGTGAGAGTTGATGAAATAACACAAAATAAATATGCTAAATATCCATACACAATATTCTTTCATTAATACAATAAGCTCCACAAGTTTTGCCGTGGGGGTTACTGAGTTTTGTTAGATACAGTTGTACTGATGGTATTTAGTAGTATGGTATTAAATGTTTCTGACGCTGTAGTTTAATGCCATCAAGCCCAGGTTCACTGTATCTCTGTATCTCTCTACAGCAGTTCTGTGAGTCTCCAGATGTTCACAAACATGCAGTTTCATAAGACAGTTTTCTCTGTGCTGACGTTTCTCACATATTGCTTAAAGCCATAAAGACATTTATATTTCATCTTCTCTTCTGCAGGTTTTTGAGTCATGCTGCAGAGGAAGCCTGTAAATATCTGACTGAAGATCTTCACATTAAAAACCCGTTACTCCTGAGAGAGCTGAACCTGAGTGGACATGAACTAGGAGACACACGAGTGAATCAGATTGCTGCTCTACTGCAGGATAAACACTGTCAACTCAACACACTGATGTGAGTATTTTGTTTTCTTAACAAAATGTTACATTAAATTGAACCCTTTCATTCATGAATTATTAATCACAAAGTAATATTTTTTTTATGTTTGTTTTTACTTTTAAACAAGTGAAAAATCATGCCAATAACTTTTTTTTTCCCAATACATTTTATTCTGAGGGAATTGCATCTGTCCACTGTAGTGGATGCCATGCATCAACCATATAAAATGTGATTCAATAGAACTAATGCGTGATCTGAAAAAAAAAAAAAAAAAAACTTTTTAAAACATGCATATTTTTAAAACATTTACTGAGAGCAAATGTATGAATACAAATAAGAAGACTTCAGATGCAAAAGCCTTTAAGTTACCTGACATTTTTCTTTGAAATTAACATTTTTTTATCAGACACATATGTAGGGGAAAGTGGGGTGAGTTGTGCCAGTTTTTACTCAAAGTGACTTTAAAGTGAGGCCATGGCAGTAATGCCTTCAACTTAAGAATGTACATATATTTCAGGATGTGGTGCATGCCTGAGAACAACTTTGGATCTGAAATAACTTGTTTCAGAAATATAGCTTTTGGAAAAAAAGTGGTCTCGTGGCACAATTTGCCCCTGGTGCGGGGTAAGTTGTGCCTTTGGGGAGAATACGTAGGGGTAATTTGTGCCAGTCATTTCTGAAGTAAAACAGAACATTTTAATGTTATGAACTGTAATGCTATATGAAAGCAAGACAAATTCTACACAAAATTACTAATTAAACTGTTGGAATAGGCTAAGTCATATTTTGTAGTTTTTGGGAAAACACAAAAAACTTAAATACACAATATATGATATTTGTGAATCATTTCAGGCAAAAAGGCTTTGGCAATAGATGCCTGTTGACATACATAGAACGCTGTCTGTCACTTATAAGAATAACATAAGAATACGCCACGTTACAAATTATTATGCAAGTGACATATCAATAAGATTTCAATAGAATAAACATTCAGATTTTAATTTTTCCTTAGAAAATGTTTGTTTGTTTATTTATACATGTCTTATAACTGGTATCAATCTCAGACAAAATAATTTGCCAGATCTATGGAAACCCTACTTAGAGGTTGTTCCACATTATTAAGCAAGTCACAGTTCTCATGCAAAATGGGGAGGAAGAAAGATCTTTCTGAAGATGAAAATACCTGTTTGCTGCTAAACACTGGCTTTTTTATAGCTGCCCTTTTATTACAATAAAAATTTTTGACAGGAACTTTCATTAATAAGCCTTTATCTGACCGAGTTCTGCTGTGCTCTAAATCACTCACAAATCTTATTAATCTTATTCGATAATCTCTATTCAGTTTCACACAATATTAGTTGTTTTCATGCCTTTTGCACAACATTGGACCATTTCATGCTTTTCATCTTTAGAAAGTGCGTTTTATAAGTGCGTGGCATGATGGGTTTTGGTCTAAAATCAAGAATGTCACATAGTTTAACTGCTAAAATGTAAGAGTACAATGTACAATTACAAATTAATAATATGTTGAAAATAATCATACGTGGGGCACAACTTAACCCAGGCCCTCTGGCACAAATCACCCCAGACCCACAAGTTTGAAAAACTAGCATGATCCAGCAGTTAAGAGCTAACATCATGCTAACTGTATAGACTCATTGTGTAGCCTGCTAAAGCACTAAAACATGTGTGAAATGTTTTCAAACTTGTCTATAATTGTTCAGACACTACAATCAAAAAACCTTGATCATAGAATTTTTACTTTGAAAGGGAAAAAACTGTTTTTTTAGCTAAAATGTGCTTTCCTCTCATGCCATGTGTCTCTCTTCTTTGGAGGATGAGTAAAATGGATGGCTTTTCAAAATTATGTGGTCACATGACCAATTTCTTCTATGGTTTTCCAGAAACAATGGGTGGAACTACTTCACCCCTGGCACAAATCACCCTACTCTCCCCTATGGGTTTCTATATAAGTACCAGTACTTCGGACTGGGATGAGGCTGGGATTTAGTGGGTTTGTCAAGTCAAGTCATCTTCATTTATATAGCGCTTTTCACAATACATATTGTTTCAAAGCAGCTTCACAGTGATAATTGGAAAATGAATCGACAGAGATTGTTTTGGATTTACAGCAGTGATAAGAAAAAAAAATATGGTCCCACTTTATATTAAGTGGCCTTAACTACTATGTACTTACATCAAAAAATAAGTACAATGTACTTATTGGGCTCAGATTGAATTGCAAAATACTTTTGCAGCTATTGAGGTGGGATACGGGTAAGGTTAGGGAAAGCTTTGGTGGTATGGGTAGGTTTAAGGGTAGGGGTAAGGTGTAAGGGATGGGTCAACAATGTAATTATAAATGTATGTTACATATGTTTTTGTAGGAGCCTGAAATAATTTAGTGGGAGGGGCTGGGACTGAAAAATCTGTCCTGAGCCGGCGTCTAGTTGGGAGTTGTGAAACATGTTTGTTTAAAAAAATAAATAAAAAAAAGCTGCAACACAATTTAGTGCCTGTTCCGGGACAAAGCAAATTGTGATGTACCAATTGTTTGGCCACTGATCTTTATCAGCTGGTATTGATCTTAATCTCACCCTCTTTTGATTGACAGGATATAATCAGCCCTGATCATCAGCTGTTTTTAAACTATCAGCAGATAGCATGGAAAACTGCTTTTATAGCTAATACCAATTTTTATTTATTTTTTGTTAACTTGTGATTAATCGCAGCTTAATCACACATATTGATGCATAGATCTGTAATCAAACAGAAAACGCACGCTGCATTAATTGCACGTTAATAAAATGAGTGTCATTAAAATGAATTTGCGTTAATGCATTCATTTTGACATTTAAACTTTTTTGCATCTTGAAAGAAACAATTTCCTAACTTATTGACATTATTGAAATGGAAAATGCTGATAGAGAGAATTACAATTATTTAAAAATCTTAGTTTGATCATCATAGATCTGATTCACAGTTTTTTCTCTTTGTGTCTTCAGTCTGTGTGGATGCAGTATTACGGATAAACAGTGTTACACCCTGACTTCAGCTCTATTTCTAAACCTTTCACACCTGAGAGAGCTGGACCTCAGTGGGAATCAAATAAAACATACAGGAGCAAAGAACATATCTGATGTACTGAAAGATTCACGCTGTCAGCTGGAGAGATTGAGGTGAGGAGCATTCATATACAAGAATCAAAATACTTAAAATTACTTGAACACTTTATACTTGTCCTCTCATTTTTTGTGAAAAAATATTCTCTTTAGTATTTAGTGATCTGGTGAAATAAATGACAGGGCTGTACTTTATTTTAACATACAAAAATTGCTTATAATTGATAATGAAAATAATAAATTTGATCATTGATTAGTCACGTCTGCTCACTGTGCACAAAAATCATCCGCCTGTCACATCGCTTTACAGTAGGCAGGGATGTGCACAGGGGGGTTGCTCAGGTTGCCCGGGCAACTGCCCATATGCCCTTCTTGACTCACGCTGCCCTTCCGAGGTGGAAAAAAAAAAAAAAAAATCGTACAATGGTTGCAGAATTTCACATAGGCCTAGATAAAAAATAAATAAATAAATAAAAATCGCAAAGCCTCATTCACTTCCATATTCGGGCACCCGTCCGAAAGTGAAAGTCAGTAGGGGAAGGGCAAACTCTGTTTACGTGGCTGCAGCGCTGCACGCGATCAGCACCTGAGCTGAGCCTGCATGAGCGGCACTAGAAGGAGATTGTTGCGGTTGTCGGGTGAGACGACTTAATGTTGTCGGAAAGGTATAACAAACGGATGATCATCATCATCAAGTTTTATGAAATGAATTAAAATCTTCATAAATCCAGGATGAGTGCCCTTTTTTTAGGTCAGAGCAACTGCCCCTCAAAATTCCTGTGCACATCCCTGCTGGTAGGGAATAACCCATTTCTTTAGACAAAACACATGGAAAACTGCAGAGAACACAGAGAGCTGCTGTGGGAAAGGTGCACGAGTCACGACTGAAACATAAGAATGCTTTATGTCAAGCGTTCTTGCATAAGCATTTACAGTATCTTGCCTTGTGCAGGTGGATGTTTGGAAGCACGTGACACTGATGAAGGGTTGAACCTGAAAACGTTTTGCTGCACATCGCACTTCTTCCACTTTTGAACTTCAGTCTGTTTGTGACTTCTGTTTAATAAATTAATGTGAGCTTTTTGGCCTATATTTTGATGTGTGTGGATCCCCATTTTTCGTTCTTCTGTTTTTGATTTGTTTTTGATCCACACACCTGAAAATTATACATTTTTAAAAATTTATATTTATATTTTTCATCTGATTAAAAATATTAAAATGTTTTTTTTTTTTACAGAATTATCAATCATCAAAATAATTCTTAGTTTCAGCCCTACTTATAGGCCCTAATTATACACAATTACATAGCACAAGTATAAAACGCCTGTTACTGTTACAAAAACTATAAATAGTGCAGTTCATCATGCATGCTATGTAAGTATGTTAATTGTTGTAATTCCATTGTTTCCTGTTACATAGAATCCATATTTCTAAACTTTACGGGATATCATAAAAGGTCTCTAACATTGTTTTGCATAATTTCTTTGGAAAAGTTTCTGTAAACAAACTAAAACTGAAAGTGCAATATGGCTTTTGTTCTCTTATCAAATTACAAAAGATTGTGATTCAATTAAATATGTATATAGCCTGTTTGAACTGTGTATTTCAAAGTGAAATATGCACTTTGTTGACATGATGAGCTTGTGATCTGATGTTTTCCACATCTCAGAACTGCTCAGATCACAGTGAATGAATGCAGTGAACTCCATCTCTGTGAATTTATTGTGCATTTAAGAATGTAGCGAGCACAAGTTATGCTTTATTTTCACATTCACATAATTTCTAACATTTTTGTGGGCAGATTATTACAGTATTTCACTAGATTTGTGATAAATCTGAAGAATTTAAAGAATCTGTGATTCAGTTCTCTTTAACCTTTAACTAACATAAGTACAAAGAAAGGATTTTTAATGTTTTCACTGACTAACTTAATTGTATTTTGTAAATATAAACAAATTATGATTTTGATTAGGAAGGTAGTCATAATATTTTTGCTTTTTTCAGCATACATGTCTCAGTGTACAGCCCTGAATGATGATCTCTCTTCCTCTGAATGTCTTTTTTGTTTTGTTTGTTTACGGAGAGGATGAGTCTTTACAGAATAAAGAGTTATCTTTTCTTCTGCCTTATTTTCTTGTTCTTTCTTTCTCATAATGTAGGTTAAGAGGCTGTGACATGAAAGATGAAGGATGTTCTGCTGTAACTTCTGCTCTGATATTAAACCCGTCACACCTGAGAGAGCTGGACCTGAGCGGGAATAAACCAGGAGACTCTGGATTTAAAGACCTTAGTGATCTACTGATGAACCCACAATGCAAACTGGAAAATCTACAGTTAGTATCATTATACTTTACAGCAGTTACAGTGATTAAAGTTTACTGTTTAGTTAGTTTAAGACAACAGAGCTTAGGTTACATTGTTTATACTGCAGCATTTCACCTGAACTACAACTGCATTTTCCTGTTGGTCACACTTAATTTGCCTAACTAACCAGTAATTGCATTAAATTTAATTAGATTCATTTCAAATTTCAATGTACAATGTTCACTTCCTGTTTGTCTGGCATTTAAGCATGGTTTGGCCATCGCTTAGTTGCGAAGTATTGCCAGTTTACCTGCCTTACCGAGCGTTTCTTTCATTGATTATTTGCCATTCTGTTACGACCATTGCCTGTTTGTTCTGTTTCTGCCTTTTGGATTGCCCTTCTGTTGTTTGGATTGGACTGCCTTATTGTTGTTGAACCTCTGCCTGCCTCACGTTTATGTCTCTGCCTGTCGATTCGGCTTTGTTTGCTGTGGATTTCAATAAAACACTGCACATGGATTCTAACGCCGCCTCAGCGTCCTTACAATCTGCAACAGTTTCCAGCATACAGAATTAGTGTGACAGTGTTAAAAATAGTCCATAGGAACAATACACTCTATGACAGACTAAATGCCTACTGTATCTATTTAACTCTTTACTGACAACATTTTGATAATTTTTTTTTACAAAGGCCCCAGAATATTTTATTGGATGAATATCTGAACATACAATATATCAAAATAAAGAACAGTCCCTCTGCTTTTAAAGAAACAACAAAATAATTTGTTTCTAGCTTATGTTATCTTATTTTATATGCTGATTGTTTCGATGATCATGTTCATTTTTTAAGTGTAATGAAAACATCAATCGCTTGTTTCTGCTGCTTCTTTCATAATAGAGATTCTGTCCTCTTCCTTTCTGTAAAACAGTGAAAACATGGATTGCTGGAAAATTCTGGGGAAAAATAGTCAGGAAAGAGAATAAGATGACATCATAGATCGGAGTCATTGTTCTTTGTGTTTTTTTTTTTGTTTTTGTTTTTCAGATTATGTAAATGCAGTATTAAAGAGAAGCAGTGTGTCTCCCTGACTTCAGCTCTGAAATCAAACCCATCACACCTGAGAGAGCTGAACCTCAGTGAGAATAAACTAAGACACTCAAGAGTGAAGCATTTTTTTGATCTACTGAAGGATTCATGCTGTAAACTGGAGAGATTGAGGTCAGTAAATTCACTTACAGCAAAGAAAATAGTGCTTTGGTATTTAAATGAAACAGAATGGAAAGTTTTTCTCATTTTATCTCATTGCAGGTTAAGATCCTGTGATATAGCAGATGAAGATTGCTCTGCTCTGACTTCAGCTCTGAAATCAAACCCGTCACACCTGAGAGAGCTGGACCTGAGCGGGAATAAACTAGGAGACTCTGGAGTTGATAATCTTGGTCTTCTGCTGAGCAGAGCACAGTGCAACCTGGAGAAACTACAGTTAGTATCATTATACTGTACAGCAGTTACAGTGTGAAAAAGTCAAATATTAGTAGATAAAAATATATATATATAAAAGAAAGCAAGTAAATGTTCACTATTGTGATTGGCAAGCTTCACACCGTATCCACGCTTTCCTCCAAACACATTATTCACACTTAATGAAGACATTAAAGACCAATCAACTGGAAAAGTAACAAAAACAACCAGAAATCTACGTATGGATTCCTTACTTAAAGACAGTGACAGTACAACACTGGCTACACGTTGTATAAAAAATATAACAGCAAATATTAACTACACTGGCATATTCAGCCTAATTATGGTTTCTTCACACAATATATTAATATTTAACTTAAGAACATATTTCTAATTTCCTGTATGTGCTAATATCATTGGCAGCAATCTTAACAATGGCTGTTTCCATCCACATATATGCACATTTTTTATTCAATAAGAAAGCAGGCATAAACCATGATGGAAACACATTTACTATTAAAAAAAAATGCACATTAAAAAAGTCATGTGACTTTGCACATTGGGATGACATAACTGGACTAACCAGTGGACTGATCTCGTTGCACAGCATCTGAAATTCTCTTTTGGCCGTTCAGAAATACTTCAGCCAAAATCTTTTGTCAATGTTGTTCCAAATAATTACCTTCCAGGACCGTCTTGACTGCATTCATAAAAAGCACCTCCAAAAGCAAGACAATGCTTTTGTTTCAATGCCACCAAATATTTGGAAGTTTCACCACTACTAATGGCCGACATTAATTTAGTGATCAAATTTAACACCCTTATGGAAATATGATCATATTTTGTTATTATCATTTACATCTGACTAATTTTCAAATTGTTTGTCATAAATCAACATATCTGGAAAATGTTATGGGGATACAAATCAAAATACAACTTTGTTAAAACAGGACATCGATTTCATACATGTCCTCAGTATTTATCTGTCTAAAACAGGAGAAATGTGGCATGGATGAAGACAGTAGACTTTTAAATCTCAAAATCACCACCCTTACAAACATTTACCATGAATGAACTGTAGTAAATTACCATGGTTTGTGGAAATGTGGAATATTTATATTGAAAACTGTTATAGCCATTTATATTGCAATATATATTAGGTGGGTAGGGGAACATAAAATTAATGTCTATCATTTGATTGTAATATCATTTGACAGTGGTAGTGAGTAGCCATGTATGGTATTACCTGTGGTTACCAAGTCTTACTGTGAGAATATTTTCATTTAAGCCTAATAATTAATAAAATAATTTTAATGATTGAATGGAGGCTGGAACTAATTTGGATATTCACAGAACTGTGTATACTAAATTAAGCAGGGGTGTAGAGTTACATTCAACCAATTTTAAGGCACAAAGAAATTATTTTCATAGGACAAAAAATTTCAGTTTCAGTATGTCATTTTGATTATCAAAGATGGGAATTAAGCTATAAAATGATTGGCTACAGGGTGACTTTATATGCTGACTTGATGTTTATTACAAACAGATAAGATTGTAGTACACAGTACACAGAGACAACAGCAGTATACAAATAGTAAAATAAGAAATAAATAATAAAGATATGTGAAAGACACACATGTATGTACAAGTGTGCAGTGTACAACAGAAGATTGGAATTTACAGTAATTGTTAAATATTGTTTATGGACATGACATTGAAAGACAAATGACATCAAACGAAAAGTTCCCACAACATCTGACATGTCTCAAATTAAATCATTATAAGCTTGTCATGAATTGGGTAAGGTTTTTCTTTTTTTTAACCAAAAATCTTCTGTATGCAGCTTTAAGTAAAATTTGTATTAGTGATGGTAAACTACACAAAATGACTAATTTGTGATTTAGTCAATATGTTCTTAATTTTTCTCATGTTAAAAATCTGAAAATAGTCTATTTAATTATATTTCTAATGAATTTGTTGATTCAGTTTTTCATTCAGTTTTAGATTAAACGTATGTCTTAATGTACATTTATAATTCACAGATATTTTGAAGATGATTTGATTATTTCCTGAGTTTTCACTAGTTTCTTCTAGTTATGCTCCTCTCATGGTTTATGGTTCTGTAATTAAGTTTCCATGTTGTTGTATTTTACTGTATGACACTCACTCATGGTGAATTTACATTCATCTGAGCATTTGTTGTTTCTCTTTGTCCTCAGTCTGTGTGGATGCAGCATTACAGAGAAACAGTGTCTCAAGCTGACTCAAGATCTGTGTTTAAGACTTTCAAACCTGAGAGCGCTGGACTTCAGTGGGAATCAAATAGAAAACAAAGGAGTGAATCACTTGTGTGAACTACTGAAGGATTCACGCTGTAAACTGGAGAGATTGAGGTCAGTAACGTTCACAATACAAGAATCAAAATACTTAAAATCATTTCTTTGTTAAACAATTTAACCAAATCACTTTCACTCAATATCTCATGAAGAGCCTGAGTTTTTACGCTATTTTTATGGAAAATAATTTTCCCTAGTGATGTGTTTTGTAATCTGATGAAAGCAGGGTCTTAAATTTACCTCCACCAATACCAAGCTCAGGCCACTATGGCTGGTGATGATTTCATAATCAATTAGCTTTATATGAACACTGTGGCACCCTCCGTCAGTCAGTAACTTCACAGTCTTAAAAAATTTACAAGTATGACAAGATGATTTCAGACACAGTGTAAAAAAATAAAAAAACAATAATGTGTAATTTAATTGATATTAGTTGATATTAGTAATTTAATATTAGTAGACCAGATGTGAAGCATGTGTGAAACATTTTCCAAACAGCTTCTTTATTCTGCAGCACTTTATCTTCTTGAAGAATGACAGAATTAAACGATAGCCTTAAATATTTTGTGTAGCTTCGATGATCAAAGGAGTGAATTTTCCTGTGAGATTTGATTCTGATGTAAAAAAAAAAAAAAAAGAAAGATGAATTTCTCTGACACTGGACGTCTCTCATCACATGGATTCCTATTGAGAACTGATTTTTTTTTTTTTTTTCTCTCTCTCTCTTTCTAGTCTAAATGAGTGTGGCATCACAGATGTTTCTTCTTTAACTCAGTCTTTGACAAACACAAAAGCACTGCAGTTTTTAAAAGAGCTTGATCTGAGGAAAAATAACATCGGATCCTCCAAGCAGCAGATCATTGACCTGTTACAAGACTCAAGCTGTAACCTGAGGTGAGTAACATCCTTTTCAGTCTATTGTCGCCACCTAGTGGTGAAACAATGTAAATGATACTTGTTATTTGATACGTTATTTAATCAAAAGGTGATTTACTCTATTTTGATCGCTATAGTAGACATCAGTGTTTATATTTGAACTATAAACTTTTATCACAGTACTTATATAATATAATTTGAAATATTGTATCACAGAAATAATGATACTATGAGGTTGAAAAGACTTTTTATGAAGCTGCTCCAACAACTGCTCTCTCTGGTTAAGCAGCAATATGATTTTGTCAAAGGTTTATTAGACAGATGAATAATTGTTGTCATTTAAGATTAAGACCGCATGGGTGTTTGAATTGAGATTAATCGTGCAGCTCTTTAGTCTTATACTCTCTCTCTTTCTCTCTTAGCATTGATATCTGACATATTCATTTGACTTTGTGTTGCGTTTTTCATTCATTGAAGCACGGATAATCTCATCGCATTCTCGCATATCCTGAAAAGGATTTTAGGTCATGTAACACTCAGAGATAACACATTTTGCCTTGTTTGAACAAAAGTGAGTAACTTCTGTCCTCCTCGTGTATATTCAAGTCTAAAATAAAACAATATTATTTGAATATCAATACTTAAGATTTTAAAATCGTAAGAATTTGCGATAGTTAGATGAATCTATTTTTTTGTCCCAGCCCTAATGGGTAGGGTTAGTGTAGGCCAGCGGTCCCCACAATGTAAATGGATTAATAAACATACTAAATGATGTTTTTGTGAGAAAGTAAAAGTGTGCAGTTTCCTGTGATGGTTAGTTTTAGGGGTAGGGGTAGTGTAGGGGGATAGAATGTACAGTTTGTACAGTATAAAATGCATTACGCCTATGGAAAGTCCCCACAATTCACAAAAATCGAATGAATGATCGTGTTCATCAGCCACCACAAAAGTCCATTTTTGACCTAGGAAAAACCCTGAAATATTGTTTCGAAATGTGTGCTTTGGAGAAAGTGTGTAGGCTATGCCAAATGATGTAAAATCAGTAACTAATCTGTTTACAGGAATTTAATGTTAGTTACAGTCTATTACACTTTGTACTTAATTGAAATATAATAATTAATTTGCATCTTGTTCCACTCAACACTGATTATCTTCTCTTCTATTTCCTCCTCACAGCCTAGAGGAAGAAGGCTGGATTAGCACTGCTGCAAACGTGTTCAGTAGCATTGGTGGATTGTTTACTACTCGTTCTAAAGCTCAGGATGAACCTGTGAAATCAGCAGCACAAGCAAAGCCACCATCAGATGAAAGATCCTCAAAAGGTTCTTGCTACAATACTGTAATAAATGAATACCGTATGTGTATGATGGTAATTTTAGCAGGACGCTGCTGAAAAGGAATTTATAAATGGTAACAATGCAAAACCCGCAGCTGTTATGAATTCAAGCTATTTATACCTGTATTGTACATTTAAACAGCTTCAGATAGCATTGCTTTAACTACTGTACAGTTTATTATACTTGCTCTTGTGTGTTTTTAAAAAGGAACAGGCTTACAAATTAAAAAATGCAGCATTAATAGAAACATACACACACATTGTGAGTAATGTTGACTGGTTATTGTCGATTTAGTGTTCATACAAGATATTTTGCTTTTTTACAGGTACGCCTGATCACAGCTCAGAGGTGGATAAGCAGTACGAAGGGTCTGCAGTATAAGACCTTCATCAATGATGTTGGGATTAAACTCATCTGTAATGAAGAAATTAAAACATTGGACTGGGGCAAAAAAGTGGCCCTGGACTTTCTGGCACGAATCGGCCCATCACACCCGGTCCACAACACACCTCACCATAAAACCCACTAGCTCATTATGCACAGAGAAATGTTTTTAGACCGCTTAATAAAATAAAAATATAAATGCTGTTTATACAAAAATATGAATGCTATTTATTTATTTATTTTATTTTTTATCAAAATGCTTAACATTAATGAATGACTTGCATACTTTACGTTATAATTTGTCTTTCCTGGTGCACATGACAAATAGTAAATCATTTTGAAAAGATTTCAAACTGTTTTCCATACAGGAAAGTTTAATATCATTAAACTTCAATACCTACCATTATATCTGTCCATATATAACAATACTCTGCTTTTATGATGCCTTTCTAGTGGTTATAGTATTTGTCCTTTCAGGAGCTTGACATCTGTCATTTTATGGAATCCATGGGTTTCAAAGACGTCACTTCCGCTATGCCCGCCGCCATATTTGTGTCCGGTCACAGCTGCTTAAGTCTATGGTGACAGCAGCTACAACTACCAGAGGAAGGCCAACGAAACACTCTCAGAAGGTTCACAACAAATTTACAATATGTCTGGGATATGTGGTGCTGTTAGCCGTTTCAACAGTCGTCAGAACTACACATTTATTTGATCCCAAAGGAGTTAGATCGGCAAATTATTGGCTTCATTCAGAAAGGACCATACCACTGGCAGCCAAACAGCAATGCACAACATTAATAACTGCTGGGACTGTCATTTACATAACATTATAATTGTATACAATATTGTATTAAAATATTGTGAATTCTAGTTGCTGTGTTTCGGCGTGTTATTACAGGATGAACAAATTCACGACACGAGCTGCCTAACGTTACATTACTTGGTTCAAGCCTACATGCGTGCATGATTTTGTGCAAATATAAGTTGTAATTTTATGTCTATCTTGTATATATATGAATTACCTTATATAGGATGTGTTCCGTTGAGTTAATTAACTTTGTTTACGGGTTTTTATTCTCTTCAGCTTCAGCGTGCGCAGCTCAAACAGCAATGATTAAGTCATTAAAATGTTTACAGTAATATTAAAACTTTCATATATATATATATATATATATATATATATATATATATATATATATATATATATTTTAAATGATAGGCTACATTATTTTTAATAACTAGCTCTTATATTGTTCTTGTATTATATTCAGCAACACATGGTTTGATTAATAAGGATCACGAACAATAACAGATTTTTTTCTCAAATCATCTCATTTTGATAGTAGCTAGCCTATTATTTGAGCTGCGCGCGCTGAATGAACATCCGTAAAATGAAGCGCTTTAAGTTAATTAACTCAACGGAACACATCCTATACATCCTATAACTCAACGGAACACATTTTTATAGGGTAATTCATATATATTTATACAAGATAGACATAAAATTATATTTGCACAAAATCATGCACGCATGTACTTGAACTAAGTAATGTAGTCAGCTCGTGTCATGAATTTGTTCATCCTGTAATAACACGCCGAAACACAGCAACTAGAATTCACAATATTTTAATACAATATTGTATACAATTATAATGTTATGTAAATGACAGTCCCAGCAGTTATTAATGTTGTGCATTGCTGTTTGGCTGCCAGTGGTATGGTCCTTTCTGAATGAAGCCAATAATTTGCCGATCTAACTCCTTTGGGATCAAATAAATGTGTAGTTCTGACGACTGTTGAAACGGCTAACAGCACCACATATCCCAGACATATTGTAAATTTGTTGTGAACCTTCTGAGAGTGTTTCGTTGGCCTTCCTCTGGTAGTTGTAGCTGCTGTCACCATAGACTTAAACAGAGCGCGCAGCTGTGACCGGACACAAATATGGCGGCGATAGAATACAGTGACGTCACATGAAACCCATGGATAGAGGTCCAATTGTAGAAAAGAGTAAAAATTCTTATGTTTATGAAAAGTACATCACATTAGAATGATTTCTGAAGGATCATGTGACTGAGGACTGGAGTAATAATGTTGAAAACTCAGCTTTGATCACAGGAATAAATGACAGTTTACAATAAATTAACATAGAAAACAGCTATTTGAAATTGTATGAATATTTTCTGTATATTTGATCAAATAAATTCAGCCTTCCTCTTTCAAAAACATTAAAGTCTTCATTATTTCAACCGTTTGATCGCCAGTGTGTAAAATAATGTGAACTAATTAGCAAATTATATTTTAGACACTTTCCTAATAGGGACATACAGTAGGTTACTTGAATATGAAAGTTGCCAGTTTTCCCATGTAAAACTGATATCATGTGATATAAGCAATGATTTTGGTATTGTCACCAGCCAAAACTTCAGCCAAACCAGTGAGGGCTGTAAGCTCTGTGTGTGATTGCTTTTCCTGCTGTGATCCATTATTCCACTCTATATTCCACTATATTTCCTGATCATCACCACTACTGAGACTTTCCCAGCTGCAATGAGTAATGGATTGTAATTATTAGAATTAATTACAATTATTATACAGGAATCACTTATTATGCAGGTGAATTAGATACCTTATTTAATCTACCAACATGTGATTTGTTCATAAGACCAGGAGGCCAGAGTTCAGAATAATAATTAAATAGTATACAGTATAATAAGCCAATTATACTCACATTCAACAGCTAATGTAAATATTTACTCATATTAAAAAAATGCTGGTAAGTTGTTTCATTCGCACTCTTCCATTTATTTGAATTTTGAACCAAACATTGTGAATTCTGTAAGGTCACATTCAGAAACCCTAAACACAAAACTAAGATTAAAAAATTAGGCTATTAGCATTACGGAAGGGTATGGGAGCTTGTTTCCAGCACTAAATAAAAAATTAAAAAGGTAATTGCAATTTTTATCTTGCAATTCTGAGAAAAAAGTCAGTCTTTATTCCTCATAATTTTTTATTATAACTTGAAATTGCGAGTTTATATCACAATTCTGAGAAAAGAAGTGAGAGAGGTTATAAACTCGCTATTCTGACATTTTTCTCACAATTGCTTATATCACAATTCTGACTTTATACAACACAGATCTGACTTTATAACGCATAATTCTGAGTTCATAACTCGCAATTGAGTTTTAGGGCCCCAGACTAAATGGTGGTGCTACAAAATTTTTTAGAGGATGCACGGTTGCAACCACCACATTGCACAACTGCTAAGAGCTGCCATTTCTGTTTCATATGAGAAACATCAAACGGCAAACGAAAGTGAAACGAAACAGCGCTACTCGTTTGAGCTGTGCACATTGCACCGTTTATCAGCTCTGAGCACATCGATCTCGTTCACGTGACACTGCTTAATTCACCGTAAAATTAATAACAACTGTGAGATCTAGTGGGAAGCATTCAAATTCAGCACTTCTCTGCTTTAGACCACAGATATCAGATCAAATAGCACTGTTGTGGAAACCAGGAGAAACATTGTGCCATAAATAAACAAGTTAAGACTCTCCAGTCCACAAATCACCATGGATTTAATGTAGTAGTCTAACGCTTACTGAAACTATGGTATTTTGGCAGAAATAGTCAAATGCTTTTACATTATCCATTTCAGGGTTCATGTAAACTTTTGAGAGTGAAATTTTGAGCACTTTTCAAGCCAGGACTTTTTAAAGTGCTTCACATTTTTCCTGCACTTCAAAGCTCTAAATATTATCAAATTTTAATGTTGTTTTTAATGTGATGGTTTGTTAAACTAAAAGTTTGAAGAAGGAAAACTAACACAAACAGGGAAATAACATAACCCATCTTTTTTGTAGTTTTTAGTAGTGAACATTTACCAAAAAGTATTAAAGAAATGCTCTACTTTCCTTTATGAAGTACAGTTAAGATTTGTAGACCAAAGATTTCAATCAAAGAAAATTTTACTTCAAGAGCAGAAGCACATTTGAATGTGCTGGATCTGACGATGAATACTGTGACTTCATATATAATCTATTTTTAATCTCTATAATAAAATGTATAATTTAGATTTTTGATCTCCATATCCATTTACATATATTATATATATCTTCCAAGGGGTTTTTTCCCTCCTAGGACTTTTTTCCCAGTGTTAGCACGCTGGGTTTTTCTCCTAGGGGGTTTTTTCCACCCCTGGGAGTCAGCCGACATTGGCTTAATGTAGCACCATCTTGTATATGTTACATATTACCACGCTTGTTTGTACAGCTTATTTTTAACCACTTCCCTTTTTTATGTGCTTCTAATATGTAAAGCTGCTTTGAAACAATTACCAATTGTAAAAGCGCTATATAAATAAATTTGACTTGACTTGACTATTTATTTCAGTATGAATGCATTACAAGCCCATTTAGTATATGCAGTGTAGTCTATACAATTTCCAAATATGTGTAAATGTTTATTAAGTTTACACTGGCAGAATCATTTTACAATCGTACACACAAATCTATATTAAACAACACACCAGCAGCACAAGTAATGCGAAAAAAATATGTCGAGTGGTTAAACTTATCGGAATTCAAATGTCTCTTCAACTTGGTCTGTGACCAATCAGATTTTGTTGCTCACTGCCTTCAGCCAATCAGAGCTGCTGACGTCACGGTCGTCGTCTGAATCCCCTGGCTCACCCTGCGTTCCATTCGGAAGGGCTCATCCCTATGCCCTAATCCCTTCAAAGGGCTTACCCTCCGGAGTGAGAGGTTTTTTTGGAACGCACTTCTGCGTCATCTTAACGAGACAATCAAAGAGGAGTAGATTGTGCAAGCTGCGCCATTTGTTTAGCGTCAGTTTATTTATTTATTTATTTTAGGTTTATCGCATGTAGGCTATGTGTCTATGTATTTTAAACATTTGAATGGACTGATAAAGGGAGCTGTAAAGTATTTTTGTTGAAGTACAATGTCGTTTTGACCATAATAATGTACCAAATGTAACTCGTATAAATATTACAGTAGTATAGAAAAATACTATATATACATTTATAGGTAAAATCGAACTCCTATAACCTCCATACCCATTCTGTGACGTCAAAGAACTTCCCTGTGCAAAGGATCATAGGTGCCCGAAGTGTCCATCAGTTGTACCCTTCGAAATCCTTCATTCCGAAGGGCCCTTTGAAGTGGCCAGTTTTGAGCACTTCGGTTTAGAACGACCCTTCAACATGGCGGCCATGATTATTTTCACTCCGAAGTGCCCTTCGGAGGGCGATATATCCCGTTTGGAACGCACCGTACGTCACTCAGGTGAAGTATAATGTCGCACAACCGGCTAATCTAATGGCCTACGCGATCCTGAAAGAACCGGAGAAAAGTGCTGCTATTTGGAGGTAAGCTGTCTACCAGTTAACAAACTTTATTTTATTTTCTTTAACAAACGGAGAGCGATATTTCGGCTTGATATCTCCTTTTTGAGTTTTTGTGTGGTGGTTTATGGCACATGTTTGTATGCAGCACCAAAACATTCATATGATTGGTCAAATCGGCCCGTATTCTGTACGATATTCATTCATAAAGTGTTTTATGCTTGACTGTGTACCGAAACCAATATCGACATGCCATTCTGATACAGTTCCCTGCTGCTAATCCTCATTTACTGTTCAGAAATAGTGTTGGTTCAATGTAGGATTTAGACAGACTATTGTAAACGTGAATAAAGAGTTGAACATGCTGTCTTATATCTTTGATATATTCTGTCAACAGATGCTGTTCTTCACGAGTCTCTGCGGTCATCATTGTGCCATCAGACACAATGAGAAGCTCATCAGAAAATGGAATATAACGTCTCAGGTTACGTATGTAACCATAGTTCCCTGAGAACAGGGAACGAGACTCTGCGTTGAACAGAACGCATTGGGGAACCGTCACGTGACCCAGGTGTCGAAAGCACTATCCAACAACTCCAATTGCTATTGGCCGGCGACAGCCTATGACGTCATACGGCGCGACCCGGATGTATAAAGGGAGCACCTGGAGAGACAGTCACTATCTTATCGTCTTGAGGGACTGTTCTGAAGGCAGGCAACCTGAAGCATGGCAAAGGAACGCAGAGTCTCGTTCCCTGTTCTCAGGGAACTATGGTTACATACGTAACCTGAGACGTTCCCTTTCGAAGGGAACTCCACTCTGCGTTGAACAGAACGCATTGGGGAACGATATACCCACGCCGCCATGCTGGAGGGGAGTGCCTGCCAAAAAATATGGCTGAGGCAAAGACCTCAAGGCAGTTCTCAAACTGCCCAGCAACTCCCCCTCGGGTCACACCAGGCTGTCAGTGACAGCATTCCCTTTGGCCAACAGCCCAAGCTGACCTTCCCACAGGCTTCTACCTTTCTCTTTTAACAAATAGAGCCTAGAGAAACGCTAAGGCGTCTAGAACCCAATTTTCTTGTGAGAAAAGTGGTTCCTTTAAGGGAATGTGGCCAAGGAACCAAAGGGAACCTCGGCCAGTCACTCATGAGGGGAGCAAGGTCACCCTCATTGCCACCAGGGAGGCCGACCTGGTCTTCTCAGGGAACAGACTCAGTTCAGGCCAACCCTGTCTGAATACAGAGCCTCTAAAACGCATTCTTCAGGAAGATAGTAGGTAAGAGTGACTGCAGAAAGGCAGAAACCAGCTCAGACCCACGCGTAGAGACGGGCATCCTGGAGAGCAGAACTCAGCTGAGTGCTATGAACCCTCATATCGAGGGGAGATAATCCGCTCAACCTAGGATCTACCCAGTGCTTAATTAACGCACTGAGGAGGCTGTGCGCTGAAAACCCTGAAAAGGGGAGCACAAACCAGCCTGGGGCTGACGCTTAAGACAGGGCCTGATCAAGGCCGAACCATCATAATCAGCTTAGGGAGCTAAGCACTATTACAAACCCCAAGGGGAAGCGCAGAGCTCACCTAACAGGTAGACTATGCCAAGAGCACATACTCATGGAGGCCCGAGAGGGGCTACAACATGACAACAGTTCTATATACATAAAGACAGAAGTAAACTTCAGAAAGAGGCCTGTTTCTGGTAAAGCCATTCTGAACATCTGTCTAAGCCGGCGGCAGACAGACAACTTCCATGGCAGCAATAGAAAGCTGCACAGTGCTCTTATGATAATCCACCCAACACAATCCGACGAGCAGTGTACTCAGTAAAAGCACCTTTTACTCTTTAAGCAAGAGGAGTACAGCGTACGCCAACACGTATTAAGGAAGGCCTGGAAGGCCTATAACCTCAACAAACACGTGGCATCAGCTCGTGGTAGTGTTTAGGTCCCAAGCCAGGTAAACAACCCGCAAAAGAGGGGGTTGAATCTACCACTTGGGCCCCTGGCCAGCGAAAGTGTATATGACTAGTTCTCAGAGAGAAATACACCCAAAACAAACACCAGTGTGTCCAATAAAGGCGGCCCGCCGGCTTAGCATCCTCCAGGACACACGGCGTAAGTCTCGTGGCCGTTTCCAGGAGCACAAAGATCCAACCTAAGCGCTAGGTGGCTCTTAGCTCAACTAGAATCATCGACTCAGAGGCAACAATAGGTTAAACCAAACCTCAGTAAGGTTTCACTACTGACATCTCATCCAGAGCCGCACAGAAAAACACAATCTGTGCCAACATGTAAACTAAACAGGAGGCCTGAAGGGGCCTGCTGATTCAATGACACGTGGCTTCAGTTCGTGAATTTCCAGGGAACCAAGCTACAGGGAACCAGCTCTAACCCAAACAACTATGGGAAGCTAACTGCTACCTGTGCTAGGCTACACTTTCCAAACAGGCAAAGTACCCTAAGTATGTGACTAAAGGGAACCATACATAACCAACATGGCTTAAGGGAGGCTAGTTGAGCCTGCTACCTCAAACAACATGCTGCAGGGCCTGAAGCAGTGTAAAAACCAAAAACAGTATGTGAGCAGACTGAAATCTATTACACAGCAGTATAAAACTATTGCTAACTAGAAGGAGGCTGAACAGTCTAGCCTACAATCACCGTTATATGCAATATAGCTGATAAACAGATAACTGAAAGGGAGCTGACAGATACTAACTTTTCTCAAAAAGTGATCTAGCTACCCTGAGTATGCAATCCAACAGGTGATGCACTCAGTAACACTGGGGAAAGGATTCACCAAACACTTACATAGAGGCCACTTTTTAAGAAGGCCTACCATAATAAGCGGGTGCCAACCTGTGGCAGCATAACAAGCTCACATACCAAATGTAGGGCAAACGTCTAGAACTCAAAGGAAACTTTGAAATACATGCCATTTGACAGAGAGAAAAAATAAAATCATTGCTACAGATTCTCAAATCTGTTCCAAGCCTTAGAGGACAAAGCTAAAATGCTGGCAAGTCAACTCAAACTTGAAAATATCAAGTGGCTCGGAAGAAAATATTTTTTCCTCTCAGCATGAAAGTTCTAGAGAGTGGGGCCTAGCAATATTAATAGCATAAACTTATCTACGCAAAGATAAGGGCCTACCACCTGAGAAACAGCATCAGGTCTCTAACAAAGCAGTCTAAAAACCTAGCTGTTACACTCATCGTTGCACCTACATAAGCAATGGGATAATCTGGGCAAAAAATTTAGCCACTCCCTCAGGAGAAGGCCAAAAACTAAAATACATATGGGAATTATTTATACATACACCATACATACACTTAGTTCTAGCCTGGCCAAAAACATACAGGCCTATTCAAAATAACAGGCGCTATAATCAGCCTGATCTCTACCTCGAAATTTCAAATAAGAAATACAGCAAAGATCACAGCTATCGCGCTGGGCGGCCGGTTAGGATCACCACAAACGCATAAACTGAAGTGATGAGTGCCAGTTCGAACTACACTGAAAAATAGTCGAACGGCAAAACATACAGAGAGAAAACTGAACAGCAGCCATTCTGTGGCTCGCTCAGTCAGTCTCAACACTCCAGTTTTTGCCCAAAAAACCCATTATCATTATTACTGTTACACACCCAGGAAATAACACAGGAATAAAAACAAGGTCGAACATTTAAGCGATTAAATCAGACCTTGTCTTACCTTCCCGCGGCTCGAAGACCAGAGATTCCTTCCTCGTTCTTTCAAAAGAGAAGAATGATATCCCCGGTTCCAAAAGCCTCACCAACCTTTTCACTATCAAGCCAGAAGGCGGGCCTACAGAAAAAGCTTCATCATGGGCCGGCCACCGGCCTGACTGTTCAAAGGTGTTATCCTGAACGTGCACAGATTTTAGATAGGGGATAATGGGCATAAGGCCTAACAACTCCCTCGGGAGGAGGCCAGAACTAGGAACTATACAACCTAATAAGGGATAGTATACATAAGGTTATGTAAATAACACACCTAACCTAGCTCTAGCCTAGCCGCTAAGCTACGGGCCTTCTTACAGGGCCACAAGCCTAGTGAAGCCCGGGTTTCACCTCCAAATCTCATGGATAAGAGAAAGAAAGTGAAGCTCACAAGCAAACAATGTCAGGCGGTCGATTAAGACCGACCTAAACATTTACATATTAACTGAAGTGACAAGTGCTATCAACTTCAGTCTGCCCATCCCCTAATTTTCTTGACTACATGCTCAGAAACCTATACAGGAAAATAAGGTCTTATTTTAAATGAATAAAATATAGACCCTCCTGCGGCTCAAAAACCAAAAACTCCTAATGCTCCTTTTTTTACATGAAAGGATGGAATCTAAGGTTCTTTTAAGCCTAAAAGATCCTCTTACTATCAAACAGAAACAGCGGGCTGATAGAAATAATGACTATGGGCCAGCCATCAGTCTGACCATAAGAAGCATCTGAGCATGATATATGTCCATACATATATACACATATACACATCTATATACAAACATGTATATAAGCATACATATATATATATAGACACATATATATATTTATACACACACAGGAGGTGGAAGAAGAAGAGGAGAGGGTAGATATAAATCACCCTATAGCTGGGGGATCGATTACAAACGCAACAGTGTTTACAATCGATCACCCGTCTCACTCTCTCTTCCTCCCCCTCCCGTCTGTCTGGGTTCAGATACAAAACTGAATGGCTAGGGGTTTTTCCATGCCTTCCCGATCTCAAACACGGAGATCAAACGAAGGAATGGAAAGTATGGAAGCTGCCGTATTAATAGACAGAAAAGAACCGCTCGTCGAGCCGTCCGCGAGCGGCCCCTTTCCTAACGCGCTCTCCCGGCAGCTGCAGCCCGCCGAAAAGCGCGTCCCAAACACACAGCAGCTCGCATACAACCAGCCAGAGGAGCGCTCGCCGCCGGACACGATGACGTCAAACACGAACGTCATCGTCATCCACTCGTTCTCGCCCGCCCCGGGGAAGTTAGAGAGAATAAAACTTTCTCAAACTTCCCAACGAGCTCATCTGCGAGCCCTATGATTGTAGCCACCGTTAAGCCTCAGCACAAACAGGGGCCAGAACCAACAGGCAATGATGCAGACAGCTCTTCCCTCGGGAAGAGTGACAAACGAGAACAGCTTAAACAACAGACAAACATACAGCAGTGCCCTCAAGCACTGTGTATGCGTGCTCCTCTCCAGACAGAAAACGCCCAGAAAAATATGTAAATCAAGTGTCAAATTTTTCCCTGGGACACAGATAAACACATTTCATGAACGTTTGTAAGGCATATATTAAAAACCCTACCGGAGTTGGTTATAGATGCAATCAGACAGAACAGGACCGAAAGACGAAAAAGATAGTGACTGTCTCTCCAGGTGCTCCCTTTATACATCCGGGTCGCGCCGTATGACGTCATAGGCTGTCGCCGGCCAATAGCAATTGGAGTTGTTGGATAGTGCTTTCGACACCTGGGTCACGTGACGGTTCCCCAATGCGTTCTGTTCAACGCAGAGTGGAGTTCCCTTCGAAAGGGAATGTGTAATTTGTATTTGTGTATAGAGGGTCACCATGGTCCAATAATTGTTTTTTTCTTTAATGAAAAACATGGTAAGTTTTGCTGAATCTAAGTTTAAATAAAAAACTATTGGATTTGTCAATGAAATATGTCTCTTCATTAGTGATGTTGTTACATTTTATTTATTTTAATGGCCTTGAAAACAAATGCATTCAACTTTGGGAAAATGTGTTACTGTATTTAAATAGTAGGACAACTGTATTGTGTGAGATTATGTAATTCAAAGTACAGTAGTCAACATTTGAAGCGGATCAAAAAAGTTAGGACAACTTTGATTAAAGGTTTTGATCCGCTTCAAATGTTGACTATATTATACAAAGTATAAGTAATAACAAAGTGTATTGTTATTGACTGCAAAGTGTGTAATGTTTAATATTTGGAATAAGCCAAAGGTACTGAGCATACAGTATATACTATTACCTGTAAAATAATATATTCAGTGTATATTGCTTGTGTTTTCTGAAGACACTCGTAATTATTTTGTAATGTACTTAAATCACAAATAATGTATACTTATAACACAAATGAAAGTATACTTATAACAGAAATAAAGTATACTTATAATACAATGTATATTATAACAAAAAAATTATACTTTTAACACAAATAAAGTATACTTATAACACAAATTAAGTACACTTTAATATCACTAATCAAGCATGTAATTAGTCCCTACACAGACATGTACTTAAAGTGTACTAAGTATACTTGAAGTTGTTCCAATTTAGCACACATAAGTATACTAAATATACTTAAAGTTGTATTTTAATACTACTTAATTTCAACTTAAATATACTTAGTACAAAATTAGTTGTTTCAAAATAGCACATTTTAAATGAACTAATCATTAACACACTTGAAATATACTAATAATTAGTCTTGCTGCAAGTATACTTAGTATACTTTTTTTTCACTAGGGCAGCATTTGTCACAGAGAACAACGCTCTTATCCGCTCTTGAAAAACGTCTGCTTCTGCAAAAAAGGGTGTTGTAGCTTATTGTCATAATGATCAGTATTGATAATTAACCCAAATTATCCTTTTTAAATAGGCCTACATTTACAAAGTTCGAATGATCGAATGTGAAACCAACTTCATTCATTTAAGGTTCCGTTTACACCTGTTCACTTCATTAGTTTTCTCTGATCAGAAAGTTGTCTGATTTATCAAAACGATTCCATTTATACGTTATATATGTGTCTCCGCAAAACTACGGTGGCCGAGAGAGCTCAACGCGCTGCAAATAAAGAAAACATCTTCATCAGTTTGACAACACATGCGCTGCAAATTCCACAACACTTACAAATAGACAAACGCGCTGCAAATAGCACATACCAGGCCCAGCGATCTCAAGTCCTTCTGTGATGATCTGAATGATGATGATGACGGTGACGATGATGATTAGGCTACTTTTAGAATTAAAATAATAATTTAATTTGCCCCGCAATAATTTATAGTGCATCATGCATAACCGACGCGATGAGATTAGCTAATTAGAAAAACTCAGCTAAAGTGAAAGTAAAAACTCAGCGATGAGAGCTCTACTTCAACATGTTCTGATAACACTATTTAACCTTAATTTATTTCTTAATATTTCTATTGTGGCCCATACGTATTGAAAAAACATGAAAAGAGATATAGGTGTTACTTTTTTTTTTTTTTTTAAGTAACACCTATATCTCTTCTCATTTTTTTCAATATGTATGGGCCACAAGAGAAATATTAAGAAATAAATTAAGGTTTAATAGTTATCAGAACATGTTGAAGTAGAGCTCTCATCGCTGAGTTTTTACTTTCACTTTCTGCAGTGAATAATTGACTGGGATTTGAGACATAAAAATCAAGTAAATTATTAAAAAATATATATTATTTATTATTAATAATTTATTAATAATATTTTAACGCAAAATAATATCCCCCAAATCGTTTGTCCTGGCGCCGAGACTGGCACAGACCACAACGAAAATGTTATAGGAAACACATTGACGTACCTGTCTGGGACCGCTGGCTGGGATTGTTCATGTTTACTCTTAGGTGGTGTGCACCTGAAAGGTGAGTTTTTTCGTTTTGTTTGTTAACATTCTGATTATGAGCAGTCCTATTTGCAGCGCGTTTGTCTATTTGTAAGTGTTGTGGAATTTGCAACGCATGTGTTGTCAAACTGATGAAGAAGTTTTCTTTATTTGCATGTGTTTTCTTCATTTGCAGCGCGTTGAGCTCTCTCGGCCACCGTACAAAACGGATATAAATCTGATCTTCAGTTCCCGCGCTATATGCAGATTTAATGGAGACACATCACCGAAAGCAACAGATATGAGCTGCATTTTATTGATCATCAGCTAATTTCAAAATCAAAGACCGCAAAAGAAGAGAGCATCATCAGCACTGGTAAGATCATTAAGTCTCATTACTTTTAATGAAAATGATTGTGTTTTGAGCGTCTACGTCTTACTTTCACTTTCATTTTTGCGGCGTTTTGTGAATCAGTTTGCTGAGAGACTCGTCTGCGGCTTTATTTATTTATTTTTAGCATTTTTGGAGGTGTAAAATTTGCATATGTGTTTTTAACATCCAGATGAATTTTGTACTTGTTCAGTTTTGACTGGATTGAGTCTCAGACCTCCTGAAGTGGTTTGAGTGATCGGATTAAATCCGCCTCGAATGCGTTTCGGAGGGCATTTACACATGGGGCCTTATGTTATGCCTAATATTTTAGTGAGAACGATGATCAGTGATGCACACTTACTTCGATATTATGGAAGACACTGCTGGATTCGAACGGTCCATTGTCCAGTTTGAATAGATCCAATGATAATAGCCTACTGTACAACTGCATCTGTTGATGTCGTGTGAAGGCATCTTCAAACAATTATGTAAAGCAGCGGCTATTGACACTAAGATGCAATAGATGCTATTTACACTAAGTGAAAATAGCAATATATTCTATTTACACCATGTAAAAGTATCAGTTCTTTTCAATAAAAGTAAATCGTAAATAGATGCTATCTATTGGCTACTTTGTATTGGCAGATACTATTTGCACCTCAGTATTTTTGTACATTAACAGGATGCAATATAGTGTCATAGAGTGTAAATGATTATATTTATTAAAATGATTAAATGGATGCTGCCTTAGGATAAAAATCCTCCCTACACCTTCCCCTACCCATATAAACACTTTTAATATTATTAAACACTCATTCGCAGTTTATTTCCACTATCCACTTTTAGAATATTTTCATTTTTATTAAAAATAAATGTGAGCTTTGCAAAAGGCAGATTCGAACCCGCGTCGATCGCGTTAAAAGTAAGAACTCTGATCCCTACTCAGTACTGCTATGCCACTGAAGACATTAAATTCTTTTTGTCTTTTTAAAAAACTGATTGGGATTTAAAGGGATTGTTGTGCAGCTTTGGATGAAATCAGAAAGTTTTATAAATGAGGCCCCCGGATGATCTGATGTGATTATCACACCATTTGGTAACAATACATAGCAACATATTTGTAGCATGATGTATTTTTGTATTGCTTGTTTGTTTACTGGACATGTGTAATTTGTTCTTATTTTATCATCATTTCTCCCTCTGAACTATTATGATATTAATCTCAGTGATGCATTGTCATGTCCAGGTCATGATGAGCATCTGATTGTCTTCAGTGACACAAAGATCCCAGTGCTGATCTGTTTTCAATGGCAGTTTATCTGCAATAATGTCAAAGAAGCGAGGAAAGGACTCTCTCTCTAAGATGAGTCTCTTAGAGAAACAGAGGTAAGACTGCAGCTGTTTTCACACAATCATTTTACACATTAATGAAGTTTACTTTTTAAGTGAAGAACAAAACCTTTTCAACAAGGAGCGTTTTCTCTCACCTTTGCTGTGTCAAGTACTGTGCAAAACTAAAACTATGTAACCAGTGAGGTTCATTCTCGTGTGTATTTTTGACGAGGTGCACATCAGCTACGCCGTAGGCTATGCTTGCTACACACAGCCTATGCCATAGCTACTGCATACACTCGACGCAGAAGTATAAATCAATTTTGTTAAACTGGACTTAAACTATGCAAACAATTTGCATGTGAAACCTCTTCAAAATGAGACTGAAGTGTGACTGAATAGTGTTTTCTCTGTCATTAGTATAAGATCAGGCTCCCATGTGTCCAGCTCTGTGTCTCTGAAGAGTGACCAGTCAATAGGAAATCCACCGAACTTTAGTGAGGAAACACCATCAGCTATTGAAAGGTATTTCATGTGTTTTTTGTTTTTACTGCATTAGCTAATTTCTCCATTAAGATATGTTTAAAAAGTAACTAAAAAAAAAAAAACTCTCAGAACAAAATGTCTGCTATTTGTTTTATTGGTTTTATTTCTTTCTAGTAATATGACTACAGATAACCACCAGAAGGCATATATTCACTATGAAAATAGATCTTGAAATCTATGTCTTGCAATCTATGTCTTTTAATCTTTCTGTAGTCACAGAAGCACAAATGCATAACTACACAGCATTTGCAAGATTAAACATTAAATCATTTCAAATGAGCCCAAAGAACCTTCTGTAGCACAGTGGTTTTTTTTCTCTCACTGTTCTTTGTGTCATTAGTGTAAGATCAGGCTCACATTTGTCCAGCTCTGTGTCTCTGAAGAGTGACCAGTCAATAGGAAATCCACCGAACTTTAGTGAGGAAACACCATCAGCTATTGAAAGGTATTTCATGTGTTTTTAGTTTTTACTGCATTAGCTAATTTCTCCATTAAGATATGTTTAAAAAGTAACTAAATTACTAAAATTCAAATGAGCCCAAAAAACCTTCTGTAGCACAGTGTTTTTTTTTTCTCTCACTGTTCTTTGTGTCATTAGTGTAAGATCTCTATGGTAAGATCAGGCTCACACGTGTTCAGCTTTGTGTCTCTGAAGAGTGACCGGTCAAATGCAAAATTTATTTTTATTCACCAGCTTCTGTGTTCTTTGCTTATAGGACAGGAAATATTACATTAAGAAATTTAGTTTTTACTTAAACTTATACTTAAATACATCCTACACTTCAACAGTGTGAACCTAAACAGCTAATGCCTTCTTCTTCATCTTTTTTTTTTCAAATGCTCGCAATTTCTGAAATATTTTGTCTGAAAATGCAGTATTTAATTTTATTGGCTAACAGGCGTCAATTAGATTCAGATTTCCAGACTCACAGGGAAAACAAGAATTTCAAGGACAATCTCCTGTCTATCTTTCAGGTAGTAAAACACATTTTCATGTCTATAATTATATCAGCCAAATAGATTGCTGAACAATATTTGTTATAAAAACAAATACCTTATAGAATTTTGTTTTTTATATTTAAAAAATGGAAGCTAATTAACATGTTTCTCTTAACTTGTTTCTTTCACGTTTTGTACATTTTTTTTGTCTAGTCACTATTTATTTTATGTTTGCTTTGTGTGAAGGATCTCGAGAGCAAAATAATCACATTTCTAAAGAATGAGTTGGAAAAGTTCAAGAAAATATTACAAAAAGAAAACCCACAATACTTTGTGAAGGACTTTAATGAGAACAGATGCAGTATCAAAGAAGCAGCTCTTGATCTCACACTACACTACCTGAGAGAGTTGAAGCATGATGAAGCTGCTGATACTCTAGAAGGTAAGAGGTACTCTCGGCCATCTGTCAGATGATCACTTACAAATGTAGAGTGAAACTACTGTATCTATAATATGTTTGTTTCTTTGTTTAGATGAGCTGGTCTTCATTCATCAGCTAAAATGTAACATAAAGAAAAAGTATCAGTGTGTATTTGAAGGAATTGCAAAGCAAGGTGACTCCACACTTCTGAATAACATCTACACAGATCTCTATATCACTCAGGGTGGCAGCGAACAGGTCAATAATGAACATGAGGTAAGGCAGATTGAAGCTTCCAGGTGTCATCAATCAAAAGAGATTCCGATTGAATGCAAAAATATGTTTTATGCACCTGAACAAGACAAGGAGATCAGAACTTTACTGACGAAAGGAGTTGCTGGAATCGGAAAAACTATCTCTGTGCAAAAGTTTGTTCTGGACTGGGCTGAAGGAAAAGAAAATCAAGATATCAGCTTCATATTTCCTCTTCCATTCAGAGAGATGAACTTAAAGGAGAAAGAAAAAATAAGTTTGATTGATCTTATAACTCACTTTTTCACAGAGACAAAAGGACTGAACTTTACAAGAAGGAATAATTCCAAAGTCCTGTTCATCCTTGATGGATTGGATGAATGTCGTTTTCCTCTGAAGTTTGATGGTAATGAGATGTGGCATGATGTATCATCACCAGCCTCTCTGGATGTTCTCCTAACGAACCTCATCAGGGGAAATCTGCTTCCTTCGGCTCTCATCTGGATCACCACCAGACCAGCAGCTGCCTGTAAGATTCCTCCGGACTGTATAGACCGAGTGACAGAGGTCAGAGGGTTCAATGATGCACAAAAGGAGGAGTACTTCAGAAAAAGATTCACAGATGAGAAAATGGCCGAAGATATCATAGATCATGTTAAAAAATCAAAGAGTGTCTTTATCATGTGCCACATCCCAGTCTTCTGCTGGATTTCAGCCACTGTTCTCCAGAACATTTTGAAGGAGAAAATAAATAATCCAAAAAAACAGACTGAGGGCGCCTCTGAAACACTCCAGGAATCAAATACTGAAGACACTCCCAAGACTCTGACACAAATGTACACACACTTTCTTCGCTTTCAGATCCAGCAGAGCAGAAGAAAGTATGATGGAGAATACACAGCAGATGTTTCCTGGGATAAAGAAGCCATCAGTTCACTGGGGAAACTGGCATTTCATCAGCTGGAAAAAAACAACCTGATCTTCTATGACACAGACCTGAAGGACTGTGGTATTGACGTTGAGAAGGCATCAGTATACTCAGGCATGTGTACCCAGATCTTTAAGGAGGAAACAGGGATCATTCTTGGTACCATGTACTGCTTTGTTCACTTGAGCATTCAAGAGTTTATTGCAGCCCTTTATGCACATCTGTTTCTAGACATCAACATGAAAAATGTGTTTGATCAAGAGTCTACAGAACAGGAAAACAAAAATAAAACCATAATTGATTTGCTCAAGATTGCAGTGGACATGGTGCTTAAGAGCGACAAGTCTACAGAACAGGAAAACAAAAATAAAACCATGATTGATTTGCTCAAGATTGCAGTGGACAAGGCGCTCAAGAGCGACAATGGACACCTGGACCTTTTCCTTCGCTTCCTCCTCGGTCTGTCACTCCAGTCCAATCGGCGACTCTTAAAAGGTATGTTGACACAGCAAGATGGTAATGACCAGAGCAAAGAGGTAATAGTTCAGTACATCAAGCAGAAATTAGAAGATAATCTGTCTCCAGAGAGATCCATCAATCTGTTCTATTGTCTGAATGAACTGAATGACCAAACTCTGGTGAAAGAGATTCAGACCCACCTTAGCAATGGAAGTCTCTCATCTGCTGACCTTTCACCTGCCCAGTGGTCTGCTGTGGCCTTTGTGTTGTTGACATCAGAGGAAGAGCTAGAGGACTTTGAGCTTCAGAAATTCAAGAAATCAGATGAGTGTCTCATTAGATTATTAGCAGTCATCAAAGCCTGCAAAAGAGCTCTGTAAGTCTTTTAATATACATATATAGCATACATTTAATAACATTTAAAATAGAAAAATGTATTGTATGTGTTCCACCTAATTCTGTGATTTGATATATTTCCCTTGTAGGCTAAATGATTGTAACTTAACAGACAGAAGCTGTTCAGCTCTGGCTACAGTTCTTGGATCAGAGACCAATCTGAAAGAGCTTAACATGAACAATAATAATCTGCAGGATTCAGGAGTGAAGCTGCTCTGCACTGGACTAGAGAACTGTAAATTGGAAATACTGAGGTAAGATTTGTAACAATTGACAAAAAATGTTTTCTTTTTTATATATTCTTATAGGGTTAGTTCACCCAAAAATTAAAATTCTGTCATTAATTACTCACCCTCATGTCGTTCCACACCTGTAAGACCTTCGTTCTTCTTCAGAACACAAATTAAGTTATTTTTGATCAAATTTAATAGCTTAGTGAGGCCTGCATTGCCAGCAAGACAATTAACACTTTCAATGCCCAGAATATCGCATATCGGTTTTTCTCGTCATAGTCGCGAGTTTGCCCATCACAGGCATTAGACGTGCGTCTCCACGCAGCAGATCATTTGTGTGTGTGACGGATGGATTCCCGCCGCTGTTTTGACTCTTTTAAACATTTTATAAGCTCTTCACGGGTTCCCAGCTGGCCAAAATACCATCATATGCAGGCTACACACACACAACAAGTGCATTTACCTCAGCACACAGCATTGTTTTGGATTTTCGGTAAGTTCTGTCTCAAAGTAGGCAATACGTCAATCCGGCCAATCAGGCTGTGAACGTATCCCTATGCCTTTAGGTTTGGTATCTTTTAGTTCGGTGATAAAATTGCCAATCTGAACACTAATCGGACCAGGACTAAATGTTTTTTTTCTTCTTTTGTCCGGAACATAATGAACCAAACGAACCGAACTACAAGTGTGAACGCACCCTAATGTTAACTAATGAACCTTATTTTAGTTGAGTATTGTGCATTTTCCCCCTTTCTACTATTTTTTTTTTTTTTTTTTTTTTAATTGGCTGTGATTAATAATTTTAATGGAAATGGAATCATTAGGCTGAACCAGAATCAGAACTGGAAAATTTCTTTCCCAACCCTAGTGATAATGTTCTTTGATCATTTAAACGTTCTTGCTAACTTTCTGTCACTTTCTGCTAACTTTAATCACTGTTTAAATAACTGAAACTATGTGTTATAATTAGAAACTTAGAAAAGTTTTGAATTTTTCTTTTAATGAAATGATCACAAATTTTAAAAAATTCAGTCGTATTCAAAATATTTTATGACATGACACCCATATCTGGTAATTGCCTAAAAAGATGGGTTTATGATGTGCATCGGCCCAGAGGCTGTTGACCTTGTGTGTGTCTATGTGTGTCTGATAAGCCCTGGCTAGCACAGGCCCCAAAGTAAAAAAAGCTAATACTTATAGCAGACACTAGTGTTAACATGTTATTCCTCCCCTACTCTGTTCATTACAACATAAGGCGCTTCTATTATGTTAAATACGGTACGGTGTGCCGTAGGTTGTTTTGCGCATGTGCAGCGCGGGTTGTTCAGTGTGTTGGAGACGGTGAGGCGAGAAGCTGAATAAAGTGGTGGAAATAATAAACGTCGTGTTTATTTGAAATAACATGGTAGCAGAGGATGGTTGAAGGATGGCAGCGAGTTATAAAGTTCCGCCGAAGTTTGATGAAGCCAGGCCATACGAGTGTTGGAAAAATGAAGTTAACATCTGGACGCGGGTTACAGATCTGGATAAAAAGAAGCAAGCCCTTGCTGTCGCTTTGGGGCTTGAAGGGAGAGCACGTGAAACGGCAATGGAAATACCTGCGGAAGATTTGGACTGCGATAACGGAATGGCAACGTTGATGGCAAAGCTGGACGGCGTGTTCCTTAAAGAGGAAAAAGATTGCGCGTATGAAGCATATTCATACTTTGATGGCATAACAAAGAATAATTCCGTTTCCATGGAGGACTACATAATTGACTTTGAACAGCGATACAACCGGATGAAAAGGTATAATATGACGCTTCCTGATGCTGTACTGGCTTTTAAGCTTTTAGACACGGCCTGTCTCGATGATAAAAGCAGACAACTGGCACTGACGGCCAGCAACGAGCTGACGTTTTCCTCCATGAAATCGGCTCTAAAAAGGATTTTCGGAGGGAAAACGACAGGCTCATCAAACGCAATACAGGTGAACCAGGACGTGGCGTTTTTCACAGAACAAAGACAACAAGGCAGAGGAAAACGGATCACAACTTTCCAAAGCGGACAATTAAAGCAACCATTAGTGGGGACTAATCCACTGGATAAGTTCGGTAAGAGATCCAAATGTGCTATCTGCCAGTGTACATTTCATTGGGCTAAAGACTGTCCCCACAAGAAAACGGAACAAGTAAGATTAACTACAGAGGTAGAGGAATGTAACATCACTTTGTTTACAAAGGCCGCCATCTCAGATGCAGAGATATTTATGACTGAATCATTGGGATCGGCAATTATTGACACTGCTTGTACTCGTACTGTGTGTGGGGAGAAATGGCTGAAAAGCTATATTGATGATCTTTCCCAAGATCAAGTAAACCAGTTGATGCAAACAGAAACTCCTAGTTGCAGACCATTTCGATTCGGCGATGGGAATTTGTTATATTCCACAAAAAATTTGAAACTGCCAGCTAAAATAGGACTGACAAAATGCCAAATTGAAACTGAAGTTGTCAAGGCTGACATTCCACTTCTGCTGAGTAAAACATCACTGAAGAAAGCAGGGACCGTTTTGGACATGGAAAATGATAGTGCAGTGATGTTCAAACAATGCATTCCTCTTGAATTTACTAGTTCTGGACATTACTGTGTCAATATCAGAAACAAAGAAACTAAAAAAGGTCAAACTGAAGAAAAAGTCCTAACAGTGACAGAAAATATGTCTCCAGATGAGAAACGCAAAGTCCTTCTCAAACTCCACAAACAGTTTGGTCACGCGTCGGCAGACAGGTTACAGAGACTCATTCACAGTTCAGGAAACAATGATAAAGAATGCTTTACTATTTTACAACAAATAGTATCTGACTGTGAAATATGCCAGAAGTACAAAAGGACAAAGCCAAGGCCTGCTGTGGGGCTGCCCTTAGCTTCGGAATATAACGAGACCGTGGCAGTAGATCTACACGAGCTGGAGCCAGGTGTGTGGTATCTTCATATTATCGACCACTTTACACGTTTCAGTGCTGGAAACATTGTTAAAACTAAGAAGTCATCTGAAATTGTAAACTCCTTCATTCACACTTGGATAAGTGTCCATGGCGCCCCCCAGAGGCTGTACAGTGACAATGGGGGGGAATTCAACAATGAAGAGATCAGAGACATGGCTGAAAACTTTAATATTGAGACAAAAACAACAGCAGGGTACAGTCCATGGAGCAACGGACTACTTGAGAGGCATAATCAAACGCTTACTGAGATAATCCAGAAGGTCAAACGAGAAAATGGATGTGACTGGCAAACTGCTCTTGACTGGGCCCTCATGGCCAAGAACAGTATGTTGAATGTTCATGGCCACAGTCCATATCAATTAGTTTTTGGACAGAATCCGAACCTTCCTTCTGTATTAGTCGACAAACTACCTGCTCTAGAAGGAACCACTATGAGTGCAAGAGTTGGAGAACACATTTCTGCATTACATGCTTCTAGGAAAGCATTCACTGAAGCAGAGACTTCTGAGCGGATAAGAAGAGCACTACGTAAACAGCTCAGACCCACAGACGACATGTATGTGACGGGAGACAAGGTATACTACAAAAGAGCAGACTGTCCTGAGTGGAAGGGACCAGGAGCAGTTATCGGTCAAGATGGAGCTGTGGTGTTTGTACGACATGGGGGGACTCTTGTTAGAGTACATCAGTCCAGGCTCTACAAGATAAACCCTCAGGATCAGGAACCTGCACAGCAAACTGTTCAGAACACAGACACAGCAAATGAAAAATGCAGTTTAAACAACGGAGCAGAAAGCTCAGATGGTGAAGAAAACACAGACAGTGAACAGGAAAACATCAGCGATGATGAGGTGAATACAGGAGAAGTGTTCCATCCTATGACACAAACTGAAACAGATCACAATGTTAGTGATAACCCTGTCTCTGTCCTCAAAGAAACTCCCAGTGGCATTATCCCCAAAGCACGACTTGTAGCCAGAGGTTTTGAAGAGCTTAACATTCACAAGCTACAGAAAGACTCCCCAACATGTGCTTCCGACTCTCTGAGGCTATTGTTAGCAGTAATCTGTCAAAATAAGTGGCAAGTTCATTCTATGGACATCAAATCTGCTTTCTTACAAGGCATGCAGTTGTCCAGAGAAATCTATATCCGGCCCCCTCCTGAAGCAGAAAAGAAAGGCATTCTATGGAAACTAAACAAATGCGTTTATGGTCTTGCAGATGCATCACTGTATTGGTACAACAAGGTGAAAGACATCATGCTGAGCACAGGTGGGAGAATGTCTCAAGTAGATCCGGCAGTGTTCTATTGGTTGGATGAACAGTGTAAGGTTACTGGAGTACTCGCATGTCATGTTGATGATTTTCTTTGGGCAGGCTCAGAAAACTTTTCAACAGATGTGATACCCATACTAAAGTCTGCATTCCATGTTGGACGTGAAGAACTTGACAATTTCTGCTATGTCGGAATGGACTTTGTCACTATTAATGGTGTAGTTCATGTACATCAACATACTTACATTGAAAACCTACAGCCTATTCGCCTGCAAGCAGCACGTGCAGTGCAGAGAGATGCCTCTCTTAATGAGACTGAAAAAGAGCAGCTTAGGTCAAAAATAGGACAGGTACTATGGGTTGCAAAACAAACCAGACCAGACATTATGTTTGATGCAAGCAGCTTAGCGTCTAATATAAAAGATGCCACAGTCCAGTCTATTCATGAGACAAATAAGGTCATTAGAAAGATTAAATCTGAAGAGGTGACTCTTAAGTTTCAGCATTTGGGAAACAATGATGCTCTGAACTTTATTGTTTTCAGTGACGCTTCCCTTGGAAATCTCCCTGATGGGGGCACACAAGGGGGAACATTGATTGGTCTCATGGGAGAAGGAGGGAAATTTTCTCCTCTCAGCTGGCAATCTAAGAGAATTCGACGTGTGGTGAGGAGTACTCTGGCGGGGGAAACTTTGGCCCTGTCAGATGGAATAGATAATGCTGTGTTTCTGGCTACCCTATTTTCTGAGCTCACCACTGGAAATGCTGAGATGAATGCTCCTCCCTTGATCTGTGTTACGGACAATCACTCTCTGTTTGATGCACTTAAGTCAACGAAACAGGTCTCTGAGAAACGACTTCGACTGGACATCAGTAGTATAAAGGAGCTCATACAGAACAAAAGGATAAAGAAAATACTCTGGTCTGATACAAAAACTCAACTCGCTGACTGTCTTACAAAAAAGGGAGCATCTGCTCTGGTGTTATTGAAAGCACTCAGTGAAGGACTATGGTGCTATGGAAAGCACTCAGCCTAGGACTGTAGATATTAAGCTTAAAAAGGAACATTTGAAAAGGTTGAACACTTCCAATTGTGTGTGTAACAAATGTTTTGTTTACGGTAATTTTGGACTTTGTTATACAAGTTTTTTTATTTATAACTAAAAAAAAAAGAAGAAGTTTTTATTTCTTTAAGTAAAGGGAGATTGTTAACATGTTATTCCTCCCCTACTCTGTTCATTACAACATAAGGCGCTTCTATTATGTTAAATAAGGTACGGTGTGCCGTAGGTTGTTTTGCGCATGTGCAGCGCGGGTTGTTCAGTGTGTTGGAGACGGTGAGGCGAGAAGCTGAATAAAGTGGTGGAAATAATAAACGTCGTGTTTATTTGAAATAACAACTAGTACAACAAGCAATGGAGTACAGCATTACAGGTGGTAGATTAGAACAAAGATACTATCAATCTCACAGGTGAATAATTAGGGATTGTTCTGGTAAGTAAAAGGTTTCCAGTTATGGTAATGCCAGTTTTGTCCATGTTTTATATATTTATTTATTTGTTTATTTATTTATTCAGTGGAAAGAGTAGGTTTATAGATAGTATACATTTATATGTCATCTGTGTAATGATAGTTAAAACCATGTTGATATAAAATCTGACCCAGTGTAGTATGTAGATGATGAATAATAATGGATCAAGAACTGATCCCTGATGCAGCTAAATGTAACATTTTCATTCCTGTTCTAGACTTGCAGACTGCAGTATCACAGAAGAAGGTTATAAAGCTCTGGCTTCAGCTCTGAAATCAAACCCTTCACACCTGATAGAGCTGGATCTCACAGGAAATGATCCTGGACAATCAGGAGTGAAGGAGCTCATTCATGTACAAAAGAATTGGTGCCATTCACTGAAAACACTGAGGTGAGTGTTCTCTACAAATTAAAGTGAAATAGTTTTAAGATTTTATCTGAAAGTGAATTAACCATCAAACTATATTTCTACACTATCTACAGCAGTGTTTCTCAAATTTTTTCTGCCATTCCCCACTTTGGAGGTAGGGAAGGGCTCCGAGCCCCACCTGTCCCTAATCGCCCCAACAAAATAGTTATAAACTAGGCTTTTAGTTTATCTGTTAAAATTTATTATTTATTATTAACATCACATTTTAAAAACAACTTCAAGTAGCAGCATTAGAAACTTTCAAAAAGAGAAAATAAAAGTGCAATTATATTATCACTTTGTATGAAAAGACTTTGTTCAAAAGTAAATAAAAATAATAATTCAATTGAATTAGGCTAGTAATATGAACCCTTTCATGCGTGAGTTTAAATTAAAATATTCTAGCTGAGTTTTTTTTTAAACGTGACCTTTTTAGAATGTTTCCCCGTTTCCATGGTGACGCGTCATAGGCTACTTTTCATGTCATACACCGCAGCCACAATAACACTGTAGTTGCGTCCCAAACGACGCACTGTACACTATGCACTTATACACTATGCACTTATACACTATACACTATGCACTTATACACTATGCACTTATACACTATACACTATGCACTTATACACTGTGCACTTACACACTATACTCTATGCACTATGTACTTACACACTATACACTATGCACTTATACACTATGTACTCATCCATGTAGTGCGTGAATTGTATAAGGTTATTTTATCATTTAATATCGGAGTCTGGCAGCCCCTTCCTCTCCGCTACGTAATTAAAGCTGCGACAGTTGAGTGCATGAAGTGTCCAATATTCCACACTTCGTTTTTTCCGTTAATTTAGTGCATCATCCGGGTATTTAATGTGTACTTTTTCTATTTGGAATTTTCAGTGTGAACACACTTCTCACACTATTTATACTTAAAAACTTCATAGAATAGTGCACAAGTACGCGAATTGGGACGCACCTTGTATGGTGGATGTATCGCTTTTATTTCGTTTCTCCTTTTTTTTTATTCAAAATATTCACAAGCTTGCTTACCATGTCATCAACTATCTGATATTCCGATTCTCAAATATGTGTAAGTGAGTGTGTTTTGTCCTTTAAATACGTTAATAAATGATCTTGATCTATAACGCGAGATGGGTGCCGCCATGTTTGTTTGTGCAGCTGTTCAGAGAGTCCTGTCAGTCGGATTATCTCGTGAATTCATCAATTTCTCCCGAAATCCATGTAAGTGACCGGTGATCTGGGAGAAAAATAGAGTAAACTTTATAGTTACTTATACTATGTGTGTCTGATATGAATAAAACACGTCGGCAAATTATATTTGAATTGATTGTTACAGCTGCTTCCATAGACATCAGTGTATTTTACAAGCTCTAAATGTATTGTTTTACTAGTACTAGTATTTTATGTATATTTATGTTTATAGACTTTACTAGCACTTATGTCTGAAACCTAAAATAAACATTAATCATTATGTTATTGCATAGTTGTGATATATGAGAAGTGCTGAGCGTGCGTCCGTCTCTGGCTCATAGTAATAAAAATCCCATAGGCTATGTGGCACCGTACCGCTCAAAGGTTAATAGAGATGGGCACAAAAGTGACCAAATTTCCTCCCGTTTGTCGCGCCCCACTTGTCATGTCTCTATTCCCCACCAGTGGGGCGCGCCCCACACTTTGAGAAACGCTGATCTGCATCAATATTCTTTTACCACATCTTAACATTAAATTTTTTGTTATACATTGCATTTGGTATGAAGGGACCTAAGAAATGTATCAAGATGAACTTTATTGTAGAAGGAAGCTGTGCACTGTACAGTTGTGAAATATCAATGTACTGTCTTTGTTTCTAGGATATTACAAAGTCCTGCTGCAAATGAAGCCTGTCAGTATGTGAGAGAAATTTTGGGTAAAAATCCATTACTCCTGAGAGAGCTGAATCTGAGTGGACGTAAACTAGGAGACACACGAGTGAATCAGATCGCTGCTCTACTGCAGGATAAACACTGTGAAGTTAACACACTAATGTGAGTATTGTTCACTTTTTATTGTACTTTTAAAGTATCTCAAAGAAATCAGATGACCAAAACACTGTAAGCAGGGTTGTCAAACATATGGTCCACAGTTGTGTCCAATCTGGCCCACGGGATGATTTGAACAATGATAAATATAGAGATGCACTGCTCCACCTGCCATAAATCTGAATGTTTTTTTTATTATTTAGGGCCTGAGCACCGATGGTGTGAGGACCCTATTGGAATTGCTCAGCCAATTATTCTTCTTCTCCAAAATGAATCGCATTTTTGAGGGCCTAAACGTTCTCGAAAACATGAAACTTTGCACACGCATCAGAAGTGGTGAAAATTTACATCTGATATGGGTTTCAGAATTAGGTGTGGCAAAATGGCTCGATAGCGCCACCTACAAAATTTCAATTAAGCGCCCTTCGTGCTACGTTTCACGTACAGTTATGAAATTCGGTAGACAGATGTAACAGCCCAATACCTACAAAAAAGCCCCTGGGTGCAAAGTTTGTAAACCCAACAGGAAGTGAGATATTTTGAATTTTCTCTACAAAATTTTGGCAGTTTTTGCCATTTCCACATGTTGTACTTTAATGAACTCCTCCTAGAGCTTTAATCAGATCAACATCATATTTGGTCAGTCTAATCTAAAGGCCTTTGAGACGTTAAATTGCGAAGATCTAGAGTTTTCGCTGAAGGGCGTGTCCGTGGCGGCCTGGCAAAGATCGATGTTTCGCCAAGAAACAGGAAGTTGTTGTAACTCGGGCATACAATGTCTGATCTGCCCCAGACTTCACATGTTTTATTAGAGTCCTGACCTGAAGACATCTTCATGACAATATTCAGTTACAGTCATAGCGCCACCTGGGGGCAACAGGAAATGACGTTTTACACTGTGATTTAACTCCTCATAGAGATTTAATCAGATCAACATCATATATGGCCAGTCTAATCTTAAGACCTTTGAGATGTTAAATTGCAAAGATCTTGAGTTTTCGTTGAAGGGCGTGTCCGTGGCGGATTGACAAAGTCTGATGTTTCGCCATGAAAGAGGAAGCTATTGTAACTCAGGCATACTATGTCTAATCTGCCCCAAACTTCACATGAGTGATAAAAGTCCTGGCCTAAAGACATCTATATGACAATATTCAGTTAGCTATAGCGCCACCTGTTGGCAGCAGGAAGTGTGGCACTTTTACATGATTTTGCCATAATTCTCCTGTATTTACTCGCTCACATGCATGTCGCCCACTGTTGGCTGTTTTCCTGAGGCCAATGGGTGGCGGTGAGCCCGGGTGCGAGGGCCCTTTCATCGCTGCTTGCAGCTTTAATTAGTTGTTGTTTTTTTTTGGTCGGACCTGCAAAAAAACTGCCTGTAGTCATTTCTCAAAAATGCAATTTGTGTATGTTAACACAGGCTGAATACGGACAGAAAGAATTTGTTGTTTGTATGGTTAATATCAGTGTAATTGTCAGCTCACTAAAGTTAAAAAAAAAAGCTTGCATATTAATAGAATATTAGCTGCATATTATTAGTTATACAGCACATATTAATGTCTTATTCTGCATAACCTTATTCCACATCCCTTAATCCTATTTTATCTTCCCACTAAGAGTTCTCCTAAATAGCAGTAAACGTTCTTAGCTAAGAGTGTGCTCTTAAAACTTATTCACAAAGCTGCTGTAATAAACTTTTACTAAGGAATAGAGAGAAGTCTTGAGATAAGATTAAAAGTGGTGTTGACCTCGTTGCTATGGATGATGTCAACGTGCTTGCTTACTATGTGATTGGCTGATGGGGGAGGAGTCTCTGTCAGTTATTTATTCATAGAAATATTGTAGAATGAGGTATCATGTTTCCATATTCAAATTAAGGTTTTAAAATTAAAATGTTGCCAAATTCAAATAAAGATTTTAAAATGTAGGCTAAGTGTCACTAATTAAACAAGTATATGATCATAATTGTCAGCCTCTTACACTGTCTGCATCTTGAGAGATTGCAGAATTCAAGCGGCAAATGATGTTTTATAAATAAAGTTGGGGAGGAGCACGTTCAGATTGTCCATCTAATTAGCTCAAGAGGAGGCATATATATGCACAGCCGACTCACCTAATTACCTCAACAGTTTTCTGCATCCCTTTGTCACCCCGACTACTCACTCTCAGCTGGTTCCTATTCCGAGGATAGGGAGGAGTACTCTGGGTTTGGGTTAAATTTCGAGCTCGAAGCCTGTCCTCAGACAGCATGTCAATATGCTTATTTTACTCGTTTACTCTATTCAGTCATTTGTAAGTGTGAACTCATGAAAACAACTGCCACAGGTAATTGGACATTATTTATTTATTTACTAAAGCTTTATTTTTTTGGCGTTTTATCGTAGATTTAAATCTATAAATCAAAATATGTATTGCATTTATGAAGAAAAGCTTCAGCAGCCAAGCTATTGCCTCAATGGTGTCAGTGTCAGTGTGATTGCTGAGGCGGATTGCCAGCAACAACCATTAGGATTGTTTGTGATTTGGTCTTAAGCTGGGTGCACATTGTGTGATTTATAATTGTCCTTTATGATTTTTGCTTGTCAGACTGTATGAACATGATCCTCATGTCACACTGTGGGATCTCAGCTGTCATGTATATCAGGCTGTACGACAGTCAAGACATGTTAAACGGAGTTTTACATCATCAACCCACACACATTCAGTGACAGTGAGCTGCATTACACACGGGACTGAAATGGTGGCTAACAAAGAAATCTCTAGCATTAAATTTGATCACGGCTTATCTTGAAAAACGAAGACAATTTGACATTTGTCGTAGGAGAAGTCACACTGGAGGGTTGTGCGCCAAATCTTCTGACACTGCCAGAATTTCGTCTGCGGTAAATAATTTGATTGAAACAGTCATTAATTGGCTGTCGGTGAACATGTCAAACTAGCGATCAAAAACTACACATTTTTTGTCAAGGATTATAGGAATCTTTTAGGATTCTCAAAATTTGTCTCAGACGACCAAATCGTGGCCAAAATCGCACAGTGTGAACCAGCCTTTAGTGACTTAAAGTTGCCCTAGAATTGAAAATTTAATTTACCTCGGCACAGGGGCGCCCCCAAGGGGTGGCCAGGGGTGGCCACGGCCACCCCTGCATAAACTCTGGCCACCCCTGTGGCCACCCCAGTATGATTTTGCATTGGGTACTATTAATTTAAATGCATAATGTAAATTCACAAGTTCATGAAAGAAAATAAAATGCCACCAAAAAAGATAGATTGACTGACGCCACCAGAGTAGCTGTTTCACTGCCACAAAGAGTCTAAATAGAAATGTCTACAGACCTGAATTTCAAATGTTATTTATACTGTGAAGAGGGTAGGGTAGGGGTGTGCGATATGTTTAGTCTACGATTTTATCATAATTGTTGTTTAAACGATGCACAATCGATCTGACATCCCTGTATGTGATGTTGTCTTGTAGATTAGACAAGTGTCGGTGCGCATTTAGAGTGCACGCTTTCACTGTGTTAATAAATATCACATGAAGAGTGCCGTTTTTCTCCAGATATCAGCATAACAAATGTTATATAAATTTTATTCATGTTTACATTTTAGATATCATTGCCTGTTTTTGCACAATTTCGCCAACGAATATAGTTCAGATCAAATCCAGAGCATTGTATTGCGTCCCTGAGCAACAAATGCCGCTGTTTCTTTACTGAATGAATCAGCTTTTTGAACGAATAAGTTGAATCAATGAAAATTGGAAAAGATAGGCTACAAGTGACGACGAGGGAGCTTCAGTTGAACAACAGTGAACTGCGGTCAACTGAGATGTTGTCAGACTAAGTAAAATTCAGAAAAATGAACAGGTCCAATCAGCCGTTATTCTGTGCTCGCGGCGCGCACTCAAGAATTGCATGCGCAAATGCGCCGGCGCGCGCTGCATAATTACTTTATTATAGCTTAAATAAAGCCCAAAAGAATACGAGCAATGACCGTCGTTGCTCTGTTGTAAGTTAAGGCATGATATTACCACACATGCGATTAAAGCTGCCTCAAAACTGTGCATGCATGTATTTGTTAACATGGTTTTAAAGCTATTGTTATCCAATTTGTTGGCCTTAAAACGTCTTAAAAATGCACATATGTACACCAGAGAAATCTAAATTTTCTCGGGGGAGCATGCCCCCGAACCCCCCTAGCAAACTATATTTTATGACCTCGGTAAATATGAAACCATAATGAAATCTGAGGTAAATGTGTATTTCTACAAATGTGCACACTTTTGGACTAAAACGATGTAGGTATGTGTATGCAAATAAATGGGACCGAACGCGACTGAATGTAAAGGTTTGTGTCCTCATTATTCTATTAATGACTACGAATTGATTTTGCATATATGTATATGTATATACATATAGGCCTATATATATATATATATATATATTTTTTTTTTTTTTTTTTTTTTTTTTTTTTTTGCCACCCCAAGAATTGCTGTGGCCTTGTCTGGCCACCCCTATTAAAATTTTCTGGGGGCGCCACTGCCTCGGCATAGTTAAATAATTAGAGTTCTGCACATGGAAATGACATACAGTGAGTCTCAAACTCCATTGTTTCCTCCTTCTTATCTAAATTTGATTTGTGCAAAAAGACGTGATATCATGATATCATGATATTTTTAGTGATATTTGTAAATTGTCTTTCTAAATGTTTCGTTAGCATGTTGCTAATCGAGGGCTTGGAACCAGAGGGGCGTAAGTGGCATTTGACAAACTTTACAGGAGAGCCAAAACAAAATTTTGACCACACTTCAATCAACTGTATTTATTAACCTTCAATCACAACATTGCAACCACATACATACTTATATGAGTAAGTTCTTAAGTGAACATATTATGGCATATTAACACAATGAACATATTATAAAACCTTGCAAAATCTTGAAAATATGGCAAGAACATCAAATACGCCTTTTTGGCACCAAACATTTCCAATTCTTCTAAAGAAAAATAGGGCGTATCTGCTGATCAATGCAGAAATGATTGGTAAAAACATTGGTTAAAAACACTCTAACTTCATAACTTTTCATTTTATTTAAAATACTGTATACATAGTCATTTAATTTCATCATTTCAAACTGTTTAACATTTCATTTCTAACCATTTAATTTCAGTTCTCATTTATGAGTTCACATTCATGTCAAACAGTTTAACGTTTAATTTCTCTTGTTTATTACACATTTCACTTTTTAGTTCACTTTAGTTGAACTAAAAAGTTCACTCACTGCCCACTGTCAGAGTGTTATAGAACGTCTAGGTTACTAGTGAAGGAGGGAACGGAGACGTTACGACGATACTGACGTAATGGGGTCTCGCTAGGGAGCCCAATCACCTCCAAGGATACAAAACAAGCCAATGGGAATTGGCTTGTGAGATTTACATGCCGGGCCCCTCCCCCGGCATCCGGGTATAAATAGGGCCGGCATACTCACCTTCATTCATATTTTTGCTGAGGAGCCGAGATAGATATCTGGCCGCTCAGCGGTGACTCAAAGCTATGGCAGGGGAACGTAACGTCTCCGTTCCCTCCTTCTGGGAACGGGGGTTACACTAGTAAACTAGACGTTCCCATTCAGTCAGTCACGTTCGACGTTACGTCGATACTGACGTGATGGGGTCCCGTGGAAAGCGCCATAGCAACTGAACCACGTTACGAGTGTTAGGGAGGCAGATGCTGGCAGGCTGAGGCGTGCCAATGCAAGTGCGGCCCATACTCGCAACCCTCCAGCGCCCAGAGTAAGCCCAGGAATGTCTTCCATACCAGTGGGATGGAGAGGACAGGACATTACAGTGGAGAGGTCGAAGCTGCTGTTCCTTACCCACGGGGAAGAGTGCTTCGGAACTCAGTCCCACATTTTTCAGCAACGACAAAAATGCCAGGAAAGCGTTCCCCGAGGAGGGGAAAGCTACGGAGACCACACCCTGCCCGAAGGGAAGTAATGTGTGGAAGACACATATGGACTGGTCTGAGAACAGTAATGCATATGGAAGATCTCTGATGTAGGTCCTACCTTCCGGGAGGAACGACTAGCAATCAGAGACAGGGCAAAACGAAGCCGCCCAGGGAAAGACACGGGTTTACCGTCAGGGAAACCTTACCGTGGACGAACACATATGGGATTACCCGAGGGGAATCACAGCATATGGGCATCTAGCCCAATACAAGGGCAGACCAAGTGGGCATACACACGAGTACTGGACCTAGCGCCGGACGCCTCCGTCGCATCTGGCTGCCGCAGGATGCAGGAGGAACTCGCCGGTACGGGGAACTGAACTGAGGAGCGGAAAAAGTGCTCGCATTCCCTCTCCCGAGGGAAATGGCACAGCAAGCGAACACCCATGGCTATCTACGAGTAGAAAGCACACGGGTGGACACCGGTTCCACTCGGAGATTATAGAACCTCGCGAATGTGTTCGGTGTCGCCCAGCCTGCAGCTCTGCAAATATCTGCAACAGAGGCGCCGTGCGCCAATGCCCAGGAAGAAGCAACACCCCGAGTGTAGTGAGCTCGCAACCCGAGGGGGCACGGCTCGCCTTGGGACTGGTACGCCAAGGCAATGGCATCCCCTTTCCAGTGGGGCAACCTCTGTTTGGAGACAGTCTTTCCCTTCTGCTGACCTCCAAAACAGACAAAGAGCTGCTCAGAGCTTCTGAAGCTCTGCGTACGGTCCACGTAAACGCGCAGAGCACAAGCGGGACACCCTCTGGGGGCAGTGCTTGCAGGCTCACCACCTGGTCCTGGAAGGGAGTGGTGGGAACCTTGGGCACGTATCCAGGCCGGGGTCTCAAGATCACGTGAGAGTAGTCCGGCCCGAATTCCAGGCACAAATTGTTGACCGAAAATGCTTGCAGGTCCCCAACCCTCTTGAAGGAGGTGAGCGCGGTCAGGAGCACTGTCTTGAGAGACAGATGTTTCAGCTCGGCTGACTCAAGGGGCTCGAAGGGAGCTCTCCGGAGGCCCGAGAGGGCAACAGAGAGGTCCCAGGAGGGGATGAGGCGGGGCCTAGGGGGATTTAACCTCCTGGCGCCTCTGAGGAACCTGATGACCAGGTCGTGCTTTCCTAGAGACTTGCCATCAAGCACATCGTGATGCGCTGCGATGGCTGCCACATAGACCTTCAGGGTGGAAGGGGACAGCCTCCGTTCCAAACCCTCTTGAAGGAAGGAAAGCACAACACTGACCGGGCATTTCCGGGGGTCCTCCCGGCGGGAGGAACACCACTCAACGAACAGACTCCACTTCATGGCATAGGCGCGCCTCGTAGAGGGGGCTCTAGCCGAAGTGATGGTGTCAACTACCGCGGACGGTAGGCCACTCAAGTCTGCCGCGTCCCGTCCAGGAACCACATGTGGAGGTTCCACAGATTGGGACGCGGGTGCCATATGGTGCCCTGCCCCTGAGAAAGGAGGTCCTTCCTCAGGGGGATGCGCCAGGGATGGGCTGTCGCGAGGAGCATGAGTTCCGGGAACCAGGTCCGGTTGGGCCAGTATGGCGCAACTAGCAAGACCTGCTCCTCGTCCTCCCTGACCTTGCACAGTGTCTGTGCAAGGAGGCTCACTGGGGGAAACGCATATTTGCGTAGGCCCCGGGGCCAGCTGTGTGCCAGTGCATCTGTGCCGAGGGTCCCCTCGGTCAGCGAATAAAACAACTGGCAATGGGCGGATTCCCGAGAAGCGAACAGGTCCAACTGTGCTTCCCCGAACGTGAGCGGTGCGATGCAAGGTGTCAAAAGACAATAGAACCCATTATAATCAGCACTCGTTATTGCAGTGCATTATGGGATTGAATAACATCCACTATGGTTTCAGACACCACTACAAATGACTGTCCCCTCAAATAGTGCTGTCCTTATTTGGGGGGCGATTTCGGACACCGCCAACGTGTTTTTGCAGCGTTGGGCAATGTAGCCAATCACAGACATGTTAGTTGATCTTTTGAACGCAATGGCCAATCGGGTATTTTTTAGTCGGAATCCATTCACCGGTCAAAAACGCCAGAGTTTTTGTTCAAGCTTCAAAGAGTTCTGCACACTCGCGAATCTGCTCATTATTCACAAAGTATAGACACGATGTAAATAAGAGATTCATTGTGCAGTCTGTCTCTGTGTGTCCCTCATCAATTGCATGATCTCTCGCCCTGTCTGTCTCTCTCCCTCCATCTTGTGCTGTTTCCATGTGCGTGTCTCTCTCTCCAATCTCCTCATCTCTCTCCCTCATCTCATGTGGTTGTGTCCCTAAACGATTAATCATTAATATTTACCATTATCCTATATTGGTACTACAGTTTATAAAATATGATATATATATATATATATATATATATATATATATATATATATATATATATATATATGCCTACTGAGCCTGGGCCTGCAACAGATTCTTGATAACAGATAACATACCATTATCCTACATGAACTGAATGATTAAGGGTTAAATTAGGTTATGCTTAATGTTCAAAAAGTGCAAGTCAGAACTCACTTTCTCCATCATGTGCTGTCTCCATGTTTCCCTTAAGCCGATCTCTCTCCCTCACCTCATTCGGCTCTGTCCCTTTATGATTTACATACAGTATGTATTAATACCACCCACTTATGCCCTTCTGGCTCTGAAAAATACTGTAGGCTCTTGTATTGTTCAGAGCTAGAAGGGCGTAAGTGGACTTGCGCCCTTCTGGCTCCAAACAATGTGTAGGCCATACATGTATTTTTTAGAGCCAGAAGGGCGTAAGTGGACATACGCCCCTCTGGCTCCAAACAATGCTCAAACTTTTGTGTTAGGTCTTTGTTGTTTTGTTGCTTTATTCAATACAGGTTGATTTCTGATGCGTCTTTTTGGCACAACTAGATAGAGCTCATCAAGACCTTTAATTTGATATATAGATCTCATTTTCGCCCAAAATGCCACTTACGCCCCTCTGGTTCCAAGCCCTCGTAATGTTCTGTTAAATGTGTGTTTCTTACTGTATTCACGGAGATCAGATCCATGTCATTATTTTCATTTTTACACTCTTGCAGTCTGTATAATTCATAAACACAACTTCATTCTTTATAAATCTCTCCAACAGTGTGTAATGTTAGCTTTAGCCACGGAGCACTATTAAACTCATTCAGAATAAAATGTAAACATCCAAATAAATATTATAATTACATGATCTGATATGCTGCATGACGAACACTTTGTAAAGATCCATTTTGAGGGTTATATTAGCTGTGTGAACTTTGTTTATGAAATGTATTATAAAGTTGCGAGCTTGGGGGCGGGGAGTGCGAGCATTTAAAGGGGACACGCGCTGAATATGTGCATTTTTAATTATGCCCCAAAATAGGCAGTTAGTTCAGCCAAAAATGAAAATTTTGTCAATTACTCTACCTCATGTTGTTCTAAACCCGTAAGACCTTCGTTCATCTTCAGAATGCAAATTAAGGTAATTTTGGAGAAATCCGTGAGCTCTCTGACTCCTCCATAGACAGCAATTTAATTACCACTTTCAAGGCCCAGAAAGGTACTTAAGACATTGTTAAAATAGTCCACATGACTGCAATAGTTCAACCTTAATTTTACGAAGTGACAAGAATATATTTTGTGCTCAAAAACAAAACAAAAAATAATGACTTTACTTAATGATCAGCAATACTGAGTCTGTGTTCTGACGTAGAACACGGAAGCGCTGCACTCTGCTTACTATGTCAACAGCATAGGAGACTGACAGTGAAGAGAAGAGATTGTTGAATATTTAATTATTGTCACAAAGAAGAAAATAGTTTAAAATAGCTTTGAAATTTTGAAAAGTTATTAGAAATTCTGGCAGTGTCAGAAGATTTGGCGCACAACCCTCCAGTGTGACTTCTCCTACGACAAATGTCAAATTGTCTTCGTTTTTCAAGATAAGCCGTGATCAAATTTAATGCTAGAGATTTCTTTGTTAGCCACCATTTCAGTCCTAAAGCCACATGTCTGACCATGTTATATTTCAAATCTGAAGATGATAGGTTTAAAACTCTGAGTTTTATTACATGTTTTTCAAGACCATGTCATGAGACTTTATTTAGAAAGGACTCTAAAATGTTAACTGATGTTTATTGTCATCTATTCAAGGGTATTGTCGATATTGTGTTTGTGGTGCTAAGTGCCCCATTCAGTTTCAGTCTCCCCTGAACACATTCACACCTCTCCAGCCAGCTTATGGCTCTTATTATTCTTTTCTTTTGTCTCTATTATAATTACTGATGTTCTATTCAAGATGATTTAATCCCTCATTTCATTCACCAAACTTCTCACTTCACCTTCTTTCAAACTGTATCTAATGCCCTTCTTGGAAAAAAAAAGAGAGAAAAAAAAGTGAGCTTTACTATTAAAAATTATTTATTTGCATTAGCTTTAGATTAGAACAGGTGCATCTCTGGGCTCATTAGCATATTAGCTTAGCACACCAACAAAACACGACAATTTATAAGATTAAAACCACGTTTTTTCTTCAAACTTACTAGTCGATTGTTTTAAATAACCTTCTTTGATGTGATGTGGCTTTGGATAAAATCATTTTAGGTTATTCTGCACAATGAGAAAAGCTATCTCGATTAGCATTGCATTATAAATATAATCTACTATTATGAATACCTGACATGGCGTGAAGAACACAGATAAACCACATATCGTCACAATCGTGTATTTATTACTTTCAAAAGTGACGTTCTGTATGTTTATATCAATGATTATAGCGATGTCTGGTAGCCTCTGTTAGTTCCGTGTATGTCACATGATTGCCTCTTGTTCATGATGTATTATTTGTGGACTAAAGGTGCACAGAGCACCCTCCGGCTACTGGTATGAGTTATGTAAAGTTAAGTGTATCAGTGTATAGAGCGCTCATATGATGAAAACAGCGCGTTTTGGGTAAAAATTGAATAAATATGACTCCTCTGTATAGAAAATAGAGGGATGTTATTTTGTGGAGTTTTTTCATGATGATCGTACAGAGTTTTTTTTCTCAATGGCTGAAGCTGACGCTCATATTTCAATGAAAAGATAACGACTCCGTTTCTCATATTCATAACTCCCGACGCATATTAACAAATAACGGTCACTATACGATGTTGAGAGTAAAATAAAGATTAAAAATTGAAGCTTGAGTCTTAATGATGCTGTGCTGCTTTAATGCCTTACAGGCTCATGATTCATCAGGATGCAAAATGGAATGTAGCTTTTGGTCACGCTACACCACTACTTGAAAAAAGTAGTTAGCTACTTTCAAAACATTGTAGCTTTTCCAGTAGCAGAGCTACTGTCCAGATACTGAAAAATGTAGTTATGTTTGTAGCATCACTACTTGTAGCTAGCTGCTTCCCAACACTGTTTAACAGTATGAAATGTTTAAATATATTAACTTTTTTTATCTTAATGAATTTTAAAACAATGTTTTTCTTTCTAGACTGTCAGACTGCAGTATCACAGAAGAAGGTTATAAAGCTCTGGCTTCAGCTCTGAGATCAAACCCTTCACACCTGATAGAGCTGGATCTCACAGGAAACGATCCTGGACAATCAGGAGTGAAGGAGCTCAATGATATACTACAGGATCAGAACTGTCAACTCAAGACACTGAGGTGAGATGTGATGAAATAACACAAAATATATATGCTTGCTAAATATTCATACAAAATATTCTTTCAGTAATACAATAAGCTCCACAAGTTTTGCAGTGGGGGTTACTGAGTTTTCTTTAGGTACAGTTGTACTGATGGTATTCAGTAGTATGGTATTAAAGGTGACCAATTATGCCCCTTTTACAAGATGTAAAGTAAGTTTCAGGTGTCCCCAGAATGTGTCTGTGAAGTTTCAGCTCAAAATACCCCACAGATTTCATTTCATTATTATACCATGTTTTAACTCCCTATTTTTGGGTGGGAGAAAAAATGCGCTGATTTAGTGTGTGTGCCTTTAAAATAATAAAAAAATAATACAGGAGAAGCTCACACAGCATATATAACTCTCAAAATGGATCATTACAAACCGTTTGGCTAAAGCTACACTGTTGGAGAGGCTCAAGAAGAATGAAGATGCTATATGAATTATACAGACTGCAAGCGTTTTCGGGTTAAAAATGAAAATAACGACATTGTTCTTGTCTCCGTGAATACAGTAAGAAACAATGGTAACTTTAGCCACATTTAACAGTACATTAGCAACATGCTAACGAAACACATTCAGAAAGACAATTTGCAAACATTATGAAATCCTGTGTTTTACTGACCCTCATGTGCAAAGCAGTCTGGTGTAAAATGACTTGCACATATGAATTTATCTGGACACATTCCCTTAATAAATAAAATTACACCACTGCATCCTCAGTGGCTCAGATGTCAGGAGTTTATGGAGACTTATATGTTTACCATGTGATAATGTTTACATACTGTATCTGAGATATATATATATATATATATACAAGCTCATCAAGTCGTTCTTGAGTGCTGCTGTCCTGCTGAGTTTTGCTCCGACCCAACTCACCTTCCTTCACGTCAGAGTCCTTTTAAGACAAGTCATTTCACTCAGCAGCCATATTTGAAACGTCTCTCAGGCATCCAAGTGCAGCTCCTATCTTTTTGAATGGGCAAACATCAAATTCTCAAACTGTTCACTAAGCTTACGATTAAATTTCATTTTTAAAAACGCCAATGAAATCTGACAACAACAGTCTCATATAGCTTGTTTTTTATGTTCAAGTAGAGTTTAAAAAAGCTTGTTTTTCATGATAAATCAGCCAATGTGCAGTCATGAGCGCAAGTCTGATAACACTGCCTGTTTCTATAGCAACCGGAGCTTCTAACAGCAGCTGCAGTGACACTTTACTAATCAATAATTGGCTCTTTTGGTTATAGCACTTAAACACGGGAAAAGTCAGATTTTCATGATATGTCCCCTTTAAATGTTTCTGACACTGTATTTTAATGCCATCAAGCCCGTGTTCACTGTATCACTGTATCTCTCTACAGCAGTTCTGTGAGTCTCCAGATGTTCACAAACATGCAGTTTCACAAGCCAGTTTTCTCTGTGATGAGTTTTCTCACATATTGCTTAAAGCTATAAATTTCATTTCCCCTTCTGCAGGTTTTTGAGTCCTGCTGCAGAGGAAGCCTGTAAATATTTGACAGAACTTGTGGGTAAAAACCCGTTACTCCTGAGAGAGCTGAATCTGAGTGGACATGAACTAGGAGACACACGAGTGAATCAGATCGCTGCTCTACTGCAGGACAAACACTGTCAATTCAACACAATCACGTGAGTATTTTGTTTTAGTGACATAAAATATTACATTACATTTAATATTATTTTTACAGTAGTGGATAATACTATTTTCTCATTTGTTTGAGGCAGAGCAGTTTTTCTCTCAGCAGCTACAATAACATTATATATTAAAATTAAGCAAACAAAAATATACACATTTAGATAAAAATAACTTTCACAGAATGTATATAGTTTAAATTAAGTACACATATATGCTTTAATTTCAAAAGCTTATATTTCATATCTACAGAGGTTTTACTTTAAAGTATGTTGATGTGTGAATTTGAATTTGGTTGAGGATAGAGACCTGCAATCCCGTGGGACCCAACGCAACAGAGTGCGGCACGGGACAAGATTTGATGGGAATAAGTGCGGGTTCCGGGAGAATAAAATGATTCATGGGACATCCTCAAATAGAAGCATTTAAAACTAAAATATCTAAAAACAAATAAATTATTATTCATCTATTGCAAAAAAGCAACAAAAACAACTAAAATAAAATAAAAAACGATTTACAAATGCAAAAATAGGCATTTTAATTTATAACAGGTTTTTGCTCAAAACTGCTCAAAACGCTGTAGTTTTTGTTCATTGCTGGATTTCCACTCGCTCATGAGTCCTCTCAATATAACAAACAAAGTTTAGACATTATAAAAGATTTTTTGTGCAGTCAGTGAACTTCACTGATTATAACAGAGTGTGGGTGCTTCTCAATATCCCTCCTCGTTCCTCACTCCTTCGTCCTCCATCCTATGACCCGGAAGCCGATCAAACTCAGCCATCTTGAAGGACTTCTCAATTCTCTAATTGCACCGCGAGGAGGCGAGGAGTGAGGAGTGAGGAAGCTTCCCGAGGAGTCATGAGCGAGGATACACCGGTGCATCCTTTGCGGAAGTCTTTCTCGTCGAAAAAGCTTTTTAGTGATTAGAAAGGAAGTGATCTTTACATGCATTCTGCCATGCCAAACCATGCACACTTTAGCCTGTGATTGCTGAAATTAACAGTGGTTTGTGAATGTAATGTTTTAATTACAAATATTCTATAGAGAGCGTTTATGCTATGATGTTGTGGCAAGGCGACACGTAACTTGAAACTATTTCATAGAAATTGATCGTAATGATCTATGTAAGCTTTTATGCGTGAATGTTGCGTGTGGGAGCTGGAAAAGGTTATATATGTTTTTATAGGAGCAGGACAGAATCTGGTGGGAGGGCCTGGGAGCGGGACTGTAAAATCTTTCCCGAGCAGGTGTCTAGCCTAAACATATGACTTGAGCTGCAAAACAAATTTAGTGCCTGTTCCAGAACAAGGCAAATTGTGATGTATCAATTGTTCAGCCACCAATCTTTATCAGCTGGTATTTATCTTATTTCCACTCTCTTTTGATTGACAGGATATAATCAGCCCTGATCATCAGCTGTTTTTAAACTATAAGCTGATGGCCGATAGCATGCAAAATCGCTTTTATTGGCCAATACCAATATTTTTTACATTTATTTTTTATTTATTTTTTCACCATGCCTGGAGAAATCAAGCATTCTGCATTAATTCAGACAGGCCTCGTAGTCGAGCTCTGCTATCAGCTGACATCAGCTGATTGGAAAAATTCTAACTCCACCCATATCAGATGATCTGATTCCTATGCACTTAATTGGCAACTCTTAAACAGTGTGCGTTACTTAAACACAGCTTCAGTCTGCCTGCTTGGCTGCTTCCACTGCACGCTGTTTTTTAACCCACCTCCTCCCTAAACTTGTGTTTAACTTAATCATTGTCTTTCTGTTGTCATTGATGCATGCTCTGTTCTCAGTTGGGGGATTTTTGCTGCTCTCCCGGTTTAAAAAATGTGAGGTTGTCCTCAGAAGCTGTTGTTCCCTCTCTTAGCTTTTCATGGAGCTCATGAAAATGACAGGGAATTTAGAACGAGCCATACTGCTAAATGTAACTTTAGCAAAATATGCCAATAAAAGATGACTAAAAAGTTTGTCTATTGTATTTTTGGCTTAAGAAGTATAAATATTTAGGCTGCAATTGATTTGACATAAAATATTAATGGAATATTAAGTGCAGAATGATCATCAATATTATTGATCTGATTTGGTGGTAGAGACAGATATGGCACCCAAATTATGACATTGACATGGAAGAACCGCTTATGAAGTTGATCTGAAATTGTGTAAACTTTTTTGCATCCTGAAATAGCATTTCCTAACTTATTGACATTTCTAAATTGGAAAATGCTGAGAGATTTATAAATCTTTTCAAATCTTAGTTTGATCATCATAGATCTGATTCATTGTTTTTTCTCTTTGTGTCTTCAGTCTGTGTGGATGCAGTATTACGGAGAAACAGTGTGACACCCTGACTTCGGCTCTATTTCCAAACCTTTCACACCTGAGAGAGCTGGACCTCAGTGGGAATCAAATAAAAAATACTGGAGCGAAGTACTTATCTGATGTACTGAAAGATTCACGCTGTCAGCTGGAGAGATTGAGGTGAGGAACATTCACAGACAACAATCAAAATGCTTAAAATTACTTGAACACTTTATACTTGTCCTCTCATTTTTTATGAAAAAATATTATCTTTGGTATTTCGTGATCTGGTGAAATAAATGACAGGGCTGTACATAAACTTCATTTTAACTAGAGATGCACCGATCCGCCTTTTTCGCTTCCGATACCGATACCTGGGATTCAGTATTGTCCCATTTTGTCATTTTGTCCCGATCCAATCCGATATTCAAGTAATAAGAAAAGTGCTAAATTACCTAATAAACTGTATGCCTCACTTAGGGCTGTGACGGTCGGCATGACAACCGCGCCACCGCGGTCGTGGAGTGTCACCGGCGGTAATGTGGCGTGTATATAATATATAATCTCAAAGGTCGCGTTAACCGAACATTTTTCCGTCATTAATGGAATTTTTTTTTAGCAGTGAGGGAAAAAATCTGCAGCCTGTCCGTCATTTTGACAGATTACTGAGGCTGATGTAGCTTGTAACTGTAATTCACACCACTGTCCAGTAGGTGGTGAGTGTGCTCCAGTGTGGCAGCAGAGCGCGAGTTCAGTGTCCAGAATAAAATGAAAACATGCGTTTGATTACACACACCCAGTTTGAACATTTTATTATATTGTAATACTTATGCTTACATAATTAAGTTTCTAATCCGTTTTGTTTTAAATAATTTGTTTTATTTTTCTTGCTGCTGACTATAAGTTTATGGTCAACGAATGGCTTTTCTGAGGTATACGTGACATTGTTTACAACACTGATTGAATTGACGTGATACAGATTTCGGTAATCTACTGCAACTTTCAACATATTTTTTGATTTTCATTCATGTTTATTCAGGGTTGCCAACTCTCATGCATCTGGCGTGACACTCACGCTTTCAGCATCAATCTCACGTTCTCACGCACACGCAAGAAATGTCACGCCAAAATCCATTTTTCTCCAATCCGTTAATTTTCTGTTGATGACTAGACCACAGCGTATTAATGACAGGAGAGTATGGAAGGCCATTTCAGCATAAAAACGTTCCAGCGTTACTCGTCGTAATTATATTTTTACTAGTAACAATTAAATTAAAGAGCTCTATAATTAAATTTTTACTAGTAACAATTACAATTATAGAGCTCTATAATTCAATTTTTACTAGTAACAATTATGATTGTAGAGCTCTCTAATTGAATTATAGAGCTCTGCAATTATATTCTTACTAGTAACAACTGAATTGTAGAGCTCTATAATTCAGTTTTTACTAGTAACAATTCCAATTAGAGAGCTCTACAATTCATTTATTACTAGTCATATGTCTCCATTGATTACAATTATAGAGCTCTCTAGTTCAATTTTTACTAGTAACAATTACAATTATAGAGCTCTCTAATTGAATTCTTACTAGTAACAATTACAATTATAGAGCTCTCTAATTGAATTCTTACTAGTAACAATTGAATTACAGAGCTCTTCAATTGATTTATTACTAGTAAAAATACACATTAAAGATATGTGTAATTGCAGTGCTCTATAATATGGAAGGCCGTTTCAGCATAAAAACGTTCCAGCGTTACTCGTCGTAATTATATTTTTACTAGTAACAATTAAATTAAAGAGCTCTATAATTTAATTTGTACTAGTAACAATTACAATTACAGAGCTCTATAATTCAATTTTTACTAGTAACAATTATGATTATAGAGCTCTCTAATTCAATTGTTACTAGTAACAATTCCAATTAGAGAGCTCTACAATTCATTTATTACTAGTCATATGTCTCCATTGACTTCCATTCATTTTTAATTATAGAGCTCTGTAATTCAGTTGTTACTAGTAACAATTGGGATTATAGAGCTCTCTAATTCAATTTTTACTAGTAACAATTACAATTATAGAGCTCTCTAATTGAATTCTTACTAGTAACAATTGAATTACAGAGCTCTTCAATTGATTTATTACTAGTAAAAATACACATTACAGATATGTGTAATTGCAGAGCTCTATAATTGAATTACAGAGCTCTCTAATTCAATTGTTACTAGTAACAATTGAATTAGAGAGCTCTGTAATTCAATTATAGAGCTCTATAATCAAATTGTTACTAGTAAGAATTCAATTGTAGAGCTCTCTAATTGCAATTCTTACTAGTAATAATTAAATTATAGAGCTCTCTAATTCAATTGTTACTAGTAACAATTTGATTATAGAGCTCTATAATTGAATTACAGAGCTCTCTAATTGAATTGTTACTAGTAAGAATTAAGTTACAGAGCTCCATAATTCAGTTCTTAGTAACAATTAGAATTAGAGAGCTCTGTAATTGCAATCTTACTAGTACAAATTGAATTACAGAGCTCTACAATAGCAATTCTTACTAGTAATTAGAGAGCAATTACACAGAGCTCTATAATTGTAATTGTTACTAGTACAAATTAAATTATAGAGCTCTTTAATTTGATTTTTACTAGTAAAAATATAATTACGACGAGTAACGCTGGAACGTTTTTATGCTGAAACGTATGGAAGGCCGTTTCAGCATAAAAACGTTCCAGCATTACTCGTCGTAATTATATTTTTACTAGTAACAATTAAATTAAAGAGCTCTATAATTTAATTTGTACTAGTAACAATTGCAATTATAGAGCTCTATAATTCAATTTTTACTAGTAACAATTATGATTGTAGAGCTCTCTAATTGAATTATAGAGCTCTGCAATTATATTCTTACTAGTAACAACTGAATTGTAGAGCTCTATAATTCAGTTTTTACTAGTAACAATTCCAATTAGAGAGCTCTTTAATTCATTTATTACTAGTAAGAATTCAATTGCAGAGCTCTGTAATTCAGTTGTTACTAGTAATAATCCAATTGCAGAGCTCTACAATTCCACTAGAGAGCTCTCTAATTCAATTGTTACTAGTAAAAACTGAATTAGAGAGCTCTCTAATTGTAATTGTTACTAGTAAAAACTGAATTAGAGAGCTCTTTAATTCAATTCTTACTAGTAACAATTCTAATTACAGAGCTCTATAATTGTATTATTACTAGTAAAAACTCCTATTCATGAGATGCAAAACAGATTGCAGATTTCCCGCCTACAAAAGTGAGTTTCAAAATAAAAGCCCTGTAGCGTGGTTCTAAAGTATCCTGAAATATTTTACAGACTTAGGTAACATATTAATCATGTTCACATTAAAGCAAAATTAAGATGATGCCTGAGATGAAAGCCTATATTTAGTCGTTATATTCATTCACCTTTGTATATTGGTAAAGCTAAGAGCCAAGAACACTCCATATCACTGGACATAATATAGGGTGAAATGCCCTAAGCCACCCAAAGTGTTTTGACAAACTTGATATTAAGGAGTATAAATTCATTTTAAATATTTACAGTGTTTAGTATTGTTATGCAATAATAAAATGACTATCGCGGATATCTAATACAAAATAAACACCTCTAGTTGATTATCAGTTTGTGTTAATAATAGGCGATTTGGCGCTGGGATGTGTTGTTTTTGAAATTATGTTGTTGAGTGCTCGTTGTCACTGTTATCAGAGGCGCGTGCAACAGGGTTCACAGCGCTCGTGCACACGGATTAGCACTTCAATCTATCGCTGTTGCGGAGACTCTCTATTCGATACGTTGAAATCACAAAAAACAAAATGCATATAAACGTATCCCTGCTCTTGATATACAATCACTGATGAAAATCTTTGGTTTTAATGAGAAAAAAAAAACTACACATGGTTGGATTAGAACCCAGAACCCCTTGCACCCTAAACGGAGAAACTGCCACTAGTCCATCAGGACATTCAATTATCAAAGGCGGATCGTCGTATTTATTAACTAATTAACTCTCGAGACTAACGATATTGTATTATAGCAGATGTAGGAAAACTATCATATTTGAACACATTTATCATTTTAATATCTTATATTATTATTATTATTATTGTAATAATAATACAACACCCCCCCCCCCCCCATACACATTCTTGTCCCACCCACTTTGTAAAACAAAGTTACGCCACTGACCCCAGTTGAATATGCATAAGGCACGATTAGCATAATGATATGTCGCCGAATACAGAGCTCTGTAATGCAATTGTTACTAGTAAGAATTGCTATTGTAGAGCTCTGTAATTCAATTTGTACTAGTAAGATTGCAATTACAGAGCTCTCTAATTCTAATTGTTACTAGTAAGAACTGAATTATGGAGCTCTGTAACTTAATTCTTACTAGTAACAATTCAATTAGAGAGCTCTGTAATTCAATTAGAGAGCTCTATAATCAAATTGTTACTAGTAACAATTGAATTAGAGAGCTCTATAATTTAATTATTACTAGTAAGAATTGCAATTAGAGAGCTCTACAATTGAATTCTTACTAGTAACAATTTGATTATAGAGCTCTATAATTCAATTACAGAGCTCTCTTATTCAATTGTTACTAGTAACAATTATGATTAGAGAGCTCTGTAATTCAATTGTTACTAGTAACAATTACGATTAGAGAGCTCTCTAATTCAATTGTTACTAGTAACAATTGAATTAGAGAGCTCTGTAATTCAATTGTTACTAGTAACAATTACGATTAGAGAGCTCTCTAATTCAATTGTTACTAGTAACAATTGAATTAGAGAGCTCTGTAATTCAATTATAGAGCTCTGCAATTACACATATCTTTAATGTGTATTTTTACTAGTAATAAATCAATTAGAGAGCTCTATAATTGTAATTGTTACTAGTAAGAATTCAATTAGAGAGCTCTATAATTGTAATTGTTACTAGTAAGAATTCAATTAGAGAGCTCTATAATTGTAATTGTTACTAGTAACAATAGAATTACAGAGCTCTATAATTAAAAATGAATGGAAGTCAATGGAGACATATGACTAGTAATAAATGAATTGTAGAGCTCTCTAATTGGAATTGTTACTAGTAACAATTGAATTAGAGAGCTCTATAATCATAATTGTTACTAGTAAAAATTGAATTATAGAGCTCTATAATCATAATTGTTACTAGTAAAAATTGAATTATAGAGCTCTATAATTTTAATTGTTACTAGTAAGAATTCAATTAGAGAGCTCTACAATTATAATTGTTACTAGTAAAAATTGAATTATAGAGCTCTGTAATTGTAATTGTTACTAGTACAAATTAAATTATTGAGCTCTTTAATTTAATTGTTACTAGTAAAAATATAATTACGACGAGTAACGCTGGAACGTTTTTATGCTGAAACGGCCTTCCATAGAAACGGCCTTCCATACATATGACTAGTAATAAATGAATTGTAGAGCTCTCTAATTGGAATTGTTACTAGTAACAATTGAATTAGAGAGCTCTATAATCATAATTGTTACTAGTAAAAATTGAATTATAGAGCTCTATAATCATAATTGTTACTAGTAAAAATTGAATTATAGAGCTCTATAATTGTAATTGTTACTAGTAAGAATTCAATTAGAGAGCTCTACAATTATAATTGTTACTAGTAAAAATTGAATTATAGAGCTCTGTAATTGTAATTGTTACTAGTACAAATTAAATTATAGAGCTCTTTAATTTAATTGTTACTAGTAAAAATATAATTACGACGAGTAACGCTGGAACGTTTTTATGTTGAAACGGCCTTCCATAGGAGAGGAGTTTAAGGCCCACAGCTGTTACATCTCCGTACAACGTTCTCACTGCAGTATCCTCTGATCGTTGATTGGCTGAAAACCTTGCACCTGATACGTCAGTTGCGTGTGAGAAGTTCAGAGAGAGTTCGGAGCATAGGTTCGGAGTCGGAGTGTGTGAAAGTTTGGAAGCATAGACTGTAAAAAGTTTGGAAGACAATCAAGGTAAGCAAATAATAAAATGGTGAGCCTTGTCACTACAGACGTAGCCTTGCCTAATCAGTCTGTGTGCCGAGACTAAGTTACAGACTTCAACTATAGTTGCAAATGTTGTCTGACGTGCGTTATGATGTGGGCTTGCTAAATTGCTCAATAAAATAGTCTCATGTAGGGTCCGAAATTAACACCCGCCAAGCGCCAAATGCGGGTAGATTTTCCGTTTGGCGAGTAAATCTCAAAAGGCTATCCGCCACACTGGCGGGATAATGTTCAAAATATGAAATTTTCAGCGCGCAAGAGCAGAGAGAGAGAGAGAGAGAGCCCCGGCCGCACGCGCGCACTCAAAATTCAGAGTGGCCAAAGCGTCAAGCTTCCCCGTACTTTTTGACAAGCGTCTTTGACAAAGCGGCCAGAGCTTTGCAGCTCAAGTCGGCGGCGGTGTGTACGTGCAGTGTACGTACAGTTAACGCTCTATGTTGACGGCACTGAGGAAAAAGGATATGTGAAGCTCCTGCCACTGGAAGAAGCGGTCGCCGCCCATTTGTGGCCGCGTACCCATCAAAGCCGCGCAGAACGTCTTCAGCACTCCCAGATCGTATGGAAGGCCGTTTCAGCATAAAAACGTTCCAGCGTTACTCGTCGTAATTATATTTTTACTAGTAATAATTAAATTAAAGAGCTCTATAATTTAATTTGTACTAGTAACAATTACAATTACAGAGCTCTATAATTCAATTTTTACTAGTAACAATTATGATTGTAGAGCTCTCTAATTCGGTTTTTACTAGTAACAATAACAATTATAGAGCTCTACAATTAAATTTTTACTAGTAACAATTACAATTACAGAGCTCTATAATTCAATTTTTACTAGTAACAATTATGATTATAGAGCTCTCTAATTCAATTGTTACTAGTAACAATTCCAATTAGAGAGCTCTACAATTCATTTATTACTAGTCATATGTCTCCATTGACGTCCATTCATTTTTAATTATAGAGCTCTGTAATTCAATTGTTACTAGTAACAATTGGGATTATAGAGCTCTCTAATTGAATTCTTACTAGTAACAATTACAATTATAGAGCTCTCTAATTCAATTTTTACTAGTAACAATTACAATTATAGAGCTCTGTAATTCAATTGTTACTAGTAACAATTACAATTATAGAGCTCTCTAATTGAATTCTTACTAGTAACAATTACAATTATAGAGCTCTCTAATTGAATTTTTACTAGTAACAATTACAATTATAGAGCTCTCTAATTGAATTCTTACTAGTAACAATTGAATTACAGAGCTCTCTAATTGATTTATTACTAGTAAAAATACACATTAAAGATATGTATAATTGCAGAGCTCTATAATTGAATTATAGAGCTCTCTAATTCAATTGTTACTAGTAACAATTGAATTAGAGAGCTCTCTAATTGTAATTGTTACTAGTAACAATTGAATTACAGAGCTCTCTAATCATAATTGTTACTAGTAACAATTGAATTAGAGAGCTCTGTAATTCAATTATAGAGCTCTATAATCAAATTGTTACTAGTAAGAATTCAATTGTAGAGCTCTCTAATTGTAATTCTTACTAGTAATAATTAAATTATAGAGCTCTCTAATTCAATTGTTACTAGTAACAATTTGATTATAGAGCTCTCTAATTGAATTACAGAGCTCTCTAATTGAATTGTTACTAGTAAGAATTAAGTTACAGAGCTCCATAATTCAGTTCTTACTAGTAACAATTAGAATTAGAGAGCTCTGTAATTGCAATCTTACTAGTACAAATTGAATTACAGAGCTCTACAATAGCAATTCTTACTAGTAACAATTGCATTACAGAGCTCTGTATTCGGCGACATATCATTATGCTAATCGTGCCTTATGCATATTCAACTGGGGTCAGTGGCGTAACTTTGTTTTAAAAAGTGGGTGGGACAAGAATGTGTATGGGGAGGTGGGAATGTATGTTGTATTATTATTACAATAATAATAATAAGATATTAAAATTATAAATGTGTTCAAATATGATAGTTTTCCTACATCTGCTATAATGTCGTTAGTCTCGAGAGTATGTACATTAGTTAATAAATAAGACGATCCGCCTTTGATAATTGAATGTCCTGATGGGCTGGTGGCAGTTTCTCCGTATAGGATGTAAGAGGTTCCCGGTTCTAACCCAACCATATGTTATTTTTTTTTTTTTCTCATTAAAACCAAAGATGTTCATCAGTGATTGTATATCAAGAGCAGGGACACGTTTATATGTATTTTGTTTTTTGTGATTTCAACGTATCGAATAGAGAGTCTCCGCAACAGCGATAGATTGAAGTGCTAATCCGTGTGCACGAGCGCTGTGAACCCTGTTGCACGCGCCTCTGATAACAGTGACAACGAGCACTCAACAACATAATTTCAAAAACAACACATCCCAGCGCCAAATCGCCTATTATTAACACAAATTGATAATCAACTAAAGGTGTTTATTTTGTATTAGATATCCGCGATAATCATTCTATTATTGCATAACAATACTAAACACTGTAAATATTTAAAATTAATTTATACTCCTTAATATCAAGTTTGTCAAAACACTGGGTGGCTTAGGGCATTTCACCATATATTATGTCCAGTGATATGGAGTGTTCTTGGCTCTTAGCTTTACCAATATACAAAGGTGAATGAATATAACGACTAAATATAGGCTTTCATCTCAGGCATCATCTTAATTTTGCTTTAATGTGAACATGATTAATATGTTACCTAAGTCTGTAAAATATTTCAGGATTCTTTAGAACCACGCTACAGGGCTTTTATTTTGAAATGCACTTTTGTAGGCGGGAAATCTGCAATCTGTTTTGCATCTCATGAATAGGAGTTTTTACTAGTAATAATACAATTATAGAGCTCTGTAATTAGAATTGTTACTAGTAAGAATTGAATTAAAGAGCTCTCTAATTCAGTTTTTACTAGTAACAATTACAATTAGAGAGCTCTATAATTCAGTTTTTACTAGTAACAATTGAATTAGAGAGCTCTGTAGTGGAATTGTAGAGCTCTGCAATTGGATTATTACTAGTAACAATTGAATTACAGAGCTCTACAATTGAATTCTTACTAGTAATAAATGAATTGTAGAGCTCTCTAATTGGAATTGTTACTAGTAAAAACTGAATTATAGAGCTCTACAATTCAGTTGTTACTAGTAAGAATACAATTGCAGAGCTCTATAATTCAATTAGAGAGCTCTACAATCATAATTGTTACTAGTACAAATTAAATTATAGAGCTCTTTAATTTAATTGTTACTAGTAAAAATATAATTACGACGAGTAATGCTGGAACGTTTTTATGCTGAAACGGCCTTCCATAGGATCGTGCACACTCCGCCGCTGGCCAGGCTGCTTCTGCTTTACACACCATGGCCGTTATTTTCTCGAGAAAAGGAGTTTTCTCATAGCGTTTGCAACGCAATACTCGTTCCCTTATCTCTCAGGGAACCGAGGTTACGTAAGTAACCGAGTACGTTATATACGTTTTGTTATATAACAACCGATATGACAACTTTAGCACATTTATCAGCTATACTTTCATTTAGTGTTTTCCATTAATGACCCTCTGTTGCCGCCACCGTTTCATAATGAACTGAAAATTTAAAACATACTAACGCTAACGAACTAAAATCGAAACTGTGATATGGCTTAGTGTCTTTATAAAACAGCAAAAGACAGTGATTAAGTATGTCCGCGCTGCGTGTTTTAAAGAGAAGTGAGCGCATTTGCTCACGCGATCAGCTGGTGATCTGGTGATCAAAATAAAAGCTCAAGGATATATCTTTTAAAAAGAAATGAGTACAAAAGTATTGTAAAAAAAAATGTTTGAACCCTTTTTAATGTCCAGGTACAAGTCAATGCTGTTTCTTTGTTCAATTTGCACACTGTACATGGGTTGAAGCTCTTAATTTTGAGTTTCCAGAGTGCACCAGATTGATGCATTTAACCTTAAAATGTACAAAATTTTCTTACGGGGGGGCATGCCCCCGGACCCCCCTAGCGGAGGTACATCCAACAAAGTTTTACAAATTACAGTGTCAAATAATGTACATTTTCTGAACAAGAATACGACAACAAAAGCTCCTTTCATGTCAGTAAAGCTATTAATAGAAAATTGAAATGTCTTTGGACAAATATAGATTTTGTCATGATTGACTACAGGAAGCAAATGCAAATAACGTCGTTTATTCAACAACAAGCAGTAACAGAAACACAGTCAATGAAAACGGGCAGGCTTCAGGTGGCGCAGGGACTGAGATGGTCGGCTGGTGACGTGACGTGGTGACTGAAGAGTGGCGGTGAGATGACTCCAGGTTCCAGACAGTAGACAAGGCACGAAGACAGTAATCCACAGAGAGACGACGAACAACTGGGACTCCGGTCAGGAACAGACAAGACAACCACGAACAGGACACCAAACAACGATCTGACAAAGGAGAGATGAACGAGGTGAGTATAAAAAGACTGAGGTGATGAGCAGCAGGTGGGGAGAGTGATGAGTGGCAGCTGGGTCCACTGATCACCCACGTGGCCTGGGCACACCCACAAACACACTCGCACACAAACACAAACACAAACACACCCACTGCGGTCATAACACAGAGCACGCGACAAGAAGGAAACAATGCATCTGCGAACCGTGACAGTACCCCTCCTCCTAGGAATGCCTCCTGGCATTCCCCGACTCCCTTACCTGTCGATTGTAATCCTCGATAAGGGTGTGATCCAGAATGTCCCTGGCAGGAACCCAACTCCTCTCCTCCGGACCGTAACCTTCCCAGTCCACCAAGTACTGAAATCCGCGTCCCCTCCGCCTAGAGTCCAGAATACGAGTTACCGAATAAGCTGGCTCCCCATCTACGAGACGCGGCGGTGGGGGAACCGGGGCTGGCGGGTTAATCTCAGAATGAAACACAGGTTTAATTTTGGAGACATGGAAGACGGAATGAATCCTCCTGTACACTGGAGGAAGTTTAAGGCGGACTGCCACCGGACTAATGATCTTGGTGACAGTGAACGGGCCAATAAATTTAGGAGCAAGCTTCTTAGAAACGGATCGGAGAGGAATGTCCTTGGTAGAAAGCCACACTTTTTGACCGACGACGTAAACCGGAGGCCTTGACCGGTGGCGATCGGCCTTGGCCTTGGTGCGTTCCCTCACTTGGAGGAGAGTCTCTCGGGCTCTCGTCCAAGTTCGGTGGCACCTCTGGACAAAGGTGTGGGCAGAGGGGACCGCGACCTCGGATTCCAGACTGGGAAAAATAGGTGGCTGGTAACCTACACTGCATTCAAACGGAGATAGGCCCGTGGACGACACTGGTAAAGTATTGTGTGCGTACTCCACCATTGAGAGTTGCTGACTCCAAGAGGAAGGATTCTTGGAGACCATACATCGCAACGTTCGCTCCAAATCCTGATTGGCTCTCTCAGTCTGACCATTGCTCTGGGGGTGAAACCCAGATGACAGACTAACAGTCGCCCCCCAGCAATCTACAGAATTCCTGCCAAAATTTGGAAACGAATTGGGGACCCCTGTCAGAGACCACGTCTACCGGGAGGCCATGAATCCGAAAGACGTGATCAATGACCGTAACCGCTGTCTCCTTGGCTGAGGGTAATTTGGGCAAGGGAATAAAATGAGCCGCCTTCGAGAACCGGTCCACTACGGTTAAAACAACCGTGTTCCCTTGGGAGGGTGGGAGGGCGGTCACAAAATCTAGCGAGATATGGGACCAGGGTCTCGAAGGGACTGACAGCGGTTGAAGTAACCCATCTGGGGCACGATTGGAAGTCTTACCAACGGCGCAGACTGAGCAAGCCAAGACAAAATCGCAAACGTCACGAGCCATGAGAGGCCACCAGAATCGTTGCTTAACCAAAAACTTAGTTCGACTGACTCCTGGATGACATGCCACGTTGGAACAATGACCCCACTGAATGACCATGGACCGTAATTCCTCCGGCACAAATAATCGGTTTGGTGGGCACTCGGGCGGAGGCATTACCCCTTCTAGAGCCGACTTGACTCTCGATTCGACCTCCCATGTGAGTGTGGAGATAACTAATCTCTCGGGAAAAATGCACTCGGGAGTAGACGGGCGTTCGGAACGGTCAAAAATACGAGACAAAGAGTCGGGTTTGATGTTTTTGGAACCCGGGCGGTACGAGAGAGTAAAATCAAAACGTCCGAAAAAAAGTGCCCACCGGGCCTGCCTGGAGTTCAATCTTTTGGCAGTTCTGATGTATTCTAGGTTCTTATGATCGGTCCAGACGATAAAGGGTACCCCAGAGCCCTCTAACCAGTGGCGCCATTCCTCCAACGCTAACTTGACTGCCAGCAACTCCCGATTACCAATGTCGTAGTTACTCTCGGCGGGAGATAAGCGATGTGAAAAAAATGCGCACGGATGCATCTTATCGTCTGCGGAAGAACGCTGGGACAACACTGCACCTACCCCCACCTTTGATGCGTCGACCTCCACCACAAACTGCCGTGATGGATCAGGGGCAACGAGAATAGGGGCTGAAACAAAGCGAGCCTTCAGTTTGGCAAACGCAGCTTCCGCTGCGTCTGACCACCTGAACGTAGTTTTGGGGGAGGTCAAGGCGATCAGAGGAGAGGCTAGTTGGCTGAAGTTGCGAATGAAACGCCGGTAAAAATTGGCGAACCCCAGAAACCTCTGTAGGGCTTTACGGGAATCTGGATTAGGCCAATCTACCACAGCCTTAACCTTCTCAGGGTCCATGCGTACTCCCTCAGTCGACACGATGTATCCTAGGAAAGGAACAGACTGTGCATGAAAAACGCATTTCTCCGCCTTGACAAAAAGCCCATTCACTAGCAACCTCTGAAGCACTCGTCGAACGTGCTGTACGTGTTCCTGGAGAGATGAGGAAAAAATCAATATGTCGTCCAGGTAGACATATAAGAACTGATCGACCATATCTCTCAGCACGTCATTGACGAGTGCCTGGAAGACCGCTGGGGAGTTGGAAAGCCCGAACGGCATGACCAAATATTCAAAGTGCCCCCTAGGGGTGTTAAAGGCGGTCTTCCATTCATCACCCTCCCTGATGCGGACCAAATGATAAGCATTTCTTAAATCCAATTTCGTGAAGACGGATGCTCCCTGCAACCTCTCGAAGGCTGAAGACATTAACGGCAAAGGATAGGTATTCTTTACCGTAATGTTGTTCAACCCCCGGTAATCAATACAAGGTCGCAGGGAACCATCCTTCTTCCCCACAAAAAAGAACCCCGCCCCCGCTGGAGAAGAGGAATGGCGAATGAACCCGGCTGCTAGTGAATCAGAAATATATTTCTCCATAGCCTCTCTTTCGGGAACCGAAAGTGAATATAACTTGCCCTTAGGCGGAGACTTCCCTGGTACTAGATCTATGGCACAGTCGTAGGGATGCGGAGGAAGAGAAGCAGCCCTGGACTTACTGAACACCTCCTTCAGGTCCTGGTACTCAACGGGCACGGTAGACAGATCCACTGCTTCCTCCTGTAAGACAGAACCAGAAACAGACGAACAAGCAGAGACAAGACAAGACTTATGACACTCCTCACTCCAGGCCACAATGCAGTTCTGGACCCAGTCTACCCGGGGGTTGTGTCTGGTGAACCAAGGATGACCAAGGACGACGGGGGTGTGAGGGGAATCAAAAATAAAAAATTTAATCTGTTCAGAATGGTTGCCAGCGGTGATCAGGGTGATATCTTCAGTGATGTGAGAAATGGTGGGAAGACTCTGTCCATTGAGTGCGTGAACAGCGATTCTGTCGGTGAGTGGTCTGAAAGGAATGTGGAACTTGGTGGCGAAAGATTGGTCCATGAAGTTACCTTCTGCCCCGGAATCCAGAAGTGCGTTGCAGTTGTGAAGGTGATGTGACCATCCCAATCTCACCGGGAGGAGGGTGGATGTGGTTGAGGACTTTCCAGCGGAGATCCCACCCGACAGTAGCCTCAAACTTACTGCCGGGCTTGCCCTTTTAACGGGCAGTTGTAAGCGAAATGTCCCGCCTTGCCACAATATAAACAAAGTCCTTGGGACCTCCGCCTCTCCCGCTCCTCCCGGGAAAGCCGAGCTCGACCTACCTGCATGGGCTCATGATCTTGAATAGGACTGACCGTGTCCCCGCCGCTGGACCTCCGGACTTCCTCACTCCTGTGGACTGGACTTCTCCGCTCGGCCCTGGTCAGCCGAGCATCCACCCGGAGCGCCAGGTCGACGAGACCATTAAACGTGGTGGGGAGGTCCAGCGCGTAGATCTCCCTTTGAACACGGTCAGCCAACCCATGCAGGAACATGTCCCACTGCGCCTCCTCGTTCCAGTGACACTCTGCCGCCAATGTACGGAATTCGATGGAATAATCAGACACCGACTTCTCTCCTTGGCGTAGTTCCGCCAACTGTCTGGCGGCTTCTCTCCCCGCGACTGAGCGGTCGAACACTCTCTTCATTTCTGCGGAGAGTGACTGGAACGAGGTACAGCAGGGGTCTTGGTTCTCCCACACCGCCGTTCCCCAGAGCGACGCCTTCCCCGTCAGAAGCGTCAGTACGAAAGCCACTCTGCTTTGTTCGGTGCTGAAAGTGCGGGGCTGCAGAGCAAAGTGCATGGTACAATGTGTCAGAAAAGCTCTACAAAATCCTGGTTCACCTGAATAAGCTTCGGGTACTGGAAGACGAGGCTCCGAAGCGGCGACGCTCGCTGATGTGGGTGGGGAAACGGCCGGTGTGGGCGGCGCAGCGGGAACACGAAGCAGCTGGACTTGCTGGGTGAGCTCGGATACCTGCGCCACGAGAGCCTGCACTGCTCTACCCGTCTCGTTGAGATTTCTCTCCTGTGACTCCATTCGACGAATGCTGCTGTTGACGAAATCCTCCAGTGAAGACTGCTGAGTGCTTGCTGCTTCCGCTCCTAGGTCAGATCGTTCTGTCATGATTGACTACAGGAAGCAAATGCAAGTAACGTCGTTTATTCAACAACAAGCAGTAACAGAAACACAGTCAATGAAAACGGGCAGGCTTCAGGTGGCGCAGGGACTGAGATGGTCGGCTGGTGACGTGACGTGGTGACTGAAGAGTGGCGGTGAGATGATTCCAGGTTCCAGACAGTAGACAAGGCACGAAGACAGTAATCCACAGAGAGACGACGAACAACTGGGACTCCGGTCAGGAACAGACAAGACAACCACGAACAGGACACCAAACAACGATCTGACAAAGGAGAGATGAACGAGGTGAGTATAAAAAGACTGAGGTGATGAGCAGCAGGTGGGGAGAGTGATGAGTGGCAGCTGGGTCCACTGATCACCCACGTGGCCTGGGCACACCCACAAACACACTCGCACACAAACACAAACACACCCACTGCGGTCATAACACAGAGCACGCGACAAGAAGGAAACAATGCATCTGCGAACCGTGACAGATTTGGGCTAGGCCCCTAATGTTTACAATGTCTGGCTCCGCCCCTGTCACGTAACAAAACTGACAAAAAATAAAATAAATTATTTCACCCCAATGATAGCCTACTAAGTAAGCATGGACTGACATTGGTTTTTAAAATTAGGGTTACCAAACATTTTCTCCGCGCACACGCACAAACTGAAATTTTTACAAAGTCTCACTCCAGCCAAAGTCCCAAAGTTGGCAACCCTGGTTTATTTCCTTCTGTAAAGTAGTAAAGAGGAAGAGATGATTGCGTTCACTCGCGATCCTCAAAAAGTGTTGAGATGAGATGAAAGATGAAAACTGAAAAGTGACGCAGACTTTAACTTTTTTTTCATAATACTTTCTTTTCATAATATAAATAAATGCATAGCCTAGGCCTATTTGTTTATCCTATAAGTTTGTGAATAAATATGAAAATGTGGACGAAGAAGCTATTAAATGTCTTATAATTAAAATATAAAAATTAAAATGATGCAGCAACATATGATAGATAGGACAGAACAAAAAATGCTATTAACAATCTTTCATTGCTCAAAAGTATTATAATATGAACGGAATTTAATATGACCATACAGAGCGGCACAAAGCGCTTATGCGCATCCCGTGTGCAGAATGATGCGCTTGAAGCATCATGGAGTCACAGCGCGCAGCGGCAGCGCTCCGCAGTGAAAAGTTCAAAGCACAAAGTGAAGATATATTGATGCGTATTGTATTACCGGTATCTTGATGAAGTATAATAATAGAAACATTGATTCATCTTGGAGAGAGTTTCATTGTGTTGACTGTCGTAACCGAACGAATAATAACATTAAAAGTTAATATGTACTTTAAATCTTCAATAAAGACAGCATTTTAATCTTTGGTTTGCATAAATTGCAGTTGATTCACATGAAATATCAATTTCTGTGTGTCCTTTACATAATCATCAGTCTCTTATTGGTGGAGGTGTAAAGTCACAAAATGCATGAAGTAACAACAGATGGCAGTAATGAACAAATATAGTTTGTTATCTATTAAGAAGAAGATGCTGTGCTGCTTTAATGCCTTACAGACTCATGATTCATCAGGATGCAAAATGGAATGTAGCTTTTGGTCACGCTACACCGCTACTTGTAAAAAGTAGTTATCTACTGGAAAAGCTACAATTTTTTAAAAGTAGCTGAGCTACTGTCCAGATACTGAAAAATGTAGTTATGTCAGTAGCATCACTACTTGTAGCTAGCTGCTTCTCAACACTGTTTAACAATATGAAATGTTTAAATATATTAATCATATAATAACTTTTTTATCTTAATGAATTTTAAAACATTGTTTTTCTTTCTAGACTGTCAGACTGCAGTATCACAGAAGAAGGTTATAAAGCTCTGGCTTCAGCTCTGAGATCAAACCCTTCACACCTGATAGAGCTGGATCTCACAGGAAATGATCCTGGACAATCAGGAGTGAAGGAGCTCAATGATTTACTACAGGATCAGAACTGTCAACTCAAGACACTGAGGTGAGATGTGATGAAATAACACAAAATATATATGCTTGCTAAATATTCATACAAAATATTCTTTCAGTAATACAATAAGCTCCACAAGTTTTGCAGTGGGGGTTACTGAGTTTTCTTTAGGTACAGTTGTACTGATGGTATTCAGTAGTATGGTATTAAAGGTGACCAATTATGCCCCTTTTACAAGATGTAAAGTAAGTTTCAGGTGTCCCCAGAATGTGTCTGTGAAGTTTCAGCTCAAAATACCCCACAGATTTCTTTTCATTATTATACCATGTTTTAACTCCCTATTTTTGGGTGGGAGAAAAAATGCGCTGATTTAGTGTGTGTGCCTTTAAAATAATAAAAAAATAATACAGGAGAAGCTCACACAGCATATATAACTCTCAAAATGGATCATTACAAACCGTTTGGCTAAAGCTACACTGTTGGAGAGGCTCAAGAAGAATGAAGATGCTATATGAATTATACAGACTGCAAGCGTTTTCGGGTTAAAAATGAAAATAACGACATTGTTCTTGTCTCCGTGAATACAGTAAGAAACAATGGTAACTTTAGCCACATTTAACAGTACATTAGCAACATGCTAACGAAACACATTCAGAAAGACAATTTGCAAACATTATGAAACAGGATCATGAACATGTTGGTATCGATCCATCTTTGAGAATCAACTTCTGAGCAAATCCTGTGTTTTACTGACCCTCATGTGCAAAGCAGTCTGGTGTAAAATGACTTGCACATATGAATTTATCTGGACACATTCCCTTAATAAATAAAATTACACCACTGCATCCTCAGTGGCTCAGATGTCAGGAGTTTATGGAGACTTATATGTTTACCATGTGATAATGTTTACATACTGTATCTGAGACATATCACAAGCTCAGGGACGATCGTTCTTGAGTGCTGCTGTCCTGCAGAGTTTTGCTCCGACCCAACTCACCTTCCTTCACATCAGAGTCCTTTTAAGGACATGTTCACAAACATGCAGTTTTCTCTGTGCTGATGTTTCTCACATTTTGCTTAAAGCCATGAAGCCAGAAATTTCATCTTCCCTTCTGCAGGTTTTTGAGAAGTCCTGCTGCAGAGGAAGCCTGTAAATATTTGACAGAACTTGTGGGTAAAAACCCGTTACTCCTGAGAGAGCTGAATCTGAGTGGACATGAACTAGGAGACACACGAGTGAATCAGATCGCTGCTCTACTGCAGGACAAACACTGTCAATTCAACACAATCACGTGAGTATTTTGTTTTAGTGACATAAAATGTTACATTACATTTAATATTATTTTTACAGTAGTGGATAATACTATTTCCTCATTTGTTTGAGTCAGAGCAGTTTTTCTCTCAGCAGCTACAATAACAGTATATATTGAAATTAAGCAAACAAAAACATACACATTTAGATAAAAATAACTTTCACGGATTGTATTTAATTCCAAAAGCTTCTATTTCATATCTGCAGAGGTTTTACTTCAAAGTATGTTGATGTGTGCATAAATTTGGTTGAGGATAGAGACCTGCAATCCCGTGGGACCCAACGCAACAGAGTGCGGACAAGATTTGATGGGAATAAGTGCGGGTTCCGGGAGAATAAAATGATTCATGGGACATCCTCAAATAGAAGCATTTAAAACTAAAATATCTAAAAACAAATAAATTATTATTCATCAATTGCACAAAAGCAACAAGAACAACTAAAATAAAATAAAAACCGTTTTACCAATGCAAGAACAGGCATTTTAATTTATAACATGTTTTTGCAGCATTGAGAAAAGTAGTCAATCACAGACATATCTGTTGATTTCTTTTACACAATGACCAATCAGATGTATTTAAGTTAGAATCCACTCACTGCTCAAAACACTGTAGTTTTTGTTCATTGCTGGATTTCCACTCGCTCATGAGTCCTCTCAATATAACAAACAAAGTGTAGACATTATAAAAGATTTTTTGTGCAGTCAGTGAACTTCACTGATTATAACAGAGTGGGGGTGCTTCTCAATATCCCTCCTCATTCCTCGCTCCTTCATCCTCCATCCTATGACCCGGAAGCCGATCAAACTCAGCCATCTTGAAGGACATCTCAGTTCTCTAATTGCACCGCGAGGAGGCGAGGATCGAGGAGTGAGGAAGCTTCCCGTCGAGGAGTCAAGAGCGAGGATACACCGGTGCATCTTTTGCGGAAGTCTTTCTCATCAAAAAAGCTTTTTAGTGATTAGAAAGGAAGTGATCTTTACATGCATTCTGCCATGCCAAACCATGCACACTTTAGCCTGTGATTGCTGAAATTAACAGTGGTTTGTGAATGTTGATGCTTTAATTACAAATATTCTATAGAGAGTGTTTATGCTATGATGTTGTGGCAAGGCGACATGTAACTTGAAACTATTTAATGGAAATTGAACGTAATGATCTATGTAAGCTTTTATGCGTGAATGTTGCAGGTGGGAGCCGGAAAAGGTTATATATGTTTTTATAGGAGCAGGACAGAATCTGGTGGGAGGGCCTGGGAGCGGGACTGTAAAATCTTTCCCGAGCAGGTGTCTAGCCTAAACATATGACTTGAGCTGCAACACAATTTAGTGCCTGTTCCAGAACAAGGCAAATTGTGATGTATCAATTGTTTGGCCACCGATCTCTATCAGCTGATATTTATCTTAATCCCACCCTCTTTTTATTTAGAGGATATAATCAGCCCTGATCATCAGCTGTTTTTAAACTATAAGCTGATGGCCGATAGCATGTAAAATCCCTGGCCAATACCAATATTTTTTTTATTTCTTTTTTTATTTCTTTTTTCACCATGCCTGGAGAAATCAAGCATTCTGCATTAGTTCAGACAGGCCTCGTAGTCGAGCTCTGCTATCAGCTGACATCAGCTAATTGGAAATTTCTAACTCCACCCATATCAGATGATCTGATTCCTATGCACTTAATTGGCAACTCTTAAACAGTGTGCGTTACTTAAATACATCTTCAGTCTGCCTGCTTGGCTGCTTCCACTAAACACTGCTTTGCATCCCACCTCCTCCCTAAACTTGTGTTTAACTTAATCAATGTCAATCTGTTGTCATTGATGCATGCTCTGTTCTCAGTTGGGGGATTTTTGCTGCTCTCCCGGTTTAAAAAATGGGAGGTTGTCCTCAGAAGCTGTTGTTCCCTCTCTTAGCTTTTAATGGACCTCATGAAAAGGACAGGGAATTTAGAACGAGCCATACTGCTAAATGTAACTTTAGCAAAATATGCCAATAAAAGATGACTAAAAAGTTTGTCTATTGTATTTTTGGCATAAGTGGTCCTGACTGAAGTTTAAAAATGTATAGGCTGCAATTGATTTGACAGAAAATATGAATAGAATCTTAAGTGCAATCTTAAGTAGAATCTTAAATGATCATCAATATTATTGATCTGATTTGGTGGTAGAGACAGATATGGCACCCAAATGATGACACTGACATGGAAGAACCACTTATGAAGTTGATCTGCAATTGTGTAAACTTTTTTGCATTTTGAAATAGCATTTCCTTATTGACATTTCTAAATTGGAAAATGCTGAGAGAATTACAAATATTTACAAATCTTAGTTTGATCATCATAGATCTGATTCATTGTCTTTTCTCTATGTGTCTTCAGTCTGTGTGGATGCAGTTTTACAGAGAAACAGTGTTACACCCTGACTTCAGCTCTATTTCCAAACCGTTCACACCTGAGAGAGCTGGACCTCAGTGGGAATCAACTAAAAAATACTGGAGCAAAGCACTTATCTGATGTACTGAAAGATTCATGCTGTCAGCTGGAGAGATTGAGGTGAGGAACATTCACAGACAACAATCAAAATGCTTAAAATTACTTTATACTTGTCCTCATTTTTTTTGTGAAAAAATATTCTCTTTAGTGATCTGGTGAAATAAATGACAGGTCTGCACATAAACTTTATTTTAACATACAAAGGTTGCTTATAACCGATAATGAAAATAATGAATTTGATTATCAATTAGTCACATCTGTACACTGTGCTCAAAAATCATCCGCCTGTCACTTCGCTTTACAGTATGAACAGTATGATCTTTACATAATAACGCTTTATGTCAAGCGTTCTTGCATAAGCATTTAGTGTATCTTGCCTTGTGCAGGTGGATGTTTTGGAAGCACATGACACTGATGAAGGGTTGAACCTGAAAACATTTTGCTGCACATTGCTTTACTTCCACTTTTGAACTTCATTCTGTTTGTGACTTCTGTTAATAAATTAATGTGAGCTTTTTGGCCTATATTTTGATGTGTGTGGATCCCCATTTTTCGTTCTTCTGTTTTTGATTTGTTTTTGATCCACACACCTGAAATACACAAATGATGCATTATTTTCATATTCGCATAATTTCCAACATTTTTGTGGGCAGATTATTACAGTATTTCACTAGATTTGTGATAAATCTGAGGAATTTAAAGAATCTGTGATTCAGTTCTCTTTAACCTTTATTTAACTTACATGAGTACAAAGAAATTATTTTTAATGTTTTCACTGACTAACTTAATTGTATTTTGTAAATATAAACAAAGTATGATTTTGATTAGGAAGGTAGTCATAATATTTTTGCTTTTTTCAGCATGTATGTCTCAGTGTACGGCCCTGAATGATGATCTCTCTTCCTCTGAATGTCTTTTTTGTTTTGTTTGTTTATGGAAAGGATGTGACTTTACAGAATAAAGAGTTATCTTCTTTTCTTGTGTCTTATTTTCTTGTTCTTTCTTTCTCACAATGTAGGTTAAGAAGCTGTCGTATGACAGATAAAGGTTGTTCTGCTGTAACTTCTGCTCTGATATTAAACCCGTCACACCTGAGAGAGCTGGACCTGAGTGGGAATGAACCAGGAGACTCTGGAGTAAAAAGCCTCAGTGATCTACTGAAGAACCCACAATGCAAACTGGAAAATCTACAGTTAGTATCATTATATTTTCAGTGTGATGAAGTTTACTGTTTAGTTAGTTAAAGACAACAGAGCTTAGGTTATATTGTTTATACTGTATCATTTCACCTGAACTACAACTGCATTTTCCTGTTGGTCACACTTAATTGTAGGCACCTAACTAACCAGTAATTGCATTAAATTTAATTTTATTCAATTCAAATGTCATTGTACTAATTGTGTACATGTTGTTCTGCAGAAATGTTATGCTATTCATATCTGCAACAGTTTCCAGCATACAGAACTAGTGTGACTGTGTTAAAAATAGTCCATAGGAACAATACACTCTATGACAGATTAAATGCCTACTGCATCTATTTAACTCTTTACTGTCAGCATTTTTGATCATTTTCACAAAAGTTTTATGGCCCCCAGAATATTTTGTTGGATGAATATCTGAACATTCAATAAATCAAAATAAAGAACAGATCCTCTGCTGAGAAACGACAACAAAATCATTTGATTCTAGCTTCATATATTTTTATTTTATATGCAGATTAATGTTTGATGATCATGTTGTTGTTTTTTTTTTTTTTTTTTTTTTGTACTGTATGTGATGAGAACATCAATTGCTTGTTTCTGCTGCTTCTTTCATAATAGAGATTCTGTCCTCTTCCTTTCTGTAAAACAGTGAAAACATGTACAGTATTGCTGGAAAATTATGGATAAAAATAGTGGGGAAAGAGATGACATCATAGATCTGAATCATTGTTCTTTGTGTTTTTTCAGATTGTGTAAATGCAGTATTCGAGAGAAGCAGTGTGTCCTCCTGACTTCAGCTCTGAAATCAAATCCGTCACACCTGAGAGAGCTGAACCTGAGTGGGAATAAACTGGGAGACTCTGGAGTTGGAACTCTTGGTTTTCTGCTGAGCAGATCACAGTGCAAGCTGGAGAAACTACAGTTAGTATCATTTTACTGTACAGCAGTTAGTGTGATTTACAGTTCATTATTTAGATATTTTAAGACAACAGGACAGACACACTGTTTATAGCACTGTGTCTTTTGGCATTTTATTGTCTAAAGAAAAGAAGCACTCTGAGCTGATGGACTGATGGTTCAGTATGTCTGTCAGGAGAAAGTGTCAAATGCTGAAATCTGACAAACTTAGTTTAACGGTTTTTACAGCACTTATGGTACTTTTTATAAAATCTACTTTTATAAAAAGGGTCAGGAAATGTCTTTTATGAAATGTTTTTAGAGATCTTATGTTTGTGGATGTTAGCCTATGAAATTAGCCATGTTTTTTATACAAAAAGTCAAATATTAGTAGTTGAATATATATAAAAAAAAAAAAAAAACTTCATAGGCTTGTCTTCTGGTTTAACCAAAAATCTTCTTTTTTATTTTTTATTTTTTTTAATTTATTTTTTTTAATTGCAATTTTGAACAATAAACATACAAGGGCAATAACATATTTTACATTATATATACATCAAGTTAAATGTTATGAAAAAAAAAGAAAGAAGAGAAAATAGCAAAAATGTCACATGTAAACAAGTAGATATTATAAATTATTCACAGAATAGATTTAAGGCTTTAAAATAAGTTACAGTTTTTTTAGCTTTGTTATTTTTTGTTTCTTTTAATGTATACAAGTAGTGAACAAATTCTATTTTAAAATGAGTAAAATTAGGTTTTTTCCTCCCCATTTACATTTATGGATAAAGAATTTTCCATATATAATGAGTAAATTCACAATATACCAAAATTTGAAGTCACCAGTATTCTCATAAAAAAATAAAACATCTTTTACTTTAAGTTGTAATTCAATATTAGTACTATTTTTCACAAAAAAAGCCAGATCACACCAAAATAGTTTTGTATAAATACAATCATAAAATAAATGTACAATACTCTCATTTCCCTCTTTGCAAAAAACACATTTCAGGTCAATATCTTTACAAAACTTTGAAATTACCTGTTTTACAGGATAAATGCGATGAACTATTTTAAATGATACCTCCCTAATTTTATTGGTGATACAAAAGCGTCTGGAAATTGTAAAGGTCTCTTTCCAATTGACATCTTGAAATTGTGATCTCCAAAATCCAATAGCTAACGGAACAGTGGAAATTTGGCACACTGTTCTGAGATAATTATTATTACATTTTTTGTCATTTAAATGTATACCTTCCAGTTTAAGACTAAGGTCTAATTTTGGTTTTTCATTTAAATTATTTTGTAGTAAATTTATAAGTTCTGAGGGAATAGCATTAATTACCATCATAAACTCACTGGCAGGTATAAAAATTGAATTTTTTTTTTTTTTAATTCTGAATAAGTAAGTAAATGACCACTACAATTCAATAGTTGTGAAACCAACAAAATATTTTCTTTAAGCCAATTGACTAAAAATAAAGATTTATTTTGGTGTGTAATGTATTTATTATTCCAAATTAAGCATTTGTGAGGGGAGAAGTTGTGTTTGTATACAAGAATCCATGATAAAAGTGCTTGTTTATGAAAATTTGAAAGTTTTATGGGAAGTTTGTTAATATTAAAATTACAATTAAGAAGAAATTCAATACCACCCACTTTTGCAAAAATAATATTAGGGATATAATACCATAATTTATCTTTGGAACGAATATAGTTTTGTATCCATTTAATTTTAAAAATAGTATTAGATATTTCAAAATCAAGTACATTAAGCCCACCTTGGTTAAGTGAATTACAAAGTGTTTTTTTATTCAAGTAATGATGTTTATTTTTCCAAATAAAATTATATATATTTTTGTTTATCAAGTCAAGTCAAGTCAAATTTATTTATATAGCGCTTTTACAATTGGTGATTGTTTCAAAGCAGCTTTACATATTAGAAGGACAGAAAAAAGGGAAGTGGTTAAAAATAAGCTGTACAAACAAGCGTGATAATATGTAACATATACAAGATGGTGCTACATTAAGCCAATGTCGGCTGACTCCCAGGGGTGGAAAAAACCCCCTAGGAGAAAAAACCAGCGTGCTAGCACTGGGAAAAAAGTCCTAGGAGGGAAAAAACCCCTTGGAAGATATATATAATATATGTAAATGGATATGGAGATCAAAATCTGAATTATACATTTATACGTTTATCTCATTAATGATACGTTTTGGAACATCTATGGCCATTGCCATGTAAACTAATCTAGATAACCCTTCAGACTTTGATAATAAAACTCTCCCATTTAAGGATAAGTCTCTCATTAGCCAAATGTTGAATTTCTTTTGAATTTTATTAATTAATGGAGGATAATTAAGATTTACTCTTTCTTTTTGGTCTTTGCAGATCTTAATTCCTAAATAAGAAAAATGGTCTTTAATTGGAATGCCACATAAATCTGACAAGTTACAAGGTCTTTCTTTTAAGGCAAATAATTCAAATTTTTTCATATTTATAGACAGCCCTGATACTAAATAGAACTCATTAAGACATTCTAGAGCCAATTTTAATTCTTTTATGTCTTTTAGAAAAATTGCCGTATCATCTGCTAATTGGGAACATTTAATTACATTATTGGCCAACTGAATACCTTGAAACGGATTAATTTTAATATGTAGATACATTACTTGCATGACCAATAGAAACAACAGAGGAGATAATGGGTCTCCTTGTTTGACACCTCTACCTATATTAAATCTAGGAGTGGTCCCCAAAGGTAGTTTAATAGAACTATTGCAATTATTGTATAATGTACGAACTGCACGGGTAAAGTTATTGCCAAAACCAAAGAAGTCAAGAACATCAAATATAAAGTTGTGGTTTACAGTATCGAATGCTTTATAATAATCTATAAAGAGAATATAACTATTATCATTTAAAAGAAAATCGTAATCAATCAGATCCAGTATTAATCGAATATTATTGCCAATATATCTTCCACTTATGAAGCCAGATTGAGAGTCATCTATGATTTCATTTAAAACTAACTTTAGTCTATTTGCAAAAATATGTGAAAATAATTTAGTGTCATTATTGATCAAAGTTATAGGTCTCCAATTCTCTATATTTAGTAAGTCTTTACCTGGCTTAGGAATGAGGGTAATCAATCCTTGTAACATAGTTGGCAACATTACTTCTTTTTCCAATATTTCTTTGAAGACATATAAAAGAAATTTTGAGATATCTTCTTTAAATTCTTGGTAAAATTCACCGGTCAGACCGTCATTACCTGGTGCCTTATTACATTTAAGTTTTTCAATAGATTTTTGAATTTCTTTAAGAGTGATGTCTTGATCACAAATTATTTTGGATTCTTGATTTATAATTTTAACATATTTCTTAAGTGGATCAAGAAAAAGAGCAGTATTACCTATATTATCATTTTGTGTATATAAATTTTTATAAAATGTTGCAACATAATTAGATATTAAATTTGGATCCATTGTAAGAGAATCATTAATCTTAAGTTTCTTTAAGGAAGAAAAATCTCCATTTTTCCTTTCAAGGTTGAAAAAATATTTAGAATTGGATTCACCTTTTTCTAACCACTTTCTCCGTGACCTTATGAATGCACCCTTAGCTTTATATTCATAGATTTGTTCTAATTCCAATTGCAATTTTATTAAAATATTTTTATCTTGTTCACTTTCTACTTGTTTATCATAGATGTCGGTTATACTTTGAATTAAAACATTTTCTCTGTTTCTTTTGGTTTTGGCTATTTCTTTACTTCTTGAGATTGCAAATTTTCTAATTTCGTATTTCATAATTTCCCAATTTATTCCAAATAAGCCTGATATTTTAGCATTATTGTAGCATCTCTTTATCAGACTTTTAACTTTATCCTTAAAATGAGTATCTTCAAGCAGTGAATTATTTAATTTCCAATAGTTAAAATTGAATCTTCGAGTTCTTGTATCTCCAAGGTTTATAACTATGTGAATCATTTTATGGTCACTGAAGACAGAAGGCACAATGTCAATCTCTTGAATTTGACCTCCAAGTTCCTCAGAAGTCAACCAAAAGTCGATTCTAGATTGTAAAGATCTATCTTTATTACTCCAAGTAAAGTCTATCTTATCAGGATATCTGTGCCTCCATTCATCACAACAATTTAATTGGGAGTTTAAATTGAATATATCAGTGTATTGGGATGGTCTACTAATACGAGGAGGAAAACAATCCAAAAAAGGATCATTAATGGTGTTCCAATCACCACCTAAAATCAATTGTGCTCTAGAGTATATTTTTAAGAAATCCATTATTTCTTCCCTAAAATTTTGCAATAACAGCCGATTTTGTAAGGTATGATTGTCACCATAGATGTTCCCCAAAATTAAGACATTATTTTCATTTTCTACAACCAAAATCAACCACCTTCCACCAGAGTGAGCTTTACTTTTTAGAATTTTCCCTTTATAATTGCCTTTCAAAACTGCAACCCCTGCGGATTTATTACTCCCATATGCCAACCAAATATCACTACCCCACTGATTTTTCCAAAAAATAAAGTCAGATGTTACTGCATGAATTTCCTGTAAAAAATAAAAGTCAGCCTTAAATCTTTTAAGAAATAAAAAAATTGCCTTTCTCTTTAACAAATCACGAATGCCCTTAACATTGAACGAATATAAACATAAAGACATACTATCTTAATAAGCTACTAAGACAAGTGCTTTCCGTTCACCCAAGAACAACCTTTACATTAATAACTTAAATAATCGCGTGTCGTATATAACACCAAAAATACAACGATCTTCAACTGGAGGTAAAAGAAATAAAAATTAAATAACACAAAAATACCAGCCCTTCATCATCATATTCAGCATATAAACAAATGCTCAGCATATATAAGGCCCAAGTTATATCAACTCAAAAATAAATGTGTAATGTTGCATTTACTTTGAAACTTTCTAGAAAAGATATAAAGGATATTTCCTTCAAGAAACATGAAACCTCATCATCAATTTGGCTATCCACGGATTTCTTTGCCGTTGATTATAGCTTTAGCACCAACAAAAAATGCTTTTTTCCCTTGTTTGCGCGCAGCATCAATTTGAGGCCAAAGTCTGTTGCGAGTGTCTTTGTCTTTCGTTGTTAGATCCTCTGCAAACCTTAACTTTCTGGAATTAAGATATTCTGATCCCTTTGAATTTTTCCATAGAAGCTCCTTGGTTGATCTCGCTGTAAATCTCAGGATGACCGGTCGAACTTTCTCTGCAGTTTTCCTCCCGACTCGATGTACAATGTCAATGTGATGAAGAAAGTTATCTGCAGCCTCTGGTACCACAGCGCGGCATATGTCAATCGCTCGTTGTTTGACATTCTCTTCTTCTTGTTCTGTCAGACCATAAAGCCTTAGATTCCATCTTCTTTGGTATCTTTCAGCCTCATTTACCCTTTCTTCCAGCTCTAATATTCTCTTCTGGTGTTCTTTGTTCACTTCCTTAACAGTTACAACGTATTTCTTAACATCCTGCATCTCTTTGAAGAGAAAATCGGTAGCCTCCTTTAAAGAGTTTATGCATTCTCTGTTTTGTTTGATCTCTTGGTGTAGGGATTCAGTGTTTTGATTCATTTTCTCCGCCAGTATTTGTACGATGTTATTCTGTACATCAGAAAGTGATGGCTCTTGTTTACTTTTTTTTGGATCTGGCGTGCATGGCTCCGAACCCGGGATTGGAGTGGGATCTGGACTACTGCAACGAGCGTAGGGATGCGTCTCCATGACTTCCATTTTTTGATTTTCAGCGTGATCACCAGAACGATCTTTCCTTGAACCAGATTTTCCCTTTTCTGTATTTTCCCTCGTTTCCTTTCGGCCATTATAGCAAACCACTCACGGGGAAAAGTTTCCAGCTAGGCTATCTCTCAACTGCGCAGCTTTCGGTCGTTGGTATAACCTTTGTAAATACTTATTTCTAAAGGTTGAAGACCGTTAATTTACATATTTGCATCTCCATTATTCAATGCTATACGCTGTACAAGGGTTAAAAAGTCTGTAAAGTTGTTCAATGGGTGTGAAAAACGAGAATAAACTCTAACAACAAAATACTCTGTCTGTATCGGACGCCATCTTGGCCAGCCCCCCACCAAAAATCTTCTGCACTGCAGCTTTAAAGGTGCCCTAGAACTTTTTTTTTAAAAGATGTAATATAAGTCTAAGGTGTCCCCTGAATGTGTCTGTGAAGTTTCAGCTCAAAATACCCCATAGATTTTTTTAATTCATTTTTTTAACTGCCTATTTTGAAGCATCATTATAAATGAGCCGATTCAGGGTGTGTGGCCCTTTAATTCTCGTGCTCTCCGCACCCGGAGCTCGCGCTTGCCTTGAACAGCATAAACACAGTTCACACAGATAATATAACCCTCAAAATGGATCTTTACAAAGTGTTCATCATGCAGCATGTCTAATCGCGTAAGTACAGTGTTTATTTTGATGTTTACATTGATTCTGAATGAGTTTGAGGCTGTGCTGCGTGGCTAACGGCTAATGCTACACTGTTGGAGAGATTTATAAAGAATAAAGTTGTGTTTATGAATTATGAAAATAGCAACGGCTCTTGTTGAGATTCGCCTGTTCTTCGGAGGTCTTTTAAACAAATGAGATTTATATAAGAAGGAGGAAACAATGGAGTTTGAGACCCACTGTATGTCTTTTCCATGTACTGAACTCTTGTTATTCAACTATGCCAAGATAAATTCAATTTTTGAATCTAGGGCACCTTTAAGTAAATTTGTATTAGTGATGGTAAACTACACAAAAATGTCTTTAATTTGTCATTTATTCAATATTTTCTTCATTTGTATCAAGTTAAAACTCTAAAAAAAAGTGTATATTTAATTATATTTCTAATAAATTTGTTGATTCAGTTTTTCAATCAGTTTTATATTGAACCTAAGTCTTAATGTACATTCATAACTCACATACATTTTGAAGATGATTTGATTATTTCCTTTTAGTTATGCTCCTCTCATGGTTTATGGTTCTGTAATTAAGTTTCCATGTTGTTGTATTTTACTGTATGACACTCACTCATGGTGAATTTACATTCATCTGAGCATTTGTTGTTTCTCTTTGTCCTCAGTCTGTGTGGATGCAGCATTACAGAGAAACAGTGTCTCATCCTGACTCAACATCTGTGTTTAAGTCTTTCACACCTGAGAGAACTGAACTTCAGTGGGAATCAAATAGAAAACCAAGGAGTGAAGATCTTGTGTGAAGTACTGAAGGATTCACGCTGTAAACTGGAGAGATTGAGGTCAGTAATGTTCACATACAAGAATCAAAATACTTAAATTCACTTCTACATAAAACAGTTTAACCAAATCACTTTCACTCAATATCTCATGAAGAGCCTGAGTTTACGTTATTTGTATGGAAAATAATTTTCTCTAGTGATGTGTTTTGTGATCTGATGAAAGCAGGGTTTTAAATTGATACCCAGCAAGTACCAAGAGCAGGTCAGTTTTGGCCATAATGGCAGATGATGATTTCATAATCAATTAGCTTTATGTGAACACTGTGGCACAAGGACCCTCATCAGTCAGTAACTTCACAGTTTTGTATGATATGATAAGATGATTTCAGACACAGAGTAAACACAAACAGCAGTGGGATAAATGCATAGTTGCCTGGAAAACACATTAATCCAACCAAACAGAGCTTAATGTGTAATTTAATTAGCTGATATTAGTAATTTAATATTAGTAGACCAGTTGTGAAGCTTGTGTGAAACATTTTCTAAACAACTTCTTTATTCTGCAGCACTTTATCTTCTTGAAGAATGACAGGATTAAACTATGCTTTGATTAAACTAAGCTTTGATGTGCAAATCAAGCAACTGCAAATTTTCCTGTCAGATTTGATATTGATGTAAAATTCATATATGTGAATTTCTCTGACACTGATCGTCTCTCATCACAAGGATTCCTATTGAGATGGCTGATTTTTCCTGCAAAATTGTGCTGAGGGAAATGCAAACATGTCAGCACCCTCTGGGTTGAAAGTAACTTGTATTTTTTTTCGTTCTGTCTGTTTGTCTCTTTCTAGTCTAAATGAGTGTGGCATCACAGATGTTTCTTCTTTAACTCAGTCTTTGACAAACACAAAAGCACTGCAGTTTTTAAAAGAGCTTGATCTGAGTAAAAATAACATCAGATCCTCCAGGCAGCAGCTCATTGACCTGATACAAGACTCAAGCTGTAACCTGAGGTGAGGAAACATGCTTTTGTTGCAACAGGTGCATAAGTGTTAGCATGTTATTTTAAAAACACAATAATTTATCACATTAATATCATGTTTTTGTTCAATATAATGTCAGTCAAATGTTTAATAAACTCTTCTGTGATCTGATGTGGGATATTATTACAGAATGAACTAAACTGTTCGTTTGTTTTTGTTTTTTTGAAATCCAAAAAATGCAGTAAGTTTTGTGATGGATAGGTTTAGGGGTAGGGTTAGTGTAGGGGGACAGAATATACAGTTTTTACAGAATATTAATTGTTTTAATTATGCCAATAGAATGTTCCCATAAAACATGGAATCCCTGTGTGTGTGTGTGTGTGTGTGTGTGTGTGTGTGTGTGTGTGTGTGTGTGTGTGTGTGTGTGTGTGTGTGTGTGTGTGTGTGTGAATAACCGTGTTCATCAGTCACCACAGAAGACCATTCTGACCTAGGAAAAACCCTGAAATATTGTTTCGAAATGTTTGCCAAGGAGAAAGTGCATGTGCCAAATGATGTTAAATCTGTAGCTAATCTGTTTACAGGAATTTAATGTTAGTTACAATCTATTACAGTTTGTACTTAAATTAAATATAATAATTAATTTGCAACTTGTTCCACTGAACACTGATTATTTTCTCTTCTGTTTCCTCCTCACAGCCTAGAGGAAGAAGGCTGGATTAGCAGTGCTGTAAACACTGCTGCAAACGTGTTCAGTAGCATTGGTGGATGGCTTACTCGATCTAAAGCCCAGGAGGATCCTGTGAAATCAGCAGCACAAGAAAAGCCACCATCATGATGAAAGATCCTCATAAGGTTCTTGCTATAATACTGTAATAAATGAATACCGTGTGTGATGGTAATTTTAGCGAGATGCTGCTAAAAGCAATTTATAAATAATCAGCTATTACAAATTCAAGCTGTTTTTACCTGTATTGTACAGTACATTTAAACAGCTTCAGATAGCATGCTTTATGTACAAATGTACAGTTTATGATACTTGCTCTTGTGTGTTAAAAAGGAACAGGCTCACAAATTAAATTATGCAGCATTAATAGAAACATACACATTGTGAGTAATGTTGAATGGTTATTGTTGATTTAGTGTTCATACAAGATATTTTGCTTTTTTACAGGTAAATTAGAGGAGGACGATACGCAGGAATATGAGTTTCCAGTATAAGACCTTCATCATAATGATGTTGGGATTAAACTCATCCATAATGAAGCAATTAAAACATTGCAAATTGTAATTGTCAAATTTAGCAATTAAATATATTAAATGTTATAAACAGTCTAAAATTAAAATGACATCATTGTGTGATACATATGCAAAGTTAAATCAGTCATATGTCATATGTATATATTTTTTTATATCATGATTTTACTTTGATCTGTTTGACAATTATATTCCTCTTATGTTCTATGCAGAATATTTATTTTCATTTTTTATTTTTATTTTTTCATTTTTTTTTTTTTATTTGTATGAAACTGTTTGTCTCAATGCATAAATATGTCTCTCTGTACCTAAGACAAAGCTTTGACTGACATACATATAAAGCCTGTTATCTCACACCAGCCCAGACTGAGATTTATTATTGACAGCATTAATGTACCCATAATTCAACACATTTTAGGTTGTAGCTTTCACATTCACCAGTCTAGATATTCAATCCATATTTTGTAAATATACAAGTAAAAACTTGATTATTTTATTTACTTTGAAAAGTGAATCAGTTCAGTAGGCCTAGACTTAATTTTAGTGTAACTGGTATTAAGATGCAACAGCAGATAGAGAGATTCCACTATATTTCCTGATCATCACTGCTGAGACTTTCCCAGCTGTAATGAGTATGAATGAATTACAATTATTATACAGGAATCACTTATTATGCAGGTGAATTAGATACCTTACATTTAATCTACCAACATTTGATTTGTTCATAAGACCAGGAGGCCAGAGGCCATGTAATAATTAAATACAGTAAAATAAGCCAATTATACACACATCCAGCAGCTAATGTAAATATTTCCTCAGATTTACAAATTGCTGGTAAGTTGTTTTATTCACACTCTTCTGTTCATTTTAATTTCGAATCAAATGTTGTGAATTCTTTAAGGTCACATTCAGAAACCTTGAACTTAATAATAAAAAAAGTAAAATAAAAAGGTAATTGCAACTTTTTATCTCGCAATTCTGAGAAAAGAAGTCAGCATTCTGAGAGAGGCTATAAACTCGAAATTCAGACTTTTTTTCTCACAATTGCTTATATCACAATTCTGATTGTATATCATGCAATTCTGACCATATCACTTTATATCACACAAATCTGACCTTATAACTCACAATTCTGACTTTTAACTCGCAACAGAGGGAAAACATGTCAGAATTGTGAGATATAGACTCTCAACTGTGAGGGGGGAAAATAACAACTAAAAGTCACAATTACCTTTTTTATTTTTTATTCCATTGTGTAAACAAGCTTAAATAAAAGGGATATATAATGATGAGAGAGAGAGAGCTTTTGTACGGTAACTGGAATACTTTTGCAAATCTTCGCTTCGTGTTCGCTTACATTAGCACTGAAATATATTTTTATATTTTTTCCATTACAAAAGAACTCAAAGTTTCTCGAGTAAATGCAACAGTTTTGCGAGAGAACATGTTTGCATTCGTACTGTGTAAAAACATCTGATATAAGATGTCAGTTTTACATAGATTCTAAATCATCAACATCTTAAAGACATTTTCTAAACATCTATTTGACATCTGACAGGAAACATCCTTTTGACGCATTGCAGATGTTCAAACAATCTAAAAAATATGTCTTCCAGATGTCTTCTTTTTCAATATTATTAATAAAATTGAATCTAACTTTAGCTGCTATAGGCCTAACTATTATAAGCTTATTGGAATGTGTTTATGTGCAGGAAGGAGCTTACATCATTTCTAGTAGGAGTAAGAGAGTCAAAAACTACTCAATCATACACACACTCTATTCTACATTTATTTTAATCACTCACTAATATTACTCCATAAAAAGAAATTGAAATATAAATGGAACAAAATGAAAATGAATACACTGTGGTGCAGTTTCAACTCAAAAGTCTTCCCACAATCAAAGCACATTTGATCTTTCACACTGCTGTGGCTTTTCTGGTGTAATTTTAAAGTACTTTTATAACTAAAACTCTTTCCACACAAAGAACACGAGTCTTCACTTTTGTTTGAACTTTCAGGTGGTCCTGCAGTGCATCTGTCCTAAAAAATATTTTACCGCAGCGATAACAGTAAAACGGTCTTTCTCCAGAATGAGAACAGAGATGTCATTTAAAACTGCATGTCTTTCTGAAACTCTTTCCACACGGATCACCTCTCCAGTGTGGATTTCCTTAAGGTGTCCTGTTGTTCTAAAACTCTTTCTACATTGATCACATTCTGTAGGGTAAACTCAGTGTTTTCCAACTTGTTTTGGATCCAGAGATGTTCACAAGTCCCTGCGGCCAAGTCAAAGTCAAGTCTCTTTTTTTCAGCTAGTTGTTGTTGTAATTAACAGTGTATTTAAATATCAAAACAGATTACTTTTAGGCCTACTTTAAAATTATCTAATAAAGCCCACAAAATACTACTTAAATCATTTTTATAACTTTCTAACTTTATACAAAATTATACCATTTAGAACCACTGCAAGGAAAAAGTGATGTGTATTTTGAGCTATATGTGTTGCCGTAGTTTGCTGTAGCTAGATCTCAAGCAATGCTGGAAAATGTAGTCTAGCTTCCAGTGAGCGCCGGCGGTAACAAAACCTGTGTATAGACAAGCGTTACAGTAGAACAACACGACGAACAACATTTCCTTTTGTGTGTCTCGTTTGTGATAAGGCGATATAATAACGCACTGCGACTTAACAAACCGATCTGTGGAAATGAGTCGGACGGACAGGGTTATAAAATGCGCATGGAAGTGCTCGTTCAAACCTACAATTTAACATTGTAAATCTGGATATTATATGCATTATCAAATACTTGGGCAACAATAAATAAAAAAAAATGAAAAGGACATGTACTTCTTGAAAATGGACCACAAGCAAGCCTCTGCAGCTGTGCAACACCGCAGCTTCCCTTCGGATTAATTTATTGCTTTTCAAATGAAATGACAAAGTTTATCGCAAGGTAAGGCTTGGCTTTATTGTTATTATTTGTTTTCTAATGGGTGATGAATTCGCGTGCCTTCAGATGCGTCACGCGCTCGATGGCTTTGTGTGTTTAGAGATGATTTGTGATATTCGCTGCTGCAGCACATATTTGGAAATTAATAGATAGTAAAATGTGATGTTTCGTGCCATCATGGGGGATAGTAAATAGAGAACGTAATCGGGAATGTAACCCCAAAAGACAAGTATTTTTCACAAGTCTCTGTCTTCAAGTCCAAGTCAAGTCTCGGGTATTTGTTCACGAGTCCAAGTCAAGTCGCAAGTCGTTCATTTTTGCGACTTAAAGCCGCCTTTCCACTGCACACGACAAACGACAGCCGTTGGACCGGAAGTTATTAATTTCCAATGGAGAGTAGTACGGGGGCTGCGTGGAGTTCCAATCATATGCGAATGCGGAAATTTCGGATCCGATTTGAGCTTCGGATGCGTTGAAATATTTGAACTTCTGCGGCTAGACCGTATGCGACCGGCCGACCAGATATGATGTATTCTAATCAAAACTATGAGCGCGAAGTTAGAATTACCAGTATTTTAACACTTTAATGTTATTCTGTAACACTATTTCTTTCAAATGGTGGTTATTTGATTAAATCAATTTTTTACGTATTAGCTCTATAAAATCTACTAGTATGTTTTTTATTTTAGATTTATTGAGGGTCATTTGCTTTGTATGGATATATTCATACATGCATTAACGTTACAATCATTAAAATCGTTCAGTTTACCATGGTGGTTGCTGGGTTGGAATAAGCCGAGGGTAACGGTTGCTTCACTACCAATTTCAAAGTTCCGTGCGACTGCCGCTAGGGGGCGAAACGCGACAATCGGATGCGAATGTCGTGTGCAGTGGAAAGGCGGCTTTAAGCCGAGTTCAGACTGCACGATTTTAGCCCCGATTTTGGCTCGCCGACAGGTTTTGAGAAATCGCCGACAAATGCCCGAAATCACAGGCAAATCGGTGCTCGTTCACGCGAGTGACAATCACGCAGTGTGAATGAGCAAAGACGCGATCTGATAGAATCGCCGACGCCCGTGAGATATTTGGCATGCTAAATATCTGGACCTGTCGGCGATTCAAAATCATGCTGTGTGAAAAGTGTTCTGACTGAAAACTACATCGGCGATGACCGACAGCCAATGAGAGAGCAAGATACAGAGCAGCGGGGAGTTCGGGGAGGAGTTATAGACCACAATATCAGCAAGCATGTCTTCGTTTCAGATAAACATTACAATTATATCAAACAAAAACAAAGCACAAACATTTGCTTCACCATCCGCAACAGCAGCACATTGAAAAGTTATTTATTTAGTTCCAACTGTCTTTTCAGAACACACAATCCACAGTCTCCCCAAACATTTCCTCCTCCATATTCTTCTTTTATTTATGTTGTTTTCGCTGCAAATCAGCGCACAGGCAATTCATATTTCAAGCTTCTTGCGGACTACTTTTTTTAATAATAATCCCACCGTGTGTCTCAATCAGCTCCCTAGTTCAGTAGTCAGGGCACTGATGAGGGTATCAGCCACATTCACTTTCATTATATACTGATTCACTACCTAGGGAGCTTGGGAGCTGATTGAAACGCAGGGCCAGTCTCACATGAGAACTCCGGTCTTGAACGCGTGATATCGCGTTGTTTCCTTGTCAGGTCTCGCGTGTGTTTGGTTGTGAAACAATAGGCTTGTTTGAGATGCGCCTAGCCTCGCCTGAAGTTCAGCCGAGAGTAGGCGGCTGCAGTGAGGGGAGGAGTGAAAAAAGTGCAGGCAAGACGGACAATTCTCCGTTCTCGTAGTGCATCAGACACCTGCGAGATCAAAGGCGGATATCGCGGGATTCACACTTGTGCACTGTGTTGCTGATAAACTGGATGTAATTTACGTTCTGTTGCTTTTAAATGAAAATAAACATAATGAACAATACACCCAAAGTACTTGTTATTTTTTTCCATTCGAAGGATGTGTGTATCAATCATTTTTATTTTAATTACAGACATGTTTTTATATATTTTTATAAATATGATAACAATCACATAACCCATAGAGAGATCGCACTGTCAGAGACTTTTGGAATATTCACACATAATTTATACGCATAAAATCATGGTATTAGTGTTTTAAAATCAAACATTTTAAAAGAGATCAATACATCACGGTTGTTTAAACCAATAAGCTTTAAGCTGTGTCGTCATCAAGTCGTTTCCCATCATGCTTTTGGTCAGCGCAGTCTGTGGAGAGGAACTGCGCTCGACTGCAGAATCCGACACGTCCGCCTTGCCCTCGCGAGAGGTTTTTGACACACGTCAGCATGACATCAGAGCAAGGCGGACCACCCTCGGACACATTTCTAACCGGCATGCATCTCGCGGTGATCACCGGTGATCGGTTCTGCGCAGAATTTGCTCATCTCAAACAAGCCTATAGTTTGCGTGCCAGACAGAGTTGTCGGCGATTCTTCCTATTGTAAAGTCATGCAGTGTGAAACCTTCTGTCGCCGATCCATCGTGCAGTTTGAACACAGCAGCGACTGAATGCTGGCCAAGATAGTCATGCAGTGTGAAAAGAACAGTGACCGACTGCTTTGAAAATCGTGCAGTCTGAACTCGACTGGCCCTGCGTCTCAATCAGCTCCCTAGCTCCCTAGGTAGTGAATCAGATCAGTGCCCTGACTACTGAACTAGGGAGCTGATTGAGACACACGGTGGGATTATTATTAAAAATAGTAGCCCGCATAAGCTTGAAATACGAATTGCCTGTGCGCTGATTTGCAGCGAAAACAATACAAAGAAAAGAAGAATATGGAGGAAATGTTTGGGGAGACGCAAAGTACAAGGATTGTGTGTTCTGCAATGACAGTTGGAGCTAAATACATAACTTTTCAATGTGCTGCTGTTGTGGATGGTCAAGCAAATGTTTGTGCTTTGTTTCTGTTTGATAGAATTGTAATGTTTATCTGAAACGAAGACATGCTTGCTGATATTGTGGTCTATAACTCCTCCCCGAACTCCCCGCTGCTCTGTATCTTGCTCTCTCATTGGCTGTCAGTCATCGCCGATGTAGTTTTCAGTCAGAGCACTTTTCACACTGCAGGATTTTGAATCGCCGACAGGTCGAGATATTTAGCATGCCAAATATCTCACGGGCGTCGGCGATTCTATCAGATCGCGTCTTTGCTCATTCACACTGCGTGATTGTCACTCGCGTGAACGAGCACCGATTTGCTTGTGATTTCGGGCATTTGTCGGCGATTTCTCAACCTGTCGGCGAGCCAAAATCGGGGCTAAAATCGTGCAGTCTGAACTCGGCTTTAAGTGCGACTCGAGTCCAAGTCGCAGACTCGAGTTTCCATCTCTGTTTGGAGCAGTCGGTCCCTCCTTTTAAAAATCTATTGAACACAGTGCTGGCAGAAATTTAATTTATTTGCTACACAAATTGTTTTACAAATGGTTTTGAAGTCTTAATTAGTTATTAAAATGCTCATGCTCTGTGGGAAATTACTGCGCTTTAATATGGAGGTTTCAGAACTATGGACAGTGAAAAATTCACATTATATTGATCAAAGATATTATTTTAAACACTAAATGATGATTAATGTACAGTATACAATGTGCAATTATTGTGGAGTTTGCAGTACATTGTAGTCCTAATATGTGCTAAAGACAGCCATTTTGTCAACCAATACACATTGTGACATTGTGGGAGTTTAAAAATATCGGAAAATACAAAAGATGGTCTGTCTAGTCCTTTCATTTGATACCTGCACTTTAACATGCTTTATTGTAATGTCCACAATTCTTTTTCACACTAAAAGTTATGGATAGTCTATACATAGGGATTTCCAACTAGATTCTAGATCAGTTATTGCTAATCTATACTTAAATCTCTAAATTGTTGCATTTCACATCACTACAAAAGTCTGCTGTATTTGGAAAACATTGTAAATGACAAACTAAATAACATGTCCAGAGAACATAATAATTTTAAAAATAAACTAGGTTAAAGATTGTTTGGACTGCTTTCACCAGCCACTGAAATGTATTGAAAGATGAAAGAAACAGGTAAGAATCATCTGAGGTGACAGTTTACAAATAATACTTTTAGCATGTTCTGTACGGAATAATTGTTTTCCAAGCTGAACTTGTTTATCAAGTCCACAGTATTTTTCCATATTGGATCCAATATATCCAACATCTGAACATTTCTGCTTCCATTGAGCTAAGACTTTAGCATGGTGTAGCTAAAATATAGGCCTATATACACACGCGCGCGTTTTACACGTGGCTATGAAACGTTTTAGAAGCAGAGATGTACAGCTCACAAACGTCCTTAGCATCAATCATGAATTTGAAGACGGTCCCTCAAAGATCGCTGACATCGCAGCCTCCATGCAGCATCCAGCATTTGTCACAGAGAACAGCGCTTTATCCGCTCTTGAAAAACGTCTGCTTCTGCAAAAAAGGTGTTGTAGCTTATTGTCATAATGATCAGTATTGATAATTAACCCAAATTATCCTTTTTAAATACATTTTCAAAGTTCGAATGATCGCATGTGAAACCAACTTTACATCATTCATTTTAGGTTCTGTTTACACCTGTTCACTTCATGCGTTTTCTCTGATCAGAAAGCTATCTGATTTATCAAAACGATTCCATTTATTGACCACCTATATGTGTCTCCGCAAAACGAATATAAATCTGATCTTCAGTTCCCGCGATATATGCAGATTTAATAGAAACGTCACCGAAAGCAACAGATGAGCTGCATTTTATTGATCATCAGCTAATTTCAAAATCAAAGACCACAAAAGGAGAGAGAGAGCATCATCAGCACTGGTAAGATCATTTTAGTCTCATTACTTTTAATGAAAATGATTGTGTTTTGACCGTCTACGTCCTACTTTCACTTTCAATTTTGCGGCGGTTTGTGAGTCAGTTTGCTGAGAGACTCATCTGCGGCTTTAAATAATTTATTTTTAGCATTTTTGGAGGAGTAAAATTTGCATGTGTTTTTAACATCCAGATAAATTTTATACTTGTTCAGTTTTGACTGGATTGAGTCTCAGACCACCTCCTGAAGTGGTTTGAGTGATCGGATTAAATCCGCCTCGAATGCGTTTCGGAGGGCATTTACACATGGGGCCTCATTTATAACCGTTACGCACAAAACATGCCCTGAAAGACGCGTACGCCACTTCCTACGCAAAAGATGGGATTTATAAAAACAAACCTGACGGGAAAATTTGCGCACCTGCACGCAAACTCTGACCCATCTGTACGAACTCTTTTAGAGAGAGAAAAGGAATGAAGTAAACAGAACGATTTTAAACTCTATTTTGATTTTTATATTCACATTTAGGGTGAATTGCCCTAAAGTGGGACACTGCCTAATGTGGGACACCTAAGGTTTAGTGTTTGTAGGTCCCGCATAAATACATGAATGTCAATGAAACTATAGGTTATCTGAAGCTGTGATGCCATGTGATCAAAATCACATAGCCTCTCAAATGTCCAGTCATATATGAGACTGTAGCAATCATCAAAAAGGAAGGACCTTGTGTGAAAGCCACCCAAAGCTCAATGACATAGAGTTTTGGCAAACTTGATATTAAGGAGTATAAATTAATTTTAAACAAAAAAAAACATGATATCTTTTGGCCTAATGTGCTTATGAAATGTATGTCCATCACAAAATACTATAACATTGTATGTGTAAACTATATATTTTATATTTTTATCAAATGTCCTAGTGTCCCACTTTAGGAAATGTGGTTTCAAAAAGTGGGACAGTATGATTCGCCTAATGTGGGACAGTACTTCAGTCAGTCAAAAATGTGTGGTTGGTCATGGTTTGTGGGACAAAAATGGTTATTTACAGTGTTTTAGTGTTGCTGTGCAATAATAGAATGATTTTGTGTGTTTGTTGTTTAGTAAAATAGAAAACATTAGGCCAAATGGTCTTAAACATTTATGCAGTTCACAACATTTTCATGAATTTTGATTCGAGGTTAAATCTAGCCTAAAGTTTGTTTAAGGTTTTTTAAATTATTTTTTTCTCCAGGTTGCAAGATTTTATATTTTGCCTTCATATAACCCTAGGCTATGCCTGTTGAAGAGAACAGTGAAGAATTCTGACTGTGCAACTCTTTTCTATATATAACATAACATAGCCTATGAAAATAGTTGCCTAATGTCTTTACAATAAATGCATTAAAACTATTATATTGTATTATTTATCTGATGATGTTCAATTACCAATCAATCCATCCATAACCAAGAGAATTACTAACTTAGGAAGATTTTTACTATTCTGCATGAATCAAATGATTTTGGCCTTTTATCATAGACTTTGGCCTTTTCATAGACCTTTTATTATTATGATTATTATTATTATCATCATTATTATTATTGTCATCATTATTATTAATATCATCATCATAAATTTTGGCCTTTTATCACAGAATTTTCAGTGTCCCACATTAGGGACACAACTGTCCCACATTAGGAAGCACCAGATTGTTTTAGACGACTAGCACTAAGAGCACTAATATGTCTATAATTTCTTTTATGAATGTGTTATCTCCATTTTCTCTTTTGATTTGATTAGGAGACATCCTGGGGTTTTTAAAATGGTATTGTGTGTGAATTTAATGTTTTGACTACAAATCGCAATATGTCACAGAAGTCTGAAATGCAAAAAATGTCCCACATTAGGGCAATTCACCCTACATTAATATTCCACTTTCATTAATGGCGATAAGCACTGAAATTACGCAGAATTTAAACAAAAATTATATGAATTTAGATGGATGTGCTATTTTTGATCACTTTATCTGTGACACACTGTTTTAAAGAAGCAAGAAGTGACAGGTGCACAATAATTCCTCTTTAAACTAAACTGCAGACCTTATGTTATGACTAATATTTTAGTGAGAACGATGATCAGTGATGCACACTTACACTGCTGGATTCGAACAGTCCATTGTCCAGTTTGAATAGATCCAATGATAATAGCCTACTGTACAACTGCATCTGTTGATGTCGTGTGAAGGCATCTTCAAACAATTATGTAAAGCAGTGGCTATTGGCACTAAGATGCAATAGATGCTATTTACACTCAGTGAAAATAGCAATATATTCTATTTACACCATGTAAAAGTATCAGTTCTTTTCAGTAAAAGTGAATAGTAAATAGATGCTATCTATAGGTTTTTTATGTTGGCAGATACTATTTGCACCTCAGTGTTTTTGTACATTAACAGGATGCAATAGTGTGTATTATAGAGTGTAAATGATTATATTTATTAAAATGATTAAATGGATGCTGCCTTAGGATAAATCTCCCTACACCTTCCCCTACTCATATAAACACTTTTAATATTATTAAACACTCATTCACAGTTTATTTCCACTTTTAGAATATTTTCATTTTTATTAAAAATAAATGTGAGCTTTGCAAAAGGTGGATTCGAACCCGCGTCGATCGCGTTAAAAGCCAGAACTCTGATCCCTACTCAGATTTGCTATGCTACTGAAGACATTAAATTCTTCCTGTCTTTTTAAAAAACTGACTGGGATTTAAAGGGATTTTTGCGCAACTTCGGATGAAATCTACAGAAAGTTTTATAAATGAGGCCCCAGGATGATCTGATGTGATTATCACACCATTTGGTAACAATACATATTTGTAGCATGATGTATTTTTGTATTGCTTGTTTGTTTACTGGACATTTGTAATTTGTTCTTATTTTTTATCATTTCTCCCTCTGAAGTCTGAACTATCATGATATTAATCTCAGTGACACATTGTCATGTCCAGGTCATGATGAGCATCTGATTGTCTTCAGTGACACAAAGATCCCAGTGCTGATCTGTTTTCAATGGCAGTTTATCTGCAATAGTGTCAAAGAAGCAAGGAAAGGACTCTCTCTCTAAGATGAGTCTCTTAGAGAAACAGAGGTAAGACTGCAGCTGTTTTCACACAATCATTTTAAATACTAATGAAGTTTACTTTTTAAGTGAAGAACAAAACCTTTTCAACAAGGAGCATTTTCTCTCACCTTTGCCATGTCAAGTACTGTGCAAATCTATGTAAAACTATGTAACCAGTGAGGATAATTCTTGTGTGTAACATTTTTGAAGAGGTGCACATCAGGCTACATGCAGCCTATGCCGTAGATACTGTGTACACTCAACACAGAAGTATAAATCAATTTTGTTAAACTGGACTTAAACTATGCAAACAATTTGCATGTGAATCCTCTTTAAATGAGACTGAAGTATCTCTTGTAATAGTGTTTTCTCTCTGTTTTTGTGTCATTAGTATAAGATCAGGCTCACATGTGTCCAGCTCTGTGTCTCTGAAGAGTGACCAGTCAAAAGGAGTGGTACCAGACTTCAGTGAGGAAAAACCATCGTCTGAAAGGTACTGTATTTCATGTGTTTTTTGTTTTTACTGCATTAGCTATTTTTCCCCATTAAGATATGTGATAAAAAATGATAAATAATAATAATAATTCACAGAACACAATGTCTGCTGTTGCTTTATTGATCTGGCGTTTCTTTCCAGTAATACGACTACACAGATAACCACTAGAAGGCATAAATTCACTTTGAAAATCGATCTTGCAATCGATGTTTTGCAATCTATGTCTTTTAATCTATCCGTAGTCACAGAAGCACAAATGCATAACTACACAGCATTTGCAAGATTAAACATTAAATCTTTTCAAATGAGCCCAAAGAACCTCCTGTAGCACAGTGTTTTTTTTTTCTTTTTCTCACTGTTCTTTGTGTCATTAGTGTAAGATCAGGCTCACATGTGTCCAGCTCTGTGTCTGTGAAGAGTGACCAGTCAAAAGGTGTGGTACCAGACTTCAGTGAGGAAAAACCATCGTCTAACAAAAGGTATTCCATGTGTTTCTTATTGTTGGACATATAGATGGTTAGAAAATAAATAAACATTTATATTAAAATATTTCAGCAAATATTCACTTCAATTAAATGTTTGATTAATTCTCAAAAAGACAATTTACAAACAGTAGTGCTTTAAAAACCTAAAGGTAGCACAAAAATTATTTCATGTGAATAATAATTATATATATTTTTTATTTTCTGTTTAATTTTGGTTAAGTGACAAAACGTCTCAGGTTACGTATGTAACCATAGTTCCCTGAGAACAGGGAACGAGACTCTGCGTTGAACAGAACGCATTGGGGAACCGTCACGTGACCCAGGTGTCGAAAGCACTATCCAACAACTCCAATTGCTATTGGCCGGCGACAGCCTATGACGTCATACGGCGCGACCCGGATGTATAAAGGGAGCACCTGGAGAGACAGTCACTATCTTATCGTCTTGAGGGACTGTTCTGAAGGCAGGCAACCTGAAGCATGGCAAAGGAACGCAGAGTCTCGTTCCCTGTTCTCAGGGAACTATGGTTACATACGTAACCTGAGACGTTCCCTTTCGAAGGGAACTCCACTCTGCGTTGAACAGAACGCATTGGGGAACGATATACCCACGCCGCCATGCTGGAGGGGAGTGCCTGCCAAAAAATATGGCTGAGGCAAAGACCTCAAGGCAGTTCTCAAACTGCCCAGCAACTCCCCCTCGGGTCACACCAGGCTGTCAGTGACAGCATTCCCTTTGGCCAACAGCCCAAGCTGACCTTCCCACAGGCTTCTACCTTTCTCTTTTAACAAATAGAGCCTAGATAAACGCTAAGGCGTCTAGAACCCAATTTTCTTGTGAGAAAAGTGGTTCCTTTAAGGGAATGTGGCCAAGGAACCAAAGGGAACCTCGGCCAGTCACTCATGAGGGGAGCAAGGTCACCCTCATTGCCACCAGGGAGGCCGACCTGGTCTTCTCAGGGAACAGACTCAGTTCAGGCCAACCCTGTCTGAATACAGAGCCTCTAAAACGCATTCTTCAGGAAGAAAGTAGGTAAGAGTGACTGCAGAAAGGCAGAAACCAGCTCAGACCAACGCATAGAGACGGGCATCCTGGAGAGCAGAACTCAGCTGAGTGCTATGAACCCTCATATCGAGGGGAGATAATCCGCTCACCTAGGATCTACCCAGTGCTTAATTAACGCACTGAGGAGGCTGTGCGCTGAAAACCCTGAAAAGTGGAGCACAAAACAGCCTGGGGCTGACGCTTAAGACAGGGCCTGATCAAGGCCGAACCATCATAATCAGCTTAGGGAGCTAAGCACTATTACAAACCCCAAGGGGAAGCGCAGAGCTCACCTAACAGGTAGACTATACCAAGAGCACATACTCATGGAGGCCCGAGAGGGGCTACAACATGACAATAGTTCTATATACATAAAGACAGAAGTAAACTTCAGAAAGAGGCCTTTCTCTTTTGTTTCTGGTAAAGCCATTCTGAACATCTGTCTAAGCCGGCGGCAGACAGACAACTTCCATGGCAGCAATAGAAAGCTGCACAGTGCTCTTATGATAATCCACCCAACACAATCTGACGAGCAGTGTACTCAGTAAAAGCACCTTTTACTCTTTAAGCAAGAGGAGTACAGCGTACGCCAACACGTATTAAGGAAGGCCTGGAAGGCCTATAACCTCAACAGACACGTGGCATCAGCTCGTGGCAGTGTTTAGGTCCCAAGCCTCGTAAACAGCCCACAAAAGAGGGGGTTGAATCTACCACTTGGGCCCCTGGCCAACGAAAGTGTATAGAAATAGTTCTCAGAGAGAAATACACCTAAACAAACACTAGTGTATCCAAAAAGGGCGGCCCGCAGGCTTAGCATCCTTCAGGACACACGGCGTAAGTCTCGTGGCCGTTTCCAGGAGCTTAAAGATCCAACCTAGGCTCTAGGTGGCTCTTAGCTCAACTAGAATCATCGACTCAGAGAGGCAACAAAAGGCTAAACCAAACCTCAGTATCCACCCAACACAATCCGACGAGCAGTGTACTCAGAAAAGCACCTTTTACTCTTTAAGCAAGAGGAGTACAGCGTACGCCCATACGTATTAAGGAAGGCCTGGAAGGCCTATAACCTCAACAGACACATGGCATCAGCTCGTGGCAGTGTTTAGGCCTCAGTAAGGTTTCACTACTGACATCTCATCCAGAGCCGCACAGAAAAACACAATCTGTGCCAACATGTAAACTAAAAAGGAGGCCTGAAGGGGCCTGCCGATTCAATGACACGTGGCTTCAGTTCGTGAATTTCCAGGGAACCAAGCTACAGGGAACCAGCTCTAACCCAATAAACTATGGGAAGCTAACTGCTACCTGTGCTAGGCTACACTTTCCAAACAGGCAAAGTACCCTAAGTTTTGTGACTAAAGGGAACCATACACAACCAACATGGCTTAAGGGAGGCTAGTTGAGCCTGCTACCTCAAACAACATGCTGCAGGGCCTGAAGCAGTGTAAAAACCAAAAACAGTATGTGAGCAAACTGAAATCTATTACACAGCAGTATAAAACTATTGCTAATTAGAAGGAGGCTGAACAGTCTAGCCTACAATCACCGTTATATGCAATATAGCTGATAAACAGATAACTGAAAGGGAGCTGACAGATACTAACTTTTCTCAAAAAGTGATCTAGCTACCCTGAGTATGCAATCCAACAGGTGATGCACTCAGTAACACTGGGGAAAGGATTCACCAAACACTTACATAGAGGCTGCTTTTAAGAAGGCCTACTATCATAAGCGGGTGCCAACCTGTGGCAGCATATCAAGCTCACATACCAAATGTAGGGCAAACGTCTAGAACTCAAAGGAAACTTTGAAATACATGCCATTTGACAGAGAGAAAAAATAAAATCATTGCTACAGATTCTCAAATCTGTTCCAAGCCTTAGAGGACAGAGCTAAAATGCTGGCAACTCAAACTTGAAAATATCAAGTGGCTCGGAAGAAAATATTTTTTCCTCTCAGCATGAATGTTCTAGAGAGTGGGGCCTAGCAACATTAATAGCATAAACTTATCTACGCAAAGATAAGGGCCTACCACCTGAGAAACAGCATCAGGTCTCTAACAAAGCAGTCTAAAAACCTAGCTGTTACACTCATTGTTGCACCTACATAAGCAATGGGATAATCTGGGCAAAAAATTCAGCCACTCCCTCAGGAGAAGGCCAAAAACTAAAATACATATGGGAATTATTTATACATACACCATACATACACTTAGTTCTAGCCTGGCCAAAAACATACAGGCCTATTCAAAATAACAGGCGCTATAATCAGCCTGATCTCTATCTCGAAATTTCAAATAAGAAATACAGCAAAGATCACAGCTATCGCGCTGGGCGGCCGGTTAGGACCACCACAAACGCATAAACTGAAGTGATGAGTGCCAGTTCGAACTACACTGAAAAATAGTCGAACGGCAAAACATACAGAGAGAAAACTGAACAGCAGCCATTCTGTGGCTCGCTCAGTCAGTCTCAACACTCCAGTTTTTGCCCAAAAAAAAAACCCCATAATCATTATTACTGTTACACACCCAGGAAATAACACAGGAATAAAAACAAGGTCGAACATTTAAGCGATTAAATCAGACCTTGTCTTACCTTCCCGCGGCTCGAAGACCAGAGATTCCTTCCTCGTTCTTTCAAAAGAGAAGAATGATATCCCCGGTTCCAAAAGCCTCACGAACCTTTTCACTATCAAGCCAGAAGGCGGGCCTACAGAAAAAGCTTTATCATGGGCCGGCCACCGGCCTGACTGTTCAAAGGTGTTATCCTGAACGTGCACAGATTTTAGATAGGGGATAATGGGCATATGGCCTAACAACTCCCTCGGGAGGAGGCCAGAACTAGGAACTATACCACCTAATAAGGGATAGTATACATAAGGTTATGTAAATAACACACCTAACCTAGCTCTAGCCTAGCCGCTAAGCTACGGGCCTTCTTACAGGGCCACAAGCCTAGTGAAGCCCGGGCTTCACCTCCAAATCTCATGGATAAGAGAAAGAAAGTGAAGCTCACAAGCAAACAATGTCAGGCGGCCGATTAAGACCGACCTAAACATTTACATATTAACTGAAGTGACAAATGCTATCAACTTCAGTCTGCCCATCCCCTAATTTTCTTGACTACATGCTCAAACCTATACAGGAAAATAAGGTCTTATTTTAAATGAATAAAATATAGACCCTCCTGCGGCTGAAAAACCAAAAACTCCTAATGCTCCTTTTTTTTACATGAAAGGATGGAATCTAAGGTTCTTTTAAGCCTAAAAGATCCTCTTACTATCAAACAGAAACAGCGGGCTGATAGAAATAATGACTATGGGCCAGCCATCAGTCTGACCATAAGAAGCATCTGAGCATGATATATGTCCATACATATATACACATATACACATCTATATACAAACATGTATATAAGCATACATATATATATACATATATATATATACACACACAGGAGGTGGAAGAAGAAGAGGAGAGAGTAGATATAAATCATCCTATAGCTGGGGGATCGATTACAAACGCAACAGTGTTTACAATCGATCACCCGTCTCACTCTCTCTTCCTCCCCCTCCCGTCTGTCTGGGTTCAGATACAAAACTGAATGGCTAGGGGTTTTTCCATGCCTTCCCGATCTCAAACACGGAGATCAAACGAAGGAATGGAAAGTATGGAAGCTGCCGTATTAATAGACAGAAAGGAACCGCTCGTCAAGCCGTCCGCGCGCGGCCCTTTTCCTAACGCGCTCTCCCGGCAGCTGCAGCCCGCCGAGAAGCGCGTCCCAAACACACAGCAGCTCGCATACAACCAGCCAGAGGAGCGCTCGCCACCGGACGCGATGACGTCAAACACGAACGTCATCGTCATCCACTCGTTCTCGCCCGCCCCGGGGAAGTTAGAGAGAATAAAACTTTCTCAAACTTCCCAACGAGCTCATCTGCGAGCCCTATGATTGCAGCCACCGTTAAGCCTCAGCACAAACAGGGGCCAGAACCAACAGGCAATGATGCAGACAGCTCTTCCCTCGGGAAGAGTGACAAACGAGAACAGCGTAAACAACAGACAAACATACAGCAGTGCCCTCAAGCACTGTGTATGCGTGCTCCTCTCCAGACAAAAAACGGCCAGAAAAATATGTATATCAAGTGTCAAATTTTTCCCTGGGACACAGATAAACACATTTCATGAACGTTTGTAAGGCATATATTAAAACCCCTACCGGAGTTGGTTATAGATGCAATCAGACAGAACAGGACCGAAAGACGAAAAAGATAGTGACTGTCTCTCCAGGTGCTCCCTTTATACATCCGGGTCGCGCCGTATGACGTCATAGGCTGTCGCCGGCCAATAGCAATTGGAGTTGTTGGATAGTGCTTTCGACACCTGGGTCACGTGACGGTTCCCCAATGCGTGTCAATGCAAAATGTATTTTTATTCACCAGCTTCTGTGTTCTTTGCTTATAGGACAGAAAATATTACATTTAGAAATTTAGTTTTTACTTAAACATATACTTAAATAGATCCTACACTTCAACAGTGTGAACTTAAACTGCTAAAGCTTCTTTTTTCTTTTTTTAAATGCTCACAATTTCTGTAATATTTTGTCTGAAAATGCAGTATTTAATTGTATTGGCCAGCAGGCTTCAATTAGATTCAGATGGCCAGACTCACAGGGAACACAAGAATTTCAAGGACAATCTCCTGTCTATCTTCCAGGTAGTAAAACTCATTTTCATGTCTACAATTATATCACCAAAACAGGTTGCTGAACAATGTTTGTTGTAAAAAAAAAAAAAATACCTTATAGAATTTTTTTTAATTATTATTTTAAAAAATGGAAGCTAGTTAACATGTTTCTCTCTTAACTTGTTTCTTTCACATTTTGTGTTTGCATTGTGTGAAGGATCTTGAAAGCAAAATAATCACATTTCTAAAGAATGAGCTGGAAAAGTTCAAGAAAATATTACAAAAAGAAAACCCACAATACTTTGTGAAGGACTTTAATGAGAATCAATGCAGTATCAAAGAAGCAGCTCTTGATCTCACACTACACTACCTGAGAGCGTTGAAGCAAGATGAAGCTGCTGATACTCTAGAAGGTAAGAGACTCAAATTACTAAAATTGTACATACGCGCAAAAGCTAGATTCTGCGTACGCACAAAAAAAATCAGATTTATAAAACCATGCGTACGCTAGAACCTGCGCACAAATCCCTTTATAAATCCCAGTCAGCGGAAGATTGTGCGATCTCCACCCTGTGTCCTCCCCGAAATCACCATATATGGAGCTTACAACGCCTAGTTTTACTATGCATAACCTCATCTGCATATAATTTCCATAAATATTCCCATCCACGTGACACCACGGTTAACACCGTCAAAGGTACAAGACATTGGAAAATATTAGATATGGACTATAAATGCAATTTGTGCCACACATTATATTGATAAAGATCATCCAATATCCTCTTTATGTTTTAGAATAAATATATCAAAATATCCATAAAAACAAAATTGTATAAAATACTTCAGATAAAGGTTTTAGAATAGAGTTGATTCATTCATTTCCACTGGCCAGTTATTATTTTAATAGTTTTAAACAATTCAAATCAAATTTATGCAGTTTTGCTGATAAGGTGAACATATCTTTTAGGAAGTTTATAGGCTATTTTTAGTGGAAACAGATCGGCCTACTTATTTATTGCAGTGTAAATACAATTGTCTGACTCGGCACATCACTGACAAAGTATTTTAAAAAGAAACATGCAAATCTTACCGTTTTCCTCAAATTATATCCTTCAAATGGTAATTGTTTGAAGATCCTTCACACGACATCAACACCTCCTGCAGCTGTGGTTGTACAGTAAGATATTATTGGACCTATTCAAACTGGACAACAAACCGTTCGACCACCAAATCCAGCAGTGTCTTCCATAATATCTAAGTTAAGTGTGCATCACTGATCGCCATTCTCGAAAAAATATTTTGTCATAACATCTGCAGTTTAGTTTAAAGAGGAATTATTGTGCTCCCAGCGCTCCTCGCTTTCATTAAAGCAGCGTGTCACTGGAAAAGTGATTGAAAGTAGCACATCTACTATCTCAATTCATATCACTTTTGTCTCCAGAATGTGCGTACGCATGGCTCAAAGTTTGCTTAAAGGTGCTCACATTCTCCCGTCAAGTTTGTTTTTATAGATCACAACCTTTGCGTAGGAACTGGCGTTCACACGTTTCCAGCCCCGTTTTATGCGTACGCACGCTTTGTAAATGAGACCCCAGGTCCTCTCTCATCCTCCACTGTTGTCACTCCCTTTTTATGTTTCCGGATCTCCTCCGTGAGAGATTCGAGACCGGTGCAATTTGCAGCTGACGCTTGTTAACACTCGCACCACTGGCCTCGCACTGTTCCCTCACGGCTCTCGCCCGCCACGCTCGTCACATACCCCTATCACCCTTCGCAGGCCGGGGAGTACCCACGAGACTGCGCTCTACTCCCTGGGGGGCCAGTCTCGTTGGCCGCAGCACCACAGACGAGACGAGAGAAAAGGAGACGGAAGCAAAGGGAGCGTCAGACGAGAGAGGGAAGAGAGGAAAAAAAATTCTTGGTCCGGTACCTGGACCCACTGACGCTCGGCCCTCAGCCAGCCGAGAGGCTCTTCCTCGTGGTGCCATGCGATGGTACTGGATGCTTGGTGGACAGCTCGATCCTCCTCTGCCCCCTGGCGGCCGGCAGCGAGTCCCCCGTTCCCTGCTCCTCTCCTTCATGCCGAATGGTAGCTGCCTCTGGCAGCCACTCGCGGTCTTCAGTCTTCCGCGCTGCCCAACCTCCTCAGCACCACAATCCCCTCAGCAGCGAGGTCTCTCCAACAGCATGTCCCTCCTTCCTCCTGGGTTTCGGCACCAATGTAGTAATGTTAGTTGATACAGGAAGAAGGAGGCAGGAACCGGTGAACATTAAACATAACTTTAATAATATTCAAAATAAACAAACAACATAATGAAAGTAATACTGGCAGTCCCTCACAGACGATTGGTGGCCACACAAACATAATAAAAACATAAAGTAAAATCCAGGCCTTGTCCTCTCTCTTGTCCTTCAATGTCATCGCTCCCCTTTTATGCTTCCAGACCTCCTCCGTGAGAGATTCAAGAACGGTGCAACTTGCAGCTGATGCTTGTTAACACTCGCGCTGTTCCCTCACGGCTCTTGCCCACCCTGCTCGTCACAGTTAGATTGTCACTTACAAATGTAGACTGAAACTATCTATAAAACTATAAATTGGGACTAAAACTATATTTTTGTTCCTTTGTTTAGATGAACTGTTCTTCATTCATCAGCTAAAATGTAACATAAAGAAAAAGTATCAGTGTGTGTTTGAAGGAATTGCAAAGCAAGGTGACTCCACACTTCTGAATAACATCTACACAGATCTCTATATCACTCAGGGTGGCAGTGAACAGGTCAATAATGAACATGAGGTAATGCAGATTGAAGCTTCCTGGTGTCATCAATCAAAAGAGATTCCGATTGAATGCAAAAATATGTTTGATGCACCTGAACAAGACAAGGAGATCAGAACTTTACTGACGAAAGGAGTTGCTGGAATCGGAAAAACCATCTCTGTGCAAAAGTTTGTTCTGGACTGGGCTGAAGGAAAAGAAAATCAAGATATCAGCTTCATATTTCCTCTTCCTTTCAGAGAGATGAACTTAAAAGAGAAAGAAAAAATAAGTTTGATGGATCTTATAACTCACTTTTTCACAGAGACAAAAGGACTGAACCTTACAAGAAGGAATAATTTCAAAGTCCTGTTCATCCTTGATGGATTGGATGAATGTCGTTTTCCTCTGAAGTTTGATGGTAATGAGACGTGGCGTGACATATCATCACCGACCTCTCTGGATGTTCTCCTAACAAACCTCATCAAGGGAAATCTGCTTCCTTCTGCTCTCATCTGGATCACCACCAGACCAGCAGCTGCCTGTAAGATTCCTCCTGACTGTATAGACCGAATGACAGAGGTCAGAGGGTTTAATGATGCACAAAAGGAGGAGTACTTCAGAAAAAGGTTCACAGATGAGAAAATGGCAAAAGAAATCATTGATCATGTTAAAAAATCAAAGAGTCTCTTTATCATGTGCCACATCCCAGTCTTCTGCTGGATTTCAGCCACTGTTCTCCAGAACATTTTGGAAAAAAAAAATAATAATGATGTGAAAAACAATCAGGCTGATGACACCTCTAAAACACTGCAGGAATCAAATACTGAAGACACTCCCAAAACTCTGACACAAATGTACACACACTTTCTCCGCTTTCAGATCCAGCAGAGCAGAAGAAAGTATGATGGAGAATACACACCAGATGTTTCCTGGGATAAAGATGCCATCCTTTCACTAGGAAGACTGGCATTTCATCAGCTGGAAAGAAACAACCTGATCTTCTATGACACAGACCTGGAAGCCTGTGGTATTGACGTCTATAAGGCATCAGTGTACTCAGGCATGTGTACCCAGATCTTTAAGGAGGAAACAGGGATCATTCTTGGTACCATGTACTGCTTTGTTCACTTGAGCATTCAGGAGTTTATTGCAGCCCTTTATGCAAATATGTTTCTAGACATCAACAAAAAAAATATGTTTGATCAAGAGTCTACAGAACAGGAAAACAATAATGAAACCATGATTGATTTGCTCAAGATTGCAGTGGACAAGGCGCTCAAGAGTGACAATGGACACCTGGACCTTTTCCTTCGCTTCCTCCTTGGTCTGTCACTCCAGTCCAATCAGCGACTCTTAAAAGGTCTGTTGACACAGCAAGATGGTAATGACCAGAGCAAAGAGGTAATAGTTCAGTACATCAAGCAGAAATTAGAAGATAATCTGTCTCCAGAGAGATCCATCAATCTGTTCTACTGTCTGAATGAACTGAATGACCAAACTCTGGTGAAAGAGATATAGACCCACCTTAGCAAAGGAAGTCTCTCATCTGCTGACCTTTCACCTGCCCAGTGGTCTGCTTTGACCTTTGTATTATTGACATCAGAGGAGGAGCTGGAGGACTTTGAGCTTCAGAAATTCAAGAAATCAGACGAGTGTCTCATTAGATTATTAGCAGTCATCAAAGCCTGCAAAAGAGCTCTGTAAGTCATTTAATACAAATATATAACATACATTTAATAACATTTATATAATAACATTATATAGAAAAATGTATTGTATGTGTTCCACCTAATTCTGTGATTTATTTCCCTTGTAGGCTAAATGATTGTAACTTAACAGACAAAAGCTGTTCAGCTCTGGCTACAGTTCTTGGATCAGAGACCAATCTGAAAGAGCTGAATATGAACAATAATAATCTGCAGGATTCAGGAGCGAAGCTGCTCTGCACTGGACTAGAGAACTGGAAACTGGAAATACTGAGGTAAGATTTGTAACAATTGACAAAAAATATTTTCTTTTTTATATATTCTTAAAGAGTACACCCAAAAATGAAAATTCTGTCATTAATTACTCACCCTCATGTCGTTCCACACCTGTAAGACCTTCATCCTTCTTCGGAACACAAATTAAGTTATTTTTGATAAAATCTAATAGCTTAGTGAGGCCTGCATTGCCAGCAAGACAATTAACACTTTCAATGCCCAGAATATCACATATCAGTTTTTCTCGCGAGTTTGCCCATCACAAGCATTAGACGCGCATCTCCACGCAGCAGATCATTTGTGTGTGTGACGGATGGATTCCCGCCGCTGTTTTGACACCTTTAAACATTTTATAAGCTCTTTACGGGTTCCCAGCTGGCCAAAATACCATCATATGCAGGCTACACACACACACACACAGACACAAGTGCATTTACCTCAGCACACACCATTGTTTTGGATAAGTTCAGTAAGTTCCATCTCAAAGTAGGCAATACGTCATAAAATCCGACCAATCAGGTTGTGAAAGTATCCCTATGCCTTTAGGTTTGGTATATTTTAGTTCGGTGATAAAATTGCCAATCTGAGCGCTAATTGGACCAGGACTAAATGTTTTTTTTTTCTTCTTTGGTGCGGACAAAACAAGCCAAACGAACCGAACTACAAGTGTGAACACACCCTGTCATGTTTGGTGCGATTAAAACGAACCCTGGTGCAATTGCTCTGTTAGTGCGGTTCATTTGGACGTGTGAACACTGCCACCCGAACCCTGGTGTGCACCAAACAAGCGGACTGAGACCGCTGAAAAGATGGGTCTTGGACCACTTCCAAACGAACTCTGGTGCGGTTGGAATGATATATGAATGCAACACGGACCAAAGACAAGTAAACAAACCAAAAACAGGAAGATGAGACCCTGAAATGGACAGAATCCTCATGCACATTGGTTTTTCTCACCATAGTCGTGAGTTTGCCCATCACAGGTATCAGACGCGTGTCTCCACGCAGCTGATTGTCCAAGCATTTACCTCAGCACACAGCATTGTTTTGGATGTTCAGTAAGTTCCGTGTCAGAATAGGCAATACGTCATAAAATCCCAAAATGGTTGTGAACATATCCCTTGGTATCTTTTGGTTTGGTAATAAAATTGCTGAATGCTAAATCGGATCAGGACTATATGTTTATATTTCTTCTTTGGTCCGGACCAAATGAACCAAACGAACTGAACTACAAGTGTGAACACACCCTAATGTTAACTAATGAATATTGTGCATTTTCCCCCTTACTACTATTTTTTTTTTATTGGCTGTTATTAATAATTTTAATGGAAATGGAATCGTTTGGCAGAACCAGAATCAGAACCGGAAAATTTCTTTCCCAACCCTAGTGATAATGTTCTTTGATCATTTAAATGGTCTTGCTCACTTTCTGTGTGTAATTTATTCACTGTTTGAATAACTGTGAAACTATGTAAGTGTTATATAATTAGAAACTTAGAATTTTTTTTAATGAAATGATCACAAATTTAAAAAAAAGTCGTATTCAAAATATTTTATGACATGACACCCATATCTGGTAATTGCCTAAAAAGGTGGGTTTATAATGTGTGTCGGCCCAGAGGCTGTTGACCTTGTTAGCCCTGGCTCGCACAGGCTCCAAAGTGAAAAAAGCAGACACTAGTACAACAAGCAATGGAGTACAGCATTACAGGTGGTAGATTAGAACAAAGATACTATGAATCATTAGGGATTGTTCTGGTAAGTAAAAGGTTTCCAGTTATGGTAATGCCAGTTTTGTCCATGTTTTATTTATTTATTTATTTACTGAGTGGAAAGAGTAGGTTTATAGATAGTATACATTTAGATATAATCTGAGTAATGACAGTTAAAACTATGTTGATATAAAATCTGACCCAGGGTAGTATGTAGATTATGAATAATAATAGATCAAGAGTGGATCCCTGATGCAGCTAAATGTTAAATTTTCATTTGTGTTCTAGACTTTCAGACTGCAGTATCACAGAAGAAGGTTATAAAGCTCTGGATTCAGCTCTGAGATCAAACCCTTCACACCTGATAGAGCTGGATCTCACAGGAAATGATCCTGGACAATCAGGAGTGAATGAGCTTGATGATTTACTACAGGATCAGAACTGTCAACTCAAGACACTGAGGTTAGACATGATCAAATAATATAAAATAAATGATATGCAGGCAATTTATTTATCTAAAGATTATTTCACTAATACAAAATGAACCTTTTCACACAAATAGTCAAATGTTATTTTTCCTTAGATCAAGATTAGGAATTTATTTGAATCCCACTTCGTCTTCTTATTGGCAGGTTTTTGGGTCCTGATGCAGAAGAAGCCTGTCAGTTTGTGACTGGAATTGTGGGTAAAAACCTGTTACTCCTGAGAGAGCTGAATCTGAGTGGACATGAACTAGGAGACACACGAGTGAATCAGATCGCTGCTCTACTGCAGGATAAACACTGTAAACTCAACACACTGATGTGAGTATTTCACATGGTTTTATACTTTACAAAACAATTGATATTACATTTTTAAAGTCTAATATAAGACTGTCATTGCTCTTTAACATATTAGAGAATTGAGATTAAAGGTGGTACAGAGGATGTTTTGTTTTATACATTTTTGCAATATTACTTCTTTACTAACTGATGAAAGAGTATTTATTAGGTGCACTGAAAGTAATAATATTAATATACATCATCTGTGCATGAGGTAGGGCCTTAAAAAATCAGCCAATCATTTACGCGATCATCGCGTAAACGATTGGCCCTCTGGCTTGTCAATCACTGCCATTGTGAGAGACGTGCGCGGATTGGCCCTCTGGCTTGTTAATCACTACCATGACGTTCCTTGTGAGAGATGCGCGGCTGCGTGCTCTAGTAACTTTCCACACTCCGCATACAATGTTTTTGTCAGGAGACAGGAGTAACAACTGCAGATTATGAGTCACCTGCGGTGAGTCCGACATAATGAATCCACGGCTTTAGGTCGCGCACACACTTAATGATTGTAAGGCCGATTATGAATGTAAATTGATACTTATGACTGATCGCGCTCAAACGCGTCCAGTCAGAGCCAGTTGCGTTCAGTCTGCGATTACAGTCGGTGTTCAAATTCCTTGTGAAAGTATATAAATCTGTTTCAGGAGCAGGAAACAATCGCTGTATGTTGAGCACAGTCTTAGAATGTTTTAGCTAGTCGTAAAATGTGTGCCCGGCTTAATAACACAGCGAATGCCGGTGGTAAACAAACACTGAAGGAGGGGGGTTGTTCTTCCGCATGCGCTCATTTCAAAAACTCAGTCGACGAAAACATCCTCTGTACCACCTTTAACTCAAATAAACTAGGAGACTCAGGAATAAAGAAGATCTGTCATCTGTTTAAAAATACACAATGCAGATTAGAGAAACTGAAGTGTGTATTTTCATTTATGTACTTTTCTGCTTGTTTATGTACATTTATTAAGGTTTATTTAATTAGATTAACTAAAAACAATCTGACTGAAAAAAGATTGGATGCCAAAATTTCGGTTTTACTACTTTTTACAATATGATTTACTACAATTTACAATATGACTATGTGGCTAATATTCTGCCTAACATCATAAGAAAATACATTTTATAACAACATGACAAAATCCAAAAATTAAAGAATTTAATTTTTTGGTGGACTATTAATGTAATAAGACTGTGTTATTAAAGTTATTTAATTAATAAGGTTTTGGTTAATGCATACATTGTATTTATATCTAAGGGAGATTTTGCCAATATTAAAATAAAATTATCATATTGGCATACGTTTCTGCTCTCTCTATGGCAATAATTTGTTCATAATTTGTCTAATTTGTCAGAAGTCATTCATAAATGGTCTGTGTAACGCTTCACAATTCATTTTCAGACCATACAATGCAAATGCAAAAATGAAAAACTGAAACCAGACGTTCATTTTTCTTGTTTTTTGGTTACATCATCAATGGATATTTGCCATTTTTTCCCCCTTTTCTCAATTTCACTTTTGCAAAATGATGACTTAAGAAACAATCATTTGAATAAATGAAACTAACCGATTTTCTATTTTTCCATTTTCTGTCTTGTAATTTGCGGCGTGGGCTGTACCATTTGCACTGGGGTGTGGCCGCGGACTGCTGTCATCTCACTGATGTAACTGCTTTATTTACACTGCATGTATGTTGAGGAGTAGTTTAAAAGAATGAACATAAAGGATGATCTTTTCACTCTATCATTTTTATTATTAATATAATAACTGTGCTAAATATAAGGCAGTCTCGGACTGGCCATCGCGAGCAGCTGGGAAAAGTGAAACCCCGGTGGCTTGGTTGATTTGGCACAGCTTGTTTGTATTTATTTGTTCGTTATTACTTTATTTTATTAATATACATTATGGCCTTGGTCAGGGGGTGCATTTTACTTGGTAGACTACAGTAACCACGAGATCCCAGTTCGTTTTCAGTTGGATAGGGCAGGCTTGCCAAGATCCTTCATGTCAATAGGCCTATATGAAAGATAAAAATACTACCAAGCGAAAATGTATAAAAAAAACTGAGCATCATTTAAAAAAATTGTTAGGTTTTAGCTCTCGTTTTCAGCCTAGCCTAAAATATTTTATATAGGCTAGCTATAGCGCTGTCAAGATAGGCTTATACGATTTATTTCTGTTCATTATCGAATGCTGGATTCTCGCAGTAATCATTTGGGTACACCACAGGCAACAAATAATGCCGAGTAGGTCAATAAATAACTACAAACTATAGGCAATGTGCCAAATCAAAGTATTTGTATTTATTTATTAAAATTAATAATTGAAAATAAATCATAGTGCTCTTGACTTGCGTCATAGAGATCAGATTCGCCTCATCTTCGGCGAACCGCATCTAGCTAATAAACCGAGTTACTAACTGTGCTGGATTTAAGGTTATTTTAAGCGAATGAGAAGCTTGTGAAGCGCGGAAGCTCAAGCGGTTGCCGTGGTAACAAACGATGCCCGCTAAAGAAAACATCTGCATGTTTACTGTACAAATATTGTATTACAAACAAGAGCTAAAAACTTAACAATGTTTTGTGTATTTTTTATAAATGTTTTGTATATTTTCGCTTGGTAGTATTTTTATCTTTCATGCTATATTGATGTGAAGGATCTTGGCAAGCGCTGCTCGAGCTGCCCTCCGTCTGCTGTCTATCCCTCTGAAAATGAACTGGGATCTCATGGTTGTACCATTAAAATTCACCCCCTGACCAAGGGCATAATGTATATTAATAAAATAAAGTAATAACGAATAAGTAATTGTAAATACAAACAAGCTGGGCAACGTGCCAAATCAGCCAAGCCACCGGGATTTTACTTTTCCCAGCTGCTCGCGATGGCCAGTCCGGATTGTCTATATTAAGCACAGTTATTATATTAATAATTAAAACTGATAGCACTTTGGGTGAAAAAGGTCATCCTCCATTCTTTTAAACTACTCCTCAACATGCATGCAGTGTAAATAAAGCAGTTACATCAGTGAGATGACAGCAGTCCGTGGCCACACCCCCGCGTTAATGGTACAGCCCACGCCACAAATTACAAGACAGAAAATGGAAAAATAGAAAATCGGTTAGTTTCATTTATTCAAATGATTGTTTCTTAAGTCATCATTTTGCAAAAGTGAAATTGAAAAAAGGGGGAAAAAATGGCAAATACCCATTTATGATGTAACCGAAAAACAGCAAAAAATGAACGTCTGGTTTCAATTTTTCATTTTTGCATTTGCATTGTATGGTCTGAAAATTTAATTGTGAAGCGTTACAGGTCCGTGTACTTTTGCGTCCATTCCTTTTTCGTTTAACCACGTCAAGAAAAACAAAAAAACGAACGGTTGTTGTATTTTTAAATGCTATGGTGAATACCAAAATTTAAATTAAAACCGAATGCACAAATTTCTTGTGCACAAAATAAATATTGACTTCTTTTCAGATATTTGTTTATTCCGTTTTGCATCTTTATAAACCAAAATTAAAAAAAGGACAGATTAAAGTCGAATAAATGTCAATTTACAAGTTTTCTTTTGTAAAATTGTTATTTCTCCTATACTTTCGAGATCCATGTTTCTGAAACATGACAATACTTGACTTGATTTCCACCCCATTCTCACTCACGAGGGGTCCGATACTGCAGCATGTCCAAGAGATACTATATATGGCGGCAAACGCGTCCAGCAAAGCTGGACATTCTAACCAATCACCATGAAAAATAAGCGCTTAATGTGGCTAAATGTAGGTGATATTGGCGGAGCAAATTCACTACACCTTATAAGCAGCCCACTATGAACACAATAACACGTTAAGCATTTTCATTGAGAAAAAAACACTGAAAATGCTTAATGCATTAAGATACTGATATTAAATGACCAATAAAGATATGCAGACAAGCAGGCCAGGCCGAATATAAAGGCACAACACTATCACCTGAGAATATCAATAGTACGCATGTGTAATCTCGAAGAATATATACGCCAAAATGAGTTTTGGAGTGCATATGATACGCACTTTATGGCGTGTATATGACACGCTCTTGGGTAGGATGGGGGTGGATGGGTGGGGGGTTTGTGCGTATAATACGGCATAAAGTGCGTATCATATGCACGCGAAAAACTACGTACCATATGCACACCAAAACTCATTTTGGCGTAAACATTCCACAACATTGCACACTCGTAGGCCTATTATTGATACGCATTTTCGTGTGATCGACGCGCTTTCAACGTTTAGCGTTATAGAAAACCGATATAAACGCTAAACATATTGTCCGTCCACTTTGTCCTTTCCACTTTCCACGATGCCGTTGTCTTAGCCTTAGATGCTGTTGATGACAAGAAAATGTGCGAGAAAATAGTTTCTCTCTGGTTGTTGTTTATGTCCCAGCGACGTGGCCGAAACGCATTGCTTTCAATGAGAACTGAGAAATATTTCCTGTCAAACCTCCACTGAGGCAAAGGGTATGGGAATTATGTCTTCATGAATTGAAAAAAGGGGGAAAAAATGTCAGACAGCAGACGATAATCAGGAAAAACGAATGGACGCAAAAGTACACGGACCGGGTTTCACGGACCATAAATCCCATTAGTGATACGATAATCAGTGTCCCCAAAAAGAATAACAACAACTGTTTTTTTCCTTTTTCTATTTTTTCTAGACTTTCAGACTGCAGTATCACAGAAGAAGGTTATAAAGCTCTGGCTTCAGCTCTGAGATCAAACCCTTCACACCTGATAGAGCTGGATCTCACAGGAAATGATCCTGGACAATCAGGAGTGAAGGAGCTCAGGGATTTACTACAGGATAAACACTGTAAATTAAAGACCATCAGGTGATAAATTGGAGACAATTATCATAAATATGGTTTTAACCAGATATTACACAACACTACACATTAATTCTACACTAGACTAGAGGTGCAATATATATCGGTGGCTGAGATATTATTACCTGATCATTAATTTCCACTATTATTTTTATTAATAAGTTAGTTTTGTTATATTTGTGTTCAGCATATAATATCTGATAATGATTCAGTGTATTTGTCAGGCAGTGTCATATGTGTTTGGACAAATTATCATGTCACATTATCATTATTTTCTGTTAGTATTCGTTTTGGGCATGTTTTAATTTTCAGCTACTCTAATTAAAGACATACTGTTTTATGTGTTCTGTTTATGTGTAAGAAAGTAATAAGTGAAAACACATTTCTGTGTTTTCTGTATCATTCATTTATGGTTATTACATGCTGTAAATTTCATTTTGGTTTAATTAATTGATACAAATGCTTGTAGTTAATCATTCTACTCTGTTTAATTACTCATTCAGGATGAAGCTGCAAAAGTCATAAAATCGAAATATTATCTGATTTGTAATTCTACTTCCTGTAGGTTTCTGACAAGTTCTGCTGCGCAGGAAGCATGTGACTATCTCACTAAAGTTCTGGGTGAAAGTCCATTATTACTGACAGAACTGGATCTGAGTGAAGATAAATTAGGAGATCTGGATGGAGAGAAGCTCTCTGCTCTTTTGATGGACTCTCATAGCAAAGTGGAGAAAATTAAGTGAGTGAACATGATTTTATACATTATAATTTCTGTTTGTTCATTAGTGTCAGTCACGTGATGTGTCAGTCATGTGTGAGCAGATATGTAGAGCTGTTGGTGTGATGTGTGTTTAATATGTGCTGAATAATAAATAATACTGTTTTTGTGTTTAGGCTGAATAATTGTGGTCTGACGGAGAAAAGCTGTTCAGTTCTAGCTACTGTTCTCTCCTCCAAAACCATCCTGAAAGAGCTGAACCTGAACAACAGCCGTCTGCTGGACTCAGGAGTCAAACAGATCTGTGAGGGACTGAAGAATCCTGTGTGTCAGCTGAAGATACTCAAGTGAGTACATTTCACCATCAGCTACACTTAAAACCACACTCACTTATCAGTTTTATATATTCAAGTCCACTCACCTTCAGAAGTGGGGAAAAATCTAAGAATAGTTTTTAACTTTTGTTTTGTAGTAATAAAATAGGAACAAATAAATAGCAAACGATGGCACAATTAATTCATGTCCAGTTATTCTGCAAATGGTACAGCAGTGTTCTTGAAAGGCGTCACTTAGCTCGCTCTGGCTATACTCCGGTTATCTCTGTATGTATATTTTAGGTAACAATAAAATGAAATATGTTATAAAACACCACTCTTCCTCTTTTTGTATATTAATATGTTGTTCAGTCAATATGTGTATACTCTGAATATCTTCACTGTAATAAAATGAAATATAACATAAAACACAACCCTGTCTCTTTTTGTTAAATGTTAGTTTTAATTATCAATAATAGCCATTATAAAAGTAAAGTAAAAGATATACGAAAATATACAATAAGAAATAAAGCAAACAAGTCAGCGCTTGTGAGCTACAACGGTAAAGTTAAATAGCCTAAATACATAATGTTATGAAACTTCACTTTGTCATCATCCAAAACGATTTGCCAGGGAATAAATGATAGATTTATGAGACAAAAGTTCGCCCATTAGATATATGAAAGAAAAATTATGTATAACCACTACAGAGACATCAGAGCCAGTGGCAAGCATCAGGAGCATTAACCGAGGTAAGGCTGTTCTCGGCGGGTACATGGTCGCTGAGCGCCCGGTGAACCTGGCTGTCTCAAGTCCGCACAGGTCACCTCTCGATGCATCCTCGATAATAGGGCGGATCAAGAACACATCTGGGGATTTGGACTTTTCTTGGCTAGGTGTTGACTTTGAAATGGAACAGTACTTGGGCAGCGACTGATGACGTTTCACAAGTCCACAAGAACACAAGTACGGACAAGAATGCAAATTGAGAAATGGCTTTTGTCTTTTGTTCTATAATTGAAATGATAGCAGCGGGTTTATTATGCTGCGAAAATATACAAATCCAATATACTGTTTCACAAAATGCCTTTTCTTTCTCAACTATTTACAGTTCAAAACTGAGTGTTTACAGCAGTGTTCATTTTAGTTCTATAGTTTTCATTCTAAGTGTTTATGTTTTCTAGACTTTCAGACTGCAGTATCACAGAAGAAGGTTGTGAAGCTCTGGCTTCAGCTTTGAAATCAAACCCTTCACACCTGATAGAGCTGGATCTCACAGGAAATGATCCTGGACAATCAGGAGTGGAACACCTCATTCATGTACAAAAGACTTTGTGCCGTTCACTGAAAACACTGAGGTGAGGGTTCTCTACAAATTAAAGTGAAATAGTTTTAAGATTTTATCTGAAAGTGAATTAATCATCAAACTTTCTGCACTATCTACACTTACTTGCATCAATATTCTTTTATCACATCTTAACATTAACTTTTTTTGTTATACATTGCATTTGGTATGAAAGAACCTAAGAAGTGTATCAAGATGAACTTTATTGTAGTAGGAAGCTCTACAGTGTACAGTTGTGAAATATCAATGTACTGTCTTTGTTTCTAGGATATTACAAAGTCCTGCTGCAGATGAAGCCTGTCAGTACGTGAGAGAAATTTTGGGTAAAAACCCGTTACTCCTGAGAGAGCTGAATCTGAGTGGACGTAAACTAGGAGCCACACGAGTGACTCAGATCGTTGCTCTACTGCAGGACAAACACTGTGAAGTCAACACACTGAAGTGAGTATTGTGCTTATTTGTTATTGTGAATTTAAAGTATCTAAAAAAAAAATAAAAAAAAAAATCAGGTGACCAAAACACTGTAAGTAGGGTTGTCAAACATATGGCTCATGGGCTGAATATGGCTCTCAGATGTGTCTAATCCGGCTCACAAGATGATTTGAACAATGATAAAAATAGAGATGCACTACTCCATCTGCCATAAATCTGAATGTTTATTTATTTATTTATTTTTTGGCAGGACCTGCAAAAAACTGCCTGTAGTCATTTCTCAAAAATGCAATTTGTGTACGTTGTTTGTATGGTTAATATCAATGTAATTGTCAGTGCAGTTTATATACCATCGACCTGTCCTAAAACGTTAGCATGCTTTGATCGATGGTTTAAAGATCGCGTGTTTCTCCGTTCGAGAGCGCATTTCCTGTTCACATCCTCGACAAAACAGTTGATTATTTACGAACAAAAGCTCACAGAAACGTGAAAATGGTCTCATTTGAAAGAAAATATCCTAAGCTAAAAGATGATATATTGTGACTGATTGAAGCAGCCCTTATCAAAAGTGCGGGGGTCAATTTCTGTCTTTTAAAATCAGCGGGGGTCTTGACCCCCCCTGTCCCCCGTGTCAACGGCGCGCCTGCGGAGTACTCTGGGTTTGGGTTAAAGTCTGAGTTCGAAGCCTGTCCTCAGACAGCATGTCAATATGCTTATTTTACTCGTTTACTCTATTCAGTCATTTGTAAGTGTGAACTCATGAAAACAACTACCAAAGGTAATCGGACATTATTTATTTATTTATTTATTTATTTACTAAAGCTTTTTTTTGACGTTTTATCGCAGATTTAAATCTTTAAATCAAAATATGTATTGAATTTATGAAGAAAAGCTTCAGCAGTCAAGCTATTGCCTCAATGGTGTCAGTGTGATTGCTGAGGCAGATTGCCAGCAACAGCCATTGGGATTTTGTAATTTGGTCTTAAGCTAGGTGCACACTGTTAGATTTATAATAGTCCTTTATGATTGTTGCTTGTCAGACTGTATGAACATGATCCTCATGTCACACTGTGGGATCTCAGCTGTCCTGTATGTCAGGCTGTATGACAGTCAAGACCTGTTAAAAATGGACGTGCACTTGAAGAGTTTTACATCATCAATCCACAAACATTCGGTGACAGTGAGCTGCATTACACACGGGACTGAAATGTTGGTTAAAAAAGAAATCTCTAGCGTTGATTCTGATCACGGCTTATCTTGAAAAACGAAGACAATTTGGCATTCATCATAGGAGAAGTCACACTGGAGGGTTGTGCACCAAATCTTCTGACACTGCCAGAATTTCGTCTGCGGTAAAATTAGTAAAAATTGATTGCAACAGTCATTAATTGGCTATCAGTGAACATGTCAAACTAGCAATCAAAGACTACAGATTTTTGCCTTGGATTATAGGAATCTTTTAGGATTCTCAAAATTTGTCTCAGACGACCAAATCGTGGCCAAAATCGCACAGTGTGAACCAGCCTTTAGTGACTTAAAGGTGCCCTAGAATTGAAAATTGAATTTACCTCGTCAAAGTTAAATAATTAGAGTTCAGTACATGGAAATTACATACAGTGAGTCTCAAACACCATTGTTTCTTCCTTCTTATGTACATTTGATTTGTACAAAAGACCTCTGATAAACAGGCGAATCTCAACATAACACAGACTGTGACACAACAGTCGGGATCATTAATATGTACGCCCCCAATATTTGCATATGCCATCCCATGTTCAAGGCATTACACAAGCCAGTATTAACGTCTGGATCTGCACAGCCGGATCAACAGACTTTATGCAGGTAAGCAAGCAAGGGCAATAGCGAAAAATGGCAGATGGAGCAATAATAACTGACATCATCCATGATATCATGATATTTTTAGTGATATTTGTAAATTGTCTTTCTAATTGTTTCGTTAGCATGTTGCTAATGTACTGTTAAATGTGGTTAAAGTTACCATCGTTTATTACTGTATTCACGGAGACAAGAGAGCCGTCGCTATTTTCATTTTTTAAACACTTGGGGCCCTATTTTAATGATCTAAACGCAAAGTGTAAAGCGCATGGCGCAGGTGCACTCAGGGCGTGTCCAAATCCACTTTTGCTATTTTAACAACGGAAAAACGGTCCGTGCGCCGGGGCGCATTTTTGAAATGGGTTGTCCCTATTCTCTTAATGAGTAATGGGCGTAACGTTCAATAAACCAATCAGAGTGTCATCGCCCATTCCCTTTAAGAGCGAGATGCGCTCGCGCCATGGCGGATTGCTATTTACATGGCGGAATTTGTTGGCGGAAAAGCTGAACGCTTTTCAAGCGAAGAAACCGATCTGCTCGTGCGCGAAGTTAAAGCGGGCTTGCAAATGCAGGCTTTCAAATAGCTCCGCGCGATGAGTCAGTTAATATATATGTGTGTGTATTGGCACGATTGTTCAATTAATTAGCCAATTTCATTCATCATTATAAGTAGTAATATGCTGAATTGAAAATAGGTAGCCTAATTCTAATACACGCAATGACTATTCATCATTACATTTTTATATTTATGTAGCCTACACAATAATATTCTTTTACACTGTATTGAAAACAATTGACTTTAGACTTTAGACCAGGTTTGAGTTGGTCTATGGCGCAGTCTATTTTCAGCTCCTTAAAATAGCAATGCGCCGGCATTGCGCCTGAACACACCTCTTTTTTAGACCAGCACGCCCATGGGCGCACTAACTGGCGCAAATGCATTTACTAATTTAAGGACGTGGCGCTGAACGGGAAAACGCGAACGGATCCGGACGCAAACTTGCACTGCGCCTTGTGTCGCATTGCGCCGGGTGTATTATAGGGCCCTTCCAGTCTGTATAATGCGCAAACACAACTTCATTCTTTATAAATCTCTCCAACAGTGTGTAACGTTAGTTTTAGCCCCATTAGCCACACAGAGGCTACTATCAAACTCATTCAGAATAAAATGTAAACGTTTCATAGATTTAGGAGCTAGTTTTAGTGCTAAAATGCTTTGTGAAATACTCTTAAATTAGTCCTAAAATTAGATAATTTTAGACTGACACACCCATTATTTTTAAGAGTTTCTCCTAATTTGGCAAGGTAGGAGCTATTTTAGTCTTAAGATGTTTTGTGAACACAATCTGTCTCTTATTGAAAATGTATGGCTCATCATGAAAAGGAGAATTAGAGAACAACGACCATGGACTGTTGAGTAGCTGAAGTCTTCTATCAAGCGAGATTAGGCAGAAATTTTACTTGCAAAACTTTAATTCCCAAACAGTTAAAAAGTATTTAAAACAAAACATGTTACACAGTGATAAACATGCCTCTGTCCCAACTTTTTTTGAAGTGCGATGCAGCCATCAAAATAAGTTTATATTTTCAAAACACATTAAGTTGGTCAGTGAAAACATTGGAAATCTTTTCTGTGTACTTTTGTTCCTTTTCTTTAACCTTTATTTAACTGACTAATCACAGACTGTTGGTTTTATTGCATTATACAAAATGTGCCAACTTTATTTGTAAATTTTCTCTCTCCTGATCATCATTTTAGGCTGTGTAATTGTGGTCTAACAGAGGAAAGCTGTTCAGCTCTCACTACAGTCCTGATATCACACTCCAGTCTGAAAGAGCTTGACATCAGCTACAATAATCTGCAGAATTCAGGAGTGAAGAAACTCCAGAATGCATTAGAAAATACAAACTGCACACTGGAGAAACTCAGGTGAGTTCAGTGAACTATTGTTTGATTGCACTTAATGCTTTGGGTTTTTTTATAGTACATTTTTTTTTTTTTTTTTTTTTTTTTTTACAGCAGTGTTGGGAAGCTACTCTGAAACTGTAGTTTGACAAGCTACTCATAAGTTAGAATGGTTAAAGGGTTAATTCACCCAAATTAAGATATTTTTGATGAAATCCGAGAGCTCTCTGACTCAGATACAGCAATTTAAATACCACTGTCCAGGCCCAGATAGGTACTAAACACATTGTTAAAATAAAAATCACATTTGACTACAGTGATTCAACCTTAATTTTATGAAGCAATGCGAATACTTTTTGTGCACAAAAACAAAACAAAAACAACAAGTTTATTCAACAGTCTCTTCTCTTCACTGTCAGTCTCTTAAGCTGTTGATATAGTAAGCTGAGTGCAGCGCTTCCGTGTTCTACGTCAGAACGCCAACTCAGTATTGCTGAACATTAAGTGCATCATTAAGTGCACTACTATATTGCAATTTTTCTTCAGTTTGATTAGTGATCTTTTAGGTTCATTACAAAACTAATGGGACAGATTAAATTATGGTGGTTCATCACTGTAATCAAAATAGAAATACACATTTGGTATAGTGTACAATAAAGCAGGATAAACACTGAGAATAATAACATTTAAAAAGTAAATATGCGCTTTAAATCTTCAATTTAGACAGCATTTTAATCTTTGGTTTGCATAAATTGCAGTTGATTCACGTGAAATATCAATTCCTGTGCATCCTTTACATAATCATCAGACAGTCTCTTATTGGTGGAGGTGTAAAGTCACAAAAAGCATGATGTAACAACAGATGGCAGTAATGAACAAATATAGTTTGTTATCTACTAAGAAGATGACGCTGTGCTGCTTTAAAGCCTTACAGGCTCGTGATTCATCAGGATGCAAAATGGAATGTAGCTTTTAGTCACGCTACACCACTACTTGTAAAAAGTAGTTAGCTACTGGAAAAGCTACAATGTTTTAAAAGTATCTGAGCTACTGTCCAGCTACTGAAAAATGTAGTTATGTCAGTAGCATCACTACTTGTAGCTAGCTGCTTCCCAACACTGTTTAACAGTATGAAATGTTTTAAAATGTTTTCTTTCTTTCTAGACTGTCAGACTGCAGTATCAGTGAAGAAGGTTATAAAGCTCTGGCTTCAGCTCTGAGATCAAACCCTTCACACCTGATAGAGCTGGATCTCAGAGGAAATGATCCTGGACAATCAGGAGTGAAGGAGCTCGATGATTTACTACAGGATCAGAACTGTCAACTCAAGACACTGAGGTTAGATGTGATGAAATAACACAAAATATATATGCTTGCTAAATATTCATACAAAATATTCTTTCAGTAATACAATAAGCTCCACAAGTTTTGCAGTGGGGGTTACTGAGTTTTGTTTAGGTACAGTTGTACTGATGGTATTCAGTAGTATGGTATTAAAGGTGACCAATTATGCTCCTTTTTACAAGATGTAATGTAAGTCTCTGGTGTCCCCAGAATGTGTCTGTGAAGTTTCAGCTCAAAATACCCCACAGATTTGTTTTCATTATTATACCATGTTTTAACTCCATATTTTCAGGTGGAAGAAAAAATGTGCTAGTTCAGTGCGTGTCTCTTTAAAATAATAAAAAATAATACAGGAGAAGTTCACACAGCAAATATAACTCTCAAAATGGATCATTACAAACCGTTTGGCTAAAGCTACACACTGTTGGAGAGACTCAATAAGAATGAAGATGCTTTTATGAATTATACAGACTGCAAGTGTTTTCGGGTTAAAAATGAAAATAATGACATCGTTCTGGTCTCCGTGAATACATTAAACAATGGTAACTTTAGCCACATTTAACAGTACATTAGCAACATGCTAACGAAACACATTCAGAAAGACAATTTGCAAACATCATGAAACAGGATCATGAACATGTTGGTATCGATCCATCTTTGAGAATCAACTTCTGAGCAAATCCTGTGTTTTTTTTTATGTGCAAAGCAGTCTGGTGTAAAATGACTTGCACATATGAGTTTATCTGGACACATTCCCTTAATAAATAAAATTACACCACTGCATCCTTAGTGGCTCAGATGTCAGGAGTTTATGAAGACTCATATGTTTACTATGTGAGAATATTTACATACTGTATCTGAGACATATCACAAGCTCAGGGACAGTCGTTCTTGAGTGCTGCTGTCCTGCAGAGTTTTGCTCCGACCCAACTCAACTTCCTTCACATCAAAGTCCTTTTAAGGACATGTTCATAAACATGCAGTTTTCTCTGTGCTGATGTTTCTCACATTTTGCTTAAAGCCATGAAGACATTTAAATTTCATCTTCCCTTCTGCAGGTTTTTGAGTCCTGCTGCAGAGGAAGCCTGTAAATATTTGACAGAACTTGTGGGTAAAAACCCGTTACTCCTGAGAGAGCTGAATCTGAGTGGACATGAACTAGGAGACACACGAGTGAATCAGATCGCTGCTCTACTGCAGGATAAACACTGTCAATTCAACACAATCACGTGAGTATTTTGTTTTAATGACGTAAAATATTACATTACATTTAATATTATTTTTACAGTAGTGGATAATACTATTTGCTCATTTGTTTGAGTCAGAGCAGTTTTTCTCTCAGCAGCTACAATAATGTTATATATTAAAATTAAGCAAACAAAAATATACACATTTAGATAAAAATAACTTTCACAGATTTTATATAATTTAAATTAAGTACACATATATGATTTAATTCCAAAAGCTTTTATTTCATATCTACAGAGGTTTTACTTTAAAGTATGTTGATGTGTGCATTAATTTGGTTGGGGATAGAGACCTGCAATCCCGTGGGACCCAACGCAACAGAGTGTGGCACGGGGCAAGATTTGATGGGAAGAAGTGCGGGTTGCGGGAGAATAAAATGATTCATGGGACTTCCTCAAACATCTAAAACTAAAATATCTAAACAAATAAATTATTATTCTTCTATTGCACAAAAGCAACAAGAACAACTAAAATAAAATAAAAATCGATTTACAAATGCAAGAATAGGCATTTTAATTTATAACGTGTTTTTGCAGCATTGAGCAAAGTAGCCAATCACAGACATATCTGTTGATTTCTTTTACACAATGACCAATCAGATGTATTTAAGTTAGAATCCACTCACTGCTCAAAACGCTGTAGTTTTTGTTCATTGCTGGATTTCCACTCGCTCATGAGTCCTCTCAATATAGCAAACAAAGTGTAGACATTATAAAAGATTGTTTGCGCAGTCAGTGAACTTCACTGATTATAACAGAGTGGGGGTGCTTCTCAATATTCCTCCTCGTTCCTCACTCCTTCGTCCTCCATCCTATGACCCGGAAACCGATCAAACTCAGCCATCTTGAAGGACTTCTCAATTCTCTAATTGCACCGCGAGGAGGCGAGGATCGAGGAGTGAGGAAGCTTCCCGTCGAGGAGTCATGAGCGAGGATACACCGGTGCATCCTTTGCGGAAGTCTTTCTCGTCGAAAAAGCTTTTTAGTGATTAGAAAGGAAATGCTCTTTACATGCATTCTGCCATGCCACACCATGCACACTTTAGCCTGTGATTGCTGAAATTAACAGTGGTTTGTGAATGTTGATGCTTTAATTACAAATATTAAATCAAGAGCGTTTATGCTATGATGTTGTGGCAAGGCGACACGTAACTTGAAACTATTTAATGGAAATTGAACGTAATGATCTATGTATGCTTTTATGCGTGAATGTTGCATGTGGGAGCCGGAAAAGGTTATATATGTTTTTATAGGAGCAGGACAGAATCTGGCGGGTGGGGCTGGGAGCGGGACTGTAAAATCTTTCCCGAGCAGGTGTCTAGTCTAAACATATGACTTGAGCTGCAACACAATTTAGTGCCTGTTCCAGAACAAGGCAAATTGTGATGTACAAATTGTTTGGCCACTGATCTTTATCAGCTGGTATTTATCTTAATTCCACCCTCTTTTGATTTAGAGGATATAATCAGCCCTGATCATCAGCTGTTTTTAAACTATAAGCTGATGGCTGATAGCATGTAAAATCGCTTTTATTGGCCAATACCAATATTTTTTTATTTCTTTTTTTATTTCTTTTTTCACCATGCCTGGAGAAATCAAACATTCTGCATTAGTTCAGACAGGCCTCATAGTCAAGCTCTGCTATCAGCTGACATCAGCTGATTGGAAAAATTCTAACCCCACCCATATCAGATGATCTGATTCCTATGCACTTAATTGGCAACTCTTAAACAGTGTGCGTTACTTAAACACAGCTTCAGTCTGCCTGCTTGGCTGCTTCCACTAAACGCTGCTTTGCATCCCACCTCCTCCCTAAACTTGTGTTTAACTTAATTAAAAATAATTCTGTTGTCATTGACGCATGCTCTGTTCTCAGTTGGGGGATTTTTGCTGCTCTCCCGGTTTAAAAAATGGGAGGTTGTCCTCAGAAGCTGTTGTTCCCTCTCTTAGCTTTTCATGGAGCTCATGAAAAGGACAGGGAATTTAGAACCGAGCCATACCGCTAAATGTAACTTTAGCAAAATATGCCAATAAAAGATAACTAAAAAGTTTGTCTATTGTATTTTTGGCTTAAGTGGTCCTGACTGAAGTATAAAAATTTATAGGCTGCAATTGATTTGACAGAAAATATGAATGGAATCTTAAGTGCAGAATGATCATCAATATTATTGATCTGATTTGGTAGTAGAGACAGACAGTAAAAATGTAGCACCCAAATGATGATATTGACACAGAAGAACCACTCATGAAGTTGATCTGAAATTGTGTAAACTTTTTTCATTTTGAAATAGCATTTCCTAACTTATTGACATTTCTAAATTGGAAAATGCTGAGAGAATTACAAATATTTACAAATCTTAGTTTGATCATCTTAGATCTGATTCATTGTCTTTTCTCTCTGTGTCTTCAGTCTGTGTGGATGCAGTATTACAGAGAAACAGTGTGACACCCTGACTTCAGCTCTATTTCCAAACCTTTCACACCTGAGAGAGCTGGACCTCAGTGGGAATCAAATAAAACATACAGGAGCAAAGCACTTATCTGCTGTACTGAAAGATTCACGCTGTCAGCTGGAGAGATTGAGGTGAGGAACATTCACAGACAAGAATCAAAATGCTTAAAATTACTTGAACACTTTATACTTGTCCTCTCATTTTTTTGTGAAAAAATATTCTCTTTAGTATTCAGTGATCTGGTGAAATAAAGGACAAGGCTGTTCTTTATATTAACATACAAAGGTTGCTTATAATCGATAATGAAAATAATGAATTCGATTATCAATTAGTCACGTCTGCACACTGTGCTCAAAAATCATCCGTCTGTCACATCGCTTTATAGTAGGGAATAACCCATTTTTTTGGACAAAACGCATATGGAAAACTGCAGAGAACACAGAGAGCTGCTGTGGGAAAGGTGCACGAGTCATGACTGAAACTTAAGCATTGTCACAATCACTGTCAGTTCCTGGACTCCAATTCCCATAATCCTCCCTGCCAGTCACATGCACACATTCCACACCAATCACCAATTGCCACATACAGCTGTAGCTCATTATCTGGACTATTTAAGACTCACACACAACCTCATTGTGAAGTCTTGATTCACCATGTGTTCAGTTTTGAGCGGTTCCCTGTGTTTATTGTCTGCCTGTTGTTGAACCTGTCTGCTACCTGTTTATGATTCTCCGCTGCCTGCCTTTGGGCTTTGTATTGTTTCCTGACCTGTGAGTGATATCTGCCTGTCTTGACCATTGCCTGTATCCTGACCATGATTCTGCCTAACCTGCCTAAGGATTTTTAATAGTTTCACTGACTAACTTAATTGTATTTTGTAAATATAAACAAATATAATAATATAATTAAATTATTATCATTATACTTTCAGTGTGATGAAGTTTACTGTTTAGTTAGTTAAAGACAACAGAGCTTAGGTTATATTGTTTATATTGTATCATTTCACCTGAACTACAACTGCATTTCCCTATTGGTCACACTTAATTTTAGGTGCCTAACTAACCAGTAATTGCATTAAATTTAATTTTATTCAATTCAAAGTTCATTGTACTAATTGTGTACATGTTGTTCTGCAGAAATGTTATGCTATTCATATCTGCAACAGTTTCCATCATACAGAATTAGTGTGACCGTGTTAAAGGCATAACCTGATTTTGCTGAGTTCAACATTTTTGTTGTTTCTGGAACAACATTCAAATCAACCAATCAGATTTGAGGGACAAGTTTACAGATTATGTCAAGTTTAGGCTTAAAATCATGAATTGGTGCTTCTACGTCAGTGTTATTCATCTATCATTTCCCTCTGATTTTTGGGATAAGTTATGGGTAGGGTTTAGGGGTAGGAATATGGTTAAGACTAAATTTTCAGACTAGAATGTTGTTCCAGGATCAACAAAATATGTTGACCCAGGAACGCATCTAACTCAGCAATATCAGGTCGTGCGTGTTAAAGTCCATTGGAACAATACACTCTAACATAATGCTTACTGTATCTATTTCTTTACTGTCAGCATTTTTGAGCATTTTCACAAAAGTTTCATGGTCCCTAGAATATCTTGTTGGATGAATATCTGAACATACAATATATCAAAATAAAGAACAGATCCTCTGCTTTTAAAGAAATGACGACAAAATCATTTGATTCTAGCTTCATGTATTCTTATTTTATATGCTGATAAATGTTTGATCATGTTTGTTTCTTATGTATGTGATAACATTAATTACTTGTTTCTGCTGCTTCTTTCATAATAGAGATTCTGTCCTCTTCCTTTCTGTAAAACAGTGAAAACATGGATTGCTGGAAAATTATGGAGAAAAATAGTGGGGAAAGAGATGACGTCACAGATCTGAGTAATTGTTCTTTGTGTTTTTTCAGATTGTGTAAATGCAGTATTAAAGAGAAGCAGTGTGTCCTCCTGACTTCAGCTCTGAGATCAAACCCGTCACACCTGAGAGAGCTGGACCTGAGCGGGAATGAACTAGGAGACTCTGGAGTTGATAATCTTGGTTTTCTGCTGAGCAGATCAGAGTGCAAACTGGAGAAACTACAGTTAGTATCATTAAACTGCACAGCAGTTACAGTGTGATTTTAAAGTTCAGTGTTCAGTTATTTTAAGACAACAGGACAGTCACATTGTTTATAGCACTGTGTCTTTTGCCATTTCCTTGTCTAAAGAAAAGAAGTACTGTAATATGTCTATCAGTAGAAAGTGTCGAATGCTGAAATCTGACAAACTTAGTTACATGGTTTTTACAGCACTTATGGTACTTTTTTATAAAATCTACTTTTAAAAAGGGGGTCATGAAATGTCTTTTATGAAATGTTTTTAGAGATCTTATGTTTGTGGATGTTAGCCTATGAAATTAGCAATGTTTTTTTTATACAAAGTCAAATATTACTATAGTTGAATATAAAAAAACATGGCTAACTTTATAGGCTTCTGGTTTAACCAAAAATCTTCTGTACTGCAGCTTTAAGTAAAATTTGTATTAGTGATGGTAAACTACACAAAAATGTCTTTAATTTGTCATTTATTCAATATTTTCTTCATTTGTATCACTTTAAAACTCTGAAAATAGTCTATTTAATTATATTTCTAATTTGTTGATTCAGTTTTTCAATCAGTTTTATATTGAACCCATGTCTTAATGTACATTTATAACTCAGATGTTTTGAAGATGATTTGATTATTTTTTTGAGTTATAACTAAATTCTTCTAGTTATGCTCCTCTCATGGTTTATGGTTCTGTAATTAAGTTTCCATGTTTTTGTTGTTGTATTTTACTGTATGACACTCACTCATGGTGAATTTAGACACATCTGAGCATTTGTTGTTTCTCTTTGTCCTCAGTCTGTGTGGATGCAGTATTACAGAGAAACAGTGTCTCATGCTGACTGATGCACTGTGTTATAATCTTTCACACCTGAGAGAGCTGAACTTCAGTGGGAATCAAATAGAAAACACAGGAGTGAATCACTTATGTGAACTACTGAAGGATTCACGCTGTAAACTGGAGAGATTGAGGTCAGTAACGTTCACATACCAGAATCAAAATAGTTAAAATCACTTCTACATAAAACAGTTTATCCAAATCACTTTCACTCAATATCTCATGAAGAGCCTGAGTTTACGTGATTTGTATGGAAAATAATTTTCTCAGGGTCTTAAATTGACACCCAGTAAGTACCAAATGCAGGTCAGTTTAGCTTTTTAGCTTTTTATGTGCAGTCAGTCAGTAACTTCACAGTCTTAAAATGTACAAGTATGATAAGATGAATTCAGCCACAGAGTAAACAAAAAAAAGACAATAATGTGCAAATTAATTAGCTGGTATTAGTAATTAAATATTAGTAGACCAGATGTGAAGAATGTGTGAAACATTTTCCAAACAGCTTATTTATTCTGCAGCACTTTATCTTCTTGAAGAATGACAGAATTAAATGATAGTCTTGAATATTTAGTGTAGTTTTGATGAGCAAATCAAGCAACTGTGAATTTTCCGGTTGGATTTGATATTGATGTAAAATTAATGTATGTGAATTTCTCTGCCACTGGACGTCTCTCATCACATGGATTCCTATTGAGATGACTGATTTTTGCTGCAATATTTTGCTGATGGAAAGGCAAACATGAAAGTAAAAATTATTTTTTTCTTCTGTCTGTTTGTCTATTCTAGTCTAAAAGACTGTGGCATCACAGATGTTTCTTCTTTAACTCAGTCTTTGACAAACACAAAAGCACTGCAGTTTTTAAAAGAGCTTGATCTGAGTAAAAATAACATCGGATCCTCCAAGCAGCAGCTCATTGACCTGATACAAGACTCGAGCTGTAACCTGAGGTAAGTGAACATCCTTTTGTTGCAACGGGTGCATAAGGGCTAGCATGTTATCTTAGCATAGCATATCTTAGCATTAATATGTTTTTGTTCAATATAATGTCAGTCAAATGTTTAAAATAACTCTCTTCTGTGATCTGATGTGGGATATTACAGAATGAACATACTAAACTGTTTGTTTGTTTTTTGTTTTTTGAAATCCAAAAAATGCAGTAAGCTTTGTGTGATGGATAGGTTTAGGGCTAGTGTTAGGGGGAGTACAGTTTTTACAGAATAAAAAACAATTATGCAAATAGAATATTCCCATAAAACATGGAATCCCAATGTGCGTGTGTGTGTGCACGTGTGTGTGCGCGTGTGCGAGCGTGTGAGCCTGTGTATGTGTGAGTGTGTTCATCAGCCATCACTGTTTACAGGAATTTAATGTTAGTTACAGTATGTTACACTTTGTAGTTAATTGAAATATAATAATTAATTTGGAACTTGTTCCACTCAACACTGATTATTTTCTCTTCTAATACCTCCTCACAGCATAGACAGGTGGTCACGCTGGTTTGATGGATTGTTTTCTTGGTCTAAAGCCCTGGAGGATCCTGTGAAATCAAAAGCACAAGAAACGCCACCATCATGATGAAAGATTCCAAGAAGGTTCTTGCTATAATACTGTAATAAATTAATACTGTGTGTGTATGATGGTAAAAGCAAGATGCTGCTAAAAAGCAAATCATAAATAAACAACTATTACAAATTAAAGCTGTTTATTCCTGTATTGTACAGTACATATAAACAGCTTCAGATAGCATTGCTTTAACTAATGTACAGTTTATTATACTTGTTCTTGTGTGTTAAAAAGGAACAGGCTCACAAATTAAATAATGCAGCATTAATAGAAACACACACACATTGTGAGTAATGTTGAATGGTTATTGTCGATTTAGTGTTCATACAAGACATTTTGCTTTTTTACAGGTAAATTAGAGGAGGACGATAAGGAAGAATATGGGACTCTAGTATAAGACCTTCATCATAATGATGTTGGGATTAAACCCATCCATAATGAAGCAATTAAAACATTGCTAATTGTAATTGTCAAATTTATATCATTTAATATATTTAATTGCTAAACTGTTTAAAATTAAAATGACATCATTGTGTGATATATATGCAAAGATTTAAATCAGTCATATCTATGTCATATGTATATATTTCTTTATATCATTATTTTACTTTGTTTTACAATTATATTCCTCTTACATGATATACAGAGAATTTATTTTTATTGATATTTTTTGTTTGTTTGTTTGTTTCTTTTTCTTTTTTGTATGAAACTCTCAATGCATAAATATCTCTGTACATAAGACAACAAAACTTTGACTGACGTACGGATAATGCCTGTTATCCCACACCAGCCCAGACTGAGATTTAATACTGACACAATTCATGTGCCCATAATTCACTGCATTTTAAGTTGTATCTTTCGCATTCACTGGTCTAGATATTATGTCCAGTGCTTTTTGTTCAGCAATTATAATTTTCTCAATTACCGTTGTATTTTATTTTATTATGTGTTTACATGTTGTGTAAATATACAAGTATAAACTTTATTATTTTATTTACTTTGAAAAGTGAATCAGTTCAGTAGGCCTAGCCTTAATTTTAGTGTAACTGGTGTTAGAGAGGATTTTTTTCGTCGACTGAGAATCCAAAGACTGTTAGTGAGTTTTTGAAATGAGCGCATGCGTAAGAACAGCCCCCCTCCTTCACAGCTCACTTCAAAGGAACGCCTCCCAAAACTCGTGCACGAGTATTGGAACACGAGTGTTTACCACCGGCATTCGCTGTTTCGTGTTAGTGGATTCATTATGTCGGACTCACCGCAGGTAACTCATAATCTGCAGTTGTTACTCCTGTCTCCTGACAAAAACATTGTATGCGGCGCCTGTAGAGTGTGGAAAGTTACTGGAGCGTGCAGCCGCGCTCATCTCTCACAAGGAACGTCACGGCAGTGATTGACAAGACCGAGGGCCAATCGTTTACGCGATCATGTTGGCTGATGTTTTTAAGGCCCTACCTCGTGCACAGATGATGTATATTAATATTCCTTTCAGTGCACCTAATAAATAGTCTTTTATCAGTTAGTATACACAGTTTCAAGTAATATTGCAAAAATGTATAAAACAAAACATCCTCTTTAGCACCTTGAAGATGCAACAGCAGCTACAGACAGATTCTGCAGTTTCTCAAGCTCACCACTAGAGGTCATCACAGTATCATGTGAAGTTTAAGTAACGATTTTATCGTCACCTGCCCGAAACTTCAGTAAAAACAGTGCTGTACAGCTATTATTTGTCTTCCTTTATAAAATATTCGCTGAAAGTTATGTTTTTATATTTTTCTATTAGTGACCATGCTGTCGATGCTTTTTGTGTTGCATTGTTAATTTTTTTTATTCACAAAAACAAATTTCTTAAGATTTTGCCTAGATTTGATGTCTTTCTTGCTGAGATTTTGCTTGTTAAATTTCTTAAACTCAGTGATAATAAGAATAACAAGTTTTTTTTATACTTATGGTGATATTATTCATACTGATTGAGGTGTTATTGTTTTTGTTTGTTTTTATTTTTTATTGTATTTCAATGCAATGCTGTTTGATGTATTTTTTTTTCTGCAATAAAAAAACAGTGCTGTGCAGTTCTGTGTGTGACAATATCACTCGCAACTCTGACTTTATATCACACAAATAAAAAAATCCTTATAACTCACAATTCTGACTTTATAACTCGCAATTGAGTTTATATCTTGCAGTTCTGAGGGAAAAAAGGCAGAATTGTGAGATATAAACTCGCAACTGTGAGGAAAAAAGTCACAATTACCTTTCTTTTTTTTTATTCCATGGCAGAAACAAGCTTCCATAAAAGGGATATATAGTGATAAAAGAGAGAGAGAGAGAGCTTTTGTACAGTAACTGGAATACTTTTGCAAAACTTATAGCTTACATTAGTACTGAAATATAGTTTTTTTTCCCCCTCATATTATATTTTTACTCAAAGTTTCTTGGGTAAACGCAACAGTTTTGCGAGAGAACTCACGTTTACACACGTAGGCCTACTGAAACTGCAAGACATATCTGCTGTGTTCAGTCATCTGATAGATGTCCTTAAGATGTCAGTTTTGCGTAGATTCTAAATCATAAACATCTTAAAGACATTTTCCAGATGTAAACGCACATCAAATAGACGTCTCCGAGATGTACATGTGCTGTGAGGTAAATATAAAAGCATTGAAATATAATTTTTCCTCCCATCTAATTTTTTTTTCATCACCATATCCCCATATGATGATTCAAATAATATAAAAATAGCATTTCTCACAGTATGAGACGAATAAAACATCAATAGTACAAATTGAAATAGCATCAGTTTTGGTATAGTGAACATTTACCAACAAGTATTAAAGAAATACTCTCCTTTATGAAAGACAGTAAATGAACTAATTGTGATACATTTTGAATGGGGAAGTACAGTTAAGATTTGTAGACCAAGGATTTCAATCAATGAAGAAAATTTTACTTCAAGAGCAGAAGTCATCTCAACTCTTTAAGACTAAAGAGATTACATCTGCAAACACACACTCTTCCTCAAGGTGAAGTTTCTTCCAACAAGTCTGTGTTTTCCCAAAACAGAAGAAACATGAAAAGACTTTAACGCAATTAGAAGTATAATTTGTATTTATTATTTTTCATTATTCTTCGTAAATTTGAATTCTAACTTTTGTTGTAAACTTATTGGAATGTGTTTATGTGCATCAAATAACTTACATCAGAGTAAGGAAGTCAAAAACTACTCAAATCATGCACACACTATTTATTTTAATTTTCTATTACTCCATAAAAAGAAATGTAAATATAAATGGAACAAAGTACAATAATCATAATAAAGCATAATGATTTTAATAATATTGTGAAGTAAAATCTTATATGTTACATCCAATGTTATAATTATGATTTGTTTTGGGTATGGTGTTTTTTCCCCCTCCCCTTCTTTTTTTCTTTGTCTTTACTTTCGCTTTCAGCAGGGCGACGCGGGTACCTGATTGGTCTATTCATCTGTCAATCATCGAGACGCTTGGTGACAACGGTGACGACAACGCATGGCTTCACCAATGAGGGCGCGCCATGTGATTATAAAGAGCGCATCTGCGTAAGAAACACTAGTTTAGTGACACGTCCTTTTTTATTTTTGGTTTGTAGTAAAGAGTAGTTTATTGAGGGCATCTTTGACGCTTATGATTTTTAAATAGCCAAAAAGGGGCAAAATATTTTTAGCAAAAACGATGATCAGTGATGCACATTTACTTCGATATTATGGCAGTCACTGCTGGATTCGGTGGCTAAACGATCTATTGTCCAGTTTGATTAAGTTCAGTGATAATAGCTTACTGTACATTCACACGGAGGTGTTAAATTGAATTGTTTAAAACAATTAGAATACTATTTGGAAATTAATGAATCAACTGTATTCTGAAAACTTTATCTGAGAAGGATTTTATAGCTATACAATTTTGTTTTCATGGATATTTTAATATATTTATTCTAAAAGGATACTGAGTGATTTTTAGCATTGTAGGCCTAATGTGTATGGCACAAATGGCATTTATAGTCCGTATCTAATATTTTCCGATGTCTTGTACCTTTGACAGCGTAACCCTGGTGTCATGTGGATGGGAATATACATGGAAATGTTATGCAGATGAGGTTATGCATAGTAAAACTAGGCATTGTATAAGCTCCATATGTGATTTCAGGGTGGAGATTCGCGTACACACAATCTTCGGCTTAATTTTTAAAGGTATTTTTGCGCATAATCACTGGCTTCCAGCAACAGCCATACACACACGTTCATGAGAGAGTTGAGTGTATTCAGCACCCAACATTCTCACCTGAGCTTATGCACACCTGCATCATTTGTTGGGTCAGAGGTCATGATGTAAGCTCAGGTGAGAATTGATGAATGCAGAAGTGCGCTCCAGTATATGACAAAATTGATAAAAATATTTAATCAGTATAAACAGCTATTTTGAATAAATAAGGACATATTATGGACCCTGATGGTGTTACAGCTTCTGTCAGCAGCTAACCAACCAAACACTGATATGATGGTGGAAACCATCTGATCGGACAGGCTGTAAACCCGTGACCCTTGAACTCTGAAACATCATATTACACTCTTCTGATGGGTGCTTTTCAAGTTTGCAGTATTTAAACAATGTGTAGGAAGCTATTCTTTTTGTAACAACCAACCATGATCATCCAGATAGGTCCCCTCATGACTGTGTGTAAAGGTTAGTTAATTTCTTGAAAATAATTATTTTATTTATAATATTTATTAATAATTTTATACTTGACCTTTTTATTATAGTTTCAGTAGTTGTTCTAGCAAAGGTTAGCAGAACTTGTTTCACAGAAAACTGTTTTCGAAATCACACCTAGACCGTATGTCCTGCAATGTACCGTCTTGCAGAAGAACTTATATGCTACTGTTTTTGTCTGTCAACGTCTGGGACAAATTCAAATTTATACCATTACAACAACAGAGTTCTGCAGTTTTCACTGAATAATGTTGAAGCATATTAACATATCAATTTCACAAAAAGTCACATTACACATCTCACACAACTCAAACCTTTTGTTCTCCAACAAATGATCAGCTAATGAAGTACATGATTTATTATATGCATTATTTTCAACATGCATCTTTATTTGCCTTTGACCCATTTAACACTACAGTATTTGACATGTAAAAGGAAATCAGTCTGTGTGGTTAGCAGGACAGGAAGAGGCTCACAGAAACTCTCTACAATACTTTTGTCCATCTATCAGACCAAAACCACATTTCCTTACAGGTCTAAAGAATTGGGCCACGTCAGGTTTCATTCTGACTTGAAACTGTGTAGAGGGTAAAACAATGTATTTAATGCAATCATTTTTCACAAGAAAACCGCTAAGATGTCTTCAGTTAGTCGATATGATGACTGTACTTAGATGCGTAGTTGTGAGAAAGACACAACTACACACAAACACAGTTTTATTTTTAGCATCTTGCAAGCAGCAATAACATCCAGTCATGTCAAAAAAGCAAAGATGAAGCAACATGATTCTGAATTAAGCTGCAGTGTGTATGTGAATTTAATTGCTATACAAAACAAGACAAATTTATCATGAACAATTTGATTAACGTCTCGTGACGACACCTGCGTACACCACCTCATCCTCCTGTTTAACACTCTGAAAGAAAACACAAAAGCAAAATTCTTAAGTATCAGATTGAGATATTTTTAAATAACAGTGCTTTACCACTAAAGAAAACCAAAGAAATCACCTTCATACCACAACAGTCATAAAAACATAATTTTAAACACATTTAAAATTTTTAAATGCATGCACATTCAAGACAAACATTATTATTATTATTATTATTACATTATACAGAAATTAAACATTCAAAACATTCACTTTCACATTATGACAGCAGTCCAAATTCACTCTATTGAACATTAGGCTATAATGCATTTTACTCTAAATTCTGTGTAGGTTTATCATTTTTTTGGTTAGTGGTTTCATGAATGTTTGACTAAAAGGCATTATTAAAAAAAAAAAAAAAATCTGTAATATTCACACTCTTTTTTTCTCACATACAGAACAGTATCTTCAGTGTCCTATTGACCTGCTTCTGTTTCAGTCTACAGAAACAATAAAACTTTATTTAGACCTATAACTTTTTACTGGTAAAGAGTATAAATCCTTATTTTGTAATAACACTATTTGTGCTGTTCTAAATTACATGCAATTTATTTTTCTTTTCAAATGGCTTCACACTAGGTACACTCAAATTTATTTAATTTTTTGGATATATCCAAATCCATATTCACAATTAATGTTATTCACAATTCTTAACTAATATAATGATATATGATGATATACGATGGTAATATGAGTTATAACCAATGTTCCCTCTAATTTTTTTTCTCGCTGAGCAAAACTTTAAAAAATGGTTTTATCATGCAACTGTAACATTTAACTTTAATGTGCCGTTTCTATTTTATTTGACCCTTGATGTAACTTAGTGATATATTAAATAATATGTTTGAAAACAAGCAGTTCAGTCACTAAATTAAGCACATTTTAGGTTACTTGAGATTTTTTTACATTGCTGTATTAACTGTACCAGTTTTTACCAAGAAATTCTATTAAAAATAATTTCTGTCCTCCTGCAGGATAGTTCAATTCTTTATAATAATATAATATGAGCAGTTACAGTGATGGTTTGGAACAACCATAATGTGTTTTGTACAGTCAATTATTAGCAACAGACAGTGTTAAACCATCAAAATTACGTTTATTGCTTTATATACCAGGAGGTTTCAAGATTTTTCGTGGCAAGGAGCCCTAAATCCCCTTGAGATCAATTTTTTATTAGGCTTACATTATAATATAATATAATAAAATATGATAAGTATTTAAACTGATATACAGTAGGCTATTATATCAGTTTAAATGCTTCCATTTGTTTTAATATATTATAAAGTGAAAACAAACTGAAGCATTTAAACAGATCTGATAGCTAAATATGTTTAAGAAAAGTGAACGTTAACTCTTTTATAGTTAGGCTATCTAAACATCCCTGAAACCCACACCACCACCACACACAAAAATCTATTTAAACTGAGGTATATCACTGATGTATATTGAGTTTGCAAGCTACACCTGTGGTGGGTGTGTGATTGTAAATGTCTCAGAGTTTTGTTAGCATTCTGTGCCCATCATCCGTTATTTCCGCCACTTTTCATTAAAACATGGCGTTTTATTTCACATTTATTTTCGTTTTGTGTTGCCTCTCGTGTTGAGGTATTTAGTCCGCAAACATGACAGTATTCTTACCGCGACTGATTTGCCTCAGGGCCAGCCAGCTCACACGCGCTCAATCGTTCTCTTTCTATGGAACCTGTAAACCGCATTCACCGGTTCCAACTCTATAGCGGTTGTCCAGAGCACTGCAATTATTTCTCATTTAAGCTACTACAATCAAATAGATTTCCCCACACATGATTTTCATGTCTGTTCTCTGCGCGGCAATTATTTTTTCTTGCGCGCAGCTTAGAGGGAACATTGATTTTAAGGTAATCTTAAGGCCTGGGTGCGAGGGCCTTTTCATCGATGCTTGCAGCTTTAATTAATAATGTTTCTGTTTTGTTCTTCATCAAAAGCCACTACCGTTGTATATTTGGGGTATTACACAAAGAGGTTTGTGTACTTTGTTTTATGTTACAACTCTTTTCATAAAGTTATAAAGGAAATTTGTGCAAATTAATCTGAATTAAGTACACTGAACGGGAGATACCGTATGTGGTGAACTCTTTGTGTGAATGTGTTTTCTTCTGTTCTTTTCCTGTTGTTTTCTGTTGTATACATTTTGTTTATACACCTACCCACAAACGGAAACCTCAGACATTAATGCTGTGTCTTTTTCATACATGGTCGGAAATAAAGAATTCCTTTTTTAGATGCTGGCTGTGTTTGGGTTTTTTATAGTGAACACATTTTCACAGCAACACATAAAAAAAATATACAAAAATATGTATTTTTACAGAATTTTTAAACTGTTTATTTAATTCAATTTTTAAAATTTAAAATGTAATGTTTGATAAAATTGCCTTTAAAAAAGCATTTGCAATTTGCTTTACTTTGTCCTTTTGTCAAACAGGAAGCAGTGTTTTGAAATTGCCTTGTTGTAGCATTTGAATTGAACAAGACCAGAAGAAGACAGACTTGGACTCAGGTCTGACTCAAGTGTGAATCCAAGGCTATTTTCAGGAGCACTTGGACTTGGCCTGATCTGGTCTTGACTATAGTCATAAAATTTGGTCTTGGACTTTGTTCAGTCCTGAGTACTACAGCACTACTTTACAGCTTGCATGTTGTGAACTACATAACATGGCAGGCAAAAAGAACTTATGTGAAGAGGGATTGTAGATAGATGCTTTTACTGATCCAACAAAGAGGGATGTTGGTCATTCAACAACTGAACCCCTTTAGCAGGCAGTACAAACTCAACTATCTGAAGACCAACTGTCCTCATGCATAGTTTTTAGATAGAAAGCTATAAAAATGACAATTGACAAATGAAAATTAACAACTAATTTATGTTTTGTTTTTTGTTTTTTATAGTTTAATGAGATAAATTTTAATTTTAGAATTTTGAAAGCAAATGTTGAAATGCTTTTCCCACTTTCAAATTTGCAGAACTATCTTTGGCTTTTAGTATTACAGGAAACAGAAGTGTTAATTTCAGCAGAGACACCCTGAGCCCTGTCACATGTTTTTAGAGTTATTTTTGAGTGAAATATCAAGATCTTATCTGCTCTGTCTCTCTCTCTGGTCATTGTGGACATGTTACGCCAAGTCAAGCTAATTATTTCAGCACTCTTATTTCTTTTGTAGGTCAGGGTGTGTGCAAAAGCCAAATAATCTGTAGATAATGTGCAGTCAAAATGATTCAACCCCCTCTGCAAATCAGGTTTATTGACAATATTTACAGACTTTCAGCTGTTTGGAATGAACAAATCAAACAAAAGTAATTGAAATAGCTCAACACAGCTAATGTTTTAAGTGGTTTCCTCACATTCAACTGAAAATACAACATTTAATGACTTATGCAGTTTGAAAATTATTCACCCCCTGAACGGAATCCCTCACAACAGCACAAATCAGGTGTTGTCTCAAATGCACCTGATGAAACTAATCAAGGGCTTCATTAGCTGCACCAAGTGTGCTTGAGCTAGAACACATGAAATACCTGAAATGGTTTGTTGAGAGCCACGTTTGTCTGCATGGGAGAAATATAGCAAAAGAAGTCAAAAGAATGGTCCAAAAAGGTAAGAGAAGAGATCATCACCTTTCTAAAACAATGAACAGGACACAAAAAGATAGCGAAGGCACTGAATGTTCCTAAAGACACCATTCGAAGCAGTTTGCAAGTTCAAAGGAATAGTGGATACACTACTGGACAGGGGGGAAAAAAGGAAGCTATCAACGGCTGCTACCAGACTTCTGGGAAAACAGATTCAGAAAAACCCTCAAGTGATTGCAAAAGAACTGTAGCAAGAATTGGTGGAAACAGGCACTGATGTTTCAGGTTGCACAGTAAGCCGTGTACTAAATGCAGATGGTTTCCATGCCAGAACTCCAAAACTACTGACCCAAAAGCAAAGAAAAGTCGGCTCCAATTTGCTCAAAGAAATCCTATAAATAAGTCACAGAATTTTTGCAAATCTGTTCTGTGGAGCGATGAAACATAACTTTTTGGCCCTGGCACTGGAAACCTGCAGAGTGTGAAAGGCAAGATGAATTCATTGAAAAATCAGGAAAACATCATGCCGTCTGTGAGGAAGCTGAATCTTGGGCATCATTGGACCTTCCAACACGACAATGATCCCAAGCATACTTCAAACTTCAGGGCTTGGTTGCAGAAGAAGTCCTGGAAGATTCTACAGTGGCCATCACAGTCACCTGACTTCTCTGGTGGGATTTGAACAGTGTGGTTACAGCACGTAAACCCAAGAATATTACTGAACTGGAGACCATTGCTTATGAGGAATGAAATAAGATTCATTACAGCAAAAGTACTAAAAATGCTTTTCATGAAGGGGTTGCATAATTTCAACACTTCAGAAGTCATTAAAAGTTGCATTTTCAGTTGAATTTGGGGAAGCCACTTAAAACATTTGCTGTGTTGAGCTATTTTAATTACTCTTGTTTGATTTGTTCATTGCAAACAGCTGTAAATTTTGACAATAAACCTGATTTGCAGAGGGGTTTGAGCAGCTTTACAGTGATAAACGGGAAAATAATGATGCAAACAGAATTTAATTCTGTTCCGTTAAAAAAGGCAATAGTGTTATTTAATTTAAATTTTTTTTTAAGAAGCTCACTGAAGTTTGGAATAAAGCCATTATAATTTCTTTTCATTTCCCTGTCCACCCTTTTATTTACTCCAAAGGGACACATGCAAATTCTGTAAAACATGTATTATATAATATTAATAGCTCATTCTCAATTATACAATGTAAACTACAATATAAAATACAGGTTTGTGTACATTTTTCAATCTATTAATTTGTTACTGCGCTGTATATCATTTATTTTATGCAAAGAAACATACAAGGACACAATGTCAGTTGTCTAATCGAGTGATGCATGATGAAAATGCTTAATGCCTTGCATAAAAATTATTTTATTCATCAAGATGCATCAAAATATTTTGGATGTTAAATGTGTTGTTAGAGCTGTTCATGTTTGTTTATGGGCAGGTTATGGTCATGTCACAGCATATTTTGGCTATGAGTGAACACTGGAAGTTCCCCGCTGAACATGATTCCAGCTCCCGCAGGTGAAGCAGCGGCGTTGTAGAAACAAGATAACAGAGACTGGTCGACTATAGTTACATATAAATGTTTAATTTTTACTTCTAATGTTTGTTAATCGAGTTTAAATGTAGTCAATATACATATACAATATGTATTAAAAACAATATAAAACATGCTATACTGTAACATGATCCAAAAAAAGTTGAAAATAAAGGAAGTTATCAAACCACGATTGTGTGGATTATTTTACATTACTTTAGAGCATTGAAGTTAATCTGTAAACATGAATTCAAGTATGAAGTTAAAAATAAGCTATAGCATTTTAGTAAAAATGAACCCCATTATGTTGAGTAAAATCAACCCAATTTGCTGGGTAAAATGAACCTAACATGTGTTCTGTCCTGTATTTACCCAGCCCTTGGGCTTAAAACAACCCTGTTTTTTAGTGTATGTTCAGACTGTAGAGTGTTAATCTTAACATGAATTATCTTACCGCTTTTTGTGCGTTTCGTGTGTAGAATGTTGGATCAGCATAAGTTATTTCTTCATCATGGCTCTGGACTGTTTCTGTAATAATGACAGACATGTTAAAACAGCAAAACTCTCAATCATCACTGACAGCTTTGTGTTGATATCAGTAGGTTGATGATAAACACTTGCCCTTTTCTGTTTTTCTTTGTCTCCAGCAGATGCAGAAGATCCCAACTGCAGCTACAGTCAGCAGAGATCCAGCAGCAGAAGCAGAGATCAACACTATTAGATATACAGGGAATGAGTCTGGAGTCTGTGAAGTCTGTGTTTCTGAGATTGGGGCTTGTGAGGTGGTTGTTGGTGCCACTGGTGAGCAGAGAGAATGTATTGATTAGAGAAACCCATATATACACTACTGTACAAAAGTCTTAGTTTACATTTTCAAACATTGCTTTTGCCATTAACTGTAATAATCCAGTGAGATTTTTGTATGCATAAGGAGTCTGACAACAGCCGGTGATCCACACAGAGACCTGATCTCACCACCATTAGGGGATTTTGCACCGAATAGTTCTAGGAACTTAGTTATAGGAACCAACAGGATAGTTCCCCGAGAACTAATTTCTCCACTGGGCCATGTTCCTGGTTGGATTCACACCGGGAATAGGAACTTTAAATCAGCTGACAGCGGCATCTTTAAGCGCGACATTTACAAATGCTAAAAACTGGTGGATGGAGAATGGAGAATCGTGGGTTTCGTGTTAAGTGATGAAGATGGAATGTAAACTGTAATTTACGCAACTGAAAGAGCAAAAAGTGGGGCTAAGAGATTAAATCTCTTATGACAACTTTCAGTATTACATATTATCGAGGCGGAGAAAAGAACACAACCCTGCAGACAGCAGGTAAATGCTGTTTTCCATGTTCGTGAAGTAGCCTAAATATGTTTACATGGCTTTTTAAAAATGCCGGGTGCCGGTGTTTGACGTGTTTGACCAATCAACATACATTTACATCACTGATAGTTCCTAGTCCTGGTTTAGACCCTACTCTGAAGTAGGAGCTAATTTTGTTCCCCAAAAGGAGTTCCTAGAAATAGTTCCTCGTTTGTAGTTCCTGCCGTATGAACACGGCAAAATCTGGGTCCTTCAGCCAATAGTTCTAGGAACTATGAAAATTCCTCTGGTGCGAAATCCCCTATTGAGTCCGTTTTTGGGTTACATGAAGAAACAGAAACAACTGAGAAAAACTAAATCCAGAAAAAACTGAGGTAATGTCTCTGAAATGCTTGAAGAAACCAACCTGCAAAGCTGTGAAAAGTTTTAGGCACTTGTGTAGAAATGCTGTAAAGTAGGGATGCTCCGATTAATCGGCTAACGATCCCTATCGGCCGATAATTGCTTTGGAAAGTTTGATCGGTGGTCTCTATACACTCACTGCTTTGAATGACTAACTTTTATAACCTTCAGTTATTCAGGGAAGACCATCCATATTATTATTTACATTTGATTCCTTAATTTTTTTGGTATTTACAGTACCTCAATACTACATGAAAAAACTTAAAGCACTGTTTATTTTGTGTTTCTTTATTCTATTTTATTTATTTGTGCTACTGCTTGTAAATTGTTTATTTGTTCTTGTTTTATTACTGACTGTTTACTTGTCTTTTTTGTGAATTCACTTTAGAGATTGAAATCAGGCTTGTATGTAAGCTATTGTGCAACAATTGCCCATTGTAAAAACAAAAATGTACTGCATGATCAAACATTTAGATGAGATAATTATGTTTTTTGAAAAATGTCTAAAAAATTGACCTCTCCCTCTTCAAATAAAAAGAAAAAAATCCCTCCACATTCTCCCCATTTTCAAAAATGAAATTCAGGCCCTGAATGAATGTCTTTAAAAGTCCTGATAGGGGCATCCCTATAAATAATTATAAGTGATAAAAAGAAGACTTGGTATCTGTGATTGACATGATTGACAATCAGTGATCTGTGATTGGCTCCAAAAATCCTGATTGGAGCACCCTTACTATAAAGTGAGGATGCTTTCAAAAATAGAGTTATAAATAGATTTTATTTATCAATTAACTTTTATTAACTAAATCAAATACATTTTTGCCATGACCACCCTGTTTCTTTAAAATAGCATTTCCTACTGACACACTACAGCAAAATATATAAAACCTTAATGGGTTAAGACCATTTTTTGTTGGTAAAAATACTAACATGTCTCAGACTTTTGCACAGTACTGTATATTATAACCGGAAGTTATAAGGATGATTTAGTATTATTTACAATATGAAGAAAATGAAATGAATTGCACTTTAATTTTCTTCTCACCTTTAACAGTAACATTGAATCTCTTGAATGACTCTTTATTCCCAATCGTGAGAGTTAGTAGATAAAGTCCAGAGTCTGTGATTCTGGTGTTTCTGATGGTCAGAGATCCAGTCTGTTGATCTAGATTCAGTCTGTCTCTGAATCTCTCATCCTCATATTTAGAATCGTTCCAAGTCGCTATCTTGATTATAGCTATACGGATGGTTTCAAACCTCCACTCTATATTTTTATATGTCTGTGTTTCATTAACATCACTGTGTAGAACTACAGAATCTCCCGCCGTCACTGAAACTCTTTTCACTTCATTTGTCTCAGCAAACGTAAACACACCTGGAGAACAAAAGCACCAACAGACACAGATGAACTTAGTTTAAGTTACAGATTTAGTTTCTTGAAATTTCAAACCAGATATGATTTAAATGTATTGTAAATCTTTGCATTATTTTGACTGGAAGTGAATCAAGTATTTGAATTAATTAATTGATTGTACTGTATTTGATTTTATTGGAATTTACAAAAACATGTACAGAACAGCAGCATATCATGAATGCAAATTATTTATATATATATATATATATATATATATATATATATATATATATATATATAAAAGCATTATGAGCATTTGTCTATAATGCAGCTTCACTTCACAGACCTCAAACTCTATCTTTCTCTGGAATTAACAGCAAATGCTGATTTAAATAGACTGGACTAAATTTGTCAATAATAGATAAACACTTGTAACTTACCAATCATATGCCACAAACTGAGCACAAATAATGTGTCGACCATTTTTCAGTTGAAAAGCTCACAGAATACTCTGAAATATTAACAGTTCTAAACGAGTCACAAAGGCAATATGTAGTAGCGTAGTTACAGATCTCTTACAATCTTACAGTTGTACTATAACTGAAGGCAGAGAGTTTGTTGTTTGTTTTATGGCGAGAGGGGAAGGGTCATTTTTTGCCTTTATTTGACAGGACAGATGAGAGACAGGAAGCAACGGGGAGGAGATCAGGAAACGCCAAAAGCAGAAATTGAGGTCACTCAAAGCGTTGTTTTACACAATCTGCAAGTGTGGGTCTCCTCTTACACAAAGAAAATATATTTCTCTATATATGAATGATCAAAATATTAAATGATTTAACAGTATATTTGAAAATATACAGAATAATATATTGTGTTAATATTTTATAATATATTGAATAATACATTGGAGGAATTGCCCCTTTTCTTATATTGAAAAATATGTGACAATAATATTTACTAATATATCATAATGTATGTCATTTTTTATTCAGTAAGACACTGTATAGTATATAAATGTGCATGTGATCAGATATGGTACTGCATGTATAATATATTGTAGATATATTTACTCATGCAATATAAACACACATATACAGAGAAACATAAAAATTTCATATATTTTAGAATTATTTACATTATAAATGCTTCATATTTTCAAGCAAGTTAACAATAGCGCAAGCACACCTGCATGTAGTAAAGTATATGGGTCAATGACGTAGATTTTCAACAGGCCCATTTAAAAATACAAAAAAATTATATCTTTTGCAATTGTTCAAAAAAAAAAAAATGTTGTGTACACATAAATTCATATTAAAATTTTAAATTAAGTGATTTTAGTGCATGGGAATTGTCGACGCTGCGTCAAGCGCAATGGGAACGCCTCTGCGTGATTGCGTTGTGAAGCACTCATGAAATCGAACTAATAATGTGACGAGACGTCAGAAGCAGGCAACGTCACGGACCAGGAAACTATAAAGCGTACCCAGAACAAAGAACGCTAGCTTCTGTGTCTTCAGCAAGCGCTCAGTGTTATCGTGTGTCTTATTTGGTGTTGTTGTCTTGCTACATATATACAAGTCACGATCTCTTCATCTGAGGACAAGAGTATCTCACACCACATTATATATATATATAAAGACATGTATTATGGCAGGAAAACAGCAGTTAGTCAAGTGTGTTCATCCCTGCCCCTGTTTCATCACAGGTGGGGATACACACAAGATGTGTGTTGTTTGTATGGGAGTTGAGCATGCCCAGACATGCCCGCGGATCGGGTCCATTCGTGGGGTTCACAAATGGATCTGGCAGAGGGGTTAGAGACGGGCCCAGCCTTATCTCTGCCTTCACCTGTCAGACCCAGTGTCTCTCCTCTGGTGGCGGAAGCACACGCTGGGGTTTCTTCCCACCAGAGAGAGACATCAACGCTTCATCTATCCAGAGACCAGTTCAGTATAGTGTGGCAGCCGTGGTGGCCACGGAGAGGCATTTATGGCTCAACCTTTCTGATATAAAGGAGAAAGATAAAACCATCCTCATGGATGCGCCGCTGTCTCCTGTGGGCCTCTTCGGCGACTCGGTTACATCGGTCATCGAGAGATTCCAGGAGACAAGAAAGCAATCAGCGGTGTTCCAGAGATTCCTTCCCCGCCACTCTCATCCCCCCGAGACTGCTGAGCGGGAGCAGGGGCCGAGGCCCGGGGAATGGAGACTCCACCCCGAGGTGGTGGAGCTCATTTGGAAAAACTTCGGTCGAGCGGATGTCGACCTGTTTGCTTCGGGAGAAATGACCCAGTGTCCTCTGTGGTTCTCTCTATCACATCCAGCACCATTGGGCCTGGATGCCATGGTACAGACGTGGCCGAGGCTACGTCTGTACGCATTTCCCCCGATCACTCTGCTCCTGGGAGTTCTGGAGAGGGTGTGCCGGGACGGGGTCCGTCTAATATTGGTAGCCCCGTTCTGGCCAACCTGAATTTGGTTTTCAGACCTAGTGTCTCTCTTGGATGGCTCTTCGATGGAGATCCCTCTCAGGCAGGACCTTCTGTTTCAAGTGGGCGGCATGATACTTCATCCTCCCCCAGAATTATGGAGACTGTGGGCCTGGCCTCTGAGGCCTACCATGCTATCATGGCCTATCATGCTCCTCTGGGGGAATCCTCGGTAGTTCGGGACCCCCTTGTTATATGCTTTCTTCGTGGTATTTTGAGGCTGAGGCCTGCTGTTCGTACAAGAACTCCGGCCTGGGACTTTGTCTGGGACTTTTGTGATAAAAATGCAGTGTTTGCCTCTAATATCAAAGAGCTACACATATTTTTTGACCAAATAAACAACAAATAAATTAGCTTTTAAAAAAATCTGCAACCAGTATCAGAATCGTACAGAGCCCCGCACATGACATGCAAGAAAAAAAAAAAATCGTGCACACGAAACATACTAATTCGTTCCCTCGATTTACTAATTCGTGCATGATTTAGTAATTCGTTTCCTTGATGTACTAATTTGTGTGCATGATTTACATGTGCATGATTTATAATTTGAGGGGAATGAAATAGGAAATCGTGCGCACGATTAAGTAAATCGAGAGAACGATTTAGCCTACTATTTTTTTCCTGCATGTCATGTCTGGGTCGCCGTAAAATCGGCCAATTTGCTTCTAAAAAAATTGGAATTGGCCATGAAAAATCAAAATGGGTGCATCACTAATAAAAACATATTAAATAAAGCATTTTAAAAATCTAATCGTTTTTTCACTGTAAAAACAAACTCAGTTTTAAAGAGCAGTGTACTAGTTTTCTTGCAAATTAATTTGTTGTTAATATGGTTAATATTAATGCAACTATCAGCGCACTAAGGTTTTTTTTTTTTTTTTAATTCAGCCCGCACATGGTTATTTTTTTCCAATCCGGCCCTCAACCTAAAATGAGTTTGACACCCCTGCCCTAGAGAGTCAGAGTTGTGTCATTGCTGTTATTATGTCTTTTGTTACATTATATTAGGTTAGAGTAGTTATAGTATATTCATTTGTTTAATTGGCTTATTGGTTTGTAACATACAATAAATGCAAGTCTATATTTACAACCTTGTATCTTTGTAGCTAACAAAAGATGCTGAGGCCTATGTAAGGCTTGATTTTCCTGCTTAGACAAAAGCTGATATCAAACACCCTACGATAAAACAATAAAACTCACTAATCTACAAGGAAATAGTAAATATTTACAACACTTTTGTTCTGGCCTGGGTATTTAAGGGAAGGTGGCAAAGCAGCCATTTGGGACATTCTGCAGCCAGAAGACCCCCATGCAGTGATGGGTGAGTCTCTTAAAAACACTCACACACTGTGTGTATGCATTTCTTACTCTTAGAGTCATCTTTGAGCAATTGATGTTATGTATTTATTATTTCTGAATTGGCTTCTAATTGTCTAATTGTGTAATTGGCATGATACGTTTTTACCTGACAAATAAAATATTATACTTGATTCTCCTAAAATCATAATAACCAGTAGATTAAGTGGAGTCTGGAATTTCTGCAAATCTGCGTCAGGATAGGTCAAACTAAAGGCTCAATGAAAAGAGCATGTGGCACATCATGTGGGACCTTTTGATTTCTGTCTATCACTGACTTAGCAAGTTGCAGTATCGTGACTAAAAAACTGTGTTTTTGTATGAACAAGCATTGAACGGTTTAGCTTAAATGCATAACTAAACTCTGTACCCTCTGACTAAGAATCAGAATTGATGATTTTGTGTCTGTGAGAACACGACCGGCCGACGTGAATTCTCTATGCGATATCGGGTCCCTAATGAATGAATAATTAAAAATACGGGATACCCAGAATAATCAAATATCTAAATTAATAGAATCACAATCTAAATGTAATAATCATTTGAAATATGAGTCAGATTAATTGCACAGCTAAAGGAAAATTGAAACTAAATTCTACAAATTAAGTGAAATTCACAGGACTGCTGAAAAGACATACACACATTATATACCTTCGCCCAGACTGCTGGATTCCGTCGTTGGGCCGACGAGTGGTCACCTAGATAGCAGAAAGGTGGTGGATGCAGTAGGCCTGTTTTATTTATTCTATTTTTATTTACATTATCATATTTTGCATTAATTTCATATTTATCCTGGGCTGGCATAAAATTTTGCATTTAAATATGTAATGCACCATTATCATTAAGAATACAGATGATTATGATGATTATGATTTTTTTTTTTTTACAAAAGAACTTGAAAAGACATTTTTACATTATTGTTTACAATATCTGATTCATTATTGTCTGATGTTGATGTCTGTTCTCTCATCTCTCGTTCTGGATTTGATGTCATAACCCAGAACAACAATGGCAGTCACAGCAGCCACACCCATCAGAGCAGTGACGGCCAATCGGATCACAGGTTCAATAGTATCGCAACCCCAGCCAGAGTCTGAGGAAAGACAATAAATTCAGTATATGTAACACTACTGAAAAACTCTAACATCACACCAGGGTCAGAAATATACCTGAACTCAGTCTGGAGAGCTGAGAGACGTTGAGATGTTTGGTGTGGTTTCTGATGGGATTGTTGATCACACAGCTGTAGATGTTTTTATCCTGATGTTCCACCTCCAGAGGAAGAGAGAGACTGATGCTGAGATCAGACACACTGATGCTGGACAATAAACTGTTTCCTTTGTACCAGGAGAGAGTCACATGACTCACATTCACAGCTGAACACAACAATGAACAAACTGATGAAGGATTTGGTGGACAGAAACTGATGATGACAGGAACAGGCAGAGGATCTGAAAAACATGAGAGAATAAGAAACTATGACAATAAGAGGTAAGCAGTAAGCTTTGTCAGGTATTTAATGATTATAATTATAAATATAGCTGCAAGCAGCGATGACGGGCCAAGGCCCGGAAGCACCGCCACCACGGTGGCTTCAGGGCAACTGTGCACGGCGGGCAATGGCCATTTAAAACAGTTAAACATAAAAGGACTATGTCAAATATGCAGAATATCATCCTAATCTGACATGTCTGTTAAAAAAATGTCTAAAAATTCTAGAACAAATTATATACTATTATTTGTGCAAACACCACAGTGCTCTGAGAAATCTAATCCAGCCTTAATGCGAATGTCTGTGATTGCTGATGTTGTGTTTTTTGACCTCCCTAAGCTGTTGTTTGTGCTCCAATCTTATGCACCAAAAGGCATGCTTTCATTTAATTTCAGTATGTGTGGTATAAGATGAAAATATAAAATTAAAAAATTAATAAATAGAGCCAAATCACAGAACCTGCAAAGACAATGTTAATGTCAGTCTCAGGTAATAGTTAGGTACATGTCTAGATTTTTCTGCTCACTTATGCAAGTTTATTTTAAACAGCCACTTTTATAATCTTGTGAAATTTACTTGAATTATATAAATAAATAATTTAAAAATAATTTTAATTGTAAAAATAATAATTGTAACTCAAACAACATTTAGAAAACTGTGTACCAATAGTGATAATAGTGTCATAGTTCAATTTCAAATGAGTGTGAAGTTCAAATTTGCAGTGTGTTTTTATATTTTAATTAACCTAATAATCAAACTAATAATGTAATACTATGTTGTCAGTGGCCTACAAATATATAGTATTAGCATGATTAGCTGCTTCAGGTGTGTTTGATTAAGGGTTGGCACTAAACTCCGAAGCACAGTGAGTCTGCAATAAAAGGGTTAAATAACTGATCAAGGGTGTAAAACTCTCTCTCTCACACACACACACAAACACACACACACAGACACACATGCACACACACACAGACTGAAGGAGTGAGGGGGAGAGGAGGAGGAGAAGGAGGAAGGAAGGAGGAGGAGGAGGAGGAGGAGGAAGGAGGAGGAAGGAGGAGGAAGGAGGAGGAAGGAGGAGGGGGTAGGGGGGGTTGGACATGAGTCTACGTCTGTGTGTGTGTGAAAAATCCACATTCAAACCAAAATATCTGACTTCCTGTTGGTCGGAGCTAATAACTGTAAATTAGAAAGTTGTCCAGCTAAATGAGACCAATATGTGTTCCAAGTTTGGTGACTGTAGTATAAACTAACCCCCCACTTTGTCCAAAGATGGCGCTATAGAGGCCCTGCTCCCCCACCTGTTTTTACGGTTTTGCCCATGTCTACTGGTTGACATCTTTGATGTTTGTATCGAATTTCATGCAATTTGAAGCATGCTAAGCATCTCAAAAGCATCCAAACGAAAATTAAAGTTTGATGTGTTGCCATGGAAACAGTGTTTGAGATATCACAATTCTTTTCAAAGGTCTAAATCTGCTGTGCATTGACATTACACTGATGAAGTTTGAAACAAAACGGGTAAAAAAAAGGGTGATCTCAATGCATTTTGAAAGTGATACATTTCCTGCTGCCAGTTGGTGGTGCTATAACTTTGACTTACAATAGTCACATCCATGTGTTCAGCATCCTATTACGAACAGACAGCTGAAGTTTTACAAAAATCATTGAATGTATGCAGACGTTATAACACATTTCCTGTTTCCCTTTTCTCACCATAAATTCGTTGCCTAGCCACGGCCAAACCATTCGAGATATCAAGAATCCGCTGGCAATTTTTCATCATCAATCTCTTGACTTCTTTCTGACCGAGTTTGGTGGCGATCGGATTAATCGTCTAGGAGGAGTATATCAAATTCCAGAGCATGCGTTTTCCAAGCAACCCATAATAGCTGACTTCCTGTTGAGGTGACGTATAACTTAGAGTACGAAAGTTGTTCAGCCCGATGAAGTCTATATGTGAACCAAGTTTCATACAAATACGTGCAAGCTTGTTTGATATATGGACCATGTTTTTAGACACCGTTCAAGGGGGCACTGTTGAGCCCCCTGCCACGCCTGGGTACCAGCTTCTGCCCGGCCCTGATGGCCAATGATTCTGATGTGTGTGCAAAGTTTCAAGAGTTTTTGAGCATGTTAAGGGCCCCAAAAATGCCCGAATAGTCGAAAAAAAAATTCCTAAGGAAAACAATAGGGCCTTCAGCCCTTTACAGGGCTTTGGCCCTAACTAAATATAATCATTAAATACCTGACAAAGCATATAATCACTTATAATTGATTCATATTTAACAATTAACTATCTGAGATGCCAACAGCTGATTAAAAAATATAAAACGACAAATACAAAGTTATGAAAAAAGTGATGATAACATTTTAGTGTAGTGTCCAATTCTCATTATGAACTAGTTGCATATCATCATGCATATTATTTGGATTGGCTGTTTGTTAGTACTCATAAAGCACACATTAATGCCTTATTCTGCATGTTCTCCATATTCTAAATCCCTTAAAGGTGCGATATGTAAGAATTTTGCAGTAAAATATCCAAAAACCACTAGGCCAGTGTTATATATTTTGTTCCCTTGAGTACTTACAATATCCCAAATGTTTGCAACTATTTGTAAATTGTGAGAAAATTGCAATTTTAACCAAGGCTCCGGGACGTGTGAGGAGTCGCCTGTCAATCGCGTCATACCCGCGTTACCCTTGGTTTCCGGTTTATTTTGTAGAAACCATGGAAACACCAAAGACGCTTTAATATTTACAGTACATGTTTTAATAGACAAGGGAACAACTGTTTTGATATATTTATAGACAGAAAACTAATTATTGTTATATAGCTCAACACGTTTAGTTTTATTGTTTAGATCTAATTTTCTAACATAGCAAAATCAGATGCAGCTTTATTTTTAGTAACAGTAATACAGCATTTTCTCCATCATACAGTATGTTTTAAAATTAATTGCATGCCATTTATCAACACAAGTCATCCAGCATTTAATATATTCTAAGTATGATCTAGTTTACTGCAGTGTGTAACAGTGTCTCACACATAGACTGTAAAAAAATATGGAGGTAGTGTCCGTGACGTCACCCATAGAGTTCTGAACAGCAGTTTTGACGCGCAAATGAGGCCGCGGCCATCTTAGCTGCGCATCACCACACGTCACTCCCGGATAACTGAAAATGGGCAAAGAGGCGGGAGGTGGTTTGAGCTGATGTGATTGGTTGCTGAAACCACACCCACCTAGCTCGTAGTGATCATGTTAGCAGGCAAACGAGCTATCTATCTTAGATACGATCTAAAATATTAATGAGGATAAGTTTTATTATTAGAAAGTTCTAAAGGTTTACTGTCAATCTACGTTGTTTTTTTAAAGATATAGATGCTCCAACACCAGTGTTGGGTGTGCAAATAACAACATGGAAAATCAAATGGGACTTCATACCTTTATAATGAAATAGAGATCGCGAGATGAATCCAATCTGTGGCACTTGGGTAAAATATGAGTGTCCATTGCAAAACAAAAAAACAGTACTTTTTGTCCATGAAAGATTTATATATTGTCCATTGTTTGCATCACATGTCTTCTGAATGATCTGCTCTCTGTCATCGTTCAAGAAATAAAGCAATCTGAGCAGCGTTTATGTTGTAAAACTGTATCCGATCGTATCTAACAAACAAATGAGCCCGTGTCCAAAGTATATTTTCTCAAAATAGTGCAGCAGTTTTAGTTATAATATCCAAGCAGTGCTGTCGGATTTTGATATCCTCCCGCCATAGTCATTGTAGTAAATCTCACAACCAAAACTTTCAGCCAATGCCACGATCCAACAACGTGTGTCTGTTTCTTCCGCATGCGTGCACATGTACACAGACGCACATCAGTCTCGAATATTATGCAGCAAGCCATTTTTTATAATTGTATAAAATAATCGAGAAAAAAGCACAAATATGGCAGAGATGCCAAATTCAGTGGCTGAAATTAGCTGCTGAGGTAACATGACGGCTCACAGACAGCAGCGGCAATCCACCTGTCACTCAAGTGGCCACGGCCTTAATTATGCAGAACTTTAAGGCTTAATATAATTTAAACGGATGAGTTATAAAAAAATTCACCCCCCTCAGAGTTGTCATGAAGGGCAAAATTAGCAGTATAGACCAAAACCACAATTTGAACCAACTTGCAAACATGTTTTTTTCTACTGTAAACCTGGCCAATTTAACATGGGACTCAATGAGATTCTGCTCTCTTTTGGAGCCTGTTCCTAGCAGCCAGTCGATGAATCGCAGTTTAAGTCACTTCCGTATTGGCTTCACGAGAGACTGGGGGAGGTTGCCGCTTGGTCTCACAGCATCCGCCGAGCAAACGCACAGAGTAACATTATAACATCATTTTCAACACACTCAAATGTATCTAATATGATAAACAGCTGTGTTACGTCATACTCATGACCGGAAAAGCGGCGCCGGCGACTGTGGCATAATAAAAGTTCTGCTGCTCGTGAGGCGTGTGTTGATCAATCACTCCAGCTCCTCGTTCAGCTCCACAACACTCGCTCCTGCTCTGCTTCACACTACAGTAACGTTAATAATTACATCCATGAACATGATCCTATCCCAGTTCTTTTAAACCGGCCACTGAGGTGAAGACCACATGTCCCAAGATTCTGACCTCAAACTTGGCGTCATCAAGCTACGTTTTTGGTTTGAATAGGCCTCTAGTGACCTCTAGGGGTGTGCACTTTTTACACCATTTGTCCTATTTCCACTTATCAAGAATAATTTTTTATTAACAACTACATCCACCCCACCCCTAAACCTACCCTTAGTGATTTATAGTGCCTTTACACTTAATGAGCACATGTGTCTCCTGGGATCGAACCCACAATCTTATGATCACATGATTGTATATTGTTGTTGCAATGCTCTACCAATTGAGCTATGCAAAACCCAAAATATGACGCAAATAAAAGGGAACAATGCATTAAAATGAAAGTGTCCTGTTGTCGATAGGGGCGCAATTTTAGCAAAGGGTCCAATGGTTTATATTTCAGGGAAGTGACAAATGACCTATATGGTCGTATTGGTTAGAGAACATGTTGGAGTTGAGCCCTAAACTAAAGTGTGACCAAAATGATTACTAGGAACTAACATAATTATGAAAAGACAGGAAAACACACTCTATAAAATATGTAAAAGTCTACTCACCATAAACCGTGACATTGTACCTCTCGACTGGCTCCTTATTTCCGAACTTTATGCTTTGTTCATAAACTCCACTGTGTTCATGCCTGATGTTTGTGATGGTGAGAGATCCAGTGTGATTATCCAGCTGGAGTCTGTCTATGAATCTCCAGTCATTATTATAATATGTTGTTGAGAGGGTACCGTTTACTTTCTTGATTCTAGCAAGAGGAAGCTTTTCAGTCATCCATTCTATCATGTCATATCCTGGTATGTCAGCAGACCTAAAATCATATTTTAACGTGACAGAATCTCCCTCAGTCACTGGCACTGATTTCACTGCATTTGTCTCAGCAACAAACACTCCTGTATGACAAGATTAAATAATGTAAATAATAAAAATGTGGCACTTTTCAATAACGTTGAGTTGTTAACACTGCAATTCATTTTATGTCATTAACTAGCAATGAATAACAATATTTATGGCATGTATTAATTCATGTTGATTTATAAATACACTTTTTCATTTTAAACTTGTGTGTCATAATAGGCTACATTTGTTAATTTATAGGCTACAATTTTAATGTGTTAGTATAATATCTAAATTGACTGTACCATAGATTAATAAATTCTAATTAGCCTATCTTATTTTGGTTAATGATACCATAATTTATTACCTAATATTTTCAGATTGAACTGTATTGATCTAATAATGCAAATCCTTTGACTAAAAATATGATTTCAGTGAAGTGCACATATAGCTACTTACCAACCAGATGACAAAAACACAAGCAGAACCAAATAAACGCTTGGATCATTTTCTTCAATCGTTTGAGATGAATCACTTAGTCTGCTGCCGATTTCGACAGAATGTGTCATTTGAGGTTAGAGTCAGAGAAACTCCTCCTGTCAGTGCGCGTCCGTGAATATGCGCGCGATTGTGTACGAGATAGCGCGGTTTAAAATCTTTGTGTAGATAGAGAAATTCTGCCTATTTACCACAGCTGCAAGACAGACAACAGAAGATGCATTCAATTGAGTCAGTCGGCCACTAAAATGACCTGAATTAAACTACTGCAGGTTTCACTTTGACTCATAACCTGAGCTGGTCAAATGCATTTAGTTTAATCTTTCTTGCATGATCATTTTATCATTTATTTTTTTATTCCACAGTAAAGCTATCTTGAGGGGAAGTCAAAAAAAAGCCATTCATACACACTAAACATATACAAGCTCAGACATCCGGAAAGAAATTCACACATTTTATTTGCGTTCATCTGAGTGATGACAATGTGGTCTTTTTTTCTGTTCTTCTTTTTCTGCTCAGTTCACTTTTTTCTTTTAATTCTAATAGTCTAACACCAGGTGCCATGGCTGGCCCCATCCATGTGGTTTAGGACGACTAAGATGGTTGGAGTGGAAGTGTCAGTGGGTGTCAGATCCAGACATTGTCTCAAACTACTCAAGATCTCTCTTCAGGGCCATATTGGTTTCCGAGATGTCATTTACGGTGCTCGGAGTCCAGAAACTCCTTGACGTCATACATGGGCCTATCCTCCAGGAGCAGCAGTAGAGCCTCTTAGTCAGGAACTTTTGATACTCAGCGTTTTTGATCTGCCTGCATTGACACCATTGTATGAGAACAAAACTGAGCTAGACAATGACATTATTGTTTACTCCAGAGCTGCTGTAGATAAATTAACTAAATTAATATCTAATGATTTTTACAACAGAATGAATCAATACTGAATTTACTTAAGCTGGACAATGACACCATTTTCTTCTAGAGCTGCTGTACAGCCAAAATTATTTTCCTGTAAAGCTGCTTTGACACAATCTGCATTGTAAAAAGAGCTAGCCTATATAAATAAAGTTGACTTGACTTGACTTATGGAGGACTGTATAGAAAAGTGCAGCCAGGTTTTTATATATATATAAAAAAGTATACTTTAAATAGTTTTATATCTTTCAAGAAAGAAATTGAACACTATATTCGACTCTATACAATTTTCTATGAAGCAAAAAACAGCTAAAACTTTGAACATTAGTAAACTTTTCATTTTATGAAGATTTATATTAAGCCCCCTCTGTACATTATGTTTGTTACATGTATGATGTTATTTAGTTTTTCTTTTAAATTTTTATGTCAAATATTTTGCATTTTAAAATACACTTCTAAATGTCTGTTCAGTGGTCGCTATGTAACTAACACAAGACTATGTAACTAACACATAGTCTACTCATCTTTACATCAATAAAATGTGCAACACTTTACTATATGTAATACAATTATGCTCGAAAGTACGGTGGCCGAGAGAGCTCAACGCACTGCAAATGAAGAAAACACATGCAAATAGAAAAAACACCAGAAAATAAAGAAAACATCTTCATCAGTTTGACAACACATGCGCTGCAAAAGTCACAACACTTACAAATAGTGAAACGCGCTGCAAAAGTCACAACACTTACAAACAGACAAACGCGCTGCAAATAGGCCTGCTCATAATGCAGATCAGAATGTTAACAAACAAAATGAAAAAACTCATCTTTCAGGTGCACACCACCTAAGAGTAAACAGAACAATCCCAGCCAGCGGTCCCAGACAGGTACGTCAATGTGTTCCCTATAACATTTTCGTTGTGGTCTGTGCTGTTGTGTATTGATGTGACGTCATTAACATCATCACGTAACAATGGTGGAGTAAAAGGACGGATGGCAAGTTCAATCTGGTGTCTGCGTGGTTTGATCTGAAATAACTAGAAAGGTTATAACATTAGCGACGAGGATGTTGAAACAAGGACTCACTCATTAGTTAAATCTGGAAGTGTTAGATAGTTTTTTTTCTTTTTCTCAGTTAGTTAAAAAAGTTTAGCTGAGATAGACGGCGCGCGCGTTAACAAAGTTTTCTCGGTTTAGCCGGCTATAGTAGCCATTTCATACCTCAGTTTGCAAGTATCTCAGAACCTCTGCGCAGACTGACAAAAAAGATACCAAATTTCAGTTTGGACCTGAACAAAAGAAATTTCAAAATTCTCAAAGATAAGCTGGCTGAGGCCACAACACTAGCTTATTTTGATAAGGACGCACCAACAAAAGTCATTGCCGATGCTGGACCAAAGGGAATTGGAGCAGTACTAGTGCAGGACCTACGAGGAGGAACAGTTCCTGTCTGTTATGTGAGCAGGAGCTTGACAGAGTGTGAACAAAGGTATTCGCAAACAGAGCGAGAAGCACTTGCGTTAGTGTGGGCATGTGAACGATTACACCCATACGTTTATGGTCGGAAGTTCGATCTGGTCACAGACCACAAAGCATTGGAGGCAATCTATAGCACTTGTTCAAAACCATGCGCACGAATCGAAAGGTGGGTCTTGAGATTACAGCCCTACGATTTCCGAGTGATTCATATACCGGGAACACACAACATTGCAGATCCTCTGTCACGCCTGTTGGGCCCATCAGCCAAAAGTGAGAAACACACGCACAAAACAGAAGAATATGTGCGGTTTATAGCTGTTTGTGCAACACCCAGTGCCCTGACCACCAAGGAAGTTGAGCAGATATCAGCAAATGATGTGGAAATACAGAGACTGAGAATTATGGAAGTAATTCAGTAGCAAAACCCGAGAGGTTGCTGATTTGAATGTGAGAACTTGTCGTATTAATATTTGTATTTGTAAATTGAAATTTACAATCACTGCCCTGACGCAAAAAGCTGAATGTTTCGATTTGCACACACAGACAACAATCAAAACACCCGTGTTACGAAGTTGTAGTTGCAGATTAATAGTTACAAATGTGTAAAATGGCATTCACAAATACAAAACGACAAACACAAATGTGTGAGGCATATTTACTTTTGCTCTTTACTTCAGTTTCGCTGTACAGCTTCAAGTCGGCACTTACAGCCTCTCAGATCTGGCAGTACAAATTCAATTTCTGGCGCTTTGACTTTTGCTACTCTTTTTGCGATATTCCTGGTGCAAAACTGACTTGTGCACTTGAAAGCAGATGTGAGAGAGCAGAGAGCGGGGGAGAGGGAGGGGAGGGGGAGGGGGAGGGGGGTTGAAGCCGTTTTATTGGTCGATGCCTGACCAATGAACAACGCCAGCCAGTGCGGCATTTTTATGCATATGTATGAGACAATATTTTCATTAAAATATCATTAGTTTTAACGGGGTTTTTTGTTACAGTAAAAGATTAGTAAAGTCGTTTATTGGTTAGAGTCAGCCAATGAAATGGGACGTTTTGGTGGTCCATGTAGCAGCCTTTCATCGCGATGGAGGCATCGAGCAATTCCAGGGTAAGTTTTTCTTTATAATACTTATTAAAACAGATTCAAAATAAAATAATTTTTCCTTGACGTATCTATAACATTACCTTCACTACTGTTAGTGAAGGTGGACTGCGTTAGGTGGTTCTGTAACTTTTATAATGAACTTTTTCATATAATATGAATTTTATAGTTACATAGAAGTATATTTATTTAAATTATCAGTGATTTTAAACATCGTGAGTATTGATTAAAATAAAAATAAGACAAGATACTCCGTGACCCATGTGCAATATTTTTCTAACAGAATTACCCTGTGCCATGCATGTGGGGTGGGTTACTACTTGATAATTAAAATATTATTGTTGTTGTTATTGTTGCATTTTACGTGAATTGTTGTTTTCTTTCTACAGGAGCAAAATTCAGAAATAGAAAGTGCTGTAAGGAATCTGCTGGGCCTCATCCGAAGGCATAGCAACATAAGTTGCAATAATATTTTAATTATAAAGTAGTATTTTGAATCTGTTTTAATAAGTATTATAAAGAAAAACTTACCCTGGAATTGCTCGATGCGTCCATCGCGATGAAAGGCTGCTACATGGACCACCAAAACGTCCCATTTCATTGGCTGACTCTAACCAATAAACGACTTTACTAATCTTTTACTGTAACAAAAAACCCCGTTAAAACTAATGATATTTTAATGAAAATATTGTCTCATACATATGCATAAAAATGCCGCACTGGCTGGCGTTGTTCATTGGTCAGGCATCGACCAATAAAACGGCTTCAACCCCCCTCCCCCTCCCCCTCCCCTCCCTCTCCCCCGCTCTCTGCTCTCTCACATCTGCTTTCAAGTGCACAAGTCAGTTTTGCACCAGGAATATCGCAAAAAGAGTAGCAAAAGTCAAAGCGCCAGAAATTGAATTTGTACTGCCAGATCTGAGAGGCTGTAAGTGCCGACTTGAAGCTGTACAGCGAAACTGAAGTAAAGAGCAAAAGTAAATATGCCTCACACATTTGTGTTTGTCGTTTTGTATTTGTGAATGCCATTTTACACATTTGTAACTATTAATCTGCAACTACAACTTCGTAACACGGGTGTTTTGATTGTTGTCTGTGTGTGCAAATCGAAACATTCAGCTTTTTGCGTCAGGGCAGTGATTGTAAATTTCAATTTACAAATACAAATATTAATACGACAAGTTCTCACATTCAAATCAGCAACCTCTCGGGTTTTGCTACTGAATTACTTCCATATCATTCAGTCACCCACTGGAGCACAGTATGCACGGAACACGACATTTGTCAAGAAGTTTCATTCTGTGGAAACACCAACAGTGAGTGGTGAAATGAATTGTGCACAAGAGCCAAGGTGTGACGAGGGGCAAAAGGGAATCGCAGATGAATGCAAAATGAACTATGAATCAATTCAGAGAGAGGAACAGATTCCTAAACCATGCAGGCCTCAGAGACAAATCAAGTTGCCTGAAAGGTTTAGAGACTATGTTATTGAGTGACTAATGAGATTCAAAAGTATTGACGAAGAGAAGTGAGGTGGAGTTTAAAAAAAAAAAAAAAAGAAGAAGAAAAAAAAAAGAGAGTTATGTTATGGTTTAGTGCACCTGTTTGAAAGTGAAAGTGCTTATGTTTTATCAAGTTGTAAATGAGCTAAATGGGAGCTAATGGGAATTTTAGTGGGGTAAGTTCATATTCAAGGGGGGGATGTTGTGTATTGATGTGACGTCATTAACGTCATCACGTAACAATGGTCAAGTAAAAGGACGGATGGCAAGTTCAATGTGGTGTCTGCATGGTTTGATCTGAAATAACTAGAAAGGTTATAACATGTGCCAGTCTCGGCGCCAGGACAAACTATTTGGGGGATATTATTTTGCGTTAAAATATTATTAATAAATGATTAATAATAATATATTTTTTAATAATTTACTTGATTTTATGTCTCAAATCCCAGTCAATTATTCACTGCAGAAAGTGAAAGTAAAAACTCAGCGATGAGAGCTCTACTTCAACATGTTCTGATAACACTATTTAACCTTAATTTATTTCTTAATATTTCTCTTGTGGCCCATACGTATTGAAAAAAAAAAATGAGAAGAGATACAGGTGTTACTTTTTTTTTTTTTTTTTTTTTTTTTTTTTTTTTAAAGTAACAACTATATCTCTTCTCATTTTTTTTCAATACGTATGGGCCACAAGAGAAATATTAAGAAATAAATTAAGGTTAAATAGTGTTATCAGAACATGTTGAAGTAGAGCTCTCATCGCTGAGTTTTTACTTTCACTTTAGCTGAGTTTTTCTAATTAGCTCATTGCGTCGGTTATGCATGATGCATTATAAATTATTGCGGGGCAAATTAAATTATTAATTTAATTCTAAAAGTAGCCTAATCATTATCGTCAGTCACCGCCATCATCATCATTCAGATCATTGCAGAAGGACTTGAGATCGCTGAGCCTGGTAGGCTATATGTGCTATTTGCAGCGCGTTTGTCTATTTGTAAGTGTTGTGGACTTTTGCAGCGCATGTGTTGTCAAACTGATGAAGATGTTTTCTTCATTTGCAGCGCATTGAGCTCTCTCGGCCACCGTACGAAAGTTTACATACCCCTTGCAGAATCTGCAAAAATGTTAATCATTTTAGAAAATAATCAGGATCATGAAAATTGCATGTTATTTTTTATTTAGTACTGTCCTTAATAAACTATTTCACATAACAGTTGTTTACATAAAGTCCACAAGATTAAAAAAAATAGCAGAATTTATACAAATGATCCCATTCAAAAGTTTTCCCTTGGTTCTTAATACTGTGTGTGGTTACCTGATGATCCACGACTGTTTTTGTGTTTTGTGATGGTTGTTCATGAGTCTCTTGTTTGTTCTGAGCAGTTAAACTGAGCTCTGTTCTTCAGAAAAATCCTCCAGCTCCTGCAGATTCATCAGTTTTCAAGCATTTTTGCATATTTGAACCCTTTCCAGCAGTGACTGAATGATTTTGAGATTCATCTTTTCACACTGAGGACAATTAATGGACTCAAGCACAACTATTAAAAAAGGTTCAAACATTCACTGATGCTCCAAAAGGAAACACAATGCATTAAGAGCCGGGGGGTGAAAACTTTTTGAATTAGATGAACAGAATAAATTGTACTTTTTTTGTCTTCTGGGAAACATGTAAGTATCTTTTGTAGCTTCCATAGGGCAGAACTAAATGAAAAAATATTTTCTTTAAACAAAATAAAACAAACTTGCACATCAACTTCTTGTTCAAAAGTTTTCACCCCCCGGCTCTTAATGCATCGTGTTTCCTTCTGGAGCATCAGTGAATGTTTGAACCTTTTTTAATAGTTGTGTTTGACTCCCTCAATTGTCCTCAGTGTGAAAACACAGATCTGAAAATCATTCAGTCACTGCTGGAAAGGGTTCAAATATGCAAAAAAAAATGCTGGAAATCTGAAGAATCTGCAGGAGCTGGAGGATTTTTCTGAAGAACAGAGCTCAGTTGAAAGGTACAATCTGTAATATTTTTTTCCGCTAGAGGTCGCTAGAAGCCTATTCAAAACAAAGGCGTAGTTTGATGACGCCAAGACTCATGAACAACCATCACAAAACAAAAAAAAACAGTCATCGATCATCCAGGTAACCACACACAGTATTGAGAACCAAGGGTATGAAAACTTTTGAATAGGGCCTTTTGTATAAATTCTGCTATATTTTATCTTGTGGACTTTATGTAAACAACTGTTATGTGAAATAGTTTATTAAGGACAGTACTAAATAAAAAAATAACATGCAATTTTCATGATCCTGATTATTTGTTAAAATGATTTTTGAACATTTTTGCAGATTCTGCAAGGGGTATGTAAACTTTTGAGCTCAACTGTATATAATTAATTTAACTTACAGTCGAATGTTTTCCTTGACATCTCGCGATTTCGGGGCATGTGAGGTCCTGAACATAATACATGATGGGATACACTAGCCTCGAAATACCACTCCAAAACGAGAGATAGTGTGGGCAAAGAATATACACTGACAAGAAGTGAAACTCAATAGAAGGTTCCACTGCAACACCGGCGCCCAGCAGCAGCCCTGTGGCAGTCCACTAGTTTCTATGGCAATATCAGCTGCTTTGTTAAAAAAAAAAAAAAGTACATTAAGCTGAAATTAGCTGAAAACCTGAATGATGACAACACAGAATAATGTACAAACACTAGACTAGTGATCATCAAATCCTTTTAACGGTTTATTATACAGATTTTGTTTTCTTTTCTTTTTTTCTCCACAAAACCTTTGCTCTCTAGAAACCCAGTCAGTGTGGGTTGAAATGATTTAAAGTTCAAGTATTAGCATTATAAACAATTTAATTTCATATGTTGGTATTGGTATTAATTCAGTAAGGACATGCATCAGAAAAATTGGGAATGTTGGACAATAAATATATAACAGAATATAACAGCTTGACAGTAGGCCTAAACTGTTTTTGCAGTGTTTTCTCATATTAATGTCTGTTAAAGCAAGACTATGTTAAAACAACAACAACAACAAAAAAAAAACACAGCTACTGTGTACAAAAGTGGGAATTATGGGATACACGATGCATCATGTTCTATCTTAATGTAGCTTAATCCAGGGGATTAAAACGTATATAGGCAGTAATTTACTCCACTTTAATCCCCTGGATCACTCTACAAACATAATGATCTAACCTTTATTAATTATTAATTTACTATTAATATTAAATATGTAAAGTTGCATAAAATGGAAATACTCAATAAAGTTACCTCAGATGTGTAATGGCTGGATTCCACAACTGATCATATAAAACATATATAGGCTGTGACAATACAACATTTACTGTAGGTGTCATAAAATTTACTGAATTTGAGAAATTTTCTATTGCTTTACTGATTTGGCAGTGAAATTCGCCGATTTTGGGTGCGTAAAATGTGATGGACTCTATTGTCCAGTTGGCATTTTCACCCCGATATGGCTGCCGCGCTACCGAAGCGACACTTAGTTGCTGTTACCCAAAAGGCATTAGAGTTTCGCCTCTTGGGTTCTATACTCTTTGGTGTGGGTTTAGTGTGTTGTTAAGGGCACTGCACTTGGGCATTTTTAAGACACTGGACAGTCTTGCGCACTTACTTCCTGTCGCGTGCACACGCTCTCAAGTGGCCAAGACCGCAAGTGTGGGTATTTGGACAGAGCAAACTGTCCGTCCTGCCTGCACTTTTTTTACTCCTTCCCTCACTGTAGCCACAAACTATCACCTATACTCTAGGCGAGGCGCGGCGCATCTCAATCATGCATATTCTCCACAGGTTAACCCTGGAACGTTATCACACGTCTCGAACGAAAACATTGTCTCTCTTTGTATGAAAATGTTTGGCCTTTTAACCAAGTTTAGGTTTACTGTGGGATACTTTGAAATAGAATGACGTAACACAACCGCTTTCCCAGAAGTCACGTGACTTGGTTGGTTTGCTACGAGCCCTGCGTCAGTACCAGTACCACCGAACACTGCTGTCATTCAGCTCAGATTCAGCCATGAGAAAACATTCTTTCCTCGTGTTGGTTTTACTGGTCGGTAAGTTGTATTTATTTAATTATTTGTTGCGTTTTTCTTTTTATTTAATCACTTTCGGTTTCAGTATAAACCGGAAAATGCGCTCTTGCTGTTATCTGATTTATATATATATATATATATATATATATATATATATATATATATATATATATATATATATATATATATTAATGGTTAATTAAAATTGGTAACGATTATTGCATTTCTACAAATAGACACTGTGATAAATCACATTGTGAATAATAACAGATGGCAGCACCATTATTTGTGCACTAGGGGTAAGTTGTTTGTGCACGTGTATGTTTATATTGCAAACAATATAAGGCGCCTGACGACCTTCAATAGTCACTACAGCTAGGTATACATATTTTACGTGAAAACTGATAACACAGAGGCACCAGTTAGCGATCTTCTTTTTTTTTTTTTCAAATGCCTCACCCGGAAGCTTATTGATAGCTGCACCCCTTTCAGGGCTTCAAAACCACATTTCTGCGTTCTGGTCAAAGACTTTGGTTCGGAAGTTGTCGAGGCCCTCCTCTATTATACTTACTTATACTTACCAACATACTTAAATGCTATTTAAACTTATTCTCCTCCATCTTCTTCTGAGACTAACATTTCTGAAAAATTCAGCCCTGGCACTGTAGCCACACCAGCCCACATTACCACACCCACACAGCCCCACTCATGGACACAGCGTGCATTACCAGGTGAAAAAAGTACACTTCCATAATGTACTTAAAGTGCTCTATTTTCACACACTAATTTGGTACTTAATAAACTTCTTTAGTACTTCTTAAGATAATCTTATGAACATCTAAGTGCTATTTCGAGACACCATGAATATGTATTTAGTTGCTACTTGTACACTTGAACACATACAGAGATAGTATGTCAAAGCACATTTTTGTTCATATTCATAGTGTCTCCATATAGCACAGTTGAGTACACTTTAAGATTATCTTTAGAAGTACTAAAGAAGATTTTTTGTATATTAAGTGCAAAATTAGTGCGTGAATATAGAGCACTTTAGGTACATTATAGAAGCTACTTTATTTCACCTGGGTTGCTATATGTTTTTGGCGTGTTAGACTATATTGCAAGTAGCCTACAGCAGTCTGTTTACCCTAAACAGGGGCGCCACCAGCAATTTTGGGCCCTGTGAAAGAATATGAGGCTGAGGCCCATACCGCATCAATTCTGCATCAAACATACAAGTCAACCTAGCTATCCAAAATCTTTGTCTGCATTGCAATTTAATAATAATGACCTGTTAATTTTGCTTTTGACCTCTAGGTATCAGTATTTAGTCAGAGACCTCCCATGGCGCTGGTGAACATGCTCACAGTGATTTGCCACTCATGCAAAATTAAACAATTGGGCTTCAGTCACAGTCATATTGCTCAGACAATTGATCCGTTCAGGTTGTACAGCTTATAAAAGCTCCAAACGTGCAATGTATACAATTAATTAATAGTCTGATTCTATGTTTCGGTGAGTTGGCACTCAGAGCTCTGGGGGCCCCAAAAAGGCGTGGGCCCTTAGAATTGCCTAACTTTTCCCCCCTTAGCAGCGCCCCTGACCCTAAATCCCTGTAAATTGTCCTGTAAATTCTTCTTCTTCTTTTTTTTTTTTTTTAACATAAACTGATGATGTTCTCAGAGTGTGTATGTTAAGTTTTAGCCCAACATACCCCACAGATAATTTTTTATAGCATGTTAAAATTGCCACTTTTAGTGGTTGAGCAAAAACGAGCCGTTTCACTGTGTGCCTTTAAATGCAAATGAGCTGCTGCGATCGGCCTAAGAGGGTGGAGCTTCAAGAGCTGATTCTCCAGTGTCAGGAGTCAGTCAGGATGCGCTATAATGTCAGAAACTGCGAGTATATGCTGCATGGAGATAGAACAGGTATAGTTTATTTCAACTACGGTTATTACTTATATTGTCTTCTTGTTTTTATCCACTATATTAGTAGTTAAATAAGAAGGGAACCAGCGCTGAAACGTGTTGTTTTTGAAATCATGCGTTGTGGCTCGTGTAGTCTTCAGACATGCGCGTCAATCTATCGCTTAACTCTTCTTTCCAGGGAAATCACTAACAAAATGCACACAAACATGTCCCTGCTCTTGATATACAAACATTAATGAACTTCTTTGAACTTTATGAGGGAAAAAAATATATGAGGGCAGATTCGAACTTCTTATTATTAGAGCAAGGCTGGACCTCTGACTCTATTAACAAAAATACTACCACGAGACCATTAGGGAACACGAAAACTGATTGCGGATTTATCTATAATATAATATGGATGTAAAATATATAATATGGATGTAAAACATAAATCGACGCCTATGTCCTTGAGTAGCACATTTTTAGCACAGCCTCTGTTTTGTATTGTCCCTTTGTATTGATATTCGTTCACAAAGCAGTCCGGTGTGAAATGATTTGTGCAGACATAAATGAATTTCGGCAGAACTGAGGGAGCTTTTTCCTGGAAAACCAAGTTAATCCACCTCGTTTTCAGCAGCTCAGATTTAGGGAGTAAATGAAGAGAGCTCTGTGGATTAATCCATCCTGCTACAAAACACCTAAAACACTTGGGAGAGATTCTTATAAGTGCAGCAATGGCGGACTCGCTGCGAACTCGCTCAGGGCGGTTCTATGTTAAAACGGCAGTGTCTGTCAACATTCGTGGGCGGGGCCTGTGGCTTTTGTGACGTCACACTGCCAGGGATCTGGAAACAGCTTGTTCTGAGACACTGCTTATGATTTATGGGGATTAAAAAAAAGGAGTGGGTGGATTTTTATCACTATAGGGTGGTTGTGTACACACACTGCCAACACACATTTATGTCCAAACACCATGCAAAAGTGAATTTTGCATAATAGGTCCCCTTTAAGACTGCATCTTAAGAACTAGTATGACCAACTAGCAGTTAGTTAGGGTTAATCAGCTTTACTTTTCAGTATCAAAAATCGACCAAGCTTCGGTTTTATGTAACTGACTTTAAAAAGTTGTGAACAGTCTTGAAGGTTGATTTGGTGACTAAATAACAGTTTATGCGGCTGACCCTACTATTCTGCACTGCATTGTGGGATCCTGAATAATTGCCTAAATCTTATATATATAATTTATGTTTAGAAACTGTTTCATTTTTGTTCCTCAGGTGTGTTTGGTGTTACAGATGGAGTAACGTCAGTGTCAGTGATGCAGGGAGATTCTGTCACTCTACTCACTGATCTTACTGAAATACAGACAGATGAGGTGCTGAAGTGGAAGATTCAAGATGACACTATCATAGCAGAGATTGATGGAGAAACCAACATAATGACAGTACCTGGGAATAAAAATGGTTTCGAAGGCAGATTGAAGTTGAACAAGACGACTGGATCTCTGACCATCACAAACATCAAAACCACAGATTCTGGAGTTTATAAACTAAAGATCAGCGGCAAAAATTTGGCTGAAAGTGAATTCAGTGTTTCTGTTCGTGGTGAGTAACTCAGTGTGATCAGTGTCTGGATTGAGTGTCTGTGAAGATGAATAATGATTATAATACACAACCCAAATAACAGTTCATTTATTTAATAAACTAAATGGATAAGCAGCAACTGGTAAAGATGTAATAATGTTGGTATGTTAAGAAACATGAAGATGTTCAGAGCAACATGTGAGATATTTGTAAAGGAAATATTATTATCATAGGAATTGTTATCCTGGATCTTTAAAAGAGTTGCATATGCAATTATTGTCCCATATAGTGATCATAGAATATAGTTTTCTGACAAAATATTTCATTATCATCTAATATCAAAAACATAATTTAAATCACAAGAATTTCTTTGCAGTATAAAAGTTTTACGACAATTTTTGAAGGGCTCAGAGTCAAAGTAAAATGCCATTCACAATCCAATATTACTTCCATAATGTGACTAATATATCAGAGTGAAACAGGATATTCTTTGAGAGAATATGTAGAAATTGATTTAAATTTCAAGTTTACAGATTACATTATAATTTATCCAAATATGAAATATGTCCAATAACAGAATCATATTCTCACCATTAACTAACTGTAATTATACAGAGGGAGAATGAAAGATTTTATGATGTGTAATATTATATGATATATTAAACATTATAGCAAACATTATATTCAGGAACTGGAAAAAAGACTAAATATACTTTTGATTTTCTTACTTTTGTAAACAGATGATATTTTTTGTACATTTTACAGCACTACAGAAGAATGCACACTATTTTGTGAAAATGTGATTTTTTTTTTTTTTTTTTTTTTTTTTTTGTCAAATTATTGCAATATTAACGTGAAAATCTTCAAAAGTTTCTTTTCACATTTAAAATAGATTTTGAGTCACAGATTTTCATGGCTCCAGACATTTTCCCTAATAGCACATGTAGATTTAAAAGTCATAATTGTGTTAAAAGTGTGAAATAGAAAAATCACTTGCAGCATTATAAGCTTAATCTTTTTGAAACGTTCCTGTTTGTTCCTCAGGTGTGTTTGGTGTTGATACAGATGGAGTAAAATCAGTGTCAGTGATGAAGGGAGATTCTGTCACTCTACGCACTGATCTTACTGAAAAAAAGACAGATGATCCGATAGTGTGGAGGTTTGGAGGCGACATCATTCCTCGCTTAACCTGTTAACAGTCGCCCCCGCTAGTTAAGCTCAAACCCAAACCTGACATGCGTGAACTAAAACAGTCACAGTTCATGAATCCTCTGGACTACAGGCATAAATGAAGGCTCTATAGAAAGATAAGAGATGTGAGGTTGACATTCAGGTATCAGAATTAATTCTGTTATTATAAAAAAACAATAAGAGAAGCTTAAATATTCTGAAAAATAAATTAATATTTAATTCGCATAAAAGATATTAAGAAATATATATATGAAACTGTGCCAGAGGAACATGAAAAGCAATGAATTTAAGGTCACAAGTCTGAGTAAGTTATAATTGAAATCTGAAGATGGAGCCACTAAGATGGAGTTCATGAAAGCATTTTTCTTAGTGAAAGTACATATAATAATGGCACTTGGAGAATCCAAAAGGTAGTTACTAAAGGGCCTTTAGTAACTAATATGAGGTGAACCACAATATCACACTGTTTACAAATGAAAACAGTTGATTAAGCTGCATTTTATGGACACAAAAGCAGTCCTGTATAAGCTCACTTTGTCTAAAAGTATAGTGGCACATCACAAGTTATAAACAATATTTAAGTTATAAAATATATCTGGTGTCCATAACTGTCATTTATTCCTACTCTTCGTTTCTCAGTTTGCCTTTGAAATTCTGACAATATGTTTGAATCTGGGCGTCCAGACTGTAATTTTGTCATCCACATTTCACACATAGCTTAATATTTGATACACAGCAAACGTCCCCTACTCGGTCTCCACCACTTGCTTTTATATCCATTTCTACTGCTCACATCTCTATACTTTACTTTCATACTATTCAGTATGCTTCTGTCAGTATTCTGCTGCCTTTAGTTGGTACACCTTTACACCTGTGCCCTCTTATTCCTACACACTATATATACAAATATACAAATCTACTTTCCCCAACAGACTGAAAACATTTACATCATTGCCTGTGTACAAACTTATAGTTCAACGAAGGACATAGGCCTACTATGTGCTAAATTATAATGAATGTTGCTCATTATATTACAGAATGTGCATATAAGGCATGTAGCACAGTACAGCACATTTCATATGTAGCTTTCTCAGTTACGTTTTTAACAACTATTTACGCACTTACAACAAACTCACATTCAGGTCTGTCTCTATTCTGTTATAGAAAAACTGCTTTTCACCATCCATTCAATTCTGCTGTTTAAAATCAGATTCCTGCTATTATTTTCCTCATTGAATTTCCTGTTTCACTTCGTATTATTTTACATTATGGAAGTAAAATTTGAAATCCACTTCATTTTTAAACAAATTTTAACAGTTTAAAGTGGTGTGTATTAGTTATCCTGCGAGACCTTGTTAAAGTATTGTGTGTTTTCAAAATCAGAATATTATCATGTGTCCCGGTTTAATATGCAGAGCCGATAATAATATTTTTTTGTAGAGTGAGTCCCCAAAAAGTTTAGCACTGTGTTTGTGTGGCACTATCAATCATTGATCTGTTTGTTTGATCATCCAGAGCAGTTCGGCATATAGTAACACTGGCTGAAATGAGTTTGGGGCGGGACTACATCTTTGGGAAAACCAGGGGGAAGACAGTCAATGTCAGACAAGGAGAGTTGTCTCCAAAAACATGTTTGATTACAGTCATTTTTTTTTTTTTTTTTTGTAATTTTTTTGCATATAAACTATTCAATACATCTTCAGTTACAATAGAAATATTAAAATACCTATATGCATATTTGAAATTTGACAATGCCGACTGTAGAATAAAAATAATCCATATAATCTCTGTAATCATGCATTTTTCATCCATCACACCACTATTAGCGTTACACACTGACTGTCTGTGTGTACTAAATATTATAGGTAGGACATATTTGGACATCACGAGAGCTGGTGGCGATGTTAAAATGTTTTGAATGTCTGACCAATCAGCACTGTGACACTGGAGGTGGGTTTATTCTGTAGGTAAAAGAGTTGAGCAAAAATGATAAAATACTGATGTGCTAATGACAACATCAGAGTGCATCATTTACTGGAAAATCGACAAGAATTTAAATTCTGTCTGAAGATATATTAGGTAAACTGAGCAGAATTCATCAATGTTCCTCTTTAATATCCACTTTTTAGTATAAAAAGTCTTAACAGATTTTATTCTCCATATTATTACAGTTAAAACTACACCAATGTTTGTATAATAGCATTTGTCTGTCATGCATACTGGACAGAAACATTTCAGACCTCCCCTTTTTGATGTTGCGAGAATTGTTGCGAACTGTTGATAAAAATTAAAATTACATTATTGCTGTGACACTGTGGACGTAAATAGTGAAACTTGAGACTTCAAACTCTTAATGACATTTAGCTTGTTAACATTAATTATGATTTTATGGTAAAATGATACAGTAAATATAACCAAAACAAACTTCGGAACCAGCAGTGGTCTCGTGCAAGTTATAGGATTAAACAGCGCTGATTACAAATGGAGAAACATTGATCTGAACAATAAGAATGGAGACCTCAACATCAGAAACATCCCACAAAATCAGACTGGAGTTTATGAAGTGGAGATCAACACTGGCAGTGTGATCTTACACAGAAAATTACGTATTACTTTTAGCGGTGAGTAGCACAAACTTTCTTTGAATGCTATAAGATTTTGGCAGTCTCATGATGATGATGTAAACAGGTTACTTAAACTGACACTAAATAAACAGAATTACTAATGTAATATTACACTAAATAAAAACTAGGTCTTGTGAGGGTACCGCAGGGGATTCATGAGTTGATGAAAAGCTAATTATTGCATAATACAAGGTCAAATTAAAAATATTGCAATACAGATACAATAAAAATACAGCAATTATCGTGGTTCAAGCGCTTTAAGGCCTTTAAGCACATGCGTTAAAAAAGGTATTATGTTTTATTTAGCAAGCAAGTAACTTAGATCATGGAAAAGACAATTTACAGACAATGCAGGCTATTTACCATAGGAAGTATATGGGTTTTAAAGCTTTTTAACAGTTATAGCGCCACCTGTGGTCTGATCTCCATAAAAGTTTGCATGCTTGTTTAGAAACATGTCATGTGCTCACCTATTTCACCTATTTTTGTGAAGTTTTGAGTTTTCGTTTAGGATTTATTGGCTTTTAAGTACATTTTGCCACACCCCTTTTCTAAATGACCCTGTTATAGCGACCCATAGGGTAAAGTTCATCTTTTTTTTTTTATAATTATTGATCTTGAGAGTCCAGAGAACTAATGCATTGGTTTTGTTCTGATCGGGCAAAAAAAAATAGCACTACTTCACAATAGTAGGTTTTTTACTTAATTGTGAATATTTAATGAACGATTTGATTGACAGCAGTAGTTCTTGAGGCAAAGTTGTTCAGCATGAGGAGATCTAACAAATTATATGAATATTGTGTGTATGTGTGAAACACCACGTGATTACAGAGGCATAAAACTAGTTAGCACCAACTGGTGGCTGATTACTTTCAGAATTCTTACAGGCCTCTAGGACCATGAGTTGAACATGCCAACAGAGTTTCGTTCTGATCTGCCTCCGTTAACCTTGTCTAATGGGTGCTCAAATTTCAACCATGTTTTTTGAGATATGTCAATGTCCTCATAGACAGTCATGGCTCCTTAGACCAAGACACTGCATACCAATTTTCAACAGTAAATCGGACTAAAGGTTGCGTAGTTATAAAATAAAAAAGAAAACAGATATGTTATAGCGCCACCAAGTGCAATTTTTTTTCTACTGTGACCACAGATTGAGCCCATACACAAGTGTATTGAGTTTGGTGAAAATATCTCATTCTGTTCAAGAGTTATAGCCATTTTAGCAAAAGTGGCCCCGCCCATTTCTAATGTTTTGACGCCCCTTAGTGACCATGAATCAAAATTTTAACTTTTTTTGATAATATTTGATATTTACGTTCCAGAGAACATTTCTGCATTGGTTTGGTTCCGATTGGGCGAAAAACCTGCGACTTGTTCGTTAAAGTAGGTTTTGAAATCAGAGATATACTTTTTGAGCCAAGGATTCCAACAATATAAGGCACTTGGCCGGACAGTGGCTCTCTAGGACCGAACTTACCTACCCCTGGTCTAGGAGTTATGAGCAGTTTCAGGTTTTTGATCGCTGTAGTGCCACCTATTGACTAATCGGGGTCATACTCTGTCAACCTCTCCCCAATCTGAGACCTACCATCTGGCCAAGTTGCAAATCTCTAGGCCTTAAAGTCCCTGTAAAGTCATTTTAAAGTATGTGTTCTGAGTTTGTCACACCGCAGAAAAATGTGTTATTAACCTCCCAGCCAAATTTGAATGATTAAAAAAATCTGCAAGTAAATTAAATAAGTTATCAAAATCTCGAAAAAAAATAGGCAGCGCTCTCTGCTCTCAAACGCTGGGGGCGTGTCCGCTGTCGGCGCTGAAACCACACCCACTCGCGAGAGCTGCAGCCTCATCTGACTTGAGTCTAATGAGTCAAACATATACTGATGCATATAAGAAGAATCATTTAGAGGGTTGCAAATTTTAGTAGAGTTACTGTGGACTACTTATTATTATAACATAAGCAAACTCGGCAACTTACACTCATTGGTGGGCACGAACTGCCGACTGTTGTCGAGTCGACAAATGACGGTGCCGCGAGACGGGAGGATGAAGGCCGGGACGGGAGAGACTCTGTCCGGCCCCATATATCATCGGTTATCGGTGGGACGGTAGGAAGGCCGAGGCGGGAGGGGGGCCGAGGTCTGTTCAGTCACATTCACCAAAAACAGCAGATTATCTGTGAATCCCAGCTGTCTGATGAAAGTTTGTAAAACTATCCGTTGTAGAACGATCACTTTAGAATCCTTCATATCATCGTTTTAGGAAATTTAAATAAGGAGACCGAGCATATTGTATATTATAACAACCATGTAATATGCATTTGCGTGACGAAGGCATTACTAGCTAAATGTGCAAAGGGCAGAGGCGGCACCACGCTCGGTGCGTCATCGACAGTTATACAGGTCCTTCTCAAAAAATTAGCATATTGTGATAAAAGTTCATTATTTTCCATAATGTAATGATACAAATTAAACTTTCATATTTTTAGATTCATTGCACACCAACTGAAATATTTCAGGTTTTTTATTGTTTTAATACTGATGATTTTGGCATACAGCTCATGAAAACCCAAAACCCCAAAATGAAAATCTCAAAAAATTAGCATATCATGAAAAGGTTCTCTAAACGAGCTATTAACCTAATCATCTGAATCAACTAATTAACTCTAAACACCTGCAAAAGATTCCTGAGGCTTTTAAAAACTCCCAGCCTGGTTCATTACTCAAAACCGCAATCATGGGTAAGACTGCCGACCTGACTGCTGTCCAGAAGGCCATCATTGACACCCTCAAGCGAGAGGGTAAGACACAGAAAGAAATTTCTGAACGAATAGGCTGTTCCCAGAGTGCTGTATCAAGGCACCTCAGTGGGAAGTCTGTGGGAAGGAAAAAGTGTGGCAAAAAACGCTGCACAACGAGAAGAGGTGACCGGACCCTGAGGAAGATTGTGGAGAAGGACCGATTCCAGACCTTGGGGGACCAGCGGAAGCAGTGGACTGAGTCAGACAGGTGGACAGGTGCCGCATTCCCCAGGTCAAGCCACTTTTGAACCAGAAACAGCGGCAGAAGCGCCTGACCTGGGCTACAGAGAAGCAGCACTGGACTGTTGCTCAGTGGTCCAAAGTACTTTTTTCGGATGAAAGCAAATTTTGCATGTCATTCGGAAATCAAGGTGCCAGAGTCTGGAGGAAGACTGGGGAGAAGGAAATGCCAAAATGCCTGAAGTCCAGTGTCAAGTACCCACAGTCAGTGATGGTCTGGGGTGCCATGTCAGCTGCTGGTGTTGGTCCACTGTGTTTTATCAAGGGCAGGGTCAATGCAGCTAGCTATCAGGAGATTTTGGAGCACTTCATGCTTCCATCTGCTGAAAAGCTTTATGGAGATGAAGATTTCGTTTTTCAGCACGACCTGGCACCTGCTCACAGTGCCAAAACCACTGGTAAATGGTTTACTGACCATGGTATTACTGTGCTCAATTGGCCTGCCAACTCTCCTGACCTGAACCCCATAGAGAATCTGTGGGATATTGTGAAGAGAAAGTTGAGAGACGCAAGACCCAACACTCTGGATGAGCTTAAGGCCGCTATCGAAGCATCCTGGGCCTCCATAACACCTCAGCAGTGCCACAGGCTGATTGCCTCCATGCCACGCCGCATTGAAGCAGTCATTTCTGCAAAAGGATTCCCGACCAAGTATTGAGTGCATAACTGAACATAATTATTTGAAGGTTGACTTTTTTTGTATTAAAAACACTTTTCTTTTATTGGTCGGATGAAATATGCTAATTTTTTGAGATAGGAATTTTGGGTTTTCATGAGCTGTATGCCAAAATCATCAGTATTAAAACAATAAAAGACCTGAAATATTTCAGTTGGTGTGCAATGAATCTAAAAATATGAAAGTTTAATTTGTATCATTACATTATGGAAAATAATGAACTTTTATCACAATATGCTAATTTTTTGAGAAGGACCTGTATAGTGTTAGGGGCGGGGCTATACTCGGGGGTCCAAGTGCGTCATCAAAAAATCCTGAGGAGAGAATTATTGAAAAAACTGTTTAACGCTCTAACTTCACAATTAAGCATTACAAAATTCACAGTCTTTGTAATGTGTTTCAGCAATACATTTGTAACATTTATAAAGTGTTTAGAAAGAATTGTCAGAATTGACTTTACAGGGACTTTAAGGTTTAGTCTGCACGATCAGTTTTACGGCAGAAGAAAAATAAAAATTCTTACAATTACAACAGAGTTTCAGCACTATGTGCTTGAACCTCTAATAAACTATTTTAAAATTAAAACAACCAAAATAAAAAGTACTAAAAATGTGAGATTTTTATATGTTTGCCTGCATGTGACCATCAACCAACATCAGTGAACATGGAGATGTGTGTCAAATTGTTAAAATGTTAACTTCAATTTCAGAGGTTTTTAAAGAACTTTTGAGAGCCTTTTCACAGGTGGACCTCTTTTTTTCTTCTTTCTTTTCCTTGAGAATTTGTCTGTCTGGGAATTTTTATGAGAATTGGTCATTCTGGTTTGTGAAGCACCTCCTTGAGGAAGAATATCCACAGCATCAGTCAGGGGCATTTAGGGTTGGAAGAGAGAAGTCATATCACACAGAGCCAGAGATCGAGTGCTTATTTGTAAACTGGATGCATTTTTACTGTTGTGTGTATAACTTTTTCTCACATATCTTTCCAATTAACTTTGGTGCTTGTCTGTCATGAGAGTATTTTAGCACACATCACTGCAGGTTATTATTTCTAATCGACGTGATCACTGGTGAATGTTTCTGAACAGAACTTGCTCATCTTTATTCTCTTAAGCAGTAATGTCATGTAATGTCTCTTAATCAGTTTGTCATGTGTTTATAGATGTTTGTACATCCTTCTATTCTCTCTGCCATTAACTTTTGATTTTTTTTTTTTTTTTTTTTTTTTGTATATGTTTACTGCAATTATTGTACAACAATATTATAGAAATGCTTATAACTTCTTCTTTTTCTTCTTTTCAAACTGGTCCTGATTGTATTCCAGGTGTGTTTAGTGATGACGGAGTGAAGAAAATGTCAGCAAGGAAGGGAGAATTTGTCATTCTACATACTACAATTTCTTCTATACCAGATGACGATGTGATAGAGTGGACATTTGGACCTCAAGACACTGATTTGGCAAAAACACTGAATAATAGAATAATATATAACGAGACATTTAATGACAGAGTGCATCTGAACACCAAATCTGGAGATCTCACAGTCAAGAACATCAACACTGAAGTCTCAGGACTTTATAAAGTAAAGATCATCAAGAGAACATATACATTACAGAAGACCTTCAGTGTTACTGTGGATGGTGAGTGCTTCAAGTCTTTTAAAGCAAAGTCTTTAGATGTGTGCTCTGTGAACAATGTTATGGTGAAATAAGTTGGAAAAGATACATCTGTTAAGATCAGATCTTCACTCAGGTTATACAGAGCTGATGTTTATAGTGTTTGAGACACTTTTACACTAATGTCTGTCTTTATTGTCACCGATTCATGTGAGTTTTCAGGTTCTACAGGTACAGGTGTGTCAGTGAAATGTGGGACCAGTGTTGTTCTGGCTTGTGCTGTAGCTGTTTTTTTGCTGCAAGGAGTATAGACAATCAAGACAAATGTGTAAGTATCACATCACTTATCACACATTGTTTTTGTTTCCACAAGCCGTAATTAACAGTGTTTCTGAGAATCCTTACAAATATTCTCTGTGCAACACACTGGCTTTTATTCAGATGATAATGTTGTGACACTGAAATGTAATTTTTACACTCAAGCAGGACTAGCAGGATAAAATTCAGCATGTTAATGTTAATTTAATGTTAATTCTCCTTTTTTATTTTTTTTCTTCTATATTTTCTCACAGATGCTGATGATGGTCAAGAAACTGTAAGCATGCTTTGAAAACTCCCAACAGCAGTATCTTGTGGTCACCACAACACAATACATATTAACAGTGGTTGAAATTAACCCATGTGTGCTTTTGACATGTGAATGTGATAAATGAGAATATCATTTGATTTGGCATAATTAGAAAAATGTGCTTTCATTTATTATGAAGTTGTTGTAACACTTAAAACACGTAAAACAGTACATGAAAAGAGTATTATGTCTGAAATTTCAGTATTCAAAAAAGAGTAGGCAAGAAACACCCAAATAATACAGTGTAAATGCGGCCATAAGTTCTTCTCTGCCGCCATCTAGTGGTAATCTCAGGTCTTTTTTTTCCCCTAGAAGTGTTATTTTTCCTTAATCTTTAAAGGTGCCCTAGAACATGTTTTTAAAAGATGTAATATAAGTCTAAGGTGTCCCCTGAATGTGTCTGTGAAGTTTCAGCTCAAAATACCCCATAGATTCTTTTTTATAATTTTTTTTAACTGCCTATTTTGGGGCATCATTATAAATGCGCCGATTTATGCTGCGGCCCCTTTAAATCTCGTGCTCCACGCCCACGGAGATCGCGCTTGCCTTAAACAGTGCCTAAACAAAGTTCACACAGCTAATATAACCCTCAAAATGGATCTTTACAAAGTGTTCGTCATGCATGCGTCGGATTATGTGAGTATTGTATACTGTTATATTGTTTACATCTGATTCTAAATGAATTTGAGGCTGTGCTCCGTGGCTAACGGCTAATGCTACACTGTTGGAGAGATTTATAAAGAATGAAGTTGTGTTTATGAATTATACAGACTGCAAGTGTTTAAAAATGAAAATAGCGACAGTCTTGTCTCCGTGAATACAGTAAGAAACGATGGTAACTTTAACCACATTTAACAGTACATTAGCTACATGCTAACGAAACATTTAGAAAGACAATTTACAAATATCACTAAAAATATCATGGATCATGTCAGTTATTATTGCTCCATCTGCCATTTTTCGCTATTGTTCTTGCTTGCTTACCTAGTCTGATGATTCAGCTGTGCAGCTCCAGATGTTAATACTGGCTGCCCTTGTCTAATGCCTTTCATAATGTTGGGAACATGGGCTGGCATATGCAAATATTGGGGGCGTACACCCCGACTGTTACGTAACAGTCGGTGTTATGTTGAGATTCGCCTGTTCTTCGGAGGTCTTTTAAACAAATGAGATTTATATAAGAAGGAGGAAACAATGGAGTTTGAGACTCACTGTATGTCATTTCCATGTACTGAACTCTTGTTATTTAACTATGCCAAGGTAAATTCAATTTTTAATTCTAGGGCACCTTTAAACTTTCAGTAGTCATCTACATTGATATTGATCAGATTTTGTTCCTGTATTAAGAGTCAAGACTGATTTAATGTAATTTAGCATGTGTGCTCTGTATGAACACTTGATAATTGTTATACTTTTACCGAATTTAGCAGAAATAATCTCATGCTAAACTTGACATGTGAATACATTGTTCTTGTTGTTTTTTATTTGATACTCTTGCACTGTTACTTTCCACATTTTATATTCTTTATTCAATTGTTGTAAAATCTGCTGAAGCTTAAAAGGAATAAACAGAAATTTCCTGGAGATTCATCAATAGATGCTGATTATGAATAAGGATCTTGTGTTTGTGTATAATGGAGAAGTTTCTCTCTCTTATATTCTTGGCACATTTATTCTGAAATTTAAGTATGAGAGAATGTCTGGTTGTGTCCAAACCCGCATACTTCCCTACTATATAGTATGAAAAGAGCAGTAGGCGAGCGAATAAGTATGTCTGAATCCCTAATATTCATAAAAGAGTAGGCGAGAATTACCTGGTGACACTAATTCTAGGCAATAAATACCCAATAATAAAGTGATTATTCATTGTATTTACCCAGTTAATCAGGTTATAAAAAGATTTAAGAAAGACATTGATTTGAAATGTGTGTTTTGTAATCTGTATGATGAGACTATCATCTTTTTTTGAGTGTATTTGCACTAAATTGTTCTGGTGTGATTTTGAGGTCTTTTTTAGGCGATCTCTGGAATTGACATTAATCTGGAGGACAAAAATATTTTATTTTTTATGATAAGCCGTTAGAAAAGAAAATTTGTTTTGATATTAATTTGTTTATTATTTTAGGGAAATATCATTCATAAATGTCGTTGGACAAAAAATACACCTAGTTTAATACAGTTTAAATTTGAGCTTTGTCATTATCTTAAATCATTGGAGGGTGTAAGAAACACCAAAGCAAAAAAGACTATAGACTGTTGTAAGGCCTTGAAATTATATCCTTTTTAAGAATCTTTGTTTTTATTTTGTTATTAGAGATATGCATTTGATTTCAATACCCCTGTGGATAGTTATTTATCCTTGTATTATCTGTCTTAAATTTATTATTTTTTCATTTTTTTTTTGTACTATTGTTATTTTGTTTTGCAATGTATGTTTTTACTTAATTTCTTGCTGTTGTTATTTTTTGTTACTGAATAAAGCATTTTAAAAAAGAAGACTGCAGCTCATGAAAAAAATAAAAATAAAGTGTAAATGCCATAAGTCTTTCTGTGCCGCCATCTGGTGGTAATTTCATGTCCTTTTTTAAATTTTTGTTTGCCTAGAAGTATGAGTTTTCCTTAATCTTTTAGTTTTACAAATCATCACATTAAAATAGGATCACATTTAGAGGTTTTAAGTGCTGGAAAAAGTGTGAATCTCTCTAAAAAGTCCTTGAAAAATGCTTGAATTTCACTCAAAAGTTTGCATGAACCCTGAAATTAATGAATGTAAAAGCATTCGAGTATTTCTGCCACAATACCACAGTTATTAATTATTACTGCATTAAAGGAACACTACACTCTTTTTTGAAAATAGGCTCATTTTCCAACTCTAGAGTTCAGCGCTGTTCAGCTCAAATGAGTAGCGCAGTTTCATTTCACTTACGTTTGATGTTTCTCATATGCAACAGAAATGGCAGCTCTTATCAGTTGTGCAATGTGTTGCTCGCACCAGTGTGACCTCTGACAAAATTTAGTCACACTGGCAGAAAAAAGGTCAAAATGCAACCATTTAGTCAGTCTGGAGCTCTGAAATTAATTACTTTTTAGAGTAACATACTGACCCAACACTGTTAGTGACACATTCAACTAATGAATTGTTCTTGTTTGCAGAAATGTTTGACAAAAAAACAAGAACACACACACACACACACACACACACACACACACACACACACACACACACACATGTTTGTTTTTGTGAATTGTGGGGACTTTCCATAGACTTCAATGCATTTTACACTGAACAAACTGTACATTCTATCCCCCTACCCTGCCCCTACCCCTAAACCTAACCCTCACAGGAAACTGTGCAAACTTTTACTTTTTCACAAAAACTCATTCTATATGATTTATAAACCCATTTACATTGTGGGGACCGCTGGCTGGTCCCCACGATGTAGGTGAACTCAGGTTTATATTACATCATGGGGACATTTGGTCCCCACAATGTAATATAAACAAAAGCACACACACACACACACACACACACAGAGGATACTGAACAACTATTTATTTCTCTTGTTGAATAAAAACCTCAGTTTGCCCTGTCGCCCAGTTTGTTTGTGGGCAGCCAGTGAAGACCATAGGCTGGAATTATGCAGATTTTTTACAAACCTGCACAGTAAAGATTCCCTTTAATTACTGGCGACTAATTTCAGGCACTTCAGAATTTTTTTAAACTTTATTTATCTTTGCTTTGATCTTTGAAACTTTGCAGTAATTTTACATTAACAAACAGCTGTATTACACACTGTATGACAGATAATATCTGAAAAAGTATAAAAATATAAAAATATTCATTTTTATAAAATAGTATTTTATTTATATAAAAAAGAATAGGAAAAACATGATTTTTAAACTGTCTATTTAAATCAATTTTGAAATGTATCCAAATAAAACAATAATATAGTAAATTGATAAATAATTTTAAATTGCCTTTAAAAAAAGCATTTGCCACTTGCTTTACTTTGTCCTTTTGTCAAACAGGAAGCAGAGCTCTGAAATTGCCCAACAATACTTTACACCAGTGTTGTAGCACTTGAACTGAAGAAGATGACCAGATTTGGACTCAAGTCTGTCTCAAGTCTATTTTCAGGAGCACTTGGACATAAAAAAAAAAATATAGTCTTGGACTCTGGCTTAAGTCTGTGTTCAGTCCTGAGTACTACAGCACTACTTTATACCTTGAATGTTGTGAACTACATAACATGACAGGCAAAAAGAGCTTATATGTAAAGAGGGATTGTAGATAGATGCTTTTACTAGCTGATCCAACAAAGAGGGGTGTTGGTCATTCAACAACTGAACCCCTTTAGCAGGCAGTACAAACTCAACTTTCTGAAGACTAACTCTCCTCGTGCATAGTTTTTAGATAGCAAGCTATAAAAATTACAATTGACAAATGAAAATTAACAACTAATTTATGGTTTTCAGTTTTATGTTCATTTTTGTCACCATAGTTTAATAAGATCAATTTTAATTTTAGAATTTTGAAGGCAAATGTTTTCAAATTTACAGAACTATCTTTGGCTTTTAGTATTACAGGAAACAGAAACAGAAGTGTTTATTTCAGCAGAGACACCCTGAGCCCTGACACATGTTTTTACAGTTATTTTTGAGTGAAGTGTCAAGATCGTATCTGCTCTATCTCTCTCTCTGGTCATTGTGGACGTTACGGCAAGCACTTTTATTTCTTTTGTAGGTCAGGGTGTGTGCAAAAGCCAAATAATCTGTAGATAATGTGCAGTCAAAATTATTCAACCCCCTCTGCAAATCAGGTTTATTGGCAAAAAGTACAGACTGTTCAGCTGAATGAACTGAACTGAATATTTTTATATATTCCTCTGTATGAGGCATTGCTATGGGTTGTGTGTGTTTTGGTTGACTGACTGATTCCACAGTCTGAAGTGAACTACACCACAGTCGCACAATTTCAACGTCACCACCACTTCTGACACTCTTTCAGCCTTTATCTGAAAACATTTTCCCTGAAATTTTAATTACAATAGATTTAAAGAGCTCAATAATAACCATACCTGTGAAGGCGGACTGATCTTACCTGTTCGGTGTGATGATGTTTAATGTCACCAACAGCCTCTGGTGTCCCATTTAGACACTTGTTAGCAACCATCATTTTCAAGACATGCAACAGCTTAAAAAAATCACGAGCAGGTTAATACTGATGATTTAATGGGGTAGAATAAAATGTGACATCACTTACCTTATAAATCCATTTAACCAAAAATCCATTCAACAACCTATTGACTTGAGACAATGAAACTGGAAGTGCAACATATTGAGCTTTGTTTTTCTGCAGTAAAAGTCAAGTTCGATTTATGCCAAGAAAGACTATGCAGGTCTCTCAGCCTGACCAGCTAAAAAAGGTCAAAACTCTTTAGGTTGGTCTTAGTGGACAAAAATATTTCACTTTATGTTACTTTAACTATCTGAAATTGTCTCTTGTGTATGCAGTGGTGATAATGTGCGGCCAAAAACACTTTCTCATTTAATATTTTAATTACCATTATTGCCATTTTTACAGTGAAAGAAAGGAACTGGCCTTATACTACAAGTTAAACACCTATTGTCTTCCTTGTAATCTGTTGGCCAGCAGCACATAAGCTTGCCCCACCTTTTGGCACTAGCATTACTCTTAGCGCTTTGAGTGACCTCAATTTCTGCTTTGGTGTTTCCTGATCTCCTCCCCATTGCTTCCTGTCTCTCATCTGTCCTGTCAAATAAAGGCAAAAAAATTACTCTCCCCCTCTCGCCATAAAACAACAACAAATTCTCCGCCTTCAGTTATCTAGTAAAGCTACAACAGATTGTAAGAGATCTGTAACTGTGCTACTACATATTTCCTTTGTGACTAGTTTAGAACTGAAGTGTGTTAATTTTATTATTTATATAGTTAATATTAGTATTCTGTGAGCTTTTCAGCTGGAAATGGTCGACACATTATTTGTGCTCAGTTTGTGGCATATGATTGGTATGTTACAAGTGTTTTTCTATTATAAAAAAGTATTAGTCCAGTCTCACTATTTAAATCAGCATTTGCTGTTCATTACAGACAAAGACAGAGTTTGAGGTCTGTGAAGCTGCATTATAGACAAATGTTCATTTTAAAGATTATGAGATCAGTCTTTAGTGTGTCAAAATTCTAAGAAATCCAAAGTGTTAAAGTCCCCCTGTGGTGAAAATCAAGTTTTTAATGTTGTATATATGTCCATGTGGTTTTTAATATGCTTTAAGACAAACTATGTGCAAATTCAGCACCATTTCTGAGTATTTAAAACTGCAGTGAGTCAGTTTAAAATCTCTGTCATTTCTGACGTCACAATCTTGTATCCAATCATGTCAACGTGCCGACGGGGTTTAGCATATCATTAACCATGACGATCTGAAGCAGGAGAGTCTCTAGAGAATATCACAGTATATTTTTCTGTTGATATAAAAATCTGGTAGATTTCGCAATATATGGGTGTATGATGTATATAATGATGTTATGATGAATTACATGCCTTTCTCCAATGATGTTCTGAGTTATTCAAAGTTTTTCTAAGGACACTGATTGTTGAAGGCAGCTGTCTGACTTGCGAACGGGAACATGGTTTGTGTAACATTAACAACACATTATTAGCTGTTTGATATTGTAGTCAAGCAAAAGGCTAATCATTTTAATTACTGTTATGTGTCTGGTGTTGTAAAAAGTGAGTGGAGGCGGGGCTAATTAACATATTCATAGATCCACATATAAATATAGCTGCAAGCAGCAATTACGGGGCCAAGCACAAAAACGGCACAAGAAGCCAGCCAACATGGCTGGGAGTGTCAGACCAACAGCAGCAGTGAGCAATTAGAAAAAAAAAAGTTATTAGCATTTTTGTCAATTTTGCTATAACTTTTGACCTCAAGGTGGCGCTGGTCAGAAAGTTCACAGGCTCCTTCAAGGCATTGTCCTGATGACCCATACCAAATTTATGAATTTTGGTCAAACCCATCAGAAGTTATAAGCAAAAATAGCCATTTTTCATATCTCCACTCCAGTAGGTGGCGCTGTGCCAAAACACTGTATGATGCCTCAGGTCATGCGTGTGATGACACGTACCAAGTTTGGTCTGAATATGATAAAGCATTGCAGAGATACAGCTTCAAGAGTCATTTTTGCATCATGCCTCAAATTCATTGCTCTTGTATACGAAAACGGTTTGACATATCGACTTGAAATCCATAACTTTTTGTCGGCATGGTCTGAAGATGACACGGTTCAATTTTGGTGAAAATCAGAGCAACGGTCTAGGAGGAGTTCGAAAAAGTAGGTTTTTAAAGAAAAACAATATGGCGGACAGGATGTTTAGCTGACTATGGCAAATTTGATATCTATGTTCTCAGCATGACCCAAGGAATCTACTGAGACCAGTTTCATTACAATTGGTGAGTACAGTCAAAAGATATTAACATTTTTGTACATTTTGTTATAACTTTTGATGTGCTAAAGCGTTCATAAAATACAGCATTTTAGCCCAAAATTCAAAATGGCCGACGGCCAAAATGTCCGACCTGTGAATATCGGATATTATTCGACTCGGCATTATGCCCTGAATCTAACAAGACCATATTTATGATTCATGGACAAAAGCATCAGAAGTTATAATCAAAAATAGCCATTTTTTGTATTTCTAGACCAGTAGGTGGCGCTGCACCAAAACGCTGCAGGTTGCCTCAAGTCATGCTTGTGATGACATGTACCCAGTTTAGTCTGAATATGATAAAGCAATGTGGAGATATAGCCTCAAGTCTGACTTTGCGAGCTTTTCGTCGAATTCATTTGTGAAGTTTTCAAGAACGGTTTGTTATATCAAAAAGCTTTTGATAACTTTTTGTCGGCATGGTCTGAAGATGATCTGGTTCAATTTTGGTGATAATCAGAGTAACGGTCTAGGAGGAGTTCGAAAAAGTAGGTTTTTCGCAAAATTCAATATGGCGGAAAAATCATAAGTCAATACCTAGCAAGTTTGGTATTGTTGGACTCACCAGGGATTCAGGAGTCAAAGGTCATGACTCTTTTGAAAATAAGTTGACCACACCCATAGAGATAAGCATTTGAATATTTGATTTTACCACTAGGTGGCGCTAGTCCGAAACTTCTCAGGCTCATTCAGGGCATCGTGCTGATGACCAATACCGAGTTTTGTGACAATATGCTAATGCATTCATAAAATACAGCATTTTAGCACAAAATTCAAAATGGCCGACGGCCAAAATGGCTGATATGGTAATATTGGTTATCAATCGACTCGGCATGATTCCCCGAATCTGACGTGACCACATTTATGTTTTTTGGACAAACCATTCAGAAGATATTAGCCAAAATAGCCATTTTTCGTATCTCCAGACCAGTAGGTGGCACTACGCCAAAACACTGCATGTTGCCTCAAGTCATGCTTGTGATGACATGTTCGAAGTTTGGTCAGAATACGATAAATCGTTTTGGAGATATAGCCTCAAGTGTGATTTTGCGAGCTTTTGGTTGAATTCGTTTGTGCCCTTTTCGAGAACGGATGGATCTATCAAAAAGCTTTTGATAACTTTTTGCAGTCATGGTCTGAAGATGATCTGGTCCAATGTTTGTGAAAATCAGAGTAACGGCCTAGGAGGAGTTCGAAAAAGTAGGTTTTTCGGAAAATTCAAAATGGCGAGAAAATTTTCATGACGGAAAATGACGTCATATAGTGCAATCGATTCGTCTTGAGCCAAGGAATCAGAGGAAAAAAGAATTTTGTTTCTAGCCCATACGGTTCAAAACGTATTAGCATAAACAGAAGTGCAACTTTGGACAGCTGGTGGCGCTAGAGGGATTCAGTTAGAGACTCCAAATTGGCTATGGACACAGTTCAGACTGTCCTCTAACTGTGTGCCAAATTTCACAACTTTTTACCATACGGTTCTATGGGCTGCCATAGACTCCAAGAGCGGAAGAATAATAATAATAAGAAAACTAACAATAACAATAGGTGCCTAAGCACCTTCGGTGCTTGGCCCCTAATAAATGAGGCAAGGGTGTAGAGTTACATTCTAGCTATTTTAAGGCATGAACAATTTTTTCACAGGAAATGTGAAAAAAAATGTGTCATTTTGCTGATCAAATGTGAGTTTTAAGGGATAAAATTATTGACTACAGGGGGACATTAAGACTAGGTTTACTAAATTATTTCAGTGCTGGAGAGGTCTGGCAGCAGAGAGGAGGAGACCACACACTTTCCAACAAAGATATTGCATTGGAGTTGATGACAGGGAGTTAATAAAACAATAAGCTTGATCGTCAAGGTATTTCTTTTGTAACTGACCTAGTAAGAAACATCTCCCACTCTACAAATAAATGCTCTATCTGCAGAAATGAAATAATTATATTTTCGACTGTAAAAATGCAGCAGTGCATCAGTGATGACTTGAGCCTGTCAGTCCACAGGAAGCAGGGTCTTAAATAGCACTATTGTGGCTCTAACCACACCAAACATGCAATAAAACAAAAGAAGCTCACAGGAAAAAAGCATACATTGACTGCAACTTAATCAGTTATTAATATTTCATTGGTCCTCTCTTGATTTTACATGTGTTCATAATTTCTTTGCCTAAAATGATGTCCGCACAATTTGACGTTTCACTGTTATCACAAATAAAACAATTGACTCCGAGCACAACTACACAATATGCTTACAAAATCTTTGAGACATTTTTAAGAATATTTGAATAAAGGGTGAATATGTAAATTTTCCTAGTCTGAACATCACTTTTGGCCATTACTGTATGTCAGTTCATTGAATTTCCAACTTCAGACCATGCAGCAAAAGCAAGCCACTTTTATGAGGATTTCGGGCTTCCCTTGTTGGAGTCGTTGATGAAACTCATGTTCACATCATCACAATGAAGAGACATATATTAATAGAAAAGGATTGCACAGTATCAATACTAATTTGTGAAAATTTTGCACAATGCAAACTGCAATTTTTTTTTTTTAATAATTATGAATATTAAAGTTTCAGTGTCTTCATTAATGATTTTATTATAATAACATTAAATGATTGGTGTGGTGCTGCAGTGACTTCACCCTTGTAGGCCGATTCAGAGGTTGAGAGCGGACATTTTGGGTTGACATCGTTGTAGTCCTTAGTTCACAACACTTAAGTGTGACTTCAGTCAGCATTAAAGATATAGTCTTACATTTTGCTGAAAGTTGCTTTTAGCTTCTACTCTTAAAAGTCTCCTACTCTTAGAAAAGTCCTACTTTTTTTTTTTTTTTTTTTACTAAGAATCTTGATTCACCTCCAGTAAAAATAATGCAAAGCTTTACAGTACATTTAAATCATATAAAGCTCAAGAAACTAAATCTGTTCAACATTAAACTAAGTTCATCTGTGTCTGTTGGTGCTTTTGTTCTCCAGGTGTGTTTACGTTTGCTGAGACAAATGAAGTGAAAAGAGTTTCAGTGACGGCGGGAGATTCTGTAGTTCTACACAGTGATGTTAATGAAGCACAGACATATGAAAATATAGAGTGGAGGTTTGAAAAGAGTCGTATAGCTAGAATCAAGAAAGCGATCGGGAACAATCCTGAATATGAGGATGAGAGATTCAGAGACAGACTGAATCTAGATCAACAGACTGGATCTCTGACCATCAGAAACACCAGAACCACAGACTCTGGACTTTATCAACTAACTCTCATGCCTGAGGATAAAGATTCAATCAAGAGATTCAATGTTACTGTTAAAGGTGAGAAGAAAATTAAAGTGTCATTCATCTCATTCTCTTCATAATATAATATAATATAATATAATATAATATAATATAATATAATATAATATAATATAATATAATATAATATAATATAATATAATATAATATAATATAATATAATATAATATAATATAATCATCCTTACAACTTCCAGTTATATTTATGAATATACAGTACTGTGCAAAAGTCTTAGACATGTTACCAACAAAAAAATAGTTTTAAGCCATTAAGTTTTTATATATTTTGCTGTCAGGTGTTAGTAGGAAACATTAGTTTACATTTCCAAACTTTCCTTTTGCCATTAATCTTAATTTGTAATACATGAGATTTTTGATCTGATCTCACAACGTTGTCTGTCTGTGATTACATGAAGAAACAGAAAATGAGATTAAAATCCAGAAGAACTGTGGTGACGTCTTGAAGAAACCTTCCTGCAAACCTGAAAAACTATGCACAAGTGTACCTAAGACAAAATCTGTTAACAAACTGTAAACAAACAGGATGGTCACAGCAAAGATAGATTTGATTTAGTTAATAGAAGTTCATTAATAAATAAAATCTATTTATGACACTATTTTTGAAAGCATCCTCAAGTGCCTAAAACTTTTCACAGTACTTTAGCTTTGCAGGTCAGTTTCTTCAAGCATCTCAGAGACATTGCCACAGTTTTTCCTGGATTTAGTTTGTCTCAGTTGTTTCAGTTTCTTCATGTGACCCAAAAACAGATTCAATGGTGGTGAGATCAGATCTCTGTGTGGATCACCGGCTGTTGTCAGACTCCTTGTGCATTCATAAATCTCACTGGAGTATCACAGTTAATGACAAAAGCAATGTTTGAAAATGTAGACTGAGACTTTTTTACAGTAGTGTATATATGGGTTTGTCTAATCAATACATTCCCTCTGCTCACCAGTGGCACCAACAACCACCTCACAAGCCCCAATCTCAGAAACACAGACTTCACAGCCTCCAGAATCATTTCCTGTATCTCTAATAGTGTTGATCTCTGCTTCTGCTGCTGGATCTCTGCTGACTGTAGCTGCAGTTGGGATCTTCTGCATCTGCTGGAGACAAAGAAAAACAGAAAAGGGCAAGTGTTTATCATCAACCTACTGATATCAACACAAATCTGTCAGTGATGATTGAGAGTTTTAACATGTCTGTCATTATTAAACAGTACAGAATCATGAAGAAGAAATAACTTTTGCTGATCCAACATTCTACACACGAAATGCGGTAAGATAATTCATGTTTGTACTCTAAAAAACACAGGGTTGAAAAAAACTTGGTTTGGGTAAAAGGCTGGTAAATATAAGACAGAACCAATGTTGGATTCATTTTATGAATTGGTGCATTGATAATATGTTTTAATAAATTGCTAACATGATTTAACATGTTGATAACATGTTTAGTTTAGCTCCAACTTACCTAAACACACCTGTTTGGAAATTACTAGTTAGACTTTGATTAGCTGCTCAGGAGTGTTCAATAGACCTTTATCACAGTGATCAAGAACAGAAAACCAACAGAGAAGGTCAGGATTTTCATTAAATAATACATTAAACTTTGGTTTGTTTTTCACCAAATCCTATACCCTCAGAACACATTTTGCATTGGATCATACATTTGAGGGACACTTTTCTTTAAATTCTCCTTTTCATTTTAGTGTGAACTATTCCTTTAAAGTACAATGCAAAATAACTGCATAGCATATATACCATATTATCATTTATAATGTGTATCAGGTCATACTGCATATTTAATACCACATGCCAAAAATGTTTAAGAAATAGTTTTTGTCACTGTCACACAAAGTCACTCTCTCATACTTAAATTTCATAATAAAAGTCCTAAGCATATAAAAGACACAGAAACTTCTCCATTATACACAAACACAAGATCCTCGTTCAGTGTGAGAAACACTGACCCATAATCAGTATTTATTGATGAATTTCCAGCAAATTTCTGTTGTTTATTCCTTTTGAGCTTCTGTAGGTTTTGCATTTGAAACATCAAATTTCTCTGACCTTTTTTGTTTCTGTTTCTTACAGAAATCTGAAATGACGGAGGTGGTTTACACATGTTTCATCACAGATCAATAATCAAAAAAAAAAAAAAAGTATGCACAAGTTTCCTACGCCCCATGATGTCTTGAGTCAAAAGTGTGAGTGTCTTCCGGTTCGAAGGAAACAAGCAGGACGTGACTCTCATTCATTAAGCAGTCATTCAAGGTTTGCTGACGATGTGGGAACACAATATTAATGAACTTAAAAAGGGTGAAGTGACAGAAATAACCAGTGTTTCTGCTTTTTGGTTTCCTTTAGACTGATATTATCAACATTTGGCCAAAACTACATTTTTGGTCTGCTTATTGAATTATGAAAAAATCATGTAAACATGAAAAGAGACTTTGGCAGGCTGTACTGATCTTGATTCTTCTGTCTGAACTTCATTATTACAAATATAATGACAGAAATTAATCTGGTTTTAATTATTAATTTACAATTTTTGTCTGTTTTTCTCCATTTTTAATTCCTTGATTTTTTTTTTCTTCTGTATTTTCCTACAGATGCTAATATTGGTCAAGGAACTGAAAACATTAAGTGTTTGAAGTTAACATGTGCAATTTTGACTTGTGAAATAAGAGAATATAATTTGATGTAGCATAATTAGAGAAATGTGCTTTTATTAATTATTAAGTTGATCTAACTCTTAACACATGTAAAACAGTAGGCCTACGTGAAAAGAGTATTATGTCTGAAATGAAATCTCAGTATTCAAAAAAAAGTGTAAATGCATTAGTCCTTTTCTGCCGCCATCTAGTGGTAATTTCATGTCTTTTTTTAAAGTTTTGTTTGTCTAGAAGTGTTAGTTTTCCTCAATCTTTAAACTTTTAGTTTTACAAATCATCACATTAAAATAGGATAATATTTAGAGGTTTTAAGTACTGGAAAAAGTGTGAATACTCTAAAAAGTCCTTGAAAAGTGCACAAATTCAATCTAAAAAGTTTGCATGAACCCTGAAATTAATAATGTAAAAGCATTCGAGTATTTTTGCCACAATACCACAGTTTCAGTAAGCATTACATCAAATCCATGGAGATTTGTGGAATGGAGAGCCTGAACTTGTTTATGGCACAGTGTGTCTCCTGGTTTTCATGTCAGAGCTATTTGATCTGATATCTGGTTTATAACGGAGAATTCTGAGTTTGAATGCTTACTGACCCAACACTGTTAGTGGCACATTCAACTCATTAATTGTTCTTGTTTGCAGAAATGTTTGACAAAAAACAAGAACACACACACTCACACACAGGATACTGAAAAACTATGTATTTCTCTTGTTGAATAAAAAGCTGAGTTTGCCCCGTCTGAAGCCCTCTACGAGCACACCATGTACAACTGCTTTAATTCAGAAAAACAAAGAAACAAAATAATAAACCTGCCAATCAAATTCCTTTATCAGTTAAATGTGATTGACAGAATTCATATGATAGCTTACACTAGCAGCTCAGATTTTGGTCTCAATTATTTCCATCTGTGTGGTTTGATCTGATGGACAAACTGTGAAAGTAGGTTTACTCATTACTATTTCGAAGCTCCAGGAGAATCATTTGTTTTAGGGGAAACTTGAACTGCTTGTTATTACTACAGCATATTTAAAGGCAGATACAATCATTGGATTTCTGTGCTTAGAAACTGTTTACCCCAAAAATGAAAATTATCCCATAATTTAGTCACCCTCAAACCATCCTGTATATGACTTTCTTTTTGTCAGCTAAACACAGTCGATGTTATTAAATAACTAACACGATCACAAAAAACACTAGGTTAAAAATAAGTCAATTTGGGTTGTTTTCATCACAGGGGCTGGGTAAATATAGGACAGAACACATGTTGGGTTCATTTTACCCAGCATAATGTGTTGATTTTTACTTCTAGCTTATTATAGTAGTAATAGTATAATAGTATAATTGCCTTTAAAAAAGCATTTGCCACTTGCTTTACTTTGTACTTTTGTCACACAAGAAGCAGAGCTCTGAAAATGCCCATTAATACTTTATACCAGTGATGTAGCACTTGAACTGAAGAAGAAGACCAGATTTGGACTCAAGTGTGAGTCCAAGGCTATTTTCAGGAGCACTTGGACATAAAAAAAAATATAGTCTTGGACTCTGGCTTAAGTCAGAGTTCAGTCCTGAGTACACTTGCATGTTGTGAACTACATGACGTCAGGCAAAAAGAACAATAAAGAGGGATTGTAGATAGATGCTATTACCAATAATATCCAACAAAGAGGAGTGTTGGTCATTCAACAACTAAAACCCTTTAGCAGGCAGAACAAACTCAACTATTGACTCACTGTGGATCTGAAGACTAACTCTCCTCATGCATAGTTTTTAGATAGCAAGCTGTCAGAGAAAGCAGAGGACCCAGAAGCGAATGGCCAGTTCAGATACAGTTTATTACAGCCACAGAGTCAAAACACAGGCAGTCTGCCGAGCACCAGCTTCTTGGGTGCTCGCAGCTGGAGAACAGTTCGAAGAAACAAAAACAGGGAGATCCTGGGCTTGGCGGAGAGCTCACTGCAACGAATAGACTCAGTCCTGGACTTGGAGTGACTGTACCGCAGGTGATCCAAACAATCTCAGGCTGCAGAGAGACTCGGCAGAGAACAGGTATGATGTACACAGCAGTGCCAAACAGATAAGACTATGACTTGGACAAAGACTAACAAAACAACGAACATTGGAAGGAGACTTGTTAGCATAGTTGAGTAACACGTAAGAAAACACGTATAATAATCTGGCAAAGAGGCGAGAAAACAGCAGAGAGAAATAGCAAAGAAAAGTAGAATAGAGAAGAAACAGGTGTGGAAATGATCAAACCCGACTCATGACAGTACCCCTCCCCCGAGGAGCGCTCCTGAGGAAGAAGACTGGTGTGAGCGAAGGAAGTCCTCGATAAGCGAGCTGTCCAGGACGTCCCGGGCTGGAATCCAACTTCTCTCCTCGGGACCGTACCTCTCCCAATCGACTAGATACTGATGTCCACGCCCCCGGCGGCGCACATCCAGCAGTCTCCTAACCATGTAAACAGGAGAGCCTTCGACAAGAACGGGACAAGGGGTGGGTCGGGATGGGGCCAGAATAACCGACTTAATATACACTGCGTGGAAAACAGGATGAATGCGTCGCAGATGATGGGGTAATTTGAGTATGACGGCTACAGGACTGAGAACCTTGACGATGGGAAAAGGACCAATAAAGCGCGGTGCCAGCTTATGAGAAGTGCACTGCAGGGATAAATCACGGATGGAAAGCCACACTTTCTGGCCACAAACATATCTAGGCGCTTTGACGCGACGTTGATTAGCGGCGTAAAGTGTGCGCTCTCTGTTCTGGTACAGCGCGGTTCTCACCCCTCTCCAGGTGCGCCAGCAACGCTGCATAAATGCTTGAACCGAGGGAACGGACACCTCTGACTCCTAGGAAGAGAACAGAGGTGGCTGGTACCTGAGACAGCACTGAAACAGAGATAAACCAGTGGACGACGAGGGGAGCGAATTATGGGTGTACTCGACCCATGGCAGTTGCTTACTCCAGGATGAGGGGTTTGCGGAAAGCTAAAGTGCGACCAAGAATTTGGTTAGTACATTCGGCCTGTCCATTAGTTTGAGGATGGAATAATCCTGACGACAAACTGGCAGACGCGCCAATCTGCCGGCAGAACTCCCTCCAGAACTGAGAGGCAAACTGGGGACCTCTGTCAGACACTATATCAGAGGGAAGTCCATGAAGTTTGAAAACGTGTTCAAACATTACCTGCACTGTCTCCTTAGCGGAGGGAAGTTTACTGAGATTAACGAAGTGGGCGGTCTTAGAGAAACAGTTGACGATTGTCAAAATAACGGTGTTATTGGCGGACGAGGGAAGCCCTGTAATGAAGTCCACAGCAATATGGGACCAAGGACGAGACGGAATAGGGAGCGGCCTTAGAAGACCAGCAGGCGGAGAATTACTCGATGAAGCACACCGATGAACCTTCCCATCGAGTGGAGAGTGCTGCGAAAGCACCGCTCAGAGGCATCTACTTCTACGATAAATTGTCTCTTGGGGTCAGGTGTAATCAGAATGGGCGCAGAGGTGAACAGTCTCTTATGATAATCAAACGTGTCTTGGGAGGACTTTGACCAGACGAAACGAGATTTAGCCGAGGTGAACACGGTCAAGGGAGCTGCTATCTGACTAAAATTTGAAATGAAATGGCGATAAAAATTTGCAAACGCCAAAAAACATTGGAGCGCGGTACGAGAGTCAGGAATAGGCCATTCGACAACCGCATGAACCTTAGCAGGATCCATACTGATTCCCTCTGCTGATACAACCGAGCCTAGGAACGTGACAGACCTGACGTGAAAGGCGCACTTCTCTGCCTTTACAAAGAGACGATTCTCCAAGAGACGCTGTAATACACGACGGACGTGTAAGTGTCGCCTCTTGGGACCTAAGCTCTTTGTGCAGGGCCTGTCTTTTCTTTCACTTTCAGCAGGGCAACGCGGGTACCTGATTGGTCTATTCGTCTGTCAATCATTGAGATGCTTGGTGACGACAACGCATGGCTTCACCAATGAAGGCGCACCATGTTGATAGTGATACGTGCTACCTTTTTTATTTTTGGTTTGTAGTAAAGAGTTGTTTATTTAGGGCATCTTTTACGCTTATGATTTTTAAAATAGTCAAAAATAGGGGGCAAAATATTTTTAACAAAAACGATGATCAGTGATGCACACTTACTTCGATATTATGACAGACACTGCTGGATTCGGTGGTCAAATGATCTATTGTCCGGTTTGATTAAGTTCAGTGATAATAGCTTAAGCCGAGTTCAGACTGCACGATTTTCAAAGTAGTCGGGTCACTGTTCTTTTCACACTGCATGACTATCTTGGCCAGCATTCAGTCGCTGCTGTGTTCAAACTGCATGATGGATCGGCGACAGAAGGTTTCACATTGCATGACTTTACAATAGGAAGAATCGCCGACAACTCTGTCTGGCACGCAAACTATGTTTCACAACCAAACACACACGAGATGTGACAAGAAAACAACGCGATATCACGCGTGCAAGACCGGTTGGTAGCCTGCAAGAAGCTTGCAATACAAATTGCCTGTGCGCTGATTTGCAGCAAAAACAAGAAAAAGAAAAGAAGAATATGGAGGAGGAACAAGGATTGTGTGTTCTGCAACGACAGTTGGAGCTAAATACATAACTTTTCAATGAGCTGCTGTTGCAGATGGTCAAGCAAATGTCTGTTTTGTTTCTGTTTGATAGAATTGTAATGTTTATGTGAATGAAGCCATGCTTGCTGATATTGTGGTCTATAACTCCTCCCCGAACTCCCCGCTGCTCTGTATCTTGCTCTCTCATTGGCTGTCGGTCATCGCCGATGTAGTTTTCAGTCAGAACACTTTTCACACAGCAGGATTTTGAATCGCCGACAGGTCCAGATATTTAGCATGCCAAATATCTCACAGGCGTTGGTGACTCGACGGCGATTCTCTCAGATCGCGTCTTTGCTCATTCACACTGCGTGATTGTCACTCGCGTGAACGAGCACCGATTTGCCTGTGATTTCGGGCATTTGTCGGCAATTTCTCAAAACCTGTCAGCGAGCCAAAATCGGGGCTAAAATCGTGCAGTCTGAACTCGCCTTTACTGCACATCCACATGGAGGTGTTGATTTGAATTGTTTTAAAAAACAATTAGAATACTATTTACATAAACACTGGCTTGCAGCAACAGCCATACACACACGTTCATGAGAGAGTTCAGTGTATTCAGCACCCAACATTCTCACCTGAGCTTACACACACCTGCATCATATGTTGGGTCAGAGGTCATGATGTAAGCTCAGGTGAGAATTGATGAATGCAGAAGTGCGCTCCAGTATATGACAAAATTGGTAAAAATATTTAATCAGTATAAACAGCTATTTTGAATAAATAAGGACACATTATGGACCCTGATGGTGTTACAGCTTCTACCAGCAGCTAACCAACCAAACACTGATATGATGATGGAAACCATCTGGTCGGACAGGCTGTAAACCCGTGACCCTTGAACTCTGAAACATCATATTACACTCTTCTGATGGGTGCTTTTCAAGCTTGCAGTATTTAAACAATGTGTAGGAAGCTATTCTTTTTGTGATGTGACAACCAACCATGATATGACATCACAAATAGGTCTCCTCATGACTGTGTGTAAAGGTTAGTTAATCTCTTGAAAATAATTATTTTATTTTTTATTTTATAAAATGTATTAATAATTTTATACTTGACCTTTTTATAGTTTCAGTAGTTGTTCTAGCAAAGGTTAGCAGAACTTGTTTTACAGAAAACTGCTTTCGAAATCACACCTAGACCACGCGTCCGTCAATGTACCGTCTTGCAGAAGAACATATCCTGTTTTTGTCTGTCAACGTCTGGGACAAATTCAAATTTATACCATTACAACAACAGAGTTCTGCAGTTTTCACTGAATAATATCGGAGCATATAGCCTATCAATTTCACAAAATGTCACATTACACATCTCACACAACTCAAACCTTTTGTTCTCCAACAAATGATCAGCAAATGAAGTACATTATTTATTATATGCATTATTTTCAACATGCATCTTCATTTGCCTTTGAGCCATTTAACACTATAGTATCTGTCATGTAAAAGGAAATCAGTCTGTGTGGTTAGCAGGACAGGAAGAGGCCCACAGAAACTCTCTACAATACGTTTGTCCATCTATCAGACCAAAACCACATTTCCTTAAAGGGTTAAAGAACTCGGGCCACGTCAGGTTTCATTCTGACTCGAAACTGAACTTGTAGAGGGTAAAAGCTATGAATTTAACAAGAAACCCGCTAAGATGTCTTCTGTTGGTCGAAATGATGACTGTACTTAGATGTGTAGTTGTGAGAAAGACATCTGAAATATGATAATAAAGTTATTCAAATTAATATACACAAACAGAAGCATTCACTGACAATCAAGCACAATCACAGTTCATCCCCATTTTATTTTTAGCATCTTGGGAAAGCAGCAATAACATTCAGTCATGTCAAAAAAGCAGAGATGAAGCAACACGATTCTGAATTTAGCTGCAGTGTGTATGTGGATTTAATTGCTATACAAAACAAGACACACTTATCAAGAGGAATTTGATTAACGTTTCATGACGACACCGTACACCACCTCATCCTCCTGTTTAACACTCTGAAAGAAAACACAAACACCAAAATTATGAAGATGCAAAATTCTTAAGTATCAGATTGAGATATTTTTAAACAACAGTGCTTTACCACTAAAGAAGACCAAATAAATCACCTTCATACCACAACAGTCATAAAAACAATTTTAAACACATTTAAAAACTGTACTTTTAATGCATGCACATTCAAGACAAACATTATTATTAGTAGTATTATTATTACTGTACATTATACAGAAATTAAACATTCGAAATATTCACTTTCACATTATGACAGCAGTCCAATATCACTCTATTGAACATTAGGCTATAATGCATTTTACTCTAAATTCTGTGTAGGTTTATCATGGTTTTGGTTAGTGGTTTCATGAATGTTTGACTAAGAGGCATTATTTCTTAAAAAAATAAAAATAAAATAAAAAAAACTGTTATATTCACACTCTTTTTTTTCTCTCAGACAGAACACATCTTCGGTTTCTGATTGACCTGCTTCTGTTTCAGCCTACAGAAACTATACCTTTTTTTAGACCTATAACTTTTTACTGGTAAAGAATCCTAATTTTGTAATAACACTATTTGTGCTGTTCATTTTTAAACCTATCTCTAAATTACATGCCATTTATTTTTCTTTTCAAATGGCTTCACACCACGTACACTCAAATTTATTTAATTTTTGGGACATAAAACATTTATATCCAAATCCATATACGTCTAATTGCTGTAAATCTTTGAATTTCCTCAAATAAGCTATATGTTGGTTAGTTGATTCACCAGAGGTGAGGGGGTACAGTGACTGAGGTGGACGGGCCGGGCCCCCTCATGACGCCGACGCTGCCGAGAGCTTCCTCTCCTCTGATTGGTCAGATGAAATTATGTGTATGTTGTGATTGATTGGTGATGTAATCATTACGTGTTGTTTGAGTTCTCTTCATGTTGTTATAGAGAAAAGAAAGTGATTGATTCTCTTTTGATAAAATGATATCAGAGGGAAGAAACAAAGAATTGACAGCTGCGTGAGCTTTCTAGTGCGGTGCAGCGCTTTTATGTTATTCTTTATTGCAAATGCTTATATTTACTCAAAAGAAAATTGTTTTAAGAGCTGTAAACTGTTTTTGATGTTGATATTCATCCAAGTTTATAAATAATCTGTCTTTAGGGATGAAAATGAATAAAGAAATATTAATGGTAATGTGAAGAATGTTAAATGTATTTACTTCTGGTCTTACAAGAGTGTGACTTACGAGAATGCATCTATTTTCAGGAGCACTTGAACTTGATCTGGTCTTGACGATAGTCATAAAAAAATATAGTCTTGGACTCTGGCTTAAGTCCCAGTTCAGTCCTGAGTACTACAGCACTACTTTATACCTTGCACGTTGTGAACTACATAACGTCAGGCAAAAAGAACAATAAAGAGGGATTGTAGATAGATGCTTTTACTAGCTGATTCAACAAAGAGGGGTGTTTGTCATTCAACAACTGAACCCCTTTAGCAGGCAGAACAAACTCAACTAATTTATGGTTTTCAGTTTTATGTTAATGTTTGTCACCTTAGTTTGAGATAAATTTTAATTTTAGAATTTTGAAGGCAAAAGTTGAAATGCTTTTCCCGCTTTATAAGTTTGCAGAACTATCTTTGACTTTTAGTATTACAGGAAATAGATGTGTTTATTTCAGCAGAGACACCCTGAGCCCTGACACATATTTTTACAGTTATTTTTGAGTGAAGTGTCAAGATCTTATCCGCTCTGTCTCTCTCTGGTCATAGTGGACATGTTACACAAAGTTCATTTTTTCAGCACTCTTATTTCTTTTGTAGGTCAGAGTGTGTGCAAAAGTCAAATAATCTATACTTTAAGAGCACTGTAGATAATGTGCAGTCAAAATTATTCAACCACCTCTGCAAATCAGGTTTATTGGTAAAATTTACAAACTTTCAGCTGTTTGGAATGAACAAATCAAACAAAAGTAATTGAAATAGTTCAACACAAGGAATGTTTTAAGTTTTTTCCTTAAATTCAACTAAAAATACAACAGTTAATAATGACTTCTGCAGTCTGAAAATTATTCAACACCTGAACGGAATCCCTCACAACAGCACAAATCAGGTGTTGTCTCAAATGCACCTGATGAAACTAATCAAGGGCTTCATTAGCTGCACCAGGTGTGCTTGAGCTAGATCTAGACCTGCTAGGGGTTTGTTGAGTGCCAGGTTGGACTGCATGGGAGAAATATGGCAAAAGAAGTCAAAAGAATGGTCCAAAATGGTAAGAGGAGATCATCACCTTTGTCAAACAAGAAACAAGACATAAAAAGATAGTGAAGGCACTGAATGTTCCTAGAGACACCACTTGAAGCATATAGTTTGCAAGATCAAACATAAAGGAATAGTGGATACACTACTGGACAGGGGCTGCCACCAGACTTCTGAGAAAGCAGATTCAGAAAAACCCTTGAGTGATTGTAAAAGACCTGTAGCAAGAATCGGTGGAAATGGGCACTGAGTTTTCAGTTTGCACAGTAAGGCGCATACTAAATGCAGACGGTTTCCATGCCAGAACTCTAAAACTACTGACCCAAAAGCAAAGAAAAGTCAGCTCCAATTTGCTCAAATAAATCCTATAAATAAGTCACAGATTTTTTGCAAATCTGTTCTGTAGAGTGATAAAACAACACTTTTTGACCCTGGCACTGGAAACCTGTGTGTTGAAGGCAAGATGAATTCATTGAAGTATCAGGAAAACGTAAAGCCATCTGTGAGGAAACTGAATCTTGGACATCACTGGACCACGACAATGATCCCAAGTACACTTCAAATTCCACCAAGGCTTAGTTGCAGAAGAAATCCTGGAAGATTCTACAGAGGCCATCACAGGCCATCAGAGTCACCTGACTTCTCTGGTGTGATTTGAAGAAGGCGGTTGCAGGAGTAAAACCAAGAATATTACTGAACTGGAGATCGTTGCTCATGAGGAATGGGATAAGATTCATTACAGCAAAAGGGTTCTCTCTTCTTTTTTTTTATAATTGGAATTATGGAATATACAGTGAAAAACAACAATATTAATGAAACTCTACATTCCTTTTCATTTCTTTTTTCTATTAACAACTACTAAGGGTGGACACAAAAATGAACAGTCACAACCCTCAGTGAGCCCTAAACCCCCACCCACCCCAAGGAGGAGAGTAAAACTTAAGTACATTTAAAAAAAAAAAAAAAAGAAAAGAAAGAGAGAGGGCAATTATACACATTTGAATGAAACAAAAAAATAAATAATTCCATAGAATAACTAAAATATATATATTACAAATCATCAAAGATAGGTGGTGTATTTTTGACAAAATTAAGTAGAGGACCCCAGTTTTTATAAAATTTTTCAGTGGAACCTCTTAATGCAAACTTAATATATAGAAAAGACAACAAATCTTCTAACCATGAAAAAGGAGGAGGAGATTTAGAAGACTTCCAGTGAAGTAGAATTCGCCTGCGAGCTATCAGTGAGGCAAAGGCAAGAATGTTAGCATAGCAAAAGTGTTCTCTACTAAGTACAAAAAATGCTTTTCATTCTTTTCAAGGGGGTTGAATAATTTTGACACTTCAGAAGTCATTAAAAGTTGCATTTTCAGTTGAATTCAGGGAAGTCACTTGAAACCTTCATTGTGTTGAGCTATTTTAATTACTTCTTTTGTTTGATTAGTTCATTGAAAATCGCTGTCATTTTTGCCAATAAACCTGATTTGCAGAGGGGATTGAGCAGCTTTAAAAGCGTTAAAAAAGACAATAGTATCATTATTTGGCTATAGTTCAATATATATATATATATATATATATTTTTTTTTTTTTTAAGCAGCTCACTGAAGTTTGGAATAGAGCCATTGTAATTTCTTTTAATTTCCTGGTCCACCTTTTTATTTACTTTAAGAGGCAACATACAAATTCGGTAAAACATGTATTATATAATACTAATAGCTTATTGGGGGGGAGGGGGGGGGTATTTTTCAGGTTATGGGTTTTTGTGTTACCCAGTTGTGTTACTGGGTCAGATGTAATCCAACAGTTATTTATCACAAGTTTTTTTCACCTTCTTCGGGAGAGAACAGATCTCAGCATCATCAAATTACAGTTTTTTTTTTTTTTTTTAATCTATAAATTCGTTACTGCGCTGTATATAATTTATTTTATGCAAAGAAACATACAGGAACGCAATGACGAGTGTTGCATGATAAAAATGCTTAATGCCTTGCATAAAAATGATTTTATTCATTGAGATACTACATCTAAATAGTTTGGATGTTAAATGTGTCCTTAGAGCTGTTTATGTTTGTTTATGGGCAGGTTATGGAGTCAGTCACAGCATATTTCAGCTATGAATGAACACTGGAAGTTCCCCACTGAACATGATTCCAGCTCCAGCAGGTGAAGCAGCAGCATTGTAGAAACAAGATAACAGAGACTGGTCCACTAGTTACTTATAAATGTTTTATTTTTACTTGTTTGTTGATCGAGTTTAAATGTAGTCAATATACATATATAGTCTACATATTAACCCCCTGGTGTCAGCAGTATAAAACATGATCCAAAGTTGAAAATAGAAGAAGTTATCAAACCACGATTGTGGACTATTTTACATAAGGTAATCTGTGAACATTAATTCATGTATGTAGTAAAAAAATAAGCTATCATCTTAGTAAAAATGAACCCCATTATGTTGGGTTAAATCAACCCAATTTGCTGGGTAAATTAACCCAACATGTGTTCTGTCCTGTATTTACCCAGCCCTTGAGCTAAAAACAACCCTGTTTTTTACAGTGTATGTTCAGATTGCTTGTAAATCTTAACATGAATTATCTTACCGCATTTCGTGCGTTTCGTGTGTAGAATGTTGGATGAGCATAAGTTGTTTCTTCATCATGGTTCTGGACTGTTTCTGTAATAATGACAGACATGTTAAAACAAAACTCTCAATCATCACTGACAGCTTTGTGTTGATATCAGTAGGTTGATGATAAACACTTGCCCTGTTGTTCTGTTTCTCTTTGTCTCCTGCAGATGCAGAAGATCCCAACTGCAGCTACAGTCAGCAGAGATCCAGCAGCAACAGCAGAGATCAACACTATTAGATATACAGAGACGGAGTCTGGAGGCTGTGGGGCTTGTGAGGTGATTGTTGGTGCCACTGGTGAGCAGAGGAAATGTATTGATTAGACAAACCCATATAAACATTACTGTACAAAAGTCTCAGTTTACATTTTCAAACATTGTTTTTGCCATTAACTGTAATAATCCAGTGAGATTTTTGAATGCACAAGGAGTCTGATGACAGCCGGTGATCCACACAGAGATCTGATCTCACCACCATTGAATCTGTTTTTTGGGTCACATGAAGAAACGGAAACAACTGAGACAAATTCAGAAAAAATTATAGCAATGTCTCTGAGATAGTTGAAGAAACTGACTTACAAGCCACAGTACTGTGAAAAGTTTTAGGCACTTCATCCCCTTGGAATTATAAGGTTTCAATATCAATATCTCAAAACTGCTCAGAATGCAGACAGAACGGTAACATTTTACAATAAGGTTTATTAGTTAACTACATTAGTTAACATGAACTAATAATTAACTGCACTTATACAGCATTTATTAATCTTTGTTAATGTTAATTTAAACATTTACTAATACATTATTAAAATCTTGATAACATTAGTTAATGCACTGTGAACTAACACGAACAAACAATTAACTGAATTATCATTAACTAACATTAACGAAGATTAGTAAATACAGTAAGAAATGTATTGCTCATCTAACTAATGTTTAACTAATGAACCTTATTGTAAAGTGTTATCGATAGAACCTTATAGTTCCAAGTGGTTGACTTGTGTAGAAAATGCTGTAAATGCAAATAAATTTTTGCTGTGACCATCCTGTGTGTTTGTCTTAGGAACACTTGTGCATAGTTTTTCAGGTTTGCAGGCAGGTTTCTTCAAAACGAGTAGAGTTCAAATTATTTAGTTAGAGTTTCTGGATTTAGTCTCTGTTAGTTGTTTCTGCTTCTTCATGTAATCAGACTCGATGGTGAGATCAAATCAATAATCTCACTTATTACAATTAATGGAAAAAGGAAAGTTTGGAAATGTAAACTGATGTTTCCAACTGACACACGACAGCAAAATATATAAAATCTTAATGGCTTAAAACTATTTTTTTGTTGGTAAAAATACTAATGTGCCTCAGACTTTTGCATGTACTGTATATTCATGAATATAATGAATATAAGTTTGAAGGATGATTGAAGGATGATTTAGTATTATATTATGAAGAGAATGAGATGAATTACACTTTAATTATCTTCTCACCTTTAACAGTAACATTGAATCTCTTGGTTGAATCTTTATTCTCAGTCGTGAGAGTTAGTAGATAAAGTCCAGAGTCTGTGGTTCTGGTGTTTCTGATGGTCAGAGATCCAGTCTGTTGATCTAGATTCAGTCTGTCTCTGAATCTCTCATCCTCATATTGAGGATTGTTCATGGTCGCTCTCTTGATTCTAGATATACGGATGTTTTCAAACCTCCACTCTATATTTTCATATGTCTGTGTTTCAGTAACATCACTGTGTAGAACTACAGAATCTCCCATCATCACTGAAACTCTTTTCACTTCATTTGTCTCAGCAAACGTAAACACACCTGGAGAACAAAAAAGACACAGATGAACTTAGTTTAATGTTGTTTAAGTAACAGATTTAGTTTCTTGAGCTTTCAAAGATATGATTTAAATTGAATCGAGTATTTGAATTAATTGATTGTATTGCATTTGATTTTAATAGAATTTACATGTTGTACAGAACAGCAGCACACCATGAATGCAAATTATAAAAAAAAAGCATTCAGTTGATATTAAAGACGTAGATGTTTATTTGTACCTCAATGAAATTACAGCACTGAAACAGAATTATAAAATGTTACTGACTGAAACAAAACCCATGCTCAGTATCTGATCTCATAAATCTTTAAAATGAACATTTGTCTATAATGCAGCTTCACAGACCTCAAACTCCATCTTTGTCTGGAATGAACAGCAAAAGCTGGATAGAGTAGACTAAATTTGTCGATAATAATAGAAAAACACTTGTAACTTACCAATCATATGCCACAAACTGAGCACAAATAATGCGTCGACCATTTCCATCTGAAAAGCTCACAGAATACTTTGAAATATGAACACTCTACAGTTCTAAAATAGTCACAAAGGAAATGAAGCACAGTTACAGATCTCTTACAATCTTACAGTTGTAGCTTTACTAGATAACTGAAGGCAGAGAGTTTGTTGTTGTTTTATGGCAAGAGGGGAAGGGTCATTTTTTTGCTTTTATTTGACAGGACAGATGAGAGACAGGAAGCAACGGGAGGGGATCAGGAAACACCAAAAGCAGACATTTAAGTCACTCAAAACGCTGTTTTAGAGCACAATTCATGAAGATGACAAATGTGGGTCTCCTCTTACGCAAAAATATATTTCTCTATATATGAATAATCAATATATTAAATAATTTAATGTTATATTTTAAAATATACAGAATCATATATTGAGAATATTTTATAATATATTGAATGATACATAAGGAATTGTCCCTTTTCATATATTGAAAAATATGTGAAAATATATTTACTAATATATCATATTGTAGGCCTATGTAATTTTATATTCAGTAATACACTTTATAATATATAGAGGTACATGTGATCAGATGGTACTACTTGTGTAATATTGTAGACATATTTACTCATACAGTATATGTATGAGTAAATATTGTTTCTTTGTTCTGGACTCTTCTCTTCTGCTGCGTCCTGAGCTTCTGATTAAGACATCCTTCAATGGTAAGACTCCCTTTCTTTCTAATACAGATTAGTTCCTTTCTAATCTACTAACATGTTACTAACAAATGCATTACCAGTTGTTTTTTTTATTCTTTAATAAGTGATTATTACATGATTTAATAAAGGTGTTACAATACCAGTTGTGTGTCATTCTTTAATAAGCAATTAATATATGCTTTAATAAAGGCATTACAATACCACTTGTCTGTCATTCTTTAATACAAACATCTGTTGTTGGGGTTCTTTTCCTTTTTCCACACATTACTTTTGTATAAAAACAAACTGTTGATAAATTGAAAAGTTATCTCTCATAATCTTTCTCTTTACATATCAATTTCCAATTTATCAACAGTTTGTTTTTATACAAAAGTTATCACTTCCAATTGTTTCACTGTTTACCCATAAACAAGTTATCTATATATCTCTCATAACAGCTGTACTTCATAAACAGCTAACTTATTTTCACTTGTTTACACACAAACATGTCATTGAACATGTTTCTTCCTCCAAGGCATCTCTTTATGATAGATGTACCTCATAAACAGCTTACTTCTGTTTATCTTCAAATCAAAGTTGTGTTGTCATTATTATTACTTATAAATCACTTATTTCAATAAACGTTTTTTCCTCTTAAATCTCAGTTGTGTTGTCATTATTATTCTTTATAAGCAGAAGCGGTACAAGTAGCCTAGAAAAGTTGCATTTCCTAATGAAGCAGGGTGTGGCTCATATCAACTATATATATATATATATATATATATATATATATATACTGTATATATCTCTAAATTCTGAGAGTTAGAGCACTCTTTTGGCGTATACGCACTAATGTTCTAGACAGAGCATCTCCATCTCTGTCTTCGGCGCTGAGAGTTGTCGAATTTCGACTTCTCCGATTATTGGGTATGCATTGAGGTCACTTTCCCACCGGAACGCACTCCCTCAGATGGACTGAGTGGTAAAAAAAACCTGCTGCATGACTGGATGTAATAGGGGAAACTGTGAAAACTCGAGTAAAACAAACAATTACACTAAAGGTTGGGGTCGAAAGTGTTTTTTACAACTTGTCAAAAAAAACCTAATCCATGGATATTGACATGCAGCCAGAAGCCGTGTTACCTGCATTTATGTGCCTGATTTCGATGCAGGGGAACTACAAAAGCAAATCTGCTTGTGAATATTTTATATAACTGTAATATAAGAGGGTTCAAACCCGAGTGATCACTTAAATCAATGTTTTATATATATATATATATATATATATATATATATATATATATATATATAAAAACATTGATAACACAATATACAAGCCCGATTCCAAAAAAATCGGGACACTGTACAAATTGTGAATAAAAACAGAATGCAATGATGTGGAAGTTTCAAATTTCAATATTTTATTCAGAATACAACATAGATGACATATCAAATGTTTAAACTGAGAAAATGTATAATTTTAAGGGAAAAATAAGTTGATTTTAAATTTCATGGCATCAACACATCTCAAAAGTTGGGACAAGGCCATGTTTACCATTGTGTGGCATCCCCTCTTCTTTTTATAACTTCTTTTTATATGTTGTCCCATTCTTGTCTAATACAGGCTTCTAGTTGCTCAACTGTCTTAGGTCTTCTTTGCCGCATCTTCCTCTTTATGATGCGCCAAATGTTTTTTATGGGTGAAAGATCTGGACTGCAGGCTGGCCATTTCAGTACCCGGATCCTTCTTCTACGCAGCCATGATGTTGTAATTGATGCAGTATGTGGTTTGACATTGTCATGTTGGAAAATGCAAGGTCTTCCCTGAAAGAGACGACATCTGGATGGGAGCATATGTTGTTCTAGAACTTGGATATACCTTTCAGCATTGATGGTGCCTTTCCAGATGTGTAAGCTGCCCATGCCACACGCACTCATGCAACCCCATACCATCAGAGATGCAGGCTTCTGAACTGAGCACTGATAACAACTTGGGTTGTCCTTGTCCTCTTTAGTCCGGATGACATGGCGTCCCAGTTTTCCAAAAAGAACTTCAAATTTTCATTCTTTGAAGACCACAAAACAGAAAGTCTGACCACAGAACAGTTTTCCACTTTGCCACAGTCCATTTTAAATGAGTCTTGGCCCAGAGAAAACGCCTGCGGTTCTGGATCATGTTTAGATATGGCTTCTTTTTTGACCTATAGAGTTTTAGCCGGCAACGGCGAATGGCACGGTGGATTGTGTTCACCGATAATGTTTTCTGGAAGTATTCCTGAGCCCATGTTGTGATTTCCATTACAGTAGCATTCCTGTATGCGATGCAGTGCCGTCTAAGGGCCCGAAGATCACGGGCATCCAGTATGGTTTTCCGGCCTTGACCCTTACGCACAGAGATTGTTCCAAATTCTCTGAATCTTTGGATGATATTATGCACTGTAGATGATGATAACTTCAAACTCTTTGCAATTTTCCTCTGAGAAACTTCTTTCTGATATTGTTCCACTAATTTTGGCCGCAGCATTGGGGGAATTGGTGATCCTCTGCCCATCTTGACTTCTGAGAGACACTGCCACTCTGAGAGGCTCTTTTTATACCCAATCATGTTGCCAATTGACCTAATAAGTTGCAAATTGGTCCTCCAGCTGTTCCTTATATGTACATGTAACTTTTCCGGCCTCTTATTGCTACCTGTCCCAACTTTTTTGGAATGTGTAGCTTGACATTTCAAAATGTCTCACTTTCAACATTTGATATGTTATCTATATTCTATTGTGAATAAAATATAAGTTTATGAGATTTGTAAATTATTGCATTCCTTTTTTATTCACAATTTGTACAGTGTCCCAACTTTTTTGGAATTATATTTTGCAGTATATTTCCATATATTTTTTGTTCTGTAAGGGTCAGCAGGTCAGAGAAATGCCAACAGGTAGGGCAGGCTACTGGCCAACAGATTACAAGAAATTAACAAATCCAGCACAGACAATAGGTGTTTAACATGTAGTTATGATCCTATAAGGCCAGTTCCTTTCTTTCAGAGTAAAAATTGCAATAATGGTAATAAAAAAATTAATTTTGAAAGTGTTTTTGTAACTTTATTCTGCATGGCCACACGTTACTACATCACCACTGCTTACACAAGAGACACAATTTTAAAAAGTCTCATGTCCACTAAAACCAGCATAAGGAGATTTGACCTCTTTTATAGCTGGTCAGGCTGGGAGACCTGCATAAGCTGAAACACTTTTTTTTCTGGGCATGAATTGAACTTGACTTTTACTGCAGAAAAACAAAGCTCAAAATTTTGTACTTCCAGTTCCATTGTCTAGGTCCAAGTCAATAGGTTTTTGAATGGATTGTTGGTTAAATGGCTTAAAAAGGTAGGTGATGTCACGTTTTATTCTACAACATTAAACCATCAGTATTGACCTGCCCGTGATTTTTTTTTTAAGCTGTTACATGTCTTGAAAATGATGGTTGCTAACAAGTGTCTAAATGGGACAACAGAGGCTATCGGTGACATTAAACATCATCACACCGAACACAGTGTTACACACCCTGTTAAACAGTTCACACTTCAACTATGCCCTTGAGACAACCAATCCCCAATACACCCTGCCCCCCAAAAAAGCCCCGCCCCTTTTGGTGAGAACTGGCACTGTATTTTTTCCACTTCAAGCACTGACCGAACAGGTAAGATCAGTCCACCTTTACAGCCTAGGTATGGTTATTATTGAGCTATTGTAATTCAAAAATGCCAGGGAAAATGTTTTTGGATAAATGCTGAAAAAGTTGTCAGAAGTGGTGGAGACATGGAAATTCTGTGACTGTGGTGTAGTTCGCTAAAAAAAAAGCCTACCTTTAGCTTTTTGCTTCTGGCATTTTGGCTTCAAAATTCATAAAAATTGTGTGCAGGTGTGAAAATGATCTTGATGGACAAGAGGAAAGTATCATAAACTTCACAGAGCATATTTTTTTTGTGATAATTCAAAAGCCTATGGGAAAATCCTATTGGGTTTTTGTCGTGGGCTACAAATGTCCGTCATATTTATACCACTCTACAGATTAGGAGACACTGAATTGCCTGACACATGGAGAAAGGATTTTGTTCGTGATACTGAACATTTCATTGTAAGTAAGTCCACTGAAGGCGAGTGTAGTGAACCCAAGTGCAGTTACTTCATTAGAAAAATCTTGAAACTAGTACTAAATACAAAATAAACAAGAATGAAGAATGAACTTGACATGAAATAACAATAACTAGTGATGTGACATTTGAACTGAGGCATCGAAGCTTGTGTCTAAGAATAAATGGACATACCATATGAAACATGGATTTGAGACTTATGTTGTTAACGTAGAAATCACATGACCAATGACAAGCCAGGCCTTGGTTTGTGTGGAATACGTCATTGTTTTGGTTTGAGTGTCGCTTCTGGATAAAGGGGGTTTGAAACTTGCGCCACCTTGTAGGTGCTGTGGCGTTTCAGAGAGGTGTCAGGAAGCAGCAGTAGAAGGGGCTGTCGCACCATATAGTTCTAGGAATTAAGTTATAGGAACTAGCCACTGGGGTAGTTCCCGGAGAACCAGTTCTTCCTTCAGGCCATTTTCCTGGTTGCATTCGCACCGGGAGTAGGAACTCTGAAGTGGTCGATAACAGTGTTTTAAGAACTACAAATATCAGCAATCGGGGGATGGAGGACACTGTGATTGGAGCTGTGTTTGTTGTGTGTTGTGGGTTTCCTAATAATGAAGACAGAATGTAAACACATTTTTTATGTGATTGAAAGAGCAAAAAGTGGGACTAAAGAGACAAAATCTCCATGACAACTTGCAGTGTTACTTCATCAAAGCTGAGAAAAGAACAGAACCCCGTAGACAAGCTCTACTGAAAAATAAATAACATAAAAAAAGCATAAGCTGGTTTTAGTGGTTGTCCCATCCTGGTTTTAGAGGGGTTTTTGACCACTTTTTTTTAGCTGACCAGGCTGGTCTTAGCTGGTCAAGCTGGAAGACCAGTTAAAACCAGCTGAAAACCAGACTGGGATACCAGCTTAAACCAGCTACTTCCATCTTAAACCAGCTAAGACCAGCCACCAGCCTAAGCTGGTTTTAGCTGTTATTTCCAGCAGGGAGGTAAATGCCAACTCTTGCTGAAGGTTAAAGTGTTAGTTCACCCAAAAATGAAAATTCTGTCATTTATTACTCACCCTCATGTCGTTCCACACCCGTAAGACCTTCGTTCATCTTGGGAACACAAATTAAGATATTTTAGTTAAAATCCGATGGCTTCGTGAGGCCTGCATATGGAGCAATGACATTTCCTCTCTCAAGATCCATTAATGTACTAAAAACATATTTAAATCAGTTCGTACAGTGGTTCAATATTAATATTATAAAGCCACGAGAATATTTTTGGTGCGGCAAAAAACAAAATAACGACTTATAAAGTGATGACTGATTTCAAAACACTGTTTCAGGAAGCATCGGAGCGTTATGAATCAGTGTGTCGAATCATGATTCAGACTGCGAGTCAAACTGCCAGTGGTTGAAATCACGTGACTTTGGCGCTCCGAACACCAGATTCGATACACAGATTCACTGTGCTCCGATGCTTCCTGAAGTATTATTGAAGTATTTGGAATTGGTCATCACTTTATAAGTCGTTTTTTTTTTTTTTTTTGCCCCACCAAAAATATTCTTGTGGCTTTATAATATTAATATTGAACCACTGTACTCGCATGAACTGATTTAGATGTGTTTTTAGTACCTTTATGGATCTTGAGAGAGGAAATGTCATTGGCTTCACGGAGCCATCGGATTTCATCAAAAAATATCTTAATTTGTGTTCCGAAGATTAACGAAGGTCTTACGGGTGTGAAACGACATGAGGGTGAGTAATAAATGACAGAATTTTCATTTTTGGGTGAACTAACCCTTTAAGAGATTGAAGAAAATGAAGTATTTAAACTCATTTACACTAAAGAAAATAATTGTCCATGAAAAAGCACAATTAAAATAAATTATCTTGCTCTATCAGTGCAAGTGAAACTTGTAAAGTTAGTTTATATAGTTGATTATATATAGTGATAGAAACTCAAACATGTAAGGTCACAAAGTCATATTTAAAGATTTTATTTACAGCTTATTTATATTACATATGATCTGTACATTCACTGAAACTAAATGCTTAATAATAACTGTTAAACTAAAATTGCTTGTGTGTAATGGATTAATAATATATATCATATAATAATTATATAAATCATAAATAAATCATAAAAAATAATTCTAAGTAATTATCACTGAATCCAGACAATTTCATTGTTATTTTTTTTTTACTATAGTGAACTGGTTTGAAATCTCTTGCCCAGAACAAAACCTGCCCCGGAACAGGTTACCCGCAGAGCGTAACTTACTATGGTGATGAATACCGCTAAAAGCCAAGTCATTTTCACGGTACCTAAAAACCCAGGATTGGCGCAAACTAATCTGAAATTTACCTGGCTAGCCAGCTAATCCAGCTTCATGGTACAGGCTCCAGGTCTATATTTACAGCTGTCTTATAGCTAACAAAAGATGCTGAGGCCTATGTAAGGCTTGATTTTCCTACTAAGACAAAAGCTGAAAACAATTAAACAATAAAACACTAATCAACGGGTGGTCCTTACACCTAGACAGCAGATGCAGCAGGCCTGTTTGATTTGTTCTATTTTCATTAACATTATCATATTTTGCATTAATTTCATATTTCATATTTTCAACAATATCTGATTCATCAGTGTCTGATGTTGATGTCTGTTCTCCCCTCTCTTGTTCTGGATATGATGTCATAACCCAGAACAACAATGGCAGTCACAGCAGCCACACCCATCAGAGCAGTGACGGCCAATCGGATCACAGGTTCAATAGTATCGCGATCACAGCCACAGTCTGAGGAAAGACAATAAATTCAGTAGATGTAACACTACTGAAAACCTCTAACATCACACCAGGGTCAGAAATATACCTGAACTCAGTCTGGAGAGCTGAGAGACGTTGAGATGTTTGGTGTGGTTGCTGGTGGGATTGTTGATCACACAGCTGTAGATATTTTTATCCTGATGTTCCACCTCCAGAGGTAGAGAGAGACTGATGCTGAGATCAGACACACTGATGCTGGACAATAAACTGTTTCCTTTGTACCAGGAGAGAGTCACATGACTCACATTCACAGCTGAACACAACAATGAACAAACTGATGAAGGATTTGGTGGACAGAAACTGATGATGGCAGGAACAGGCAGAGGAGCTGAAAAACAAGAGAGAATAAGAAAGTATAACAGTAAGAGGTAAGCGTTATGCTTTGTCAGTTTGTTGTCTATTATGATGTCAGTCAGTGAGTGAGTGTATCATCACTGCTGCTGATTCAGTCATCATGTTCACTCCTAACACTTATAATTGATTCAAATTGAACAATTACACTGTCTGAGATACCAATAAAAAGCTGAATAAAAATGTAAAAGGACAAATATAAAGTTATAAAAGACGATTACTAGGAACTAACATGAATTTGAAAAGACAGGAAAACACACTCTATAAAATATGTAAAAGTCTACTCACCATAAACAGTGACGCTGTACCTCTTGACTGGCTCCCTATTTCTGACATTTATGATTTGTTCATAAACTCCACTGTGTTCATGCAGGATGTTTGTGATGGTGAGAGATCCAGTGTGATTATCCAGCCTGAGCCTGTCTTTGAATCTCCAGTCATCACTATTATATGTTGTTGAGAAGATACCGTTTACTTCCTTGATTCTAGCGAGACGAATGTTTCCAGTCTTCCATTCTATCATGTCATATCCCTGTATGTCAGCAGGCCTAAAATCAGATTGTAACGTGACAGAATCTCCCTCAGTCACTGGCACGGATTTCACTACATTTGTCTCAGCAACAAACACACCTGGAGGACAAGATTAAATAATGTAAATATTAAGAATGTGGCACCTTTCAATGACATTCAATTTGTTAACACTGAAATTGGTATCAATCTCAGACAAAATAATTTGCCAGGTCTATGGAAACCCTACTTAGAGGTTGTTCCACATTATTAAGCAAATCACAGTTCTCATGCAGTATGGAGAGGAAGAAAGATCTTTCTGAAGATGAAAAGCATGAAAATAACTAATATTATGTGAAAACTGAATGGAGATTTTCAAATTATCATGAGATTTGTGAGTGATTTAGAGCACAGCAGAACTCAGTCAGATAAAGGCTTATTAATGAAAGTTCCTGTCAAAAAAATCAATTGTATTAAAAGGGCAGCTATAAAAAAGCCAGTGTTGAGCAGCAAACAGGTATTTGAAGCTGCTGGTGTCTCTGGGTTTGGTTAATGGTGGCTAAAATTCATTTTTACGCACAACTGCCAGCCTGCATGGAGAGCTTCTTGAGACTCCAGAGACACCAGCAGCTTCAAAATACCTGTTTGCTGCTCAGCACTGGCTTTTTTTATAGCTGCCCTTTTCATACAATTAATTTTTTTGACAGGAACTTTCATTAATAAGCCTTTATCTGACCGAGTTCTGCTGTTCTCTAAATCATTCACAAATCTTATGATAATTCGATAATCTCCATTCAGTTTCACACAATATTAGTTGTTTTCATGGCTTTTGCACAACATTGGACCATTTCATGCTTTTCATCTTCAGAAAGATCTTTCTTCCTCCCCATATTGCATGAGAACTGTGACTTGCTTAATAATGTGGAACAACCTCTAAGTAGGGTTTCCATAGATCTGGCAAATTATTTTGTCTGAGATTGAAACCAGTTATCTAAAAAGACATGGATAAATAAACAAACAAACATTTTCTTAGAAAAAACTAAAATATGAATGTTTATTGTACTGAAATCTTACTGATTTGTCTCTTGCATAATAATTTGGAACACAGTGTAGTATGTAATACCTAAATTAACTGTACTATAAGATTAATAAATTCTAATTAGTCTGATTTTGGTTAATGATATCATTTATTACCTAATATTTTCAAATTACTGTGGTGATCTATTAATGTAAATCCTTTGACTGAAATATGATTTCAGTGAAGTCACAAAATACACGTAGCTATACTTACCAACCAGATGACAAAAACACAAGTAGAACCAAATAAACACTTGGATCATTTTCTTCAATCGTTTGAGATTAATCGCTTAGTCTGCAGCCGATTTCAACAGAATGTGTCATTTGAGGTTAGAGTCAGAGAAACTCCTCCTGTCAGTGCGCGTCCGTGAATACGCGATTGTGTATGAAATAGCGTTCAGTTTAACAGTTCAGCTCACCCCTGACACAGCTCTCATACTCATAAACGTGCTGTTATTTTTCTGTCTAAAATGTTGCAGTATTAATTTGGTTCAATCTACTTTTAATCTTTGTGTTGATAGAGAAAGTCTGACTATTTACCCATAATTTAACTGTAAACAAGTGTAAGATGTTTACAGAAGACACATTCATTTGAGTCAGTTGGCCACTAAAATAACCTGAATTAAACTACTGCAGGTTTCACTTTGACTCATAACCTGAGCTGGTCAAATGCATTTAATTTAATCTTTCTTGCATGATAGTTTTATCTCTTTTTTTTTTATTCCACAGCAAAACTGTCTTGAGGGGAAGTCAGGCCGTGAAATTCATGTTAGCAAAACAAAAAAGCCCTTCATACACACTAAACATACAAGCTCAGACATCCGGAAATAATTTCACACATTATATTTGCGTTCATCTGTGTGATGATGATGTTGATATGGTCCTTTTCCTGTTCTTTTTTTCTTCTCAGGTCACTTTTAATTCTAATAGTCTAAACACCACCAGGTGCCATTGCTGGCCCTGTCCATGTGGTTTAGGACAACTAGGATGGTTGGCGTGGAAGTGTCAGTGAGTGCTGGATCTAGGATTTTATTTCAAACTACTCAAAATCTCTTTTCAGTGCCATATTAGTATTCGAGATGAAACTTAGGGCGCTCAGAGTCCAGAATCTCCTTGACGGCATAGGCCTATCCTCCTAGCCTCTGGCTTGCTTAGTTGGGAACACTTGATACTAGGGGTGTGACGAGATCTCGTGTCACGAGATCTCGCAAGACTAAACTGTGACGAGATTTCTCGTCGAGGCGAAAAGTAGTCTCGTGATGTTGCCATGACAGAATGGTTAGGATGATTAAGAAAGAATATGCCACCTCTACGTTTACATTACGCCTCCACTGTCGTTTTGCTTTTTATTTAAATAAAAAACATTTAATTCAGTTGGATAACGGTCGCCGCCGCTCCATATTTTCAGAGTTACGCGCGATCGCTGAAAGTGAAAGTAAACAGGAGCGCGCATTCAAACGCGATCTCAATACCTGCATTTTGAAAGCGGCTCCCTGATGAATACAGATATCTCTCAATATGAAAGCTATTTTAGGCTGGGCAGTGTAGTTGTAACCATCTCTCAGCTCTGTATCAAAGAAAAATTTGGTCTTATTTGCACTTTGAATATTGAGAGAGTGCGATTATGGTTGCACTTATTGTAAAGTGTTACCATGAAAACGAATAACAGTTTTCTCTTAATCTTATTAAGCACGAACAATAAGGTTTCATTTGTTAACATTAGTTAATGCACTGTAAACTATGAACTAACAATGAATGACTATTTTTATTGACTAACATAAACAAAGATTAATAAATACTGTAGCAAATATATTGCTCATTGTTAGCTGATGTTGGTTAATACATTTATGTTAATAAATGAGACCTTATTGTAAAGTGTTAACATTTTTATTTATACTGTTTTTATTTCTATGATCAGTTTGTGGAAAGGAGTTCAGTTAGGAGGTCAAAAGTTGTAGAAGCTCATAAATCATGTACAGTAACGTCTGAAGAGACTGAAATCATACAGGAGAGAAGTCAGTTGAGTTAGTAGCAAAACCTTTTACAGTGCTTGAGTATTGTTGTCTTTTACTGCATATGATAATTCATACTCAGAAAGTAGAACTGAAATGACATTCATTACAAGATGATTAGTTAAAACATTTCAAATACACCTGCAGAATATTTTTTCTAGTCATGATTTCACCATTGAGGATTTCTTAAAAATAGTGTGTAAAAATCTTGTCTCGTCTCGTGAACTCAGTCTCGAGTCTCGTCTCGTCTCGTGAGATACCTGTCTCGTCACACCCCTACTTGATACTCAACAATGTTTTTTTATCTGCCTGCATTGAACAGTGTTCTATGTGAACAGAACTGAGCTGGATGATGATATCACTGTTTTCTCCAGTGCTGATATATAGATCAATTAACTAATTATTGATTTTTACAACAGAATGAATCAATGCTGAACTTACTTAAGCTGGACAATGACACCGTTTTCTTCTAGAGCTGCTGTACAGCCAAAATTATTTTTCAGTTTTTACTGGAAAGCTGCTTTAACATAATATGCATTGTAAAAAGAGCTAGCCTATATAAATAAAGTTGACTTGACTTATGGAAGACTGTATAGAAAAGCAGCCAGGTTTTTATATTATATATATATATATATATATATATATATATATATATATATATATATACTTTAAATGGCAAAATTCTATATTCAAAAATGTAAGTTTTCATGCAAAAAAAAAAATGTTTTATATCTTTCAAGAAAGAAATTGAACATTATATTCGACTTGATTTTCTATGAAGCAAAAAACAGCTGAAACTTTGAACATTTGTAAACTTTTCATTTTATGTAGATTTAAATTAAGCCCCCTCTAGTGTACATTATGTTTGTTACATGTATGACGTTATTTAATGCATTTTGACGCATCTGTAACTTTCCAGTTAATTAAAAAAAGTCTGCGCAGAACCGATCAGTGGTGATCACCAGATGCATGCCGTTAGAAATGTGTCCGAGTGTGAAACGACTTGCTCTGATGTCTGACGTGTGTCAAAGACTCTTGCGACAGTGCGGCGGCCCCTTCAGATTCTGCAGACAGGTGCAGTTGCTCTTCAACGCCTGCGCTGATCAAAAGCACAATGGGAAACAACTTGCTGACAACACAGCTTAATGCTCATTGGTTTAAACAACTGTGATGAATAGATCTCTTGAGACAGTGGCGAAGGGCCAGGGTGGCATTGGCCCACCCAGATTGATGGCTGGCCCACCTAATCAAAGGTGCCAGAATATTTCATTTTATTTCCAGACACCACTCTGGTCTGGAAATAATCATATCTGTTGTGAAACCCTATTTATAATTTGAAAAATGGATTATTAAAAATAGGTACATATAACATACTACACCGGTACTCACGACAGCAGCTGTTTCTATGCGGCATGCGTCACCATACATGAGTCGCGCTTGTAATAGTCTGTGTGTGTTGGTTTGTTTCATTTACAGTGATTATTTATTCTACAGTAACAGTCACCTGTGTGTAAACAATTTCTACAAAATGAAATGACAATGAAATTAAATCGAGCTTTAAGGTTCAGTATTGTGTCCTTCCCGCACACCATTATGATGGGCACTACAAACACTAAATAGCTTTGAAGAGCTCTGCTTTCAACACAAGCTTTTCCACTAAAAAGCTATTTTCCCCTTAGGGACAGCTGGACAACTATCTAAATATAATAGCCCCATGATATTGTAACAAATAAACTAATAAACACATGTTTTAGGCAGATCTTGCTTTACCTAACAGAAGGGTCCAACATATGAAGAATCATATTGTAGAATGCTTTGCCATGCTCCTGTTTTGCAGCATGTATTTTGATCTTAACACCTTTTAACCTTATTATTTATTATTCTCAGCTTAGGTAAAGTAAGTCGAGTCTGGCTTAAATTATAAGCATTTTAAATTCCTTACAATTTGGTCAGAAGACTCTTCTGTGGTACGTTCTTGTTCAAAGTCTTAAAACACTATAAATCAAGCTAAGGTAGGCAGCTTTTGTAATCAATTAAATTTCTTTTAATTGGTTACTTTTCTTTTTATAATAAACAAAAATGTAAAGGCAAATAAAACTTCATAAAATACGTACTCCAGTAAACTTAGCCAAGATGGCTGATGTCCTTAGAACCACAGTACATCTGTACATCTGTACAGATTCTTGAAAACACTACCAAACTTCAGGACATTCTAAAACACTTAACATGGCTTAATGTACTAGACAGTGATTTTAACCGATATGATCTTAACATGTTTAATAACATGTTAAGCCTTTTCCTCCCATAGAAAACCGTTATAAGAAAAGGCTTAACGTGTTATTAAATGCGTTAAGATCATATTCTGGGCTCATCTGATTTTTTGCACATAGTATACTTTATTAGTATGATATTTAGTAAGTTTGGTCAGTAAAAATCACTGTCTTAGTACATTAAGCCATGTTAAGCATTTTTTCATGTTAAGCGTTTTAGAATGGCCCCAAACATATTTAATAAGGAATTATGTAATTTCTTCTTATCTTTGAAATTAATGAAGAAAAAGAATACTATAGTCCTCTATAATCTGATAGAGGTTCTTAATCTTGCAGAGAACCTCTAGTCTTGTTTTTGTTGTTGTTGTTGTTGTTTTTTTAAATAATTTGTCCTTTGTATTTTATGTACGATAGTTGTCTGTTGTCTAAGAAATTTTCTATTTTGTACCAGGCCATTTGATGTTGTTTAATTATTTTTGTTCAATAAAGTTCTTGCAACAAAAAAAAAAAAAAAAATCCATTAAAATCGTGATTTAAATATGATTTACAATAGTTGGAAACATTTGGGATATATATTGGAAGTAGGCTTACTCAAATGAACAAAATATATAACACCGGCCTAGTAGTTTCTAGATATTTTACTGCAAAAATCTTACATGTAGCTTTATCTTAGCCTACAGTCGAAGGTTTTCCTTGACATCTCGCGATTTCCGGGCACGTGAATTCCCGAACATAAATCATGATGATGGGAAGAGATACCGCGAAGCGGTATTCGAGATAGTGTGGGTTTAGTGTGCATTAAAGGCACTGCACTTGGGCATTTTTAAGACATGATGGGACAGTCTTGCGAATCCCTATCGCGTGCACGCGCACTCAAGTAGAGGTATTTGGACGAGGTACGCAGTCTGTCTGTCTTGCCTGCACCTTTTTCACTCCCCTCGCTTTAGCCACAAACTCGCATCTCAAACGATCCTCTAACCCTGGAACATGATCACACATCTCGAACCAAAACATTGTCTCTCTTTGTATGAAAATGTTTGGCCTTTTAACCAAGTTTAGGTTCACTTTGGGACACTTCGAAATAGAATGAAGTAACACAATAGCTTTCCCAATAGTCACGTGACTTGGTCGGTTTGGTACCAGCCGTGTGTCAGTACCACTGATCACTGCTGTCATTCAGCTCAGATTCAGTCAGAAGAGATATCAGTATGAGAAACCATTATTTCCTCTTGTTGGTTATAGTCATACTCGTGGTCGGTGAGTCATATTTATTTATTTATTTGTTGCATTTTTCTTTTTTATTTCATCACTTAAGGTTTCAATATAAACCGGAAAATGCGCACTTGCTGTTATCTCATTTTAATATTTTAATGGTTATTAAAATTGGTAACGATTATTGCCTTTCTACAAATAGACATAAATCACATTGTTAATAACAGATGGCAGCACCATTATAAGTGTAGGCTACTGTATTTTGGGGTTAAGTTGTTTGTGCATGTGTATGTTTTGTTTATATAGCAAACAATATAAGGCGCTTGACGACCTTCAATAGTCTACACTACAGCGAGGTGTACTTGCATATTTTACGTGAAAACTGTAGAACCGCACCAGTAGCCTAAGTAAAGTTGGCCGCATATTCACAGATTTGAATTTCCCGGATCAGTAACACGTGAGCTAAACGCTGTTACTAAACAAATAACACCTATTTTCAATCGTAGTAATGTAGAGAAGCAGCTACAACCTAACTCAAAATCAGCTTTCCTCCGCAGTGGACAAAATACATTGATCTCTTTCGCTCAGACGGCTGAGAGACAGATCCGAAGGGACCGTGTGCAAAGTGCAAAACCTGAAAAGCGTTACTACAAAAACATTCAATAACTTCAATGTTATACATTGTACTGTCACCAAATTTATTTCACTCACCACTGCTGTCCTGATAGATATACTACTACAAGACTTATTTTGGATTTTTTAATATAATTTTTCATACGTTTTTATAATGAAAACTATTTAATAACTTAACTGTAATGCACTGTAGCTGCCCTGATATTTATACTTCACTTATTTGGGGAAAAAACGTATTTTTGTATAATTATGATTTTTTTTTTTTTTTTTGTTTAATAACTTCAATAAATGTTTAATAACTTCACTGTAACACTGTACTGTCACCAAATTCAGTGTTCAACTTCAACCAGTAAAGTTATTGAATAGTTTTTTACTACAGTAGTTAACATTTGAAGTGGATCAAAAAAGTTAATCAAAAAATTTTTTAAACCTTTTTCTTAGGACAACTAGTGCTAGGACAACTTTGATTAACTTTTTTGATCCACTTCAAATGTTGACTATTGTAGTAAGAAATATTCAGTTACTATCGTCCCCGCTCCATTGACAACAAGTGTTTCTTTTGTCCCATTGCTAATGTGGTGGCTTTCTCTGTGTTGCAGCATTTATTAAAACATGTTTATGTCGTTATTATACTAGCAGAATATGCCAAGAGTGAGGGTCAGAAAGACAGACAGAGGTCTGATTCAGCCAGATGTTTATGAGAGGGCGTTTCTGGACATATCTGTTGCTGATTTATGTATGTCACCATTTATTCACTCAATCTGTCACATTTAGTTTTTAGCCATACCTTAGCTTTTCCACACCCACCTATGAAATTGCAGTATTCAGATGTTTTATGCATATTTTGAATTTATTCATAAAAACAGCTGGATTGGAAAAATGACTTCTGCTACATTATGTTAAGAATTTATATTATGCTAATTTAATGTAATTTTCATATATTGTTTAAACTGTTGAAAAAATTTTGTATAAAATAAATAGACATCGCCCCAAAAACTATTCTAAACAATTCAAGTTTGTACTGTGGGGTTACTTTTGAAACATTTGATGAAACTGAAATTCTCAATTTGACATGAAAATGTAATTTAATATATATATATTTTTTTTTTGCAAAGATAAAGGACAAATATGTTTGCAGTTACTTATTAACAAGGTCATAGTCAGGTAAATACAAGACTAGCACAAAAAAAATCTAGCTTGTATTGTTGTGTTACTTTTGAGCCACCTGTGTGTTACTTTTGTCCCACCTGACGGTGTCGAAAGTAACAATGTGCAACTTATGTTCAAAGTGAAATTAAACTGAAGCTGTTCTACATTTGTACAAAATACCACCTGGTATTGATAGACCACACTTACTGACCACTGCAAAAATATATCGCTGTCCAAAACATTATCTTTTAAAATTATATTTTTGTGAAAAATGGTACTTTCGTCAAGTCAAGTTATTGAATATATATTTCATTATAGTTGAGTTATTAACCATTTTTCATCATAAAACATCAAACAAAATTATACAAAGACATTTTTCCAAAATAAGTGTTGTAGTATAACTATTAGGACATCAGTGATGTGTGAACAGAATTTGGTGACAGTGTATTACAGTGAAGTTATTGAAAATATATATATATATATAATATATATATATAATATATATATATATTAATATATATATATATATATATATTATAGTTCACAACAAGTCAAGTCAAGTTACTGAATATTTTTCATAATAAACAAATCATAAAACATAGTACATACTAGTATTAGAGCCTTAGGGGTCTTCTTCCTGACAGGGTTATTATTTGTTTGTTTTATCCATGTCAGTCTGCTGTTGAATTTATTAAAGTGAAAACTGGTGCAGTCTTACCTTTAGAAGGAGTTCCCACTCCCTTTTAATTAAAAATGACAAATTTGATTAGAAGATGCGAACTCCTCAAAAACGCTTCAGAGCTAAAACTACGAACTGTTCAGGTCTCCATCTTCTGCCACTCCCAAACTCTACACTGTGTACATGTGAAAGTCTGTCAGTATCATTTTGTATCATTTACCATATTCTTTTAAAGTTGTTTAGAGCTAGTTCTGGAGTTTTACTGTCTTATCTCAAAGCTGATTTTGTCCTGTAAATTCTTCTTCTTCTTTGTTTTTTACGTAAACTGAGAAAGCCAAAAAGCTCTCTGTTTTTAGGCTGTACTATTCAGCTGCAAGTTATGACAGCACTTTAAAATAGTGTCAGAGTTTTATCAAGATTTTTTTTTTTGTCCCAGTATTAGACCAAACTACGTTTTTATGTAACTGACTTAAAATTAATATATTATATTATATTATTATTATAATTACACACACACACACACACACACACACACACACACACATATTAATTTTTGTTCCTCAGGTGTGTCTGGTGTTGAAACAGATGGAGTGAAGATAAAGATGTCAGTGATGCAGGGAGATTCTGTCACTCTACACACTGATCTTACTGAAATACAGACTGACGAGGATCTGAAGTGGAAGTTTCCAGATGACACTATCATAGCTCGGATTGATAGAGAAGCCAACATAACCACAGTATCTGGGAATATAAGATTCAAAGGCAGACTGAAGTTGAATGAGACGACTGGATCTCTGACCATCACAAACATCAAAACCACAGATTCTGGAGTTTATCAACTAAAGATCAGCCACAGAAATTGGGATGAAGAAAAGGAATTCAGTGTTACTGTTCATCGTGAGTAACTCAGTGTGATCAGTGTCTGGATTGAGTGTCTGTGAAGATGAATAATGATTATAATACACAACCCAAATAACAGTTCATTTATTTAAGGGATTAGTTCACTTTCAAATTAAAATTTCCTGATAATTTACTCACCCCCATGTCATCCAAGATGTTCATGTCTTTGTTTCTTCAGTCGAAAAGAAATTAAGGTTTTGAGACTGAAGAGAGAAGGACATGGATAACTTGGATGACATGGGGGTGAGTAAATTATCAGGAAATTTTAATTTTAAAGTAAACTAATCCTTTAATAAACTAAATGGATAAGCAGCAACTGGTAAAGATGTAATAATGTTGATATGTTAAGAAACATGAAGAAAAGATGTTCAGAGCAACATGTGAGATATTTGTAAAGGAAATACTATTATCATAGGAATTGTTATCCTGAATCTTTAAAAGAGTTACAAATGCAATTATTTTCCCATATAGTGATCATAGAATATAATTTTCTAAAAATATTTCATTATCATCTAACATCAAAAATTTAAATCACAAGAATTTCTCTGCATTATAAGAGTTTTACTATTGACAATTTTTAGAGGGCTCAGAGTCAAAGTGAAATGCCATTCACAATCCAATATTTCTTCCATAATGTGACTAATATATCAGAGTGAAACAGGATATTCTTTAAAGAAGAAAATGTAGAAATTGATTTAAATTTCAAGTTTACAGTTTACATTCTAATTTATCCAAATATGACATATGTCCAATAACAGAATCATATTCTCACCATTAACTGACTGTAATTATACAGAGAGAATGAAAGATTTCATTTATAGTATGATATGTAATATTATATATTTTATCCAACAAAAATTATATATTTTGGAATTGAAAAAAAGACAATATACCTTTGATTCTGTTACATTTGTACACAGATGATATTTTTTGTACATTTTACAGCACTACAGAAGAATGCACACTATTTTGTGAAAATTATTTTTTGTCAGATTATTGAAATAATAACTTGACGTTTCCCCCCAATAGCACATGTAGATTTAAAAGTGATACTTGTACTGTTAAAAGTGTGAAACAGGAAAATTACTTTCAGCATTATAAGCTTAATCTTTTTTAAAACGTTCCTGTTTGTTCCTCTGACTTCACTACATCTGTTTCAACACCAGACACACCAGTGTCAGTGATGGAGGGAGATTCTGTCACTCTACACACTGATCTTACTGAAATACAGACAGACTGGGAGCTGCAGTGGAAGTTTCCAGATGACACTATCATAGCAGAGATTGATAGAGAAACCAAGAACATCACAGCATTTGGGAATATAAGATTCAAAGGCAGACTGAAGTTGAACGAGACGACTGGATCTCTGACCATCACAAACATCAAAACCACAGATTCTGGAGTTTATCAACTAAAGATCAGCCACAGAAATTGGGCTGAAGAAAAAATGGAATTCAATGTTGCTGTTCATGGTGAGTAACTCAGTGTGATCAGTGTCTGGATTGAGTGTCTGTGAAGATGAATAATGATTATAATAGTATACATAATAGTATATATATAGTATATAACAGTTTACAAACCCGATTCCAAAAAAAGTTGGGACAAATTGTGAATAAAAACAGAATGCAAAGATGTGGAAGTTTCAAATTTAAATATTTAATTCAGAATACAACATAGATGACATATGAAATGTTTAAATGGAGAAAATGTACCATTTTAAGGGAAAAATAAGTTTATTTTAAATTTCATGGCAACACATCTCAAAAAAGTTGGGACAAGGCCATGTTTACCACTGTGTGGCATCCCCTCTATTTTTTATAACAGTCTGCAAACGTCTGGGGACTGAGAGAGTGCTCAAGTTTAGGAATAGGAATGTTGTCCCATCTCTGTCTAATACAGGCTTCTAGTGCTCAACTGTCTTAGGTCTTCTTTGTCGCATCTTCCTCTTTATGTTGCGCCAAATGTTTCTATGGGTGAAAGATCTGGACTGCAGGCTGGCCATTTCAGTACCCGGATCCTTCTTCTACACAGCCCATGATGTTGTAATTGATGCAGTATGTAGTCTGGCATTGTCATGTTGGAAAATGCAAGGTCTTCCCTGAAAGAGACGACGTCTGGATGGGAGCATATGTTGTTCTAGAACTTGGATATACCTTCAGCATTGATGGTGCCTTTCCAGATGTGTAAGCTGCCCATGCCACACGCACTCATGCAACCCCATACCATCAGGATGCAGCTTCTGAACTGAGCTGATAACAATTGGGTTGTCCTTGTCCTCTTTAGTCCGGTTGACATGGCGTCCCAGTTTTCCAAAAGAACTTCAAATTTTGATTCGTCTGACCACAGAACAGTTTTCCACTTTGCCACAGTCCATTTTAAATGAGCCTTGGCCCAGAGAAAACGCCTGCGCTTCTGGATCATGTTTAGATATGGTCTTTTTGACCTATAGAGTTTTAGCCGGCAACGGTGAATGGCACGGTGGATTGTGTCACCGACAAGTTTTCTGGAAGTATTCCTGAGCCCATGTTGTGATTTCCATTACAGTAGCATTCCTGTATGTGATGCAGTGCCGTCTAAGGGCCCGAAGATCACGGGCATCCAGTATGGTTTTCGGCCTTGACCCTTACGCACAGAGATTGTTCCAGATTCTCTGAATCTTTGGATGATATTATGCACTGTAGATGATGATAACTTCAAACTCTTGCAGTTTTTCTCTGAGAAACTCCTTTCTGATATTGATCCACTATTTTTGGCCGCAGCATTGGGTGAATTGGTGATCCTCTGCCCATCTTGACTTCTGAGAGACACTGCCACTCTGAGAGGCTCTTTTTATACCCAATCATGTTGCCAATTGACCTAATAAGTTGCAAATTGGTCCTCCAGCTGTTCCTTATATGTACATTTAACTTTTCCGGCCTCTTATTGCTACCTGTCCCAACTTTTTGGAATGTGTAGCTCATGAAATCCAAAATGAGCCAATATTGGCATGACATTTCAAAATGTCTCACTTTAAACATTTGATATGTTATCTATATTCTATTGTGAATAAATATAAGTTTATGAGATTTGTAAATTATTGCATTCCTTTTTTATTCACAATTTGTACAGTGTCCCAACTTTTTTGGAATCGAGTTTGTATTTATTTAAAAGAAAAAGGAATAAGCTAAAGAAAAGGAATTCAGTGTTACCGTTGATGGTGAGTAACTCAGTGTGATCAGTGTCTGGATTGAGTGTCTGTGAAGATGAATTATAATTATAATACACAACCCAAATAACAGTTCATTCATTTAATAAACTAATTGGATGAGCAGCAATTGGTAAAGATGTAATAATGTTGGTATGTTAAAAAAAAAACATGAAGAAAAGATGTTCAGAGCAAAATGAGAGATATTTGTAAAGGAAATAATATTATCATAGGAATTGTTATCCTGGATCTTTAAAAGAGTTACACATAATGCAATTATTTTCCCATATAGTGATCATAGAATATAGTTTTCTGACAAAATATTTCATTTTCATCTAACATCAAAAACATAATTTAAATCACAAGAATTTCTTTTCAGTATAAAAGTTTTACTGTTGACAATACTGTTGAAAGGTTCCGGTTCACATTTAAATTAGATTTTGAGTCACAGATTTTCAGGGTTCCAGACATTTTGTATTTGTATTTTTGTATTTATTATTTTTACTTAATACCACAGGTAGATATAAAAGTGATCATTGTAGTGTTAAAGTGTGAAAAGTTAGGAAAATCACTTGCCACTTTATAAGCTTAATCTTTTTGAAATGTTCCTGTTTGTTCCTCAGGTGTGTTTGGTGTTACAGATGGAGTAAAATCAGTGTCAGTGATGGAAGGAGATTCTGTCACTCTACACACTGATCTTACTGAAAAAAAGACAGATGATCAGATACTGTGGAGGTTTGGAGGCGACATCATTCCTCGCTTAAACAGCGCTGATTACAAATGGAGAAACATTGATCTGAACAATAAGACTGGAGACCTCAGCATCAGAAACATCCAAAATAATCAGACTGGAGTTTATGAAGTGAAGATCAATAATGGCAGTGTGATCTTACACAGAAAATTCAATATTACTCTTAGCGGTGAGTAGCACAAACTTTCCATGAATGCTATAAGATTTTGATAGAGTCTCATGATGATGATGTGAACAGGTAAACTGACACTTAATAAACAGAATTACTAAATACACTAAATAAACTAGGGTTTGTGAGAGTACTACAGGAGGTTCATGAGTTAATGAAAAGATAATTATTGCATAATACAAGGGTCACATTAAAAATGTAGCAATACAGATGCAATAAAAATACAGCAATTATCGGGGTTCAAGAGCTTTAAGGCTTTTAAGCACATGCATAAAAAGGTTTTATGTTTTATTTAGCAAGCATGTATCCACTTAGATCATAGATGGAAAAGACCATTTACAGCCAATACAGGCTATTTACCAATGGAAATATATAGGTTTTTAAAGCGTTTTAACAGTTATAGTGCGACCTGTGGTCTGATCTCCATAAAAATGTGCATGCTTGTTTAGAATCATGTCACGTGTGCTCATCTATTTTCGTGAAGTTTTGAGTTTTCGTTTAGGATTTATTGGCTTTTGAGTATATTTTGCTACGCCCCTTTTCTAAATGACCCCGTTATATCTACCCAAAGGGTAAAGTTCAACTTATTTTGATAATTATTGATCTTGAGAGTCCAGAGAACTGTACTGCACTGGTTTTGTTCTGACTAGTTCACAAAAGTAGTTTTTTTTTTTACATAATTGCGAAAATTTAATGAATGATTTGATTGACAGCAGTGGTTCTTCAGGCAAAGTTGTTCAGCATTAGGACATCTAACAAATGATATGAATATTGTGTGTATGTGTGAAACACCATGTGATTACAGAGGCATAAAACTCGTTAGCGCCAATTAGTGGCTAGTTTCAGAATTCTTACAGGCCTCTAGGACCATGAGCCGAACATGCCCACCGAGTTTCATTCCGATCGGCCTCTGTTAACCTTGTCTAATGGGTGCTCAAGTTTCATTGGCTGATGACTGTTTTTCGAGATATGCCAGTGTCCTCATAGACAGTCATGGCTCCTTGGACCGCATACCAATTTTCAAGTCAATTGGACTAAAGGTTGTGTAGTTACAGTATATTTGTTTTCTTTTTTATTTCATGTTATAGCGCCACCAAGAGCAATTTGTTTTTATTGTGACACAGAATGAGCTCTTACACAAGTGTATTGAGTGAAAATATCTCATTCCTTTCAAGAGTTATAGCCATTTTAGTAAAAGTGGCCCCGCCCATTTAGAATGTTTTGACGCCCCTTAGCGACTGTGAATCAAAATTTCAAAACTTTTTTTGATAATATTTGATATTTACTCTCCAGAGAACATTTCTGCACTGGTTTGGTTCTGATTGGGCGAAAAACCTGCGACTTGTTCATTAAAGTAGGTTTTGGACAAAATTCAAAATGGCAGAATTTTTTTCCAGGCACAAATGAAATCAGAGATATACTTTTTGAGCAAAAGATTCCAACAATATAAGGCACTTGAGTCTACAACAAATGGTCTAGGAGTTATGAGAAATTTCAGGTTTTTGATTGCTGTAGTGCCACCTATTGGCTAATCGGGGTCATACTCTGTCAACCTCTCCCCAAACTGAGACCATCTGGCCAAGTTTCAAATCTCTTTTGGTCTGCATGATCAGTTTTATGGCGGAAGAAAAATTATAAAAATTCTTACAATTACAACAGAGTTTCAGCACTACGTGTTTGAACCTCTAATAAACTATTTAAAAATAAAAACAACCAAAATAAAACATGTACTAAACAGGCGACATTTTATTTGTTTGCCTGCATGTGACCATCAGCCAACATCAGTGAACATGCAGATGTGTCAAATTGTTGAAATGTTAACTTCAATTTCAGAGGTTAAAGAACTTTTGAGTCACAGGTGGACTTTTTTTTTTTTTTGTCTGGGAATTTTTATGAGAATTCATCATTCTGGTTTGTGAAGCACCTTGAGGAAGAATATCTTACAGTATCAGTCAGAGGCGTTGCTAGAAGCCATATAAGCCAGAGATAAGAGTGCTTATTTGACAGTAAATTGGATGCATTTGTACTGTTGTGTGTGTAAGTTTATCTCACATTTCTTTATATCTTTCCAATTAACTCTGGGTCTTGTCTGTCATGAGAGTATTTTAGCACACATCACTGCAGGTTATTATTTCTAATCGACGTGATCACTGCTGATTGTTTCTGAACTGAACTTGCTCATCTTTATTCTCTTCAGCAGTAAGTCTAATCAGTTTAAATCATGTTTGTAAATTCTCCTATTCTCTCTGCCATTAACTTTTGATATTTTTTTATATGTTTACTGCAATTACTGTAAAACAATATTATAGAAATGCATATAACTTCTTCTTCTTCTTCTTTTCAAACTGTTCATGACTGTATTCCAGGTGTGTTTAGTCATGATGGAGTGAAGAAAATGTCAGCAATGAAGGGAGAATCTGTCACTCTACAGACTAGAATTACTTCTATACCAGAAGATGATGTGATCGAGTGGACATTTGACACACCTCAAGACACTGCTTTAGTCAAAACAGACAGACAGAATAATATATTAATATATAACGAAGATGTGACATTTAAAGACAGACTGCAACTGGACACCAAATCTGGAGATCTCACAGTCAAGAACATCAACACTGAAATGTCAGGACTTTATAAAGTAAAGATCATCAAGAGAACACATACATTACAGAAGATCTTCAGTGTTACTGTCGATGGTGAGTGCTTCAAGTCTTTTAAAGCAAAGTCTAGATGTGTGCTCTGTGAACAATGTTAATGGCTTATTAAAATTGGTAACGATTATTGCCTTTCTACAAATAGACACTTGAATAATAACAGATGGCAGCATCATTATAAGTGTACTGTATTTTGAGAGTAAGTATGTTTATATAGCAAACAATATAAGGCGTTTGACGTCCTTCAATAATCTACACTATAGCGAGGTGTACTTGCATATTTTACGTGAAAACTGATAACACAGACGTGGTCGTCTTTGTTTTGTTTTTTTAAATGCCTCACCCGGAAGCTTATTGATAGCTGAACCCTGACGACCACAGATTAGCTACAGCCTTTCAGGAGTTCAACACCACATTTCTGCGTTCCAGTCAAAGACTTTGGTTCAAAATTTGTCGAGGCCCTACCCTAATTTTTAAAGCTGATTTAGGCCAACTTCCTGAAATGCTATTTAAACTAACTTTTACTTCTCTTTTTTTTCTTCTGAAACTAAAACATTTCTGACTGCTACTTCTCTAGCTTTTAAGCTAGAACCACCAAACTCGGATTAGACCTTCAGACTGTTCTGACATATATTTATTATCTATATCTAACATGCTATTGTGATACTAGCAACTTCATCGAAACAATCTAGCAACCACAACTAATCCTTACACATAACATTTATAAGACCACACTGTATACAACATACATTGTCGATTTGTTCCATCAATGTAAATCATTGAGAGCATTGGCAGCTTGTATTAGAGCCTTAGGGGTCTTCTTCCTGACAGGGTTTTTTATTTATTTATTTATTTTTTTTACTGTTTTTAAGCTTTTTATCTATGTCTGTCTGCTGTTGAGGTTATTGTTAAAGTAAAAACTGGTGCAGTCTACCTTTTAGAAGGAGTTCCCACTCCCTTTTAATTCAAAATGACAAATTTGATTAGAAGATGCGAACTCCTCAAAAACGCTTCAGAGCTAAAACTACGAACTGTTCAGGTCTCCATCTTCTGCCACTCCCAAACTCTACACTGTGTACATGTGAAAGTCTGTCAGACATTTTGTATCATTTACCATATTCTTTTAAAGTTGTTTAGAGCTAGTTCTGGAGTTTTACTGTCTTATCTCAAAGCTGGTTTTGTCCTGTAAATTCTTCTTCTTCTTTGTTTTTTACGTAAACTGAGAAAGCCAAAAAGCTCTCTGTTTTTAGGCTGTACTATTCAGCTGCAAGTTATCACAGCACTTTAAAATAGTGTCAGAGTTTTATCAAGATTTTTTTTTGTCCCAGTATTAGACCAAACTATGTTTTTATGTAACTGACTTAAAATTAATATATTATTATATTATATTATATTATATTTATATTATATTATTATGTATAATTACACACACACATATTAATTTTTGTTCCTCAGGTGTGTTTGGTGTTGAAACAGATGGAGTGAAGATAAAGATGTCAGTGATGCAGGGAGATTCTGTCACTCTACACACTGATCTTACTGAAATACAGACTGACGAGGATCTGAAGTGGAAGTTTCCAGATGACACTATCATAGCTCGGATTGATAGAGAAGCCAACATAATCAGAGTACTTGGGAATATAAGTTTCGGAGGCAGATTGAAGTTGAACGAGAAGACTGGATCTCTGACCATCACAAACATCAAAACCGCAGATTCTGGAGTTTATCAACTAAAGATCAGCCACAGAAATTGGACTGAAGAAAAGGAATTCAATGTTGCTGTTCATGGTGAGTAACTCAGTGTGATCAGTGTCTGGATTGAGTGTCTGTGAAGATGAATAATGATTATAATACACAACCCAAATAACAGTTCATTTATTTAAGGGATTAGTTCACTTTCAAATGAAAATTTCCTGATAATTTATTCACCCCCATGTCATCCAAGATGTTCATGTCTTTCTTTCTTCAGTCGAAAAGAAATTAAGGTTTTTGAGGAAAACATTCCAGGATTTTTCTCCATATAGTGGACTTCAATGGACTCCAGACGTGTTGAAGGTCCAAATTACAGTTTGAGTGCAGCTTCAAAGGGCTTTAAACAATACCAGACGAGGAATAAGAGTATCTAGCGAAACAATCAATCATTTTATTAAAAAAAAAAAAAAATTAAAAATTAAAAATTATACATGTTTTAACCATAAATGCTCATCTTGAACTAACTTTCTTCTTCTCTATTTGAAATCCGTCAGTGTAGACACTGCTAAGTGTATTACTGCCCTCCTCCGGTCAAAGTTTGAACTAAATTGTCATATACAATATGCTAGTGCAAGTATAGACCCCTTAATCGCGTACGTCACTGTGACGTCACCGCTCTAGCTGGAGGCAAAACATAAATAAGAACTAATAGCAGGCGCGCTAAAAGTTTGAGGTTTTGACATTAAAATGTCGTCTTGTTGTGTTTTTGGCTGCCAGAATAGAAGGAACAGGACTTTTGGTTCAAAACTAAAGTTTTACCGGATCTCGGCAGACATTCCTTCACAGAAATCAAAAAGATAATTGTGGTTGAATGCAATACGGCGTACAGACTGGACGGAGATGATCATAAATAATGCTCGTGTTTGCAGTGCACACTTCATATCAGGTAAAATAATCGATGCATATGTAATGGTGTGTTGGTTTTATCTAGTACAAATCAGCAAGTTTCTGTTTTATAGGTGAAAAGGCGCCAACTTTCAGCGCACTAGCTAGCTTAAATGTTAAACAAACATACAGCGATAGATGTGTGTGCCATCCTTTGAATGGTCTCCTAAAATAATCCACATTGCTAGCCATAATCATAGTTAGCCCAGCGTTAGGTTACATTAGACAATAAGCCTTGACAAAATTCCCCGAACCACCCGAAAGTAATTCATATGTTGTCTAGGAAATATCCAAAACTTAAGTTAATTTACAAAAATAGCTGTCACTGTCCCGCAGAGTCAATGACTGTACATATTCGGACAGTTCTGAACCTTCTTCTGCATTCATGTTTAATAAATCCCTCCTAAAACATGCTAGCTTACGCTTGTCAACATTGCGTCCAGCGCCTCTTTTTGCCTCCAGCTAAGCCCCGCCCACCAGGAAACGTTGCAATGTTTACAAACTTTTAAGGGGTCTATATAATGGTTAGTTCAAAATTTGACCTGTGGAGGGCAGTAATACACTTAGCAGTGTCTACACTGACGGAATTCAAATAGAGAAGAAGAAGAAGAGAGCTAGTTCAAGATGAGCATTTATGGTTAAAAAGTATATAATTTTATTTTATTTTATTTTTTTTAGAAAATGGCCGATGGTTTCTCTAGATAAGACTCTTAGGCCCAATCCCAATTCTACCCCTTCCCCTTTCCCCTTCCCCTTTGTTTCGCGCGTTCACATGAAGGGGTAGGGGTGTCCCAATTCTCATTTGGTTGGAGGGGAAGGGTAGGGGGAAGTGCCAGGTAGCCCTTCAAACGAAGATTTTTCGGGACCACACTTCAGACGAAGGGGTATGATAAATTTCCAACATGGCCGACCGAGCGAGCAGAGAGACCCATAAAAGTATTTTCTTACGGTAAACAGTATTTTAGTAATAAATAATCACTTGTTTTATGTTGCCTTTAAACTTGTGTTCATGTATACGGTTATGTTCTCCGAAAAAAGATTTGTTAAAATCGTTATGAAAAAAGTTCGCTAATGTTTTTTACTTTATGATAGTTCCACAACATATTTTTTTATATTTTATTGAAACCCGCGTTGATTTGACAACATAAATTCAAATCCGGTGGCAGCTAACTTGTCTTTTTGCCGCATACCTGATTAATGTATTGTTTTGTTGTGGTTACGTCCATAAATACGTGTACGTTACATGATATAAACACACAGTGCATTCAGTTTGCGTGCTTATTCATCAGTATTGTATGTTCTGTATCAACCAGGGACTCCTGAGGAAACACGCAGGCTCATACGTTTTCGTGCAGAAAACGAGCACTACAGCTATCAATGGCATTTTAGAAGTGTGTGATAAACATCGGCGCATCTATGACGTAGGAGCTAGCGACGACTTATGATGACGTGTAACGGTCTAGTAGTGGTGTCCCATTTCTTAGGGGAATATTTTCAGCCCTACCCCTTGACACTCTGTTTCAAGGGGCAAGGGGAAGGGGTAGGCGTAGGGGTAAGGGGAAGGGGAAGGGGAAGGGGTAAAAAATAGAATTGGGATTGGGCCTTATTCCTCGTCTGGGATCAAGTAGAGCTCTTTGAAGCTGCACTGAAACTGACATTCGGACCTTCAACTGTTTGGACTCCATTGAAGTCCACTATATGGAGAAAAATCCTGGAATGTTTTCCTCAAAAACCTTAATTTCTTTTCGACTGAAGAGAGAAGGACATGGATAACTTGGATGACATAGGGGAGAGTAAATTATCAGGAAATTTTAATTTTAAAGTGAACTAATCCTTTAATAAACTAAATGGATAAGCAGCAACCGGTAAAGACGTAATAATATTGATATGTTAAAAACATGAAGAAAAGATGTTCAGAGCAACATGTGAGATATTTGTAAATGAAATAATATTATCATAGGAATTATTATCCTGCATCTTTAAAAGAGTTGCATATGCAATTGTTTTCCCATATAGTGATCATAGAATATAGTTTTCTAAAAAAATATTTCATTATCATCTAACATCAAAAATTTAAATCACAAGAATTTCTTTGCATTATAAAAGTTTTACTGTTGACAATTTTTGGAGGACTCAAAGTCAAAGTGAAATGCCATTCACAATCCAATATTACTTCCATAATGGGACTAATATATCAGAGTGAAACAGGATATTCTTTGAGAGAATATGTAGAAATTGATTTAAATTTCAAGTTTACAGATTACATTCTGATTTATCCAAATATGACATATGTCCAATAACAGAATCATATTCTCACCATTAACTGTAATTATACAGAGAATGAAAGATTTATTTTGTAGTATGATGTGTAATATTATATGATATATTTTATCCAACAAAAATTATATATTCAGGAATTGAAAAAAAGACAAAATATACCTTTGATTCTCTTGATTCTCTTACATTTGTACACAGATGATATTTTTTGTACATTTTACAGCACTACAGAAGAATGCACACTATTTTGTGAAAATAATTTTTTGTCAAATTATTGAAATAATAACTTGAAAAATCACAAATTTTCACGCCTCCAGACATTTCCCCTCAATAGCACATGCAGATTTAAAAGTGATACTTGTACTGTTAAAAGTGTGAAACAGGAAAATTACTTTCAGCATTATAAGCTTAATCTTTTTAAAACGTTCCTGTTTGTTCCTCAGGTGTGTCTGGTGTTGAAACAGATGGAGTGAAGATAAAGATGTCAGTGATGGAGGGAGATTCTGTCACTCTACACACTGATCTTACTGAAATACAGACTGACGAGGAGCTGCGGTGGAAGTTTCCAGATGACACTATCATAGCAGAGATTGATAGAGAAGCCAACATAATCAGAGTACCTGGGAATATAAGTTTTGAAGGCAGATTGAAGTTGAATGAGACGACTGGATCTCTGACCATCACAAACATCAAAACCACAGATTCTGGAGTTTATCAACTAAAGATTGACGGCAAAAATTGGGCTAAAAAAAAAATGGAATTCATTGTTGCTGTTCGTGGTGAGTAACTCATATTGATCATATTGTCTGGATTGAGTGTCTGTGAAGATGAATAATGATTATAATACACAACCCAAATAACAGTTTACAAACCCGATTCCAAAAAAGTTAGGACACTGTACAAATTGTGAATAAAAACAGAATGCAGAAGATGATATATCAAATGTTTAAACTGAGAAAATGTATCATTTTAAGGGAAAAATAAGTTGATTTTAAATTTCATGGCATCAACACATCTCAAAAAAGTTGGGACAAGGCCATGTTTACCACTGTGTGGCATCCCCTCTTCTTTTTATAACAGTCTGCAAACGTCTGGGGACTGAGGAGACAAGTTGCTCAAGTTTAGGAATAGGAATGTTGTCCCATTCTTGTCTAATACAGGCTTCTAGTTGCTCAACTGTCTTAGGTCTTCTTTGTCGCTTCTTCCTCTTTATGATGCACCAAATGTTTTCTATGGGTGAAAGATCTGGACTGTAGGCTGGCCATTTCAGTACCCGGATCCTTCTTCTACACAGCCATGATGTTGTAATTGATGCAGTATGTGGTCTGGCATTGTCATGTTGGAAAATGCAAGGTCTTCCCTGAAAGAGACGACGTCTGGATGGGAGCATATGTTGTTCTAGAACTTGGATATACCTTTCAGCATTGATGGTGCCTTTCCAGATGTGTAAGCTGCCCATGCCACACGCACTATGCAACCCCATACCATCAGAGATGCAGGCTTCTGAACTGAGCGCTGATAACAACTTGGGTTGTCCTTGTCCGCTTTAGTCCGGATGACATGGCGTCCCAGTTTTCCAAAAAGAACTTCAAATTTTGATTCGTCTGACCACAGAACAGTTTTCCACTTTGCCACAGTCCATTTTAAATGAGCCTTGGCCCAGAGAAAACGCCTGCGCTTCTGGATCATGTTTAGATATGGCTTCTTTTTTGACCTATAGAGTTTTAGCCGGCAACGGCGAATGGCACGGTGGATTGTGTTCACGACAATGTTTTCTGGAAGTATTCCTGAGCCCATGTTGTGATTTCCATTACAGTAGCATTTCTGTATGTGATGCAGTGCCGTCTAAGGGCCCGAAGATCACGGGCATCCAGTATGGTTTTCCGGCCTTGACCCTTACGCACAGAGATTGTTCCAGATTCTCTGAATCTTTGGATGATATTATGCACTGTAGATGATGATAACTTCAAACTCTTTGCAGTTTTTCTCTGAGAAACTCCTTTCTGATATTGCTCCACTATTTTTGGCCGCAGCATTGGGGGAATTGGTGATCCTCTGCCCATCTTGACTTCTGAGTAGACTTGTGCCGATATTCGGTAATGCGATAAATCGCGATAATGAATATGCACAATATTGTAATCGTGGGCACTTCAGAATACCATAAATAATAATTTATTACCAATTTTTAATTTTTTATAATGCAATTAAGAATACTTTACCCATCACTCGTATAAAATGTACAAAACCGCTGTATTCTGCGTCAAAAGGACACGCGCTCAGATGTAAACAAGCCCATAGTGCATGAGAAGCACATGGCGGAACCAGTGAAGGAGACGAGCTGAATGAAAGCGCACGTTCACTCTCTGACAGCAGAGGGCGCTGATTGAACAGCAGCATGCAGCGGTTACCACAGAAACCGTGCAAACAAAGTAACTGCGCTGGTGAAGTTTTTAAAATGCTTCAAACAGCCATTAATTTTTTTTGCAATCTCAGTGTTGTTCATTACAGCACCAAAAACTGAATAATTAAAAAAGACTTAAAAGGATATTTATTTTCAAACCTAAACATGTTTATATTTTAATCTGGACTACAACATGCCCTAATGATTAGAAATGTTCTGATTATTTGTTATTGTTCAGTAAAACTTAAAGTCATACGCAGGGCTGGAAATGGCTGAGATTCACTGGGCGGACTCTATATGGGAAGGATTTTTTTTTTTTTTTTTTTTACTTTCAATGACTTTTCAGATATATTTAAATATAAAATATTCTACAATTATATAATATGCTAACATTAAACAGGCCTATTTCATGTTTCCTCCAAACAATATTTTCTTAATTATCAAGCAAGCACATTGAAAGGTCAATGAACAATGTTTATGAATTGTGTGTGGCACAAACATGTTAATTTAATAGAATTTTTGCTTGAAGAAAATAACCTGTTTGATTTTGGCCAAATTAAAGATACATTGTCTAGGAATTTGCATGTGGTGCAGACTGAATTGAACAGGTCACAAACATTTTAAATACATTTGTCCTCGGGTTAAAGAAAACTGAATGTTTTGGATGGCTACCTCTCAGTTTAGTATAGTTTGAAAATCAACAATTACACATTTAAAGGGGAATCCAGTTTTAATGCAAAATGAAGCTGATGTGCATTCTAAAAAGCAAAATAATTTGGATAATAATGTAAATATAATAATATTCACTCATCCCTTTTCTTAAACAATGGTTAAAAGGGTTGAAAGGTGATGTTTATCATTTTATAAGACTTTTGGAGGATGTTACCATAGAACATGCAGTTTTATTCTAATATTCGCTGAAATAATTTCAACTGCTGATTTTTACTCAATAAGCTGCAAGATTCTGGAAATTAAGAATCACATTTTTTAAAATACTGATTCTGACATCATGTTAGTTGCTGCAGTCTATTTACAAAAAACATTAATTATTTTGAATGAATTATTATTTTATAAAAATCGGTTTGAATAAATTATTCAATGACTCAATTATAAAGATGTCACTTGTTTCATAGATGAATCAACGTGTTTGAACAATTCTTTGTAATGAATGAATCAATGACAAATACATTTTTAACAATCATTTGTCGCCACCTACTGGTGTAACAATATAATTGATGCAATTTTTATTTGAAGTATCAAGTTACTTTCAAAGGGTAATTCACTCTATTTTGATCACTTCCATTTGGGATGGGGGACTGGTTGTCTTCCTTGGTTGCGAGTTTTGGGTTTGGGTTTGGGTTTGCTCCCTCGTGAGGTTTATTTATTTGTTTGTTGCTTTATTTTTGCAAAATGGTCCACACATGCAAAGTTGGTTGATAACACAACTGCAATAAAGTAACAGCCTATAGTTAACAATTACTTGTTTACAAAGTGCCATGGGAAGTCAAACTATCTACTTAAAATGTTTTTATACCGAACATGTTGATTCTTGGAATACAGCCAGGTTTTTCCTAACGGGCATATCTGTCATATTAGCAGAACACATTTTACACATGAGGAAAACTAAAGTTTAGTCAATAATTCAAGAAGATCCATGATTCTAACTTGTACTTGGCCTTATGAAAAAGTAGTTCTTGTAATTGTTACAATAAGGATATAATTAAAGCTAGATCATTGATGGCTCCTCATTGCATGCTTAGGGCAATGTTAACTTTTTTCTCTCTTTTTTAAATCTATTGCCTTAATAGATTATATATTATAAATTCTTGAACAAGTTAGTTAAAATGTACCACAATAAATACAATAGAATGTGATTAATTTTAGTAGAGGTGGTCATGAGAAGTTTAAAAAGCTTGCAAGATCATCATCATGTTTTCCTCTCTTTCCCCCCCCATCAGTCTTTTTTTACTGGCTGTTTTTAGATCATGATGACTTTCTCCATAACGTTTTACTACATTCTGAATAGAATTCAAATGAAACCCATTTGAATTCTATTGAGAACGTTCTATTTTATCATAGGAACGGCTCGCACAAATCTTATCACACTTTTGGAGCGCGCTGGTGAACGCGCCTGTGGTGATTTGCGCGCGGTGCACCAATCATGCTTGTAAAAGCTCCGAACGCGCGATTTATACAATTAATTAACAGCCTGATTCTATGTTTCGGTGTGGTGGTTAGATCGAGTACCGGCAACATGTGAGAAGTGCCGGTATGCAAGACAAAGCGTGGGTATGCTATGATTAAAGTGCCGGTGCGTTCGAGCACTGAGTAAGATCGCGTGGGTGTTTGAATTCAGATTGCGATTTTTTTTTTTTTATGAATAATCATGCAATTTTATTGCGCTATGTTTATGCGCTGAATCGGTTTCGTTTTCGTAGGCTATTGAGTGAATAAATACAGAAATCCCTTCATTTCTATAAAAAAAATCGAACCAATTTGAACTGGAACGCCGTCCCCCCTTGAAATTCACTCCGGGGACGCCGTCGCGTCCCGCGTTACCCCCCATTTCCACCCCTGGTCATACGACTTCATTAGTTAACATGTTAATTCATTATTACCAAACTGACAATGAAAAATACTTATAAAGCATTAATTATTCTTAATTAATGTTCATTTCTTAGTTTAATAACATCACTAAAATCAAAAGAGCTTATTTAATGGACCTGAGATAAAACTAACAATGATGAGTTGTGTTTCTAAACTAACATTAACAAAAAATAAAACTTTCTGTAACATATGTAGCTGTTGCTCAATCTTAGTTGATGCATTAAATAGAGACCTTATTGTAAAGTGTTATCTGTTGTTCTTTTGCATTTTAATCTGTTTGAAAATTTCACTTTATATATTTTTTTGTAGTGTATTATTGTATTTAAACATTCAGAGTTGTTTTTGTTTTATTACAAAAAGAGTTCTTAAACCTGTTAAACTATGACAACATTTTTTTTGCAACTTATTTTAATATCGTGATAATACCGTATACCGTGATAAAATCTTCATCAATTAATCGCAACATGAAAATTTGATACCGTCACATGCCTACTTCTGAGAGACACTGCCACTCTGAGAGGCTCTTTTTATACCCAATCATGTTGCCAATTGACCTAATAAGTTGCAAATTGGTCCTCCAGCTGTTCCTTATATGTACATTTAACTTTTCCGGCCTCTTATTGCTACCTGTCACAACTTTTTTGGAATGTGTAGCTCTCATGAAATCCAAAATGTCTCACTTTCAACATTTGATATGTTATCTATATTCTATTGTGAATAAAATATAAGTTTATGAGATTTGTAAATTGTTGCATTCCTTTTTTATTTACAATTTGTACAGTGTCCCAACTTTTTTGAAATCGAGTTTGTATTCATTTAAAAGAAAAAGGAATAAGCTAAAGAAAAGGAATTCAGTGTTACCGTTGATGATAAGTAACTCATATTGATCAGTGTCTGGATTGAGTGTATGTGAAGATGAATTATAATTAAAATACACAACCCAAATAACAGTTCATTCATTTAATAAACTAATTGGATGAGCAGCAACTGATAAAGATGTAATAATGTTGGTATGTTAAAAAAACATGAAGAAAAGTTGTTCAGAGCAAAATGAGAGATATTTGTAAAGGAAATAATATTAGGAATTGTTATCCTGAATCTTTAAAAAAGATACACATAATGCAATTATTTTCCCATATAGTGATCATAGAATATAGTTTTCTGACAAAATATTTCATTTTCATCTAACATCAAAAACATAATTTAAATCACAAGAATTTCTTTTCAGTATAAAAGTTTTACTGTTGACAATACTGTTGAAAGGTTTCGGTTCACATTTAAATTAGATTTTGAGTCACAGATTTTCAGGGTTCCAGACATTTTGTATTTGTATTTTTGTATTTATTATTTTTTACTTAATACCACAGGTAGATATAAAAGTGATCATTGTAGTGTTAAAGTGTGAAAAGTGTTAGGAAAATCACTTGCAGCATTATAAGCTTAATCTTTTTGAAACATTCCTGTTTGTTCCTCAGGTGTGTTTGGTGTCGATACAGATGGAGTAAAGTCAGTGTCAGTGATGAAGGGAGATTCTGTCACTCTACACACTGATCTTACTGAAATACAGACAAATGATCAGATACTGTGGAGGTTTGGAGGCGACATCATTCCTCGCTTAACCTGTTAACAGTCGCCCCCGCTAGTTGAGCTCAAACCCAAACCTGACATGCGTGAACTAAAACAGTCACAGTTCATGAACCCTCTGGACCACAGGCATAAATGAGGGCTCTTTAGAAACATAAAAAAGATATTGAGAAATATATATATGAAACTGTGCCAGAGGAACATGAAAAGCAATGAATTTGAGGTCACAAGTCTGAGCAAGTTATAATTGAAATCTGAAGATCAGATCAGAAATCTGAGTCGATGAAAGCATTTTTCTTAGTGAAAGTAGGCTACATATAATAATGGCACTTGGAGAATCCTAAAAGGGCCTTTAGTAACTAATATGAGGTGAACCACAATATACTGTAACACTGTTTACAACTGAAAACAGTTGTTTAAGCTGCATTTTATGAACACAAAAGCAGTCCTAACTTTGTCTCAAAGCAAGGTGGCACAAGTTTTAAACAATATTTAAGTTATAAAATATATCTGGTGGCCATAACTGTCATTTATTCCTGCTCTTCCGTTCTCATTTTCCCTTTGAAATTCGGACAAATCTGTTCCAATCTGGGCCTCCAGACTATTTCATCATCCAAATTTCACACATAGCATGACAAGACAACTGCCCCCACTCTGTCTCCACCACTTTCTTTTATATCTGTTTCTACTGCTCACATCTATATACTTTACTTTCATATTCTTCAGTTTGCTGCTGTCAATATTCTGCTGCCTTTAGTTGGTACACCTTTACACCTGTGCCCTCTTATTCCTACACACTATAAAAATATACTTTCCCCAACAGACTGCAAACATTTACATCATTGCCTGTGTACAAACTTATAGTTCAATGAAGGACAATGGCCTTCTACTATGTGCTAAATTATAATGATTGTTGCTCGATATATTACAGAATAAGGCATGTAGCACAGTACAGCACATTTATCATATGTAGCTTTCTCAGTTATTTTTCTAACAACTATGTACGCACTTATAACAAACTCATTCAGCTCTGGCTCTATTCTGTTATAGAAAAACTGCTTTTCACTATCCAAAAGATTCTGATGTTTAAAATCAGATTCCTGCCATTTTTCCCCCTTATTGAATTTCCTGTTTCACTTAATAATATTTTACATTACAGAAGTAAAATACATTTTAAAATCCACTTCATTTTTAAACAGATTTTAACAGTTTAATGTTGTGTATAGTTATGCTGAGAGACCTTGTTAAAGCATTGTGTGTTTTCGATATCAAAATATTATCATGTGTCCCAGTTTAATACGCAGAACTGAGAATTAATAAATAAATAAATAAATAAATAAATAAGCTATTTGTAGGGTGAGTCCCAAAAAAGTTCAGCACTGTGTTTGTGTGGCACTATCAAACATTGATCTGTTTGAGCATCCAGAGCAGTTCGGCATGTAGCAACACTGGCTGAAGTGAGTTTGGGGAAGTTTTTGATTACATCTTTGGGAAAACCAGGGGGAAGACAGTCATTGTTTGATTACAGTCATTATTTTTGTAATTTTTTGGATGTGTAGAGCAGTCCGAAATATAGCAACACTGGCTGAAGTAAATTTGGGGTGGGACTACATCTTTGGGAAAACCAGGGGGAAGACAGTCAATGTCAGACAAGGAGAATTGTCTCCAAAAACATGTTTGATTACAGTCAATATTTTTGTAATTGTTTGCACATAAACTATTTAATGCATCTTCAGTTACAATAGAAATAATAAAATACCTATATGCATATTTAAAATTTGACAATGCTGATTGTAAAATAAAAATAATCCATATAATCTCTGTAATCATGTGTTCGGTGGCTGCATTTTATTACACAATGACTGTTTGTGTGCACTGAATATTATAGGTAGGGTATATTTGGACATATTATGGGTTTATATGTGGGTTTATTCTGTAGGTAAAAGAGGCAAAAATGATAAAATACCGATGTGCTAATGACAACATCGGAGTGCATAATTTACTGGAAAATTTACAAGAATTTCAATTCTGTCTGAAGATATTTTAGGTTAACTGAGCAGAATTAATCAATGTTTCTCTTAAATAACCACTTTATGGGCTAAAAAGTCTTAACTGGTTTTATTCTCCTTATCATTATAGTTAAAACTACACCAGTTTTGTATAATAGCATTTGTCTGTCATCCATATAGGCAAAAACATTTCAGACCTCCCCTTTTTGATGTATTCTTGCGAACTCTGGATAAAATTTAAATGACGTTATTGCTGTGACACTGTGGATGTAAATAGTGAAACTTGAGACTTCAAACTCTATTGACATTTTGCTTGTTAAGATTAATTGTGGTTGTATGGTAAAATCATGCAGTAAATATAAGCACACAAACTTCGGAACCATCAGTGGTCTGGAGCAAGTTATAGGATTAAACAGCGCTGATTACAAATGGAGAAACATTGATCTGAACAATAAGACTGGAGACCTCAACATCAGAAACATCCCAAAAAATCAGGCTGGAGTTTATGAAGTGAAGATCAATAATGGCAGTGTGATCTTACACAGAAAATTCAATATTACTCTTAGCGGTGAGTAGCACAAACTTTCCATGAATGCTATAAGATTTTGATAGTCTCATGATGATGATGATGTAAACAGGTAAATTGACACTAAATAAACAGAATTACTAAATACACTAAATAAAAACTAGGGTTTGTGAGGGTACCGTAGGTGGTTCATGAGTTGATGAAAAGCTCATTATTGCATAATACAAGGTCAAATTAAAAATATAGCTGCAAGCAGAAATTATTGGGGTTCAAGAGCTTTAAGGCCTTTAAGCACGCGCGTAAAAAGGTATTATGTTTTTTTAGCAAGTATGTAACCACTTAGATCATGGAAAAGACAATTTACAGCCAATACAGGTTATTTACCACAGGAAATATATGGGTTTTAAAGCTTTTTAACAGTTATAGCGCCACCTATGGTCCAATCTCCATAAAAGTTTGCATGCTTGTTTAGAATCATGTCACATGAGCTCACCTATTTTCTTGAAGTTTTGAGTTTTCATTTACGATTTATTGGCTTTTAAGTATATTTTGCCTTGCCCCTTTTCTAAATGACCCTGTTATAGTCAAAGCCACTGGAAGGCAAGCCAAAAAAGTGCAACGGCTAATGCTAACGCTTCGGCAGTACGCAGGGAAGGAGACCAGAGGCTGTTTTTTAAATGGAAGTCAATGGATGAGAGGCTTCACTATGCTGATTAAACAACTTTTGTGGGAAAATAGCTAATTATTTAATTAAACGACAGCCTGTTTGCTAATCTTCAGAATGTTTTACACCAAACAATACTTTCTTTGGGAACTATGTAGATTTTAGCTGGATAAAAATTTATTTTTTTAAGAGAAGGCAGACTAGGGAATGTCGCAACTGACGTCACTGCCATTACATGATAGGCTGAGAGGTGTCACACGTGATTAAGTTAGCCGTTACACTTTCTCCAATGGTAAGAGATATAGACCCTCTCATAATAATAATAATAATAATAATAATAAATAATGTTATTTGTATTGCGCCTTTCTTACACTCAAGGCTCATCTCCCTATAATATATAGTAATCTCTTAGCTATTAGTAATCTCTCTATATAGTAATCTCTTAGCTACCTAAAGAGTAAAGTTCAACTGGTTTTGTTCTGATCGGGTGAAAAACCTAGGACTTTTTTTTTTTATATATAATTTGTGAATATTTAATGAACGATTTGATTGACAGCAGTGGTTCTTGAGGCAAAGTTGTTCAGCATGAGGACATCTAACAAACGATATTAATATTGTGTGTATGTGTGAAACACCAGATGATTACAGAGGTGTAAAACTAGTTAGCACCAACTAGTGGCTTTCTTTAAGTATTCTTACAGACCTCTAGGACCATGAGCCGAACATGCCCGCCTTGTCTAATGGGTGCTCATATTTCGGTCATGTTTTTCGAGATATGTCAATGTCCTCATAGACAGTTATGGCCCCTTGGACCAAGACATACCAATGCATACCAATTTTCAAGTCTATCAGACTAAAGGTTGTGTAGTTATATCTGTTTTTTTTTTTTTTTTTTTTTTTTTTTTGTTATAGCGCCACCAAGTGCATTTTTTTACTGTGACCACAGATTGAGCCCATACACGTGTACCGAGTTTGGTGAAAATATCGCATGCCGTTCATGAGTTATAGCCATTTTAGTAAAAGTGGCCCCGCCCATTTCGAATGATTTGACGTCTATTAGTGACCGTGAAAATTTCAACTTTTTTTTTTTTTTGATAACGTTTCATATTTAGTCTCTTTCTGCACTGGTTTGGTTCCGATTGGGTGAAAAACCTAGACTAGTTTCAAAATTTAAAATGGCAGATTTTTTTTCCAGGCGTAATTTTAATCAGAGATATACGTCGTGAGCCAAGGATTCCAACAATATCATAGGCACATGAGTCTACAACAAACGGTCTGTTATGAGCATTTTCACGTTTTGCCACCTATTAACCAATCGGAGTCATACTCTGAGAGTATGCACTGCTTGAACTCCTTATAAACTATTTTAAAATAAAAACAACCAAAATAACTTTTTTTTTTTGTGGATTGGAATTTGTATTGGAATTTTTATGAGAATTTGTCGCTCTGGTTTGTGAAGCACCCCTTGAGGAAGAATATCTTATCACAGTATCAGTCAGGGGTGTTTAGGGTTGGAAGAGAGAAGTCATATCACACAGAGCCAGAGATCGAGTGTTTATTTGACAGTAAATTGGATGCATTTTACTTTTTCTCACATATTTTTATATCTATTCTTATAACTTTGCTGCTTGTCTGTCATGAGAGTATTTCAGCACACATCACTGCAGGTTATTATTTCTAATCGACGTGATCACTGGTGATTGTTTCTGAACTGAACTTGCTCATCTTTATTCAGCAGTAAGTCTGATCAGTTTAAATCATGTTTGTAGATGTTTGTAAATCCTTCTCTCTGCCATTAACTTTTGATTTTTTTTTTTTTTGTATATGTTTACTGCAATTACTTTAAAACAATATTATAGAAATGCATATAACTTCTTCTATTTCTTCTTTTCAAACTGTTCATGACTGTATTCCAGGTGTGTTTAGTGATGACGGAGTGAAGAAAATGTTTGAGAGGAAGGGAGAATCTGTCATTCTACATACTGAAATTATTTCTATACCAGAAGATGATGTGATCGAGTGGACGTTTGGACCTCAAGACACTGCTTTAGCAAAAACTGACAGACAGAATAATACAATTATATATAACAAAGATGATGTGAGATTTAAAGACAGACTGCATCTGAACACCCAATCTGGAGATCTCACAGTCAAGAACATCAACACTGAAATGTCAGGACTTTATAAAGTAAAGATCATCAAGAGAACACATACATTACTGAAGATCTTCAGTGTTACTGTCTATGGTGAGTGCTTCAAGTCTTTAGATGTGTGCTCTGTGAACAATGTTATGGTGAAATAAGTTGGAAAAGATGCATCTGTTAAGATCAGATCTTTACTCAGATTATACAGAGCTGATGTTTATAGTGTTTGAGACACTTTCACACTAATGTCTGTCTTTATTGTCACCGATTCATGTGAGCCTTCAGGTTCTACAGCTATAGTTGTGTCAGTGATATTTGGGTCCATTGCTCTGTTGGCTTGTGCTGCAGCTGTTTTTTACTGGAAGAAGAATAGACAATTAAGACAAAAGTGTAAGTATCACATACAAATCATAAATTTAGCAAGAGAGAAATATGAAGTTATTTTGTTTTTTAAATAAATGAATAACTATAATCAAGTTTTGTTGTTTCCACAAGCTGTAATGAACAGTGTTTCTGTTTTTAATGAAGAATAACAGAAGACTGTCACTGATACTGTGAGCTTCATCTGTCTGTAGAAAAATGAAACAGTTATCACAGATATGATCTGTCTTTTATTTCAGCAACATTTGGTGTTTGTGTATTTAGTGATTTCATCAAGTTTATTCAGATATTAATAACAAGAAACACCATCAATATAGACATTTTAAAGGCTGAACTGATCTTGATTCTTTTGAAGAATAATGTGTCTGAACTTCATTAATACAAACATAATGACAGAAATGACCTTGATCTGGTTTTAATTATACATTTTAAATTTTTTGTCTTTTTTCTGACTTCACTATAGAGAATCCTTACCACATATTCTCTGTGTGACGCACTGGCTTTTATTCAGATATTAATGTTGTGACATTGACAATGTAATTTTTACACTCCTGGCTATCTTTACAACAGTTACTGTTAATGTATTGGTCAGTTAAGAGAGTAAATTTATCAATAACAAATTGTGTAATTGTTACAGCAGGACTCTGATTCTGTGTTGATAACACTCAGTATGTTAATGTTAATTTAATGTTATTTCTCCTTTTTTAATTTCTTGATTTTTTTTCTCTCTATTTTCTCACAGATGCTAACAGGGTTGAGCACAGACATTTTTGGGGCAGAGGCTCAAGTGGAAAAAGGGGCACTTCTTATTTATGAGTTGTTTCACAGTTGTTTCATACTCCACAGATTTCTACAGAATAATCAGTTGAGACTGTTGTCTTCTTTAGTATTCACTAGGTTTATCACAAGAGAAAGCAACAGCAAAGGAAACTATGCCACAATGAGCATGTTTCCTACTACTATTTTCAAGTAGCTATATATAGAATAAATCACTGCATCAAGGAGAGGGATATAGTTTCACTAATAATTTGTTTATTTTGCACAAATCAATAAATCATTTTAATTCCTTTGGTGTTACTGGAATACTTCTTTCATGGACAATTTTAAGATTGTGGTCCATTTTTGCCTCCATGTCTTTTACTCTAATGGAAAGAAAACTTAACCCTAACCCTACACATTTAGATGGTGTTTGTTTTAAGCCTACTACCATCCATCTGTTTGTGTCTGTAGATTTCTTCTAAATTCACCAAAACAAGCTAATCTGCATATTTAATTTCTCCTGAAATGTTTAAATTACATTATATATTATAACAAATGCCTGCAGAGGGCGCCAAATGCATGCTGATTTTTGTTGTTACACAGCACAGCACAGCACGATCAAATCTACGATCAAAGACAACAACCATGATTAAAAATATATAATTAGTTAAAAAATATATATATTTTTCCACTTTTTTTAATAGAAATGATACAGCCACTGTAATTTCTTCAACAAGAATATGTGGACATCAAACATGCAAAGACAGAGTGTATTTTATTGATGTATTATCCTGTGTAAGCGTAGATTTTAGAATAGCATTATGTAAAGCTGTATGATATTGATCATATTCCTTTCCTGTATTAAAAGTAAAGACTGATTTAGTGTAATTTAACATGTTGCATTCTGTATGAAGGCTTGATAATTGTTACTTTAACAGAATGTGAATACTTTTGTTCTTGTTTGGTTGTTTTTTATTTGATACTCTTGCACTGTTACTTTCCACATTTTATGTTCTTTGTTCAATTGTTGTAAAACCTACAGAAGCTCAAAAGAAATAAACAAATTTGCTGGATGCTGATTATTGAGTCAGTGTTTCTCACACTGAAGGAGGATCTTGTGTTTGTGTATAATGGAGTTTCTCTCTTTTATATTCTTATGACTTTTATTATGAGAGAGAGTTTTTTTTTTTTTTAAGTTTTGTTTGCCTAGAAGTGTTATTTTTCCTTATCTTTAAACTTTTAGTTTTATAAATCATCACATTAAAATAGGATCATATTTAGAGGTTTTTTTAATTGCTGGAAAAAGTGTGAATCACTCTAAAAAGTCCTTGAAAAGTGCTTGAATTTCACTCTCAAAAGTTTTCATGAACCTTGAAATTAATAATGCAAAAACATTTGAGTATTTCTGACAGAATACAACATCACCTCATTTCTGAGTCTGAAAACGGCTCTCTAAACCCTCCTTTCTGAGAGCTTCCTCTAATCTGATTGGTCAGATGGTATGTGCATGTTGTGATTGGTTGACTTCTTAGAGCGCAAAAAAAAAAAATTACACTATATCTGAATTTCAGGTCTGGATTTTCCTCAGCACTTGATACAGTGATATGAATAAATTACATGTTGGCAACACAAACTAAACTCTTAGTCTCAGCTACAACTACAGTGTTTGATGGTCAAAGTTGTTTGTGGAATTATACAGATTTTTTACAAACCTGCACAGTAAAGTTCCACTTTAATTACTGCTGACAAATTTCAGGGACTTCAGAATGTTTTTTTTTTTTTTTTTTTTTATCTTTGCTTTGACCTTTTACATTAACAAACAGCTGTATTACTCACTACATGACAGATAATATCTGAAAAAGCATAAAAAAATAAAAATATGTATTATTATAAAATAGTATTTTATTGATATAAAAAAGAATGGGAAAAACAGGCTTTTAAAACTGTTTATTTAATTCAATTTTGAAATGTATCCAAATAAAACAATAATAGAGTAAATTGATAAATAATTTTAAATTGCCTTTAAAAATGCATTTGCACTTGCTTTGTACTTTAGTCAAACAGGAAGCAGAGCTCTGAAATTGTCCAACAATACTTTATACCAGTGTTGTGGCACTGGAACTGAAGATTTGGACTCAAGTCTGCCTCAAGTGTGAGTCCAGGGCTATTTTCAGGAGCATTTGGACATAAAAATGGTCTTGGACTCTGGCTTAAGTCTGAGTTCAGTCCTGAGTACACTTGAATGTTGTGAACTACATAACGGCAGGCAAAAAGAACAATAAAGAGGGATTGTAGATGCTTTTACTCGCTGATCCAACAAAGAGGGTGTTTGTCATTCAACAACTGAACCCCTTGTACTGTTACACCCTTTAGCAGACAGTACAAACTCAACTATTGACTCACTGTGGATCTAAAGACTAACTCTTCTCGTGCATTTTTTTTTTTTTTTTAGAAAAATTACAATTGATAAATGAAAATGAACAACTAATTTATGGTTTTCAGTTTTATGTTAATTTGTCATTGTAGTGTAATGAGATAAATTTTAATTTTAGAATTTTGAAGGCAAATGTTTTCAAATTTGCAGAACTATCTTTGACTTTTAGTATTACAGGAAACAGACGTGTTTATTTCAGCAGAGACACCCTGAGCCCTGATACATGTGTTTAGAGTTATTTTTGAGTGTCAAGATCTTATCTGCTCTGTCTCTCTCTGGTCATAGTGGACATGTTACACCAAGTCAAGTTTTTCAGCACTCTTATTTCTTTTGTAGGTCAGAGTGTTTGCAAAAGCCAAATAATCTATACTTTAAGAGCACTGTAGATAATGTGCAGTCTAAACTATTCAACCCCCTCTGCAAATCAGGTTTACTGGCAACATTTACAGACTTTCAGCTGTTTGGAATGAACAAATCAAACAAAAGCAATTAAAATAGCTCAACACAAGGAATGTTTTAAGTGGTTTTACTCAGATTCAACTGAAAATACAACATTTAATGACTTATGTAGTCTGAAAATCACCAGCTTAAACCAGCTAAGACCAGCCTATGGTTTATTTCCAGCAGGGAGGTAAATGCCGTCATCACTGTTAAACAGCAATATTGGTGCTCGAGCCTCTGGCCTTTTTCAAAATTAATCAAAAGTGCCCCTCTCAGACAAATAGCAATGATAATATTGTGGTTATTTTAACATGACAAATAGTAACGAATCACTCAAAAGTCTGAAAATTCCTGTTATTTTTACATATTCATCAGTATAAGGCATTGCTATGGGTCTGAAGTGAACTACACCACAGTCGCACAGTTTCAATGTCACCACCACTTCTGACACTCTTTCAGCCTTTATCTGAAAACATTTTCCCTGAAGTTTGAATTACAATAGTTTTTAAGAGCTCAATAATAACCATACCTGTAAAGGCGGACTGATCTTACCTGTTCAGTGTGATGACGTTTAATGTCACCGACAGCCGCTGGTGTCCCATTTAGACACTTGTTAGCAACCATCATTTTCAAGACACGCAACAGCTTAAAAAAAATCACGGGAAGGTTAATACTGAAGATTTAAGGAATAAAAGCTATTTAACCAAAAATCCATTCAACAACCCACTGGCTTGAGACAATAGAACTGGAAGTGCAACATTTTGAGCTTTGTTTTTCTGCAGTAAAAGTCAAGTTCGATTCATGCCAAGAAAGCCTATGCAGGTCTCCCAGCCTGACCAGCTAAAAAAGGTCAAAACTCCTAGGCTGGTTTTAATGGACAAAAATATTTCACTTTATATAGTTACTTTAACTATGTGAAATCGTTTCTCTTGTGTATGCAGTGGTGATGTAGTAATGTGTGGCCATGCAGAATGAAGTTCCAAAAAACACTTTCTAATAAACACTACAAATTAAACGCCTATTGTCTTTGTTGGATTTGTTAATTCCTTGTAATCTGTTGGCCAGCATCACATAAGCTTGCCCCAGCTTTTGAAGTTTCTCTGGCCTGCTGAGACCCACACTTGTCACCTTGTGAACTGTGGCTCTAAAACAGCACTTTTGGTGTTTCCTGATCTCCTCCCCATTGCTTCCTGTCTCTCATCTGTCCTGTCAAATAAAGGCAAACAATTACTCTCCCCCTCTCGCCATCCAAAAAACAACAAACTCTCCGCCTTCAGTTATCTAGTAAAGCTACAACTGTAAGATTGTAAGACATCTGTAACTGCGCTGCTACATATTTCCTTTATGAAATTTATTTTTTCCTTTATTCCTTTATTTAGTTTAGAACTGTAGAGTGTTAATATTTCAGAGTATTCTGTGAGCTTTTCATCTGGAAATGGTTGACACATTATTTGTGCTCAGTTTGTGGCACATGATTGGTGAGTTACAAGTGTTTTTCATATTGTTATTTAAAAAAATGAGTCCATCACTATTTAAATCAGCATTTGCTGTTCATTCCAGACAAAGACAGAGTTTGAGGTCTGTGAAGCTGCATTATAGACAAATGTTCATTTTAAAGATTATGAGATCAGTCTTTAGTGTGTCAAAATTCTAAGAATGATGTAATTTTACTCTTATTCCTAAACTTAAGAATAAGTGATTCATAAAAGTTTCCAAAGTGTTAAAGTCATGCTGTGGTGATAATCAAGTTTTTAATGTTGTTTATACGTCCATGTGGTGTTTTCAATAAGCTTTAAGACAAACTATGTGTAAAGTCAACACCATTTCTGAGTATTTTCTATTTAAAACTGCATTGTTTGAAATCGCTGGAGTTTCTGATGTCACAAACTATCTTGTATCCAATCATGTCAACATGCCGGCGGGGTTTAGCATATCATGTGACCGATCTGAAGCAGGAGGTCTCTAGAGTCTAGAGAAAATGCTAATTTTTCTGTTGATAAAAAAAAAAATCGGGTGTATTTGGCAATATAGCGGGTGTATGATGTATATAACGATGTTATAATGAGTTACATGCCTTTCTTTGTTGTTCAAAGTGTTTCTAAGGACACTGATTGATAAAAGGCAGCTGTCGAACTCGTGAGTGTGAACATGGTTTGTGTAACATTAACGACACATTATTAGCTGTTTGATAATGTAGTCAAGCATTATGTCTGGCATTGTAAAAAGCAAAGAAAAATACAAAGATAGTATATTAAAAGCACATTCTAGTTCATATTTCATGGTGTCTCAAAATAGCACAGTTGAGTACACTTAGATGTCCTTAAGTTTATCTTAGGTATTACTAAAGAGGAATTTTTAGTATTTTAAGTACATAATTAGTGTGCAAAAATAGAGCACTTTAAGTACATTATTTAAATGTTCTTTTTTTCACCTGGGTAGCAACGAGGTCAACCCCGCCTTTACTCTTATCTCAAGACATCTGTCTATTCCTTAGTAAAAGTTTGTCTCAGCAGCTTTGTGAATAGGTTTAACGAGAAAAATCTTAGCTAAGAACATTTACTGTTTAAGAGAACTCTTAGTAAGATAAAATATTTTGTGAATACGGCCCCTGCAGGGTTAGTTTTGTTTCAGTCAGTAACATTTTATAATTCTGATTCAGTGCTGTAATTTCAGTGAGGTACAAATAAACATCTACGTCTTTAATATCAATTGAATTTATATATTATTATTATTATTATTATTGCATTCATGGTATGCTGCAATCCAGTAAAATCAAATACAATACAATCAATCAATTAATTCAAATATGATTCACTTCCAGTCAAAATAATGCAAATCTTTAAAGTTCATTTAAATCATATCTGGTTTGAAATTTCAAGAAACTAAATCTGTTACTTAAACAACATTAAGTTGATCTGTGTCTGTTGGTGATTTTGTTCTCCAGGTGTGTTTACGTTTGCTGAGACAAATGAAGTGAAAAGAGTTTCAGTGACGGCGGGAGATTCTGTAGTTCTACACAGTGATGTTACTGAAACACAGACATATAAAAATATAGAGTGGAGGTTTGAAAAGAGCCGTATAGCTAGAATCAAGAGAGCGATCGGGAACAATTCTCAGTATGAGGATGAGAGATTCAGAGACAGACTGAATCTAGATCAACAGTCTGGATCTCTGACCATCAGAAACACCAGAACCACAGACTCTGGACTTTATCTACTAACTCTCACGATTGGGGATAAAGATTCAATCAAGAGATTCAATGTTACTGTTAAAGGTAAGAAGAAAATTAAAGTGTCATTCATCTCATTCTCTTCATAATATATTACTAAATCATCCTTTAAAATTTCAAGTTATATTTATGAATATACAGTACTGTGCAAAAGTCTTAGACATGTTAGTATTTTTACCAACAAAAAATAGTTTTAAGCCATTAAGGTTTTATATATTTTGCTGTCAGTAGGAAACATCAGTTTACATTTCCATACTTTCCATTTTTTGCCATTAATTGTAATAAGTGAGATTTTTGATCTGATCTCACTATCAGTCCGTCTGATTACATGAAGAAACAGAAACTGAGACAGACTAAATCCAGAAGAACTGTGGCAAAGCTACCTGAAAACTATACACAAGTGTTCCTAAGACAAAAGCTGTTTTAAACACACAGGATGGTCACAGCAAATATTGATTTGATTTAGTTAATAGAAGTAAATTGATAAATAAAATCTATTTATGACACTATTTTTGAAAGCATACTCAAGTGCCTAAAACTTTTCACAGTACTTTAGCTTTGCAGGTCAGTTTCTTCAAGCATCTCAGAGACATTGCCACAGTTTTTCCTGGATTTAGTTTGTCTCAGTTGTTTCTGTTTCTTCATGTGACCCAAAAACAGACTCAATGATGGTGAGATCAGACCTCTGTATGGATCACCGGATGTTGTCAGACTCCTTGTGCATTCAAAAATCACTGGATTATTACAGTTAATGGCAAAAGCAATGTTTTAAAATGTAAACCGAGACTTTTGTACAGTAGTGTATATATGGGTTTGACTAATCAATACATTCCCTCTGCTCACCAGTGGCACCAACAACCACCTCACAAACACCAGACCCAAAAACAGCTTCACTGTTTCCAGACTCAGTCTCTGTATTTCTAATAGTGTTGATCTCTGCTGCTGCTGCTGGATCTCTGCTGACTGTAGCTGCAGTTGGGATCTTCTGCATCTGCTGGAGACAAAGAAAAACAGAAAAGGGCAAGTGTTTATCATCAACTGATATCAACACAAATCTGTCAGTGATGATTGAGAGTTTTAACATGTCTGTCATTATTATTGAAACAGTCCAGAATCATGATGAAGAAACAACTTTTGCTGATCCAACATTCTACACACGAGATGCGGTAAGATAATTCATGTTTGTACTCTAAAAAACACAGGGTTAAAAAAAAACTCAGTTTGGGTAAAGGGTTGGGTAAATATAAGACAGAACCAATGTTGGATTCATTTTATGAATTGGTACATTGCTAATATGTTTTAATAACATGATTTAACATGTTGATAACATGAATTAGTATTCTGCTAACATGTTTTAGCACAGGGGTTTCCAACTCAGTCCTGAAGAGACACTGTCCCGAGAGTTTCTCTTAAACTTACCTAAACACACCTGTTTGAGAATTACTAGTTAGACCTTGATTAGCTGTTCAGGAGTGTTCAATAGACCTTTATCACAGTGATCAAGAACAGAAAACCAACAGCCAATGTCAGGATTTTCATTAAAAAATACATTAAACTTTGGTTTGTTTTTCACCAAATCCTATACCCTCAGAACACATTTTGCACGGGATCATACATTTGAGGGACACTTTTCTTTAAATTCTCCTTTTCATTTTAGGGTGAACTATTCCTTTAAAGAACAATGCAAAATAACTGCATAGCATATATCAATACCATATTATCATATTAAATGTGTATCAGGTCATACTGCATATTTAATACCACATGCCAAAAATATGTAACATTTTTAAGAAATAGTTTTTGTCACTGTTACACAAAGTTACTCTCTCATACTTAAATTTCATAATAAAAGTCCTAAGCATATAAAAGACACAGAAACTTTTCCATTAAACACAAACACAAGATCATCGTTCAGTGTGAGAAACACTGACTCATAATCAGCATTTACTGATGAATCTCCAGCAAATTTCTGTTTATTCTTTTTGAGCTTCTGTAGGTTTTGCATCTGAAACATCAAATTTCTCTGACCTTTTTTGTTTCTGTTTCTTACAGAAATCTGAAATGACGGAGGTGGTTTACACGTGTTTCATCACAGATCAATAATCAAAAAAAAAAAAAAGTATGCACAATGGAAAATACGCCCCATGAGGTCTTGCATCAAAAGTGCGAGTGTCTTCCAGTTCGAAGGAAACAAGCGGGACGTTACACTCATTCATTCAGTCATTCAAGATTTAGCAACTCAAACTTGCTAATGATGTGGGAACACAATCTTAACAAACTTAAAAAGGGTGAAGTGACAGAAATAACCAGTGTTTCTGCCTTTTGGTTTCCTTTAGACTGATATTATCAACATTTGGCCAAAACTACATTTTTGGTCTGATTATTGAATTATGAAAAAATCATGTAAACATGAAAAGTGACTTTGGCATCATCAGAAAGTGATTTTTTTTTTTAAAATAAAAACTCAATATCAATCATTATAATGTCTCTCAGACTCATATTCTAAATTATTTAAATTGATTAATTAACATGCATGTCACGTAACGTGTCTAATGAAGCTCATGAAGACGAGAATGAAGAGGAAACAGGATCTTTATTAATGAAACTCTTTACAAACACAATAACAAAGACACATACATTGACAAGAACGAACAACAACTGAAAGAAACAGAGTATAAATACTAGAACAAATGATGGAGCTGATAAGATAATTGGACAAGGGTAAAACTAATGACATATTTAACAGGCAGAAAGAAACTAGGAAACATAAAACAGCAGACATGTGAGAATCTGTAAGGCCCGCCCAAATGACCCAACAATGGTTTCTAATAGAGCAGGTGAAGGTTTCCTGTGTGTTTGGTCTTTTCAGTCTTTTAAAGTAGTTTAAATCCAGTTAAACTGCTATCTGACTCCATTTTGTTATGACCTCAAATTTAGGTTAGAATGCCAATTTATTATTGACAATTTATATGATAATCTAGACATCTGGGGCAGTATTCACAAAACATCTTAAGGCTAAAAGTAGCTCCCAACTTGCCGATTTAGGAGAAATAATGGCCGTGTCAGTCCTAATTTTAGGAGTCCTAAATTTTTGCTCTAAGAGTATTTCACAAAGCATTTTAGCACTAAAACTAGCTCCTAAATCTGTGAAACGTTAGGAGTAGTCAAGAGGACTCCTAAATCACTAAGACCAAATCACAAACAGTCCTAATCCACCCAAAGACACTTGAGGCAATAGCGATAGAGCCTTGGGTGCTGAACCTTTTCTTCATAAACGCAAAACATTTTGATTTATAGATTTGAATCTACGATGAGACGCCAAAAAAAATAAAAAAATCTTTAACAAATAAATAAATATTGTCTGATTACCTGTGGCAGTGGTTTTTTACCTGTGGCAGTGGCAGTTCACACTTACAAATTAATAGAGTAAAAAAAAAAAAAAAAAAAAAAAATATATATATATATATATATATATATATATAGCGTATTGGTGTGCTGTCCAAGGGGATCGAGGTCTCCGAGTTTGGAATTTAGCCCAAATCCAGAGTTTTCCTCATATCCCCAGCCGAGAGTGAGGAGCGGGTTGGTGGAGGGATGCAGAAAACTGTAGAAGTAACTATAAGCGAGTCGGCTCTCGTCTGTGTGTATATTCCTCCTCTCGAGCTGATTAGAAAGACTGTTTGAATGTGTTTCTCCCAAACTTTGTTTATAAAATATAATTTGTCGCTTGAATCCTGCATTCTCTTGAGATGCAGACATCCAAGAGGCGGACAATTAACTGAATATACTAGTTTAATTAGTGACACTTAGCCTACATTTTAAAACCTTTATGGCAACAAGATGGCAACATTTTATTTTGACTGTGGCAACATTTTTATTAAAAAAATATTTATTTGAATAGGGCAACATTTGTATTTTAAAACCTTAAATAAACCATTTCAATATGGAAACATGACACCTCATTCTAGAACATTTCTATGATTAAATCGCTGACTCCTCCCCCATCAGCCAATCACTGTGTGTTTACTCCATAGCAACGAGGTCAACCCCGCCCTTACTCTTAGCTTAAGACTTCAGTCTATTCCTTAGTAAAAGTTTGTTGAAGTCAATCATTTCAGAGTAATGTCAAATGTAACAATTTATTAGTCAGGTAAAGGTATCATGCCAATTACATAGTCAATTCAAAGATAATTGATGCAAAATATAATTTTTTTTAAAAAATATATAATTTTGGTGATCAAAGATGAGTTTTAAGGGACAAAATAATTGACTACAGGGGACTTTAAATGTAGAAATCAGATTTATGCCAGTTTTGTTGATTTTATTTGCCAATTTCTATAAAACTGCTCTCTGTTGCAGTCACACACATGTGTGTGTTTGTGTGTGTGTGTGCTTTTGTTTATATTACATTGTGGGGACCAAATGTCCCCATGATGTAATATAAACCTGAGTTCACCTACATCGTGGGGACCAGCCAGCGGTCCCCACAATGTAAATGGGTTTATAAATCATATAGAATGAGTTTTTGTGAAAAAGTAAAAGTTTGCACAGTTTCCTGTGAGGGTTAGGTTTAGGGGTAGGGGCAGGGTAGGGGGATAGAATGTACAGTTTGTTCAGTGTAAAATGCATTGAAGTCTATGGAAAGTCCCCACAATTCACAAAAACAAACATGCGTGTGTGTGTGTGTGTGTGTGTGTGTGTGTGTGTGTGTACGAGATAGAAAGTTTGTTCCACTTTGTGTTTATGGTCAAGGACCAGACCTTTATTTAAATGCAGAATTTTTTTATTATTATTATTATTATTATTATATATATATTTTTTTTTTTTTGACAAATTAAATGAAAAAAAAATTATTTTCCCATTCATTTTCAATGTGGGGACCTTTAACTGTGATTTTTTTTTTTTTTTTTTTTTTTTTTTTAAACACACCTTTAGAACAACCAAATCAAGCCCAGATTTTTTGTGCATGTTTATTTAGGAAAAGTCACCGAGTCTCATGCCCCTGAGATGAAGGGAACCCTTTTTAAAAACGTACAAACGGTAATGCGTTCAAATGTCAAAAATGCAGTAATTTCATCAACTTACCAGCGAGCAAACTTCGGAATCACTGAAAACGAATGAGGTTCAGCGCTGGAACTGTCAGTGTTTGGAACTGTCGGCTTCCGCATTCCCTAGTTCCAGTGGAATGGGAGTGTCGCAACTCTGTTTTTCAACAGCTCTGCCATCAATCACTGCTGTCATTCAGCTCAGATTCAGTCAGAGGTGATATCAGTATGAGAAACCATTCTTTCCTCTTGTTGGTTTTTCTACACGTGGTCGGTGAGTCAGATTTATTTAATTATTTGTTGCATTTTTCCTTTTATTCCACATAGATGCAAACTCCTCAACTTTCAGTGAGAACTCACCTTTACCTGTTTGCATACCTGATTTCATCACTTCGGTTTCAGTATAAACCAGAAAATGCGCTCATGCTGTTATCTGATTTTTTTAATATTAAAATGATTGCCTTTCTACAAATAGACATTGTGATATATCACATTGTGAATAATAACAGATGGCAGCACCATCATATGTGTACTGTATTTAGGGGTAAGTTGTTTGTGGATGTGTATGTTTATATAGCAAACAATATAAGGCGCTTGACGACCTCAATAGTCTACAGCGAGATGTACTTGCATATTTTATGTGAATACGATTAAAATATATATATAGCATGTATTAATGTCATATATCCCGCATTCAAGCGCATTATAACTAATCCTGACACATGAAAATAATGAAATTAAGACATTTATTTTCAAGACCACACTGTATCAACATACATTAATCTCAGTCTATTCAGAGCAACTGTCTTCAGCAGGATCTTAAGCACTTTGATTCTGATATAATTCAGATTGCTTAGAATCAATTTCCACTTTCTGCTTGTTGTGTAGTAATATAAATCAAGAGAGATCACATTCAAGTAACCCACACGGTTTCTTTATCAACAAGAAACAACTTCTCTATTTTTCTTGCATGCATACCAGTTGCCACATCATACAACAACTCCCTCTAGTGGCATTTACCATATGACATCTTCCCCAGACTTAATTGATTACATCTGTACTGCATTCCACTGAACATTACCAACAATAATTCAGATGTTTTCTGTTTAGATTTTTCTTTTCTCGGTTACGTTTCACCAAATGCAGAACAATGCTCTAACAACCAAACATGTACAACATGAACATTTATATGTGCATCAGTACAATTCAACTTAACTTTAGCCAATAATTATCACTTTGAGTTAACCGTTTCTTTTTTTTTTCTCTCTCTTACTGTGAGACCTTAAGTTACATAGTCTTTCAACCACATTGGCTTCCTTCGACAACGATGCCTTTTTGCTTTGATGTTGACACTTTCAAGTAGTGGAGCAGAAACTGGGCTTCAAAATCCTTGCTTTACACTTTGTGTCCAGGTATGCTTTCATCTTTCATCAGCTTTTGCATTACTTTTTTTCTCAGTTCATTCATGTCAGGGTTCAGATTGCACTGTGGAAGGCCTGACAATTTTGTTTTTATTTTCCTCCCAAACAAGAGCTCGAAACGAGGCATTCCTGTGGTAGCATGGGGTGTAGCTGTGTACTGTCACAAATCATGGGTTCACTGACTCATTCTCGCTCTGTCTGTGTGTGTGTCTGTGATGGTGTATAAGACCTGTGCATTCTGTCCTGTGTTGTCAGATCGTTGGTGTTGCTACCATGTTCCCTGGTTGTGTTTGAGTCTCCTTGTTCCTGTTCTTCGCCTCCTCTGGATTATTGTTCCTGTCTTCTGTGGATTTCATTCTGGATTCACCTCGGAGAAACACGGCTGTCCATTGTGTCCCTGCGCTGCTAAGAGTGACTGTTTATTTGCACATGCTTCATCTGACTCTTCCTAGTTTGGACTTTTCTAAATAAACTGTTATATTTCACTACTGAATCTTCCTTTGTGTTTGTGACTCTATATTTTTGCAAGAATTCTACAATATATGATGTCCATCAAGCCATCTCTCTCTCTCCACAGTCAGAATGACATTCTTCAGTACCTTATTCCAACGCTCAACAACTCAATTTCCTTCAGGATGGTATATGGAGGTGCGAATGTGCTTGACATCTCTTTCTTGCAGGAAATGTTTGAACTTGGATGACAGAAACTGAGGTCTGTTGTCGGTGACAATCTCCAATGGATTCCCATTTTGGCTGAACACTGATCTCAGAAAACTGGTAACGGTAGACGCAGTCACGTGAGGTGCGAATGTGACCTCTGGCTATTTGAGTGGTATTTAATTAATGTAATGGCATATCTGCAGCTAACAGGGCCTATCTCAAAAGGACCCACCACATCAATGCCCAGTTTCTGCCACAGACGGGCTGGATACTCAACTTGGGTCAGTGGTGCATGTGTGGTTCTAGCTGTCTTATTGTTAAAGAATTAGTTCACTTTCAAATAAAATTTTCCTGATAATTTACTCACCCCCATGCACATCCTGATATTGCTGAGTTAGATGCGTTCCTGGGTCAACATATTTTGTTGATCCTGGAACAACATTCTAGTCTGAAAATTTAGTCTTAACCCTATTCCTACCCCTAAACCTAACCCTACCCAAGTTATCCCAAAAATCAGAGGGAAATGATAGATGAATAACACTGTTGTAGAAGCACCAATTCATGATTTTATGCCTAAACTTAACATAATCTGTAAACTTGTCCCTCAGATCTGATGTTCATGTCTTTCTTTCGTCAGTCGAAAATAAATTAATATTTTTGATGAAAACATTCCAGGATTATTCTCCTTATAGTGGACTTCAATGGACTCCAAATGGTTGAAGGTCAAAATTACAGTTTCAGTGCAGCTTCAAAGGGCTTTAAACGATTCCAGACGAGGAATAAGAGTCTTATCTAGAGAAACGATAAGTCATTTTCGAAAAAAAATACAACTGTATATACTTTATAAACACAAAATATCGCCTTGAACGTACTTGCGCTTTCTGCATTCTTCAAAATGCTTACGCTGTATGTCCTATACCTTTCCTATTCTTTTAAATGACCGATCGTTTCTCTAGATAAGACTCTTATTCCTCGTCTGGAATCGTTTAAAGCCCTTTGAAGCTGCACTGAAACTAATTTTGACCCTAAACCGTTTGGAGTCCATTGAAGTCCACTATAAGGAGAAAAATCCTGGAATGCTTTCATCAAAAACTTTAATTTCTTTTCGACTGATGAAAGAAAGACATGAACATCTTGGATGACATGGGGGTGAATAAATTATCAGGAAAAGTTTATTTAAAAGTGGACTAATCATTTAAGTTGGTAGGGGACACAGGTTGCAATTGTGGACTGTACAAGCGAATCCATCTTGGGCCACCAATATAAGTCTCTGAGAACAGCTGACAGCAGGGTGGTGATGGCAGCTACCGTTTCTGGTTCGGAGTCAGAGTCATAGTTCATTTCATTTGGCAAACAGCTCCGCATTTGTACTCCCTGTCATAATTGAAGCAGAGCAATCTGGTAGACCTTCAAGCCACTCTAAGTCCAGTGCGTCCCATGCCCTTAGTAGTCAACGGGGTAGTCAGGATTTGTCTGATCTTAATTTGAATTGTTTGCCCCACAGGTACGTTCTCCAGCACTCAATAGACCAGACACAAGTGAGGGCTTCTTTTTCAACTACAGAATATTTCCTCTCTGCAGCTGTCAAAGTTCTGGAAGCAAAAGCCACAGTCCTTTCTGACATATCTGGATGGATCTGAGTCAGGATACCACCTATGCCATAGTCCGAAGCATCTGTTGTAACAATTGTGGGCAAAGCAGGGTCAAATAAAGCCAATGCAGGGCTCTCTGCAATCAGTTCTTTCACTTTCTGGAAACTTCTGCGTGCTTTGGTGGTCCATGTGAATTTTGCGTCTCCTCTGAGCACATCTCTCATAGACTCAAGAACTGCTGCGTAGCTCGGAATAAATTTAGCATACCAAGCAGTAAGACCTAGAAACGATCTTAGAGTGGACGCATCCGAAGGAGCTGAGGCATTTTGTATTGCCTCCAAGTGGCTGTTGTCTGGCATCAGTCCTTCTTTTGAAATGGTACACTGCAAAAAATGCTGTTCTTACTTAGAGTTTTTGTCTTGTTTCTAGTCAAAATATCTTAAAGTTCTTAAATCAAGAAGCATTTTCTTGACAAGTAAAAATTATTTTCTTGTTTTTAGGAAAAATAAGTCAAAATTAAGTGAGTTTTTCCTTAAAACAAGCAAAATAATCTGCCAGTGGGGTAAGCAAAATAATCTTATATCAAACCAAAAATAAGATATATAATCTTGTTTTCAGTTTGGATTAAGATTATTTTACTTACCCCATTGGCAGATTGTTTAGCTCATTTTTTAAGGAAAAACTCACTTAATTTTGACTTATTTTTCCTAAAAACAAGAAAAAAATTTTTACTTGTCAAGAAAATGCTTCTTGATCTAAGAATTTTTAGATATTTGGACTGGAAACAAGACAAATATTCTAAGTAAGAATAGCATTTTTTGTAGTGTATGTCCCAGGAATGTGAGTTTCTCCTGGTGGAACTTACATTTTTCGTCATTTAGACGCAAACCTGCTTCTTGCAGTTTGTGCTGCACTGCTTTGAGGTGGGCATCATGACTGGCAGCAGAATCACCAAATACAAAAATATTATTCACATAAAACTGGACACAGGGAACACCTTTGAGGATGATAGACATCAGTTTTTGAAATGCTGCTGGGGCTAATCCATAACAGACTCTCTTAAAGCGGAACAGGCCATCCTGTGTTATACATGGGAGGCAGTGAAGCAACGCTTACGAGTGTCAGCAGATAATTCTCAAACATTTGCATCCATATTCCAAATGGAATTGTTGGTTCTCCATGACATTGTAAGTATGTAGGAGGAAGATGGACTGCAATCCTCATCGCCAGTTTGTTGTGTAGTAATATAAATCAAGACATATCACATTCAAGTAACTCACACGGTTTCTTTATTATCACTGCATGTTTAAAAACAACATTGTTTAACAACATGTTTAAAGACACAACACTGCTGTAGATCACGACGTCACACTTGCCTTGATGGCAACAGAGTTCTGGCCGAGTATTAGATTAGTATTATATCGTATTAGAGCCTTAGGGGTCTTCTTCCTGACAGAGTTATTTTAAATAGCTGTTGGATTATTTGGGGATCAATAGTCTCTGGATTATGCTTCAAGAAGCAAAGAGTAACTTTGGTCTTTGGTCTACATTCTACAATACATATATATATATATATATATATATATATATATATATATATATATATATATATATATATATAATTTATATGTTTTATTTTTGATCCTCAGGTGTGTTTGGTGTTACAGATGGAGTAATGTCAGTGTCAGTGATGCAGGGAGATTCTGTCACTCTACTCACTGGTCTTACTGAAATACAGACAGGCAAAAAGCTGCAGTGGATGATTCAAAACGACACCATAGCAGAGATTGATAGAAAAACCAACAAAACCTCAGTACCTGGGAATCTACGTTTCCAAGGCAGACTGAAGTTGAACGAGACGACTGGATCTCTGACCATCACAAACATCAAAACCACAGATTCTGGAGTTTATCAACTAAAAATCAGGGGCAAAAAGGGGGCTAGATACATGAAATTCAGTGTTTCTGTACGTGGTGAGTAACTCAGTGTCTGTGAAGATGAATAATGATTATAATACACAACCCAAATAACAGTTCATTTATTTAATAAACTAAATGGATGAGCAACAACTGGTAAAGATGTAATAATGTTGGTATGTTAAAAAACATGACGATGTTCAGAGCAACATGTGAGATTTTTGTAAAGGAAATTATATTATTATAGGAGTTGCTATCCTGAATCTTGAGAGAGATGAAAAGAGTTGCATATGCAATTATTTTCCCATATAGTGATCATAGAATATAGTTTTCTGACAAAATATTTATATATCATTTAACATCAAAACATTTAAATCACAAGAATTTCTTTGCAGTATTACTATTGACAATTTTTGGAGGGCTCAGACTCAAAGTGAAATGCCATTCATAATCCAATATTACTTCCATAATGTGACTAATATATCAGAGTGAAACAGGATATTCTTTGAGAGAATATGTAGAAATTGATTTAAATGTCAAGTTTACAGATTACATCCAAATATGACATATGTCTAATAACAGAATCATATTCTCACCATTAACTAACTGTAATTATACAGAGGGAGAATGAAAGATTTATTTTATAGTATGATGTGTAATATTATATGTTCCCATTCAGTCGGTCACGTTCGACGTACGTCGGACAGACCGACGAATAGGAATCTCGCTAGAGAGGCCAATCAGCTGCTCGCCTCGCAGCGCGGGTATATAATGAGCAGCAGGTGCGTTGCATCTTCAGCTTTTCGCTTCGGAGCCGAACGGTGTTTGTTCCTGTTCTCTGCAAGCGAGTGTCTGCTAGAAGACGAGTCAAGCTTTTTGGTTGAACTTCTCTTTTTTTCCGAGTGCGGGCGAACAGCACAGCAGCGGGGTCGAAGTCCTCTCTTTTTCTGTTTTTGTTTCGTTTGCCGTTTTTGAGCAAATAGCTGTTTGACAGCGTCAGAAGGCTGTTCTCACGGCCGGTACGGTGCGCTTTTGAGCGCTGAAAAGCCGTTTTTACGGCTGGTAAGAGTGAGCGCCTTCAAAGAGAGAGAGAGCACACACGACAGGCTGCACACAATCCCTGTCTGTGTTGCGGTGGCCGTTCCCCTGCGTGCTTCAGCACTTCTAAAAGAGTAAAGTCCCTGAAAGAGCTTACACAAGTAGATTCACGTCTTTTTAAAGATGACATCCTACTTGTGTTTCTGGATGCGGTCGTTCCTGTCCTCACTGACGGCCACGATCACTGTTTCACATGTCTGGGCGCGTGCTGAAACGATGTTCGTGGGTGTTCATGTTTTCATATGAGAACATGATCACGTCGACACGCCGGTCGTGACTCTTCTTTCTCCGGGAAGCTTGAGTCCCCTCTGTTGTTGGCCAGCTGCCGCTTGTGTGTAAAAGCATAGCCGCGGGTCTGCCCGACACTCTGGGAGACCGTGGAGATCAACAAGAGCAAACCTCTCGCTCCTCTGCGTGTCATGTGCCGCCGAGCTGCAGCGCGGGTTGTCACGGCAACCCAGCGCTCGCTCGGCGCTCTAGATGCGCGGATCCCTTGCATAATCTCCATTGTAGCGCCCTCTCTGGTGCACCAGAAGAGGTCTACTTTGCTGATATGGCTTGGGTGACATGAGGTTGAGGGGTTCCTTCGGGGAACCAACCCCCTAGGGCCCCTCCCTCTCTAGCGCATTGCAAGCTGTGCAGTTTCTGGATTGGATTGCTGGTCCTTCTCATAGGGGAACCTAGCATTTCATTCAGAGCTCCAGCTGAGGGACAGACGTCGATTGCAGCATCGGAGAGAGTGCTGTTATGCTCTGGAAATGAGGGTGACGCTGCCCACTGTAATGGTGTGTGCTTATGCTGACTCAGATTCGGAGTTTACAGCCATGCTTTCCTGGTTCTTCCAGATGTGCATGGAAAACTTGGCAGTATGGGGGTATATTGGTGCCATAAATATGGAATGCCAAAGGTGCCAAAATCTGCATAAGTTTTTCCTCTCTCACTACCCTCTTGGATGGGGTGGCTGTACACAGACCACACCCACCCTGCATGTGAGGCCAAGGCACTCTTTTTGCATGAGGGTAGTTCTGTGCTGGGGTTGAGCTGCGCTTGTTGACTAACCGTGATCAAAGTCCCTCAGGCCCTCAGCCAGACGATGTCCACCTCAGTGGTCCAGAAGTGCCCCCTGGCTTACCTTGTGAGGTGTGAGAGGTTGTCAAGCTAAATGCTTTCTCAATGCTCCCATCTTACGAGGTGGCCTTTTCGGTGACACTGTCGAGGACTGAGCCCAGCGGTTCTCCTCAGTTAGTAGCGGATCGGGGAGCTTCCCATGACAAACCATTGAGTTCCTCTTGGGCCGCCCCTCAGTCTGCTCATCACCAAGGGTGTCGTCCCCTGCAAGAAACTCCGGCCCAGCAGGCTCTGCTGTGTCCATTGCGGGGAGATGACGCCTCCCGTCTCTGCAGCTGTTTAAGTGGTTGGTGAGAATCACCCCTGAGACGGGCGACCCAGAGATGGGTGGGGCTGCTCTTCCACCCCTGGAGGAGGGCCGGGTGGTAAATCCTTTTATTGGGTTTGTTTCTGTTCCGCCACTGACCCAAGAGGCAGCGGTACCCAAATTTAAAAGAGCAGTTCCTCCATTTCCAGGTCTGAAGAGGGTTTGGAGAGCAGTGGGAGGAGAAAAACCTCACCACTCTCATCCCCCTCTTCTGTCGCCAGCGGACAGCAGCGAGCAGCGGGCAGCCAAAGCCTCGACTGCTCCCTCTGTCCATCCGTGGAGCCAGGTAAGTGTTGCCTAGCACACTGTGACGCCGCTTCGGGCCGCCTCACAAAGAGAGCCCCCCGAGCCGCGTCCCTGTGTTCCACCTCGCTGCCCTGCTGCGGGTACACCGGTGGTCCCTTTGGTCCCGCTTGTACGGTCTCTGCGAGCCTGGTTAGCGTTCCCCAGTCCGTCTCGCTGGCTCCTTCGGACCATCAGGTTCGGCTTTGCGATTCAGTTCGCCCGGCATCCCCCCCAAGTTCAGGGACGTCCTCTTCACTACAGTGAAAGATGCCGATGCCCCTGTCCTGCGTGCGGAGATCGCAGTCCTACTGGCGAAGGACGCGATAGAGCCGGTCCCTCCAGCCAATTTGAGGTCGGGGTTCTACAGCCCCTACTTCATTGTACCCAAGAAAAGCGGCGGGTTACGACCGATCTTGGACCTGCGAGTTTTGAATCGGAGCCTCCACAAGCTACCGTTCAAAATGCTCACGCAGAAACGCATTTTCGAGTGCATCCGTCCCCGAGATTGGTTTGCAGCGATCGACCTGAAGGACGCGTACTTCCTTGTTTCGATTCTTCCGCGACACAGGCCATTCCTGAGATTCGCGTTCGAAGGTCGAGCATATCAGTACAGAGTCCTACCCTTCGGGCTGGCCCTGTCTCTCCGCGTCTTCACGAAAGTCGTGGAGGTAGCCCTTGTTCCCATGAGAGAACAGGGTGTTCGCATTCTCAACTATCTAGACGACTGGCTCATTCTAGCACAGTCTCGGGATCAGTTGTGCGAACACAGGGACTTGGTGCTCAGTCACCTCAGCCAGTTGGGGCTTCGGGTCAACTGGGAAAAGAGCAAACTCGCCCCAGTGCAGAGGATCTCTTTTCTCGGTATGGAGTTGGATTCGGTCGAACAGATAGCACGCCTCACAGAGGAACGTGCTCGGTCGGTGTTGAACTGCCTGAATAAGTTCAACGGCAGGACAGCGGTCCCACTGAAGTTCTTTCAGAGGCTCCTGGGGCATATGGCGGCTGCAGCGGCTGTAACACCGCTCGGTCTGCTTCATATGACACCGCTTCAGCACTGGCTTCACGGCCGAGTTCCGAGATGGGCATGGCAGCGCGGCACATTCCGGGTGCCAGTCACTCAGGAGTGCCGCCAAACCTTCAGTCCGTGGTCGGACCCTTTGTTTCTCCGGGCAGGAGTGCCCCTAGAACAAGTGTCCCAGCATGCTGTGGTTTTCACAGATGCTTCTGTCACCGGCTGGGGTGCCACGTACAACGGGCATGCAGTCTCAGGGGTTTGGACGGGACCCCATCTGCATTGGCACATCAATTGCCTCGAGTTGCTGGCAGTACGCCTTGCTCTGAGCCGCCTCAAAGGCCTGCTTCGGGGCAAGCATGTACTGGTCCGTACGGACAACACTGCGACCGTTGCGTACATCAACCGTCAAGGTGGTCTACGCTCCCGTCGCATGTCGCAACTCGCCCCCCATCTCCTCCTGTGGAGTCGGAAGCATCTGAGGTCGCTTCGCGCCATTCATGTTCCCGGTGTGCTCAACCGTGTGGCCGACGAGCTATCACGAGCTGCGCTGCCAGGAGAGTGGCGACTCCACCCCCAGGTGGTTCAGTTGATCTAGAGAGAATTCGGAGAGGCTCAGGTAGACCTGTTTGCCTCACCAGAAACCTCCCACTGCCAGTTGTTTTACTCTCTGACCTAGGGGACACTCGGGACAGATGCACTGGCTCACAGCTGGCCCCGGGGCCTGGGCAAATATGCGTTTCCCCCAGTGAGCCTACTTGCACAGACCCTGTGCAAAGTCAGGGAGGACGAGGAGCAGGTATTGTTAGTTGCGCCTTACTGGCCCAACCGGACCTGGTTCCCAGAACTCTCACTCCTCGCGACAGCCCCTCCCTGGCCCATCCCTCTGAGGAAAGACCTTCTTTCTCAGAGACGGGGCACTCTTTGGCACCCGCGTCCAGACCTCTGGAAACTCCATGTCTGGTCCCTTGGACGGGACGCGGAGGTTCTAGGCGACTTACCCCCTGAGGTACTTAACACCATAACTTCGGCATGTGCACTGTCTACGAGACGTGCTTACGCCTCGAAGTGGAACCTGTTTGTCGAGTGGTGCTCTTCTCGCCGGGAAGACCCCCAAAGATGCTCGATCAGAGTCGTGCTTTCCTTCTTGCAGCAAGGGTTGGAGCGTAGGCTGTCCCCCTCCACCCTCAAAGTCCATACTGCTGCTATATCCGCTTACCACGACCACATAGATAGCAAATCTGTTGGTCAGCACGACCTGGTCATCAGGTTCCTTAGGGGGCGAGACGGTTAAATCCTCCTCGTCCCCCCTCCATACCCTCTTGGGACCTCACTCTGGTGCTGAGAGCACTTCAGATTGCTCCCTTTGAGCCTTTGCTGTCAGCAGACTTAAAGATTCTGTCTATGAAGACTTTGCTGCTGGTGGCATTGGCCTCCATCAAGAGGGTAGGGGACCTGCAGTCATTTCGGTCGACGAATCGTGCCTGGAGTTCGGGCCGGGTGATAGCCACGTGGTACTAAGACCCCGGCCTGGCTATGTGCCCAAGGTTCCTACCACTCCCTTCAGGGTCCAGGTGGTGAGCCTGCAAGCGCTGCCCTCGGAGGAGGCAGACCCAGCCCTGGCTTTACTCTGTCCAGTTCGCGCTTTGCGACTGTACATAGACAGAACCCAAAGCCCCAGGACCTCAGACCAGCTCTTTGTCTGTTATGGAGGCCAGCAGAAGGGAAAGGCTGTCTCCAAGCAGAGGATGGCCCACTGGATAGTGGATGCCATCGCCCTGGCTTACCAAGCTCAGTGCGTGCCCTGCCCGCTCAGGTTGCATGCTCACTCCACGAGAGGTGTCGCATCCTCCTGGGCGCTGGCTCGTGGCACCTCGCTGACAGACATTTGTAGAGCTGCGGGCTGGGCGACACCTAACACGTTCGCTAGATACTATAGCCTTCGTGTCGAGCCGGTCTCCTCCCGTGTTCTCGCCACAGGTCAGAGGCACGGAGAGGCCCCGGCTTAGTGTCGGCTTGCTGCGCTACATGCGCTTCTTTTCTCCAGAGAGTCCCTACAAGGCAGACCCTGTCGAGTCCTCCGATATCCCTTCGGCAGCCGACGTGGCGGAGTGTCTGGCGCCAGGCCTATACTCCGTTGTATCCTTGAGAACCAGGTTTAGGCTGGGTTCCATATGTGTGACCCTACGGGGATCCCATATGGTTGGTTCCTCGGTTGCTCCTAAACGAAGCCCGTGTCTTTCCCTCTGGGAGAACCTACCCTTCATCGGGTTGGAGTCACCCCAGCTCTTCCATATGTAGCACAGCCCTACAGGGTTAGTCCATATGTACTTCTCCACATAACTCCTTCAGGGAAGGATGTGGCTTCCGCAGCGTTCCTTTCCCAGCAAAAGGGTACGCTTTCCCAGCGTTATCCAATAGTCTCACTGAATGGGTTTTGGGGAACAGCAGTGATCGACTCTCTCTGTGTTAGCCCTGTCCCACCATCCTCAGGCAAGGGGGTTCAGGTGGCTTACAACAGAGCGCTGGAAGGGGGCAGCTCCTGTGGCGCTTTGGTAGGGATTCCTATTCGTCGGTCTGTCCGACGTACGTCGAACGTGACCGACTGAATGGGAACGTCTCGGTTACAAAGGTAACCCTCGTTCCCTGAAGGAGGGAACGGAGACGTACGTCCCGTCGCCACAGTCGCTGTACCCCGCTGATGCTGCTGCCTATCCGGTTCGGCTCCTCAGCGAAAACCTGAAGATGCAACGCACCTGCTGCTCATTATATACCCGCGCTGCGAGGCGAGCAGTTGATGCATATGATTGCATGCCAATGTGCATTGGCTCGTTTTAGTTACACTCGAAGTAGATTGGCCTCTCTAGCGAGATTCCTATTCGTCGGTCTGTCCGACGTACGTCTCCGTTCCCTCCTTCAGGGAACGAGGGTTACCTTTATAACCGAGATGATATATTTTATCCAGCAAACATTATATTCAGGAATTGGAAAAAAAGACAAAATATACTTTTGATTCTCTTACATTTGTACACATAATATTTTTGTACATTTGCACTACAGAAGAATGCACTATTTTGTGAAAATGTGATTTTTGTCAAATTATTGAAATACTAACTTGAAAATCTTAAAGTTTTTTCACATTTAAATTAGATTTTGAGTCACAGATTTTCAGGGTTCCAGACATTTTTCTCTTATAGCACATGTAGATTTAAAAGTGATAATTGTAGTGTTAAAGTGTGAAAAGTGTTGCAGCATTATAAGCTTCATATTTTTGAAACGTTCCTGTTTGTTCCTCAGATGGGTTTCGTGTTGGTACATATGGAGCAAAGTCAGTGTCAGTGATGCAGGGATATTATGTCACTCTACTCACTGATCTTGCTGAAAAAAAGACATATGGTCAGATACTGTGGAGGTTTAAAGGCGACATCATTGCTCGCTTAAACAGCGCTGATAACAAATGGAGTAACATCTATCTGATCAGTCAGACTGGAGACCTCACCATCAAAAACATCCATAATGATCAGGCTGGAGTTTATGTAGTGGAGATCAACACTGGCAGTGTGATCTTATACAGATCATTCCGTATTACTCTTAACGGTGAGTAGCACAAACTTTCTATGAATACTATAAGATTTTGGTAGAGTCTAATGATAATGATGTAAACATGTAAACTGACACTTAATGAACAGAATTACTAAATGCACTAAATAAAAACTAGGGTTTGTGAGAGTATGCAGGGGGTTCATTAGTTTATAAAAAACTCATTATTGCATAAAAATATAGCAATACAGATAGAGATGCAATAAAAATACAGCTATTATCGAGGTTCAAGCGCTTTAAGGCCATTAAAGGATTAGTTCACTTTCAAATAAAATTTTCCTGATAAATTCCTCACCCCCATGTCAGTCGAAAAGAAATTAAGGTTTTTGATGAAAACATTCCAGGATTTTTCTCCTTATAGTGAACTTCAATGTCCTCCAAACGGTTGAAGGTCAAAATTACAGTTTCAGTGCAGCTTCGGGCGACCCGGAGATGTTCGCATCCACAACTATCTCGATGACTGGCTCATACTAGCTCACTCTCAGGGTCAGTTATGCAAACACAAGGACTTGGTGCTCAGTCACCTCAGCCAGTTGGGCCTTCAGGTCAACTGGGAAAAGAGCAAACTTTCTTTTGTGCACGTGATTTCTTGTCAGCGCTTTAGCGCTGGTCTATGACTGGAAAAATAATAGTTGGAAAAGAAACGATACATGTCGCATTAAACTTGCAGATTTTAGAATGTTGTAGGCAGTTCTTTTGCAATTAATTACTAGTTTAATCTTGTCTTGCCTGGATCTAGTGTAAACTTGTGAACACCCCCCTTTCAAAAATCTTGCTTCCAACATCCCTGGACCAGGACGCTTCATGCCAATTTCCAAGTCAATCGGACTATCGGACTAGTTATAGCTGTTTTCATGCTTTTTTCCCGTTATAGCACCTCAAAGTGCAATTTGTTTTTACTATGACAACAAATTGAGCCCATACACAAGTGTACCAAGTTTGGTGAAAATATCTCATTCCGTTTACGAGTTATAGCCATTTTAGTAATAGTGGCCCCGCCCATTTTGAATGTTTTGACGCCCCTTAGCAACCGTGAATTAAAATTACAACTTTTTTTGATATTTAGGCTGCGTCCGAAATTGCATACTTCCCTACTATATAGTATGCGAAAAACAGTATGCGAGGCGAGTAGTATGTCCGAATTCATAGTATTCGAAAAACAGTAGGCGAGAAGTACCCGGATGACCTACTGCTTCCGCCCGAATTCTGTAGTAGGCATTCGATGGACGCTGCGCTATCCCGTGATGCCACAGGAGAGGATTCTTCATATTCAAAAATGGCGGAAAGCGGCGATATGCAGCTCATTCAAGTCCTTAAGTACCTCAGGGAAAAACGGTGTTTATTGTGGTTAAATTGCACTTGTTTAACATTATGTAAGTAAACGGCTGATTTATTGAAAGTTTAAACAATGTAATGAGAAGATTAAGAGTTGGCTGTAAAAAGATGTTTAATCATTATTATTAACAGCACATCAAGCTAACGAACAGGTCGAGATAACGTTACATCCGCTTGTTAACACTGTTTTATTTAACGGAGACGTTCGTTGTTAAGCAGTTTAATGAGATTAGAAAACTTAACAGACAGCAACATCCAGGCGGCAGTAGTTTATAGGGCTCACAGTTTGTAGTTTTTTTTAGAATATGTATATTATTATCATTGTATTTATTTGTATATATTGTATATAATATTTAGGCTATGTTGTGTATTTCTCTCGCCCTCTCTGTCTATCTACACATTATTTATTTATATATAATGTATTCAAGTTTGTTTATCGATTCCTGTCTTGTTTCTCGTGTATTTTTATATGCATTCATTTTTAACAATAAATTACTTGATTTCGTTGCTTCAAATCAGCCTCTGTCGTGATATTCACAGATGTATTTTTATTCTGAGGTAAAATTTCCTAGCTAAATAGGTGATTATACTTTGACATATTTAACAAACTGATGAAGAAAGCGTTATCTGCGAGCAGCTGACCGACACCTCCTTTGAGCTGTTGATTGAATCGACGTTAAAACAACGATGAAAGCGCTAAGCATTAATAAAAAACATTGCTGATGAAAGCGGAGTAGAGCAGGCCCTTTAAATTTTCGCGCTGTTGTGACGACGCATGACACGTGACAACATTAACATGACAGATGAAGTACGTCCGAATTCCATTCATACTACCCATATTCATACTATATAGAACGTACTGTTTTAACGGTCGTGAAGTACGTTCAAATTCAAATGTAGTACCTACTCATGTAGTATGCGATTTCGGACGCAGCCTTAGTCTCCAGAGAACATTTCTGCACTGGTTTGGTTCTGATTGGGCAAAAAATCTATGACTAACTAGTTTGTAAAAGTAGGTCATGGACAAAATTCAAAATGGCAGAATTTTTTTCCAGGCGCAAATGAAATCAGAGATATACTTTTTAAGCCAAAGTTTCCAACAATATAAGGCACTTGAGTCTACAACAAACGGTCTAGGAGTTATGAGTAGTTTTGGCCTACAGTTTAGCTTTTTTGTTAGCTGTAGTGCCACCTATTGGCCAATCGGGGTCATACTCTGTCAGTCTCTCCCCAAACTGAGACCATCTGGCCAAGTTTCAAATCTCTAAGCCTTAAGGTTTAGTCTGCACGATCAGTTTTACGGCGGAAGAAAAATAATAAAATTCTCACAACTACAACAGAGTTTCAGCACTACGTGTTTGAACCCCTAATAAACTATTTTAAAATAAAAACAACCAAAATAAAACATACTAAAAAAGGTGATTTTATTTGTTTGCCTGCATGTGACCATCAACCAACATCTTCAGAGGCATTTAAAGAACTTTTGAATCACAGGTGGACCTTTATTCTTCTTCTTTCTTTTCCTTGAGAATTTGTCTATCTTTATGAGTATTCATCATTCTGGTTTGTGAAGCAAACTTATCTTACCACAGTATCAGTCAGGAGCGTTTAGGGTTGGAAGAGAGAAGTCATATCACACAGAGCCAGAGATCGAGTGCTTATTTACCAGTAAACTGGATGCATTTTTACTGTTCATAACTCTTTCTCACATATCTTTATATCTTTCTAATTAACTTTTGGTGCTTGTCTGTCATGAGAGTATTTTAGCACACATCACTGCAGGTTATTATTTCTAATCGACGTGATCACTGGTGTTGTTTCTGAACTGAACTTGCTCATCTTTATTCTCTTCAGCAGTAACTCTGATCAGTTTAGTTTATAGATGTTTGTAAATCCTTCTATTCTATTCAATTCTTTTTTTGTATATGTTTACTGCAATTATTGCACAACAATATTATAGAAATGCATATAACTACTACTACTTCTTCTTTTTCTTCTTCTTTTCAAACTGTTCCTGATTGTATTCCAGGTGTGTTTAGTGTTGATGGAGTGAAGAAAAGGTCAGCGATGAAGGGAAAATCTGTCACTCTACAGACTATAATTATTCATAAACCAGAAGACGATGTGATAGTGTGGACGTTTGGACCTCAAGACACTGCTTTAGCAAAAACTGACATGCTGAATAAAGAATTCATTTATAACAACGATGTGAGATTTAAAGGCAGACTGGAAATGAACCCCATATCTGGAGATCTCACAGTCAATTACTTCAACACTGAAGTCTCAGGATTTTATAGAGTGAAGATCATCAAGAGAACATATACATTACTGAAGATCTTCAGTGTTACTGTCTATGGTGAGTGCTTCAAGTCAAGATGTGTGCTCTGTGAACAACGTTATGGTGAAATAAGTTGGAAAAGATGCATCTGTTAAGATCAGATCTTCACTCAGGTTATACAGAGCTGATGTTTATAGTGTTTGTTATAGATCCGACACTTTCATACTAATGTCTGTCTTTATTGTCACAGATCCACGTCCGTTTTCAGGTTCTAAAGTTAAAAAAATTGTGTCGGGAATATGTGGGTCCATTGCTCTGGTTTGTGCTGCAGCTGTTTTTTACTGGAAGAAGTATAGACAATCAAGACAAATGTGTAAGTATCACATACAGATCATTTAGCAAGATACAAATGTGAAGTTATTTTGTTTTTTAAATAAATAACCATAATCAAGTTTTTTTTTTTCCCACAAGCTGTAATTAAGTGTTTCTGTTTTTAATGAAGAATAACAGAAGACTGTCACTGATTTTTCTACAGACAGATGAAGCTCACAGTATCAAACTCATTTATCGCAGAAATGATCTGTCTTTTATTTCAGCAGCATTTGCAGCATGTTTGTGTATTTAGTGACTTTATCAAGTTTATTCAGATATTAATAACCTTGACAAGAAACACCATCAATATAGACATTTTAAAGGCTGATCTTGATTCTTCTGAAGAACTTTTGAACTTCATTAATACAAATATAATGACAGAAATTACCTTGATCTGGTTTTAATTATTAATTTTTTAATCTTTTTTCTGACTTCACTACAGAGAATCCTTACAAATATTCTCTGTGTGACACACTGGCTTTTATTCAGATATTAATGTTGTGACATTGAAAATGTAATTTTTACACTCCTGGCTATCTTTACAACAGTTACTGTTAATGTATTGGTCAGTGAAGAGAGTAAATTTATCAATAACAAATTGTGTAATTGTTACAGCAGGACTCTGAATCTGTGTTGATGACACTCAGCATGTTAATGTTAATTTAATGTTAATTCTCCTTTTTTAATTTTTTCTTCTATATTTTCTTACAGATGCTGATGATGGTCAAGAAGCTGAAAGCACGTTTTGAAAACTCTCAACAGCAGTATCTTGTGGTCACCACGACAGAATACATATTAACAGTGTTTGAAGTTTACCCATGTGTGCTTTTGACATGTGAATGAGATGAGTGAGAATATCATTTGATTTGGCATTGTTAAATAAATGTGCTTTCATTTATTATGAAGTTGATGTAACACTTAAAACACGTAAAAAAGTGAAAAGAGTATTATGTCTGAAACCTCAGTATTCAAAAAAAGAGTAGGCAAGAAACACCCCAATAATAAAGTGTAAATGCCATAAGTGCTTCTCTGCCGCCATCTAGTGGTAATTTTTTGCCTTTTTTTAAAGTTTTGTTTGCCTAGAAGTGTTATTTTTCCTTAATCTTTAAACTTTTAGTAGTCATATACAATGATATTGATCATATTCCATTCCTGTATTAAGAGTCAAGACTGATTTAATGTAATTTAGCATGTGTGCTCTGTATGAACACTTGATAATTGTTATACTTTTACAGAATTTAGCAGAAATAATCTCATGCTAAACTTAACATGTGAATACTTTTGTTCTTGTTTACTTGTTTTTTATTTGATACTCTTGCACTGTTACTTTCCACATTTTATATTCTTCAGTTGTTGTAAAACCTGCTGAAGCTCAAAAGGAATAAACAGAAATTTGCAGGAGATTCATCAATAGATGCTGACTATGAATCAGTGTTTGTTTCTCACACTGAACGAGGATCTTGTGTTTGTGTATAATGGAGAAGTTTCTCTCTCTTTTATTATGAAATTTAAGTATGAGACTGTCTGGGTGTGTCCAAGCCCACATACTTCCCTACTATATAGTATGAAAAGAGCAGTAGGCGAGCGAATAAGTATGTCTGAATCCCTAGTATTCATAACAGAGTAGGTGAGAATTACCTGGTGACATACACTAATTCTCGCGAGATTCTGACGTGTGCATACTTGCCTAGGCAATAAATACCCAATAATAATGTGATTATTCATTGTATTTACCCAGTTAATCAGGTTATAAAAAGATTTAAGAAAGATATTGATTTGAAATGTGTGTTTGTAATCTGTATGATGAGACTATTTATCATCTTTTTTTGACTAAATTGTTCTGGTGTGATTTTGAGTTTTTTTTTTTTTTAAGATCATCTCTGGAACTTACATTAATCTGGAGGACAAAAATATTTTATTTTTTTCATGATAAGCCTTTAGAAAAGAAAATTAGTTTTGTTTATTATTTTAGGGAAATATCATATTCATAAATGTCATTAAATCATTGGAGGGTGTAATGTAATGTTTTGCAATGTATGTTTTTACTGAATTTCTTGCTTCTGTTATTTTTTGTTACTGAATAAAGCATTTAAAAAAAAAAAAAAAAGACTGCAGCTCAAAAGTGTAAATGCCATAAGTCCTTCTCTGCCGCCATCTAGTGGTAATTTCATGTCCCTTTTTAAGTTTTGTTTGCCTAGAAGTGTTAGATTTCCTTAATCTTTTAGTTTTACAAATCATCACATTAAACTAGGATCATATTTAGAGGTTTTAAGTGCTGGTAAAAGTGTGAAGAACTCTAAAAAGTCCTTGAAAAATGCTTGAATTTCTTGAATAAAATAGATTTTTAAACTGTTTATTTAATTCAATTTTGAAATGTATCCAAATAAAACAATAATAGAGTTAATTTATCATTTTAAATTGCCTTTGAAAACAGCATTTGCACTTGCTTTACTTTGCTCTTTTGTCAAACAAGAAGGAGAACTCTGAAATTGTCCAACAATATACCAGTTTACACCAGTGCTGTAGCACTTGAACTCAAGAAGATTTGGACTCAAGTCTGTCTCAAGTGTGAGTCAAAGGCTACTTTCAGGAGCACTTGGACATAAAAAAAATATAGTCTTGGATTCTGGCTTAAGTCCAAGTTCAGTCCTGAGTACAGTTGCATGTTGTGATCTACATAACGTCTTTCTCTCTCGCTGGTCATTGTGGACATTTTACATCAAGCACTTTTATTTCTTTTGTAGGTCAGGGCATGTGCAAAAGCCAGATAATCTGTAGATAATGTGCAGTCAAAATTATTCAACCCTCTCTGTAATTCAGGTTTATTAGCAAAAAGTACACACTGTTCAGCTGAATGAACTCATGAAACAAAGTTAAAACTGCCAAACTGTTGAAATCACATGACTTTGGCGCTCCGAACCACTGATTCGTCACACTGATTCATAACGCTCCGAAGCTTCCTGAAGCAGTGTTTTGAAATCGGCCATCACTAAATAAATCATTATTTTGTGTTTTTGGCGCACCAAAAATGTTCTAGTCGCTTTATAATATTAATATTGAACCACTGTACTCACATGAACCGATTTAAATATATTTTTAGTACATTAATGGATCTTGAGAGAGGAAATGTCATTGGACCCTATGAAGGCCTCACGGAGCCATCGGATTTCAACTAAAATATCTTAATTTGTGTTCCGAAGATTAATGAAGGTCTTACGGGTGTGGAACGGCATGAGGGTGAGTAATCAGGCATGAGGGAGAGAAATTTCATTTTGGGTGAACTAACCCTTTAACCAAAATTCCATTCAACAACACATTGACTTGAGACAATGAAACTGGAAGTGCAAAATTTTGAGCTTTGTTTTTCTGCAATAGTAGTCAAGTTCGATTTAAGCCGGGTTCACACTGTGCGATTTTGGCCACGATTTGGTCCTCTGAGACAAATTTTGAGAATCCTAAAAGATTCCTATAATCCTAGCCTAAAATCTGTTGTCTTTGATCGCTATTTGACATGTTCACAGACAGCCGATTAATGACCGTTGCGATCAAATTACCTCCGACGAAATTCTGGCAGTGTCAGAAGATTTGGCGCTCAATCCTCCAGTGTGACTTCTCCTACCGGGAACGTCAAAATGTCTTCCTTTTTCAAGACAAGCCATGTTCAAAATTAACGCTAGAGATGTCTTTGTTAGCCACCATTTCAGTCCCGCGTGTAATACAGCTCACTGTCATCGAACGCGTGTGGATTGATGATGTAAAACTCCAGACAAGTTTTCAAGTGCCGTCCATTTCTAACGCGTCTTGACTGTCGTACAGTCTGACATTAATGACAGCTGAGATCCCACAGTGTGACATCAGGATCATGTTCGTACAGTCTGACAAGCAACCATTGTAAAGGACTATTATAAATCGCACAGTGTGAACCCGGCTTTAGACTAATATTATCAACATTTGGCCAAAACTAAAAAAAATTGTGTGTTTATTGAAATATGAAAAACTCATGTAAACATGAAAAGTGACTTTGGCATCATCAGAAAGTGATTTTTTATTTTTTTTTTTATAAAAACTCACTATCAATCATTATAAAGTCTCTCAGACTCATATTCTAAATTATTTAAATTGATTAATTAATAATGTGTTTAATGAAGCTCATGAAGACAAGAATGAAAAGGAAACAGGATCTTTATTAATGAAACTCAGGAAACTCTTTAGAAACTTTAAAACATAGACACATACATTGACGACAACAACTGAAAGAAACAGGGAGTATAAATACTAGAACAAATGATGGAGCTGTTAAGATAATTAGATACAGATGAAAACTAATGATATAATTAACAGGCAGAAAGAAACTAGGTCAAACTAGGAAACACAAAACAGCAGACATGTGACAATGAATCTGTAAGGTCCGCCCAAATGGCCCAACATCAGTTTCTAATAGAGCAGGTGAAGGTTTCCTGTGTGTTCTGTGATTATTCTATTTATTCTACATCTGATTATTCTATTTAACTCTTTACTCTTATTGTGCTCGTTCATTTGGATCTTACAGTTGCAGAGGGTCCTCGCACCGGCCGTTCATTATACAGGCCCACCATCACAAACTCACCAGTCTGATCAATAACCAGAGATTATGGCTAAAGCGTTGCTGCCCATGCTTGCAATTGTTAAAAGGTACCCTAGTAGCCCCATACAATCACCTATAACAACTTAGTCAAAGTTCAGACAATAATCTGGGGATATGACCAGTATTATGAGGTAATGCCCCATATATGTATATATAACAACTTAATAAAAGCAGAAGCAATGTCCAGGTGTTATGGCCAGTACTTATGTTTGTCTAGCCCCATGTAGTGAATGTGACTGTGTTACACATGCTGCGTGTGCGTCATGTTTATGTATGTGTGGTAGTCTTGTCTTGTGTGTTCCAGATCCCATTGGTCCATCAGCCTGTCACTCTGATGACGTCCCCGGTTCCCGCTGCCAATCATCTTTCAACGCGCCGGTTAAAAACCCCGTATCTCCTCCGCGTTTCCAGCTGTTTTGCTCAATTCATACATACTGTTTGGTTGTTTGCTTGTGTTTGGGTTATTGCGTTGTTGTTGTTCAGATATTGTTCATTGTACGTGTGTCTATTACCTTGTTTGAAGAGTCCTTTGTTGAGCTTGTTTTGTACAGTGTATAGTTGCGTTTTACTGTCAGTCTGTCCTTCCAGTCATCACGTTGTATGTGAGGCTGGGAAGGTGTGGGCAGGTAAGTAAGTCGCGCGACATTGTAGGACATTTTTGTTTCTGTATTAGACACACTAGTTTAGGAGAGAGTGCCACCCGCTGTATGTTTTGGCTGCCTTTTTGGGTTAGATAGAGTAGATAGGGCGTTTCTACGCCGAAGACCTTTTTATTTCCACATTTTCTTTTGGGTAGTCAGCTTAGTTTGGTAAAACATAGTTAGCTGTGTTTTGTTTTATTTATTTCTTTGATTTGGCACCTCTCAAGCTCCCCTTCCCACCTCTGTTTTTTTTTTTTTTCTTTTTTCTGTTAACTGTTATTTGTTTCTTCTATTGTAAATACTGTAGATATTAATTCCACTTTCACCTGAGCACTGTGCACAATAAAAACACCTTACACAGTTTCCTTGTCTCTCGGCCTTCTAACCACTCTTGTACACGCATACACAAATTTCAAAGTGTTACTTCTTAACCTTCCCCTAGATCTCTCCAGATGTGTCCCATGCTCCATACGGTCCACGATCTAGTATGTACTTAACCCTGGTCGCAGATTTGAGGTGATACATCATAATCTACTGAAGTCAAACTTTCAGAGTAAGTCAGAATAAAGCCAAATGTAACAATTTATAAGTCAGGTAAATTTGTATGAGATAGAAAGCTCGTTCCACTTTGTGTGTAAGGTCAAGGACCAGATCTTTATTTAAATGCAGAAATTTTCTGATTTATACTGGATTTATTTATTTATTTTTTGACAAATGAAATGAAAAACACCTACATTTTTTAATTTTCCCATTCTTTTTCTATGTGGTGTCAATCTGACCCCTAAGGACCTTTAACTGTGATTTTATTTATTTTTTAACACATTTAGAACAACCAAATCAAGCCCAAATTTTTTTGTGCATGTTTAGAGAGATTATTTAGGAAAAGTCACAGTGTCTCATGCCCCTGAGATGAAGGGAACACTTTTTAAAAACGCAGGAAACTGGAGTCAGATTGACTAACTAACGTTATTATCTATAAACATTAACTGAAGCTGGTTACATTAAATGCAACTATTGGCTAGAATCACGAGAGGTCAGGTAATGCATTCAAATGTCAAAAATGCAGTAATTTCATCAATTTACCAGCGAGCAAACTTCAGAATCACTGAAAATGAATGTGGTTCAGCGCTGGAACTGTCAGTGTCAGTCTTCCTCATTCCATAATTCCAATGGAAGTCAATGGGAGTGTCGCAACTCTGTTTTTCAACAGTTCTGCCATCAATCACTGCTGTCATTCAGCTCAGATTCAGTCAGAAGTGATATCAGTATGAGAAATCATTCTTTACTCGTGTTGGTTTTTCTACACGTGGTCGGTGAGTCAGATTTATTTAATTATTTGTTGCATTTTTCATTTTATTCCACATAGATGCAAACTCCTCAACTTTCAGTGAGAACTCGCCTTTACCTGTTTGCATCCCTGATTTCATCACTGCGGTATAAACCAGAAAATGCGTCATTCTGTTATCTGATTATTTTAATATTAAAATGATTGCATTTCTACAAATAGACACTGTAATAAATCACAATAACTGATGACAGCACCATCATATGTGTACTGTATTTTGGGGGCCAGTTGTTTGTGCATGTGTGTGTTTATATAGCAAACAATATAAGGCGCTTGATGACCTCAATAGTCTACAGCGAAATGTACTTGCATATTTTATGTGAAAACTGAGTTTACGATTAAAAATATATATATGTATTAATCTCATATATCCCACATTCAAGCGCATTATAACTAATCCTGACACATGAAAATAATGAAATTAAGACATTTATTTTCAAGACCACACTGTATACAACATACATTAATCACAGTCTGTCTTCAGCAGGATCTTAAGCACTTTGATTCTGATATAATTCAGGTTGATTAGAATCAAATTCCACTTTCTGCTTGCTGTGTATTAATATAAATCAAGAAATATCACATTCAAGTAACTCACACGGTTAGGGTTTTCTTTATTAGAACTGCATGTTTAAAAACAACCTCTTATGGCAAGCCGTTTTGACTTTTATTCATTCTCAGGATATGAATTTTTGATATCAACAATTCAGTTTTCACTAGTTAAAAAGATAATTCTTGATATTAGGAATTACATTTCCACTAGTAACAATGGCAATTCATTTTAGATATCAAGAATTACATTTCCACTAGTAAAAACTAGAATTGTATTTTCACTAGTTAAAAAGATAATTCTTGATATCAGAAATTACATTTCCACTAGTAACAAAGTTAATTTTTGAGATCAACAGTTAAATTTTCACTAGTGAAATGTCACCATAGGCTGCCATTCAAATTCAATTGTTGATATCAAGAACTGATTTCTTACTAGTTGAAAATCTAATTTCTCATATCAGAAATACAATTCTTACTAGTAAAAATGTGAATTTTTGATATCAAGAATTCAGTTGTCACTAGTTGAAATGTCAGTTCTTGATATCAACTATTGCATTACTAGTAACAATGTTAATTTTTGATATCAATAATTTGATTGTCACTAGTGACAATGTTAGTTTCTGATATCATGAATGTGATTGTTACTAGTAAGAAAGCCATTTTAGATATCTGAAATTATATATCAGAAATGCATCTTCAGATATCAAAAATGAACATTTTTACTAGTAGCAATTCGATTGTTGATATCAAGAACTGACATTTCAACTAGTGACAATTGAATTATTGATATCAAAAATTTGCATTTTATTAGTAGCAATGTAATTATTGATATCAAAAATTACGATTTTTACTAGTAAGAATTGTATTTCTGATATGTAAAATTGGAATTTCAACTAGTAAGAAATCAGTTCTTGATATCGACAATTGAATTTGAATGGCAGCCTATGGTGACATTTCACTAGTGAAAATACAATTACAGATATCAAGAATTCTAGTTTTTACTAGTGGAAATTCAAATGTTGATATCAAGAATTAACATTGTTACTAGTGGAAATGTAATTCCTGATATCAATAATTGAATTGTTGATATCAAGAATTCATATCCTGAGATGTGAATAAAAGTCAAAACGGCTTGCCATAACCTCTCTTTTTTCTTTTTTTTTTTTTTACATGCATACCAGTTGCCACATCATACAACAACTCCCTCTAGTGGCATTTACCAGATGACATCTTCCCCAGACTTAATTGATTACATCTGTACTGCATTCCACTGAACATTACCAACAATATAAACAGTATTCTTAAATGTTTTCTGTTTTGATTTTTCTGTTCTCTGTTACGTTTCTCCAAATGCAGAACAATGCTCTAACAACCAAACATGTACAACATGAACATTTATATGTGCATCAGTACAGTTCAACTTAACTTTAGCCAATAATTATCACTTTGAGTTGACCGTTTCTTTCTTTTTTTTCTCTTACTGTGAGACCTTAAGTTACATAGTCTTTCAACCACATTGGCTTCCTTCTACAACGATGCCTCTTTGCTTGGATGTTGACACTTTCAAGTAACAGAAAGCAGAAACTGGGCTTTAAAATCCTTGCTTTATGCTTTGTGTCCAGGTAAGCTTTCATCTTTTGTTGAATTTGCATTACTTTTTTTCTCAGTTCATTCATGTCAGGGTTCAGATTGCACTGTGGAAGGACTGACAATTTTGTTTTTATTTTCCTCCCAAACAAGAGCTCGAAACGAGGCATTCCTGTGGTAGCATGGGGTGTAGCTGTGTACTGTCACAAATCATGGGTTTACTGACTCATTCTCGCTCTGTCTGTGTGTGTCTGTGATGGTGCTGATTAGTTGATCAGCACCAGCTGTGGCTAATCAACACCGCTATATAAGACCTGTATAAGACTATATAAGACACATGCTTCATCTGACTTTTCCTAGCTTGGACTTTTCTAAATAAACTGTTATATTTCACTACTGAATCTTCCTTTGTGTTCGTGACACTATATGTTTGCAAGAATTCAACAATAAATTATGTCCATCAAGCCCTCTCTCTCTCTCCACAGTCAGAATGGCATTCTTCAGTACCTTATTCCAACGCTCAACAACTCAATTTCCTTCAGGATGGTATGGAGGTGCGAATGTGCTTGACATCTCTTTCTTGCAGGAAATGTTTGAACTCGGTTGACAGGAACTGAGGTCCATTGTCAACAATCTCCAGTGGATTCCCCTTTTGGCTGAACACTGATCTCAGAAAACTGGTAACAGTAGACGTAGTCACGTGAGGTGTGAATGCGACCTCTGGCTATTTGAGTGGTATTTAATTAATGTAATGGCATATCTGCAGCTAACAGGGCCTATCTCAAAAGGACCCACCACATCAATGCCCAGTTTCTGCCACGGACCGGCTGGATACTCAACTTGGGTCAGTGGTGCATGTGTGGTTCTAGCTGTCTTATCGTTAAAGGATTAGTCCACTTTTAAATAAACTTTTCCTGATAATTTACTCACCCCCATGTCATCCAAGATGTTCATGTCTTTCTTTCGTCAGTTGAAAAGAAATGAAGGTTTTTGATGAAAACATTCGAGGATTTTTCTTCATATAGTGGACTTCAATGGCTACCAAATGTTTGAAGGTCCAAATTACAGTTTCAGTGCAGCTTCAAAGGACTTTAAACGATACCAGACGAGGAATAAGAGTCTTATCTAGTGAAATGATCAGTCATTTTCGAAAAAAATACAACTGTTTATGCTTTATAAACACAAAATATCGCCTTGAACATACTTCCGTTTCTGCATTCTTCAAAATGCCTACACTGTATGTGTTACAAATACAGCTCCCCCGGTGCATCCTCCGCACCACCGGAGGGAGCCGTCACCCGAATATTGACTCATACTATCTGGACTCCATTACCCATAGGCCCGCATTCCTGGGACTGATCACTTCCGCACCTGCAACCGATCACACTCACACTCACACTATTTAAGACACACACACACCATCGCAAAGTCTTGATTTGCTGTAAGTAATCATTTCTGAGCGTTTTTTTGTGGATTGATTCTCTGTTATTACCTGGACTGTTTATCTCTGCTGAACCACCGCTGCCTGCCTTGATTACTGCCTGTTCTTGGATACTGTGATTGTTTGCCGCCTGTCTCGACCATTGCCTGTCCCTGTTTACGGTACTGTCTTGCCCCTGTCTGTTACCATTGCCTTTTAAATAAAAGCTGCAAATGGATCCACTGTCTACTGACACATCATTACAGAAGACTTCGCCACTCAGCGATCCAGCAGCTCTGGCCCAGCTCTCCACGGAGTTATCAGCTCAAGCCAGCCAGTTAGCCATGCTCACTTCACTCACGGAGGAGCTGGTGAAAACGCTGCAGGGCCTACGCCTCAATCCCACTGAGGCCTCCACGCCGCCACCGGCTGCTTCCGTCGCCCCCCACGCCCGCCAATCCACCGCCTGTGAATCCACGTCTGGCTCTCCCAGAGAAATTTGATGGTACACCCAGCAAATGTAAGGGCTTCCTGCTGCAATGTTCGCTATATGTGAACCAAAAACCCTCTTTGTATGCCACGGACACCAGTCGTATCTCTTTCGTCTGCTCTCTACTGACTGGTAAAGCTCTGGATTGGGCCACAGCTGTCTGGCGGGACGATGGTTCGGCGTTCCTCTCATTTACCGACTTCCTACAGTGATTCAGAGAGGTATTCGAACACTCAGCGGGCGGTCTGAGCCCGGGCGACCAGCTACTCTCCTTGACCCAAGGTAAAACCACGGCGGCAGAATACGCCTTGCAATTTCGCACCCTGGCAGCGCAAACAAACTGGGTAGAGGACACGCTGAAACTGCTGTTCCGTCGCGGATTGTCTATGGAGTTACAAGCGGAGCTGGCATGTCGAGACAATGGCAGCTCATTGAACTCATTCATCGAATTGGCCATCCATGTCGACAATTTACTTCGCACTCGTCGGCCCACCCGGGCAATCATCTCCAACAGCTCGAATTCTGAGCCCATGCAACTCGGTTTTACGCCTCTCAAACCTGAAGAGAGGGAAAGAAGACGCCAGCTACACCTCTGCTTCTACTGTGGCCAATCGGGCCACATCAAAGTTAACTGCCCGAGTCTACAAATTCCAAAGCGGTGAGTTCCATCCAAGCTCATAACTACTCATCTAACAGCTTCAAAATCCCTGTTCAACTCACACTAAATGACCGTATCATCTCCACACACGCGCTTTTGGACTCTGGGGCAGCTGGAAACTTTATGTCTGATACCTTCATCTCAGAACACAACATTTCATTAATCAACTGCCATTCTGTATTGACAGTGGAAGCGTTAGATGGGAAGCCAATCGGAAGAGGAAAAGTAGCCCACATCACATCTGAGCTCCAACTTCAGGTCGGCATCCTTCATCAAGAACAAATCAGTTTCTATGTCATTCACTCACCACATAACCCCATCATCCTGGGTCTGCCTTGGCTGCGCTCACATAACCCGCACGTATCATGGAGAGAGGGGGAAATACTCCAGTGGGACAGCCGCTGCCTCAACCACTGTCTGCGACCAGTAAAACCACTACCACTCCGATCGATAAAATTGCAGGCCGAGACCCCTGAGAATGTGAACATTCCCTCCGTGTACGCCGATCTTGCAGTAGCCTTCAGCAAACAGAAAGCCACCGAACTTCCCCCGCACCGCTCCAGTGACTGTGCAATTGAACTATTACCCGGAACAGCCCCTCCCAAGGGTCGAATCTTCCCTCTCTCTCAACCCGAAACTATGGCCATGAAAACTTACATTGAGGAAGAGTTAGCCAAGGGGTTCATCCGGCCATCCACCTCACCGGCCTCTGCCGGATTTTTTCTTTGTCAAGAAGAAGGACGGAGGTTTAAGACCCTGTATTGATTATCGTGGCCTAAATGACATAACCGTGAAATTCCGTTATCCCCTGCCTCTGGTGCCAGCAGCCCTTGAACAGTTAAGACAGGCCAAGTACTTCACAAAGTTAGATCTCCGGTGCGCCTACAATCTCATTTGTATTCGAGAAGGGGATGAATGGAAGACAGCCTTCTCCACAACTTCCGGTCACTATGAAACCCTCGTCATGCCGTTCGGCCTATCCAACAGTCCAGCTGTGTTCCAATCCTACATAAACGACGTATTCAGAGACATGTTAAATCGCTGGGTCATAGTCTACATTGACGACATTCTAATCTACTCAAACTCCCTTGACGAACACATTCAACATGTGAGAGCCGTGCTGCAGAGACTCATCGAACACCAATTATACGCCAAAGCCGAAAAATGTGAATTCCACCAAACCTCCACCGCCTTCCTCGGGTATATCATCAATAGAGACGGGGTCGCCATGGACGACGGTAAAGTGAAGGCGGTACTGGAATGGTCCAAGCCACACACGCTGAAGGAATTACAGCGATTCCTGGGCTTTGCCAATTTCTATAGGCGGTTTATCCGAAACTTCAGCTGTGTAGCCGCTCCCCTGACTTCCATGACCAAGCAGTCATCTTCTCGTCTCCAGTGGTCCAAAGAAGCGGACATAGCATTCCGAGAACTCAAGAATCGTTTCACGACAGCCCCCATTCTCCGCCATCCGGATCCCGAACGGCCGTTCATTGTAGAGGTAGACGCCTCCAACACTGGTATAGGCGCCGTTCTGTCCCAACGCCAAGGCAATCCTGAAAAGATGTATCCTAGCGCCTTCTACTCCCGTAAGTTGTCAGCGGCTGAGAGGAATTACGATGTAGGGGACTGGGAGTTACTGGCCATGAAGGCCGCCCTTGAGGAATGGCGCCATTGGTTGGAGGGGGCACAACACTCATTCACTGTACACACCGATCATAAGAATCTCGAATATCTCCGCACAGCCAAGAGACTGAATCCACGACAGGCCTGCTGGGCTATGTTTTTCACCTGGTTCCAGTTTAACGTCACATACAGGCCCGGTTCAAAGAACACCAAAGCAGATGCATTATCACGCCAATCTGAGCACACTGAGCAGCCCAAGACCGCAGAATACATCATTCCAAACCATCTCACCAGTCACCTGCCGGTTTACTGCAGCCACTTCCTGTTGCTCAGCGCCCCTGGTCCCATATCTCCATAGACTTTGTCACTGATCTACCGACCTCTTAGGGCAATACCACTATCCTCACTGTAGTAGATCGTTTCTCCAAAGCCTGTCGCTTAATTCCACTCCCCAAACTGCCCACCGCCCTCGAGACTGCAGAACTCTTATGCAACTATGTGTTCCGGCTTTATGGTTTACCTGATGACATTGTGTCAGACAGGGGTCCTCAGTTCACCTCCAGGGTCTGGGCCGCCTTCTTCAAGAACTTGAATGTCAACATCAGCCTTACGTCGGGCTATCATCCTGAGTCGAATGGACAAACGGAACGCCTAAACCAAGAACTCACTCGCTTTCTCCGAACCTATTGCCAGCATCAACAAGCAGAATGGAGCCGCTATCTCATGTGGGCAGAGTATGCTCAAAATTCGTTAAGGAAACCCTCAACCGGCATTACCCCGTTCCAGTGCGTCTTGGGTTACCAACCACCGTTGTTCCCCTGGTCCGGCGAACCCTCGGAATTACCTGCGGTCAATTCATGGATACAGAGGAGTGAGGAAACCTGGGACTTGGCTCATCATCATCTCCAGCGCGCAGTCAGGAGGCAGGAAATGCAGGCCAACCGGCGTCGACGACCCCATCCTCAGTACACCGCGGGCCAGTGGGTGTGGCTGTCCACACGAGACCTTCGCCTAAGGCTACCCTGCAGAAAGCTCAGTCCCAGGTATGTCGGGTCTTTCCAAATTCTAAAACAAATCACTCCAGTATCTTTCCGTTTAGATCTCCCCACTAATTATCGCATTTCTCCCACTTTTCATGTCTGTTACCATTGCCTTTTAAATAAGAGCTGCAAATGGATCCACTGTCTACTGACCCATCATTACAGTATGTCCTACGCCTTCCCTATTCTACTTACGGAACGAACGCGGCGCCAGTTTCGTTTTTTTCTTCTATATTTTCTCACAGGAGCTGAAAGCATGTTTTGAAAACTCCCAACAGCAGTATCTTGTGGTCACCACAACACAATACATATTAACAGTGTTTGAAATTAACCCATGTGTGCTTTTTGACATGTGAAAGTGATAAGTGAGAATATCATTTGATTTGGCATAATTAAATAAATGTGCTTTCATTTATTATGAAGCTGTAACACTTAAAACAGTACGTGAAAAGAGTATTATGTCTGAAATCTCAGTATTAAAAAAAAAAAGAGTAGGCAAGAAACACCCCAATAATAGTGTAAATGCGGCCATAAGTGCTTCTCTGCCGCCATCTAGTGGTAATCTCTTTTTTTAAGTTTTGTTTGCCTAGAAGTGTTATTTTTTCTTAATCTTTAAACTTTCAGTTGTCATCTACAGTGATATTGATCATACTCCGTTCCTGTATTAAGAGTCAAGACTGATTTAATGTAATTTATCATGTGTGCTCTGTATGAAGGCTTGATAATTGTTACACTTTTACAGAATTTAGCAGAAATAATCTCATGCTAAACTTAACATGTGAATACTTTTGTTCTTGTTTGCTTGTTTTTTATATTGCACGGTCACTTTCAACATTTTATATTCTTTATTCAATTGTTGTAAATCTACAGAAGCTCAAAAGGAATAAACAGAAATTTGCTGGAGATTCATCAATAGATGCTGATTATGAATCAGTGTTTCTCACTGAACGAGGATCTTGTGTTTGTGTATATTTGGAGGAGATTGTGTCCTTTATATTTTTAGGATTTTCATTATGAAATTTAAGTATGAAAGAATGTCTGGGTGCGTCCAAAACCGCATACTTCCCTACTATATAGTAGGAAAAAAGCAGTAGGCGAGCGAATAAGTATGTCCGAATCCCTAGTATTCATAAAAGAGGAGGATTCCGACGTGTGTATACTTGCCTAGGCAATAAATATCCCAATAATAAAGTGTAAATGCCATAAGTGCTTCTCTCCCGCCATCTAGTGGTAATTTCATGTCTTTTTTTTTTTTTAGGTTTTGTTTGCCTAGAAGTGTTAGTTTTCCTTAATCTTTAAACTTTTAGTTTTTACAAATGATCACAATAAAATAGGATCATATTTAGAGGTTTTAAGTGCTGGAAAAAGAGTGAAGAACTCTAAAGAGTTCTTGAAAAATGCTCGAATTTCACTCGAAAGTTTGCATGAACCCTGACATTAATAATGCAAAAGCATTCGAGTATTTCTGCCACAATACCACAGTTTCAGTAAGCATTACTGCATTAAATCCATGGAGATTTGTGGACTGGAGAGCCTGAACTTGTTTATGGCACAGTGTTTTCATGTCAGAGCTATCTGAGCTGATATCTGTGATTTAATTCTGAATTTGAATGCTTTCTGACCCAACACTGTTAGTCGCACATTCAACTAATTAACTGTTCTTGTTTGCAGAAATGTTTGATAAAAAAACAAGAACACACACACACACACACACAGGATACTGAACAACTATTTATTTCTCTTGTTGAATAAAAAGCTCAGTTTGCCCCGTCTGAAGCCCTCTACGAGCACACCATGTACAATTGCTTTAATTCAGAAAAACAAAGAAACAAAATAATAAACCTGCCAATCAAATTCCTCCAGAGGACTGACCACAACAATCCCATCAACCCTGTAACACACATCTGTCCAGTTTAAACTCTCACACGAGGTTCGATTCGACTTCATCTCGGTATCAGGATTCGTTTCACATCTCAGCACCAATATCTGCGGCTCGCTCAGAGGTTTCCCATCATGCCCTGGTCTGAGTGATCAGACTGCATTTCACTAGCTGCCTGCGGGACATCTCTGCGATTCGTAGTGCTTTTTCAAGGGAGCGGTTTAGTACGGAGCCCCTAAAGTAATTTTTTTCCACCACCATGTCCCTTTTGGTCAGATGGTAAGATGTGTATGTTGTCATTGGTCGACTTCTTAGAGTGTAAAACCAATTACCCTTTACTATCCCTGTGTCTCAATCAGCTCCTGAGGTTGTGAATCACTTTATCATGAAAATGAATGTGGCCGACTCCCTGATCAGTGTCCTAACTACTGAACTAAGAGCTGATTGAGACACACCCTATATCTGAATTTCAGGTCTGGATCTTCCTCAGCACTTGATACAGTGATATGAACAGTGACAATGGCAATGAGTAAATGACAAACTAAACTCTTACAGTCTCAGCTACAGCTACAGTGTTTGATGGTCAAAGTAGATGTTGTTTGTGGGCAGCTAATGAAGGCCATAGGCTGAATTATGCAGATTTGTTACAAACCTGCACAGTAAAGTTTCACTTTAATTACTGGCGACTAATTTCAGGCACTTCAGAATGTTTTTTTTTTTTAACTTTATTTATATTTGCTTTGATCTTATACATTAACAAACAGCTTTATTACTCACTACATGACAGATAATATCTGAAAAAGCATAATTGGAAAAACATGATTTTTAAACTGTTTATTTAATTCAATTTTGAAATGTATCCAAATAAAACAATAATAGAGTAAATTGATAAATAATTTTAAATTGCCTTTAAAAAATGCATTTGCACTTGCTTTAATTTGTACTTTTGTCACACAGGAAGCAGAGCTCTGAAATTGCCCAACAATACTTTACACCAGTGTTGTAGCACTTGAACTGAAGAAGAGGAACAGATTTGAACTCAAGTCTGTCTCAAGTGTGAGTCCAAGGCTATTTTCAGGAGCACTTGGACATAAAAAAATATAGTCTTGGACTCTGGCTTAAGTCCAAGTTCAGTCCTGAGTACACTTGCATGTTGCAAACTACATAACGTCAGGCAAAAAGAGTTTTTACTAGCTGATCCAACAAAGAGGGGTGTTGGTCATTCAACAACTGAACCCCTTTAACAGGCAGAACAAACTCAACTATCTGAAGACTAACTCTACTCATGCATATGTAGCACAGTTAAGTTCGTAGCTGGGGAAGGAAGAGGACAGGGTCGACGAACAACTGCTGACTGAGACTTTATTTAGTTGCAAAAGGTTCAACAGAAAGACTGTGCAGCGCACAACAACAAAAATAAACAATCCACAAAGGGCTTCACTCCAGGTTCGGTATACACCATCCGCAAGGGCTTCTCTCCAAGTTCGGTATACACCATCCGCAAGGGCTTCTCTCCAAGTTCGGTATACACAATCCACAAGGGCTTCACTCCAAGTAACTCGACGTGACTCAGTCAGCAGTTCCCCTCTCTCTCACACACTTCTGCTTCTCACGGCGTTTTATCCTGTCTCCGCGCCAATCACTGGAATGAGAAACAGGTGTTTGTGATTTGTATTTAACCTACTCACTTACCAAGCATCTCCCGCTATTCTCTCCGGTTGCAGACCTCGCTGAACCACGCCCCCCTCGCCACATACCCCCACCGCCCGACTCAGGCCGGGGAGCCGTCAGTCAACAAGCTGGTGAGGGCCGAATAATTAGGTACAAACCTTCTATAAGGTTGTGTTCAGGTAACCTATATGGCCGGCTGCGAATAACCACGCCCGGCTCCGTCTCGACGTGGTGCTGAATGAGGTTGGCACGTCCCGGCAGGGGAGAGAACACGTCTGCAAATTCTGTTTGCAATTTAGATAAATCAGTGAGCTGGGAGGGCAAGAGGTGATCTCCTCCCGGGATCAGAGCGAGGGATTGAGTTTTTATATTTGCCTCTGGCCCGAGATCATCCTTCCCGCTAATCAGCGTCGCCAGCATCACTGATTCTGCCTCATTCCATTTTTTAAGGAGGTTGAGGTGATAAATTTGATGTGCCCCCCTCCTGTCGGACCATACCACCTCATAATCGAGCTCGCCCACTTGCCGTGTGACCTCAAAGGGTCCTTGCCACTTTGCAAGTAACTTCGAATTTGAAGTAGGGAGCAATACAAGCACTTTCTCTCCCGGTGCAAATTTGCGTAAATGAGACTGTCTGTTATACAGCTGGCTCTGTCTGTGCTGGGCTTGTAACAAATTCTCCATTGATAGCCGCCCCAAAGTGTGGAGTTTTGTTCTCAAGTCCAGCACATACTGAATTTCGTTTTTGGCCTGAGATGGTCCGTCCTCCCAAGCCTCCCTTAGGACATCCAGCACCCCGTGGGGCTGGCGTCCAAAGAGAAGCTCGAAGGGGGAAAACGCCGTGGAGGCTTGCGGGACCTCTCGCACTGCGAATAACAGAGGTTCTAACCACTTATCCCAATTTTTGGTGTCCTCTTGAATGAACTTACGAATCATGGATTTAAGCGTGCGATTAAAACGTTCGACCAGCCCGTCCGTTTGTGGGTGAAAGACGCTGGTACGAACCGATTTAATGCCCAATAATTCGTACAGTTCGCGTAACGTGCGTGACATAAACGCCGTGCCTTGATCAGTGAGGATTTCTTTTGGAATCCCCACTCGGGAGATTAAACGAAACAGTGCATCCGCAACACTCTTAGCGGAAATGTTGCGGAGAGCCACTGCTTCAGGATATCGCGTTGCATAATTAACAATGACTAATGCAAAGCGATGTCCCCTTGCTGATCGTTCTAATGGCCCGATGAGGTCCATACCAATTCTTTTGAAGGGGACCTGCATTAATGGGAGTGGGCGCAATGGCGCTTTTGGGGTGGCCGGTGGGTTTACCAACTGGCATTCACGACAAGACGCGCACCACCTGCGTACATTCTCGTGAATGCCCGGCCAGAAAAACCAGGTCATGAGACGATTTAGTGTCGCCGCCTGTCCCAAATGCCCCGCCATCGGATTAGAATGAGCCGCGTGGAAAAGCATTTCCCTGCGGCTCTTTGGCACTAACAACTGGGTTGTATCTTCTTTTGTTTGAGTGTCTTGGGTCACTCGATACAACCTATCTTTTATAATCGCGAAATATGGATAAGCAAGTGGACGTCCAGGCTGGAGAGGCTGACCATCAATCACGCAGACCCTTTCGAATGCATGTTTTAGTGTCTCATCGTGAGACTGCTCTAGGGGAAAATCATTGCGTTCCGGAAGAATTAGTCTTCCGGCTTCACTCAGTTCCCCTGCAGCAGAACTCTCCGGTCTCTGATCAGTCTCTCCCACCTGCACTTGCGCCTGTTTACCCCGCGTTCCTTTCCCCCAAGAGGCATCCGAGCATAAACATCCCAATAATTGCTTGAACGCAGGCCAATCCGTTCCCAAAATTATCGGATTCCGGAGGTGCAGGTTAACTGCCACCTCAACACTATGCTTTTGTCCCCTAAATTTAATTATGACGGGCATTACAGGATATCTCACCACATCCCCGTGCACACACCGAACCCCAACCATGCGACCTGTATCCAATGCCCCAGATGAAATCAGGTTTTGATGAACAGAGGTTTGGTTGCAGCCCGAGTCCACCAAAGCCTGATAGGTACCCCCCTTGATACTCACAGGTATTTGGTACCCGCCAGCTTGACCAGGGGCAGCCTGTGGATCGTCGGGGACCCGGATCATTGTCCCGACCTCCATAACCGGACATTTATCCACAAAATGATCCGGATCCCACACCGCCAACAGGCCGGCCCAGACCTGCCCGCCGCTCCAGTGGCAGAGAGTGGGCTGAATGGTTGACGCGGAGAAAGGGGAGAAGCAGGAGTGGGGTCCGTCCCGGCAGCAGGGAGTCCCGCCCCCCTGGGTGCCTGTCCCGGGGCAGAACACGAGGTGGGCCGGGCGGACAAGACCTGGGAAGAGGGACAGGTCTAGAGAGAGAGGGGGACAAAAGAGAGGGAGAGAGAGAGGCAGCTGGAAGGGGCTTGCCGACCCCTTGGCACGCCACCATGTGGTCCTCCGCCAATTGGATGGCTGAGTCCAGCGACGTGGGGCGGTGGCACTGGACCCACTCTGCATTTTTTTTTCGGGAGCCGAGTGATGAACTGCTCCAGCACCACACGATCGATGACCAGGTCCACGTCGCTTCCCTCAGCCAGCAACCATTTGCGGCACGAGTCCCGGAGCTGTTGGACCATCATGAAGGGCCGGCCGGACTCACCCAGGTCGAGGGAGCGGGAGCGCTGTCGATGCTGCTCTGGGGTCCGACCAACCCGCTGGATGATGGCCCGCCGTAGGTCGTCATAGACCAGGAGGTTCTGGACTGGCAGCTGTTGTGCCGCCACCTGCGCTTCTCCTGAGCGGGAGCGGGACCAGCCTCATAGACCACTGGTCCCTCGGCCATTTACTCACCTCAGCGGATCTCTCAAAGAGCTCGAGGAAAACTTCTGGATCGTCCAGTGGGCCCATCCTGTTTAGGGGCAGGTGGACAGGCACAGCTGGCTGCCCGGTGGGCTCCCGGGGAACCTCCCGGTCAATCCAGCTCTGGAACGCCTCACGGTCCTCCTGCTGGGTCTGCAGGATGGCTTGGAAGCACCGCTCCTGATCGCTTCGTAGATCCAGCAGGGCCTGTTGTTGTTCACGGTGCAGGACCGCGAGGGACGCGATGATCTCCGCAAATGGGGTGGAGGACGATGCTTGCATGGCGATGTGCTCCCGTCTTCCTTCCCGGGTTTCGGCACCAGTGTAGCACAGTTAAGATCGTAGTTGGGGAAGGAAGAGGACAGGGTCGACGAACAACTGCTGACTGAGACTTTATTTAGTTGCAAAAGGTTCAACAGAAAGACTGTGCAGTGCACAACAACAAAAATAAACAATCCACAAAGGGCTTCACTCCAAGTTCGGTATACACAATCCACAAGGGCTTCACTCCAAGTTCGGTATACACAATCCACAAGGGCTTCACTCCAAGTTTGGTATACACAATCCACAAGGGCTTCACTCCAAGTTCGGTATACACAATCCACAAGGGCTTCACTCCAAGTTCGGTATACACAATCCACAAGGGCTTCACTCCAAGTTCGGTATACACAATCCACAAGGGCTTCACTCCAAGTTCGGTATACACAATCCACAAGGGCTTCACTCCAAGTTACACAATCCACAAGGGCTTCACTCCAAGTAACTCGACGTGACTCAGTCAGCAGTTCCCCTCTCTCTCACACACTCCTGCTTCTCATGGCGTTTTATCCTGTCTCCGCGCCAATCACTGGAATGAGAAACAGGTGTTCGGGATTTGTATTCAACCCACTCACTTACCAAGCGTCTCCCTCTATTCTCTCCGGTTGCAGACCTCGCTGAACCACACCCCCCCTCGCCACAGCATAGTTTTTAGATAGCAAGCTATAAAAATTACAATTGATAAATGAAAATTAACAACTAATTTATGGTTTTCAGTTTTATGTTAATTTTTGTCACTGTAGTTTAATGAGATCAATTTGAATTTTAGAATTTTGAAGGCAAATGTTTTCAAAATTGCAGAACTATCTTTGGCTTTTAGTATTACAGGAATCAGACGTGTTTATTTCAGCAGAGACACCCTGAGCCCTGATACATGTTTTTAGAGTTATTTTTGAGTGAAGTGTCAAGATCTATCTGCTCTGTCTCTCTCTCTGGTCATGTTACGGCAAGCACTTTTATTTCTTTGGTAGTTTACCAAGGTTCGGGAGGAACAGGTGCAGATAATTAACCTAACTAGCTCAGGTGGAGAGCATTCAGTTAATCAATGCAATCATGACAAGAGGTATAAATACAGCAGACTTGCCTCTGTTCGTCTGTCAGTTCATCAGCATCCCTCCTCCACCCCTTCTCCTCATTTCAGATCTATCTACTTCTATCTCAACGGGGGGAGTACTCTGGGTTCGGGCCAAAATTTCCGAGCTCGGAGCCCTCCCCCCGGACAGCACGCCAAATATGCATAACCCTTAATGTATTTAATTATATGTAAATGTGAACTTGTGAATGTCAGTCAAAATTATTCAACCCTCTCTGTAAATCAGGTTTATTGGCAAAAAGTACAGTCTGTTCAGCTGAATGAACTCATGAAACAAAAGTAAGTGAAATAGCTCAACACAAGGAATATTTAAGCGGTTTCCTCAAATTCAACTGAAAATTCAACATTTAATGACTTCTACAGTCTGAAAATCACCAGCTTAAACCAGCTAAGACCAGCCTAGGCTGGTTTATTTCCAGCAGGGAGGTAAATGCCGTCATCACTGTTAAACAGCAATATTGGTGCTCGAGCCTCTGCCCTTTTTCAAAATGAATCAAGTGTCCCTCTCAGACAAATAGCAATGATAATAATGTGGTTAATAAAACAAAATCCATTTGAATTATAATTAACATGACAATGTGTACAATAGTAACGAGTCGCTCAAAAGTCTGAAAATTCCTGTTATTTTTACATATTCGTCAGTATAAGGCATTGCTATGGGTCTACACCACAGTCGCACAATTTCAATGTCACCACCACTTCTGACACTCTTTCAGCCTTTATCTGAAAACAACTGGAGTTTGAATTACAATAGTTTTTAAGAGCTCAATAATAACCATACCTAGGCTGTAAAGGCGGACTGATCTTACCTGTTCGGTGTGATGATGTTTAATGTCACCGACAACCTCTGTTGTCCCATTTAGACACTTGTTAGCAACCATCATTTTCAAGACACGTAATGGCTTTAAAAAAATCATGGGGAGGTTAATACTGATGATTTAATGTTGTAGAATAAAACATGACGTCACCTACCTTTTAAAGCCATTTAAAGGGTTAGTTCACCCAAAAATGAAAATTCTGTCATTTATTACTCACCCTCATAATCGTTCCACACCCGTAAGACCTTCATTAATCTTCAGAACACAAATAAAGATATTTTTGATGAAATACGATGGCTCAGTGAGGCCTGCATAGCCAGCAATGACATTTCCTCTCTCAAGATCCATTAATGTACTAAAAACATATTTAAATCAGTTCATGTGAGTACAGAGTACAGAGTAAAAGGTCAAAACTCCTTAGGCTGGTTTTAATGGACAAAAATATTTCACTTTATATATTTACTTTAACTATTTGAAATTGTGTCTCTTGTGTATGCAGTGGTGATGTAGTAATGTGTGGCCATGCAGAATGAAGTTCCAAAAACACTTTCTCATTTAATATTTTTATTACTATTATTGCCATTTTTACAGTGAAAGAAAGGAACTGGCCTTATGACTACAAATTAGTCACCTATTGTCTGTGTTGTCCGAGAGTTAATTCCTTTTAATCTGTTGGCCAGCAGCACATAAGCTTGCCCCACTTGGCACTAGCATTACTCTTAGCGCTTTGTTTCTTGATCTCCTCCCCGTTACTTCCTGTCTCTCCTCTGTCCTGTCAAATAAAGGCAAAAAATGACCCTCCCCTCTTGCCATCAAAAAACAACAACAAACTCTCTGCCTTCAGTTATCTCTACTAAAGCTAAGAGATCTGTAACTGCGCTACATGTTTCCTTTGTGACTAGAACTGTAGAGTGTTAATTTTATTATTTTTATAGTTAATATTAGTATTCTGTGAGCTTTTCAGATGGAAATGGTCAACGCATTATTTGTGCTCAGTTTGTGGCATATGATTGGTGAGTTACAAGTGTTTTTCTATTATAAAAAAGTATTAGTGCAGTCTCACTATTTAAATCAGCATTTGCTGTTCATTACAGACAAAGATGGAGTTTGAGGTCTGTGAAGCTGCATTTATTTTCATTTTAAAGATTATGAGATCAGTCTTAAGTGTGTCAAAATTCTAAGAAATCCAAAGTGTTAAAGTCCCCCTGTGGTGAAAATCAAGTTTTTAATGTTGTATATATGTCCATGTGGTTTTTAATATGCTTTAAGACAAACTATGTGCAAATTCAGCACCATTTCTGAGTATTTAAAACTGCAGTGAGTCAGTTTAAAATCTCTGTCATTTCTGACGTCACAATCTTGTATCCAATCATGTCAACGTGCCGACGGGGTTTAGCATATCATTAACCATGACGATCTGAAGCTGGAGAGTCTCTAGAGAATATCACGGTATATTTTTCTGTTGATATACAAAAATCTGGTATATTTAGCAATATAGCGGGTGTATGATGTATATAATGATGTTATGATGAATTACATGCCTTTCTCCAATGACGTTCTGAATTGTTCAAAGTGTTTGTAAGGACACTGATTGTTGAAGGCAGCTGTCTGACTTGCGAACGGGAACATGGTTTGTGTAACATTAGCAACACATTATTAGCTGTTTGATATTGTAGTCAAGCAAAAGGCTAATCATATTAATTACTATTATGTGTCTGGTGTTGTAAAAAGTGAGTGGAGGCGGGGCTAATTAACATATTCATCATAGTTTCACATATAATAAATGAGGCAAGGGTGTAGAGTTACATTCTAGCTATTTTAAGGCATGAACAATTTTTTCACAGGAAATGTGAAAAAAAAGTGTCATTTTGGTGATCAAACGTGAGTTTTAAGGGATAAAATTATTGACTACAGGGGGACATTAATACTAGGTTTACTAAATTATTTCAGTGCTGGAGAGGTCTCCATAAACTAGTTAGGAGTCACAAGATGGCAGCAGAGAGGAGGAGACCACACACTTTCCAACAAAGATATTGCATTGGAGTTGATGACAGGGAGTTAATAAAATGATAAGCTTGATCGTCAAGGTATTTCTTTTGTAACTGACCTAAGAAACCCAACTCTACAAATAAATGCTCTATCTGCAGAAATGAAATAATTATATTTTCGACTGTAAAAATGCAGCAGTGCATCAGTGATGACTTGAGCCTGTCAGTCCACAGGAAGCAGGGTCTTAAATAGCACTATTGTGGCTCTAACCACACCAAACATGCAATAAAACAAAAGAAGCTCACAGGAAAAAAGCATATATTGACTGCAACTTAATCAGTTATTAATATTTCATTGGTCCTCTCTTGATTTTGTATCTTCTCATAATTTCTTTGCCTAAAATGATGTCCGCACAATGTGACGTTTCACTGTTATCACAAATAAAACAATTGACTCCGAGCACAACTACACAATATGCTTACAAAATCTTTAAGACATTTTGAAGAATATTTGAATAAAGGGTGAATATGTAAATTTTCCTAGTCCGAACATCACTTTTGGCCATTACTGTATGTCAGTTCATTGAATTTCCAACTTCAGACCATGCAGCAAAAGCAAGCCACTTTTATGAGGATTTCGGGCTTCCCTTGTTGGAGTCGTTGATGAAACTCATGTTCACATCATCACAATGAAGAGACATATATCAATAGAAAAGGATTCCTCAGCATCAATACTAATTTGTGAAAATTTTGTGCAATGCAAACTGCAATTTTAAATATTAAAGTTTCAGTATCTTCATTAATGATTTTATTATAATTACATTAAATGATTGGTGAGGTGCTGCAGTGACTTCACCCTTGTAGACTCACTATTGGCTGATTCAGAGGTTGAGAGTGGCCATTTTGGGTCGACATCGTTGTAATCCTTAGTTCACAACACTTAAAGGATTAGTCCATTTTTAAATAAACTTTTCCTGATAATTTACTCACCCCCATGTCATCCAAGATGTCTTTCTTTCGTCAGTGGAAAAGAAATGAAGGTTTTTGAGGAAAACATTCCAGGATTTTTCTCCATATAGTGAACTTCAATGGAGCCCAAACGGTTGGAGGTCAAAATTACAGTTTCAGTGCAGCTTCAAAGAGCTTTAAACGATATCAGGCGAGGAATAAGAGTCTTATCTAGAGAAACCATCTGTCATTTTTGGAAAAAAAAAATACAACTGTATGCTTTATAAACACAACATATCTCCATGAACGTATTTCCGGTTTTCGCATTCTTCAAAACACTTACGCTGTATGTCCTACGCCTTCCCTATTCTACTTACGGAAATAACGCGGCGCCAGTTCAGTTTTTTTCCATAAATAGAATAGGGAAGGCAATGTCTCTGCTGCTTATTCCTTGTCTGGTATCGTTTAAAGCCCTTTGAAGCTGCACTGAAACTGTAATTTTGACCTTCAACCATCTGGAGTCCATTGAAGTCCATTATAAGGAGAAAAATCCTGGAATATTTTCCTCAAAAACCTTCATTTCTTTTCAACTGACGAAAGAAAGACATGAACATCTTGGATGACATGGGGGCAGAGAGCCGCACGGGTCCGATTTGGTAAATCCGCACCCGCCCGTACCCGCAGTGCTTAAAACCGCATCCGACCCGTTTTCCGACAGCAGCACTAATTAAAATCCGCACCCAACCCGACCCGCACCCGAAATCAAATCAGTTTAGCCAATCACATTATACACCACACGGCCAGCCTGAGCACCAACATCTATCAACCCTTGTGCTAATGCAAAAAATCCCTCGCCGTGTACTGCATCAAAGGGTCTAATATCATTGCATACAAAGTTCACAGACAGCCTGGTTATGGTGTCCTTATCATCTCTACGAGGCACCTTCAGTTCTGTCCCCTTTGAAAGATACTGTTCGATAGAACTGGTGATTAGTTTGTTACCGGCACAGGTATCTGCGTGCTTCCTCAGCGACGAAGTTCCACATTTGCGGCTATCGAAAACGAAAACTTTAAGGCAGGTTTTGCATGCAGCAAAGCCTTTCACAATATTGCTTTCTTCATCTGAGATGACTCCAAATTTCTCCCACACACTGGACTTGAGTTTTGATGAAGTATTGTTGACAACTTTACAATCTCCTCTAGCTATTTTTTTTTTTCTCCTCAGGATCCATCTCGACGACTCATGCAGCAGTTCGCGCGGTTGTGATTTTTTAAAAGTGGAATGTGGCCTAGAGACTCCTGGGAGGGTGCAGGCTCAAATAAACAAAAAAAATATTTTACCAACTTGAAATACAGGCATAGTTTTGTAGAAGTGTTCCTAAAAATATGCATTTATTTTTACGTTTGCACGTGACTGTTTTGAACCCGTGTTTAGACCCGTGTTTCCCCCGTGTCCGAACCGACCCGACCCGCACCCGTATCCGACACAGTTAGATATTTTTCACCCGTTTCAGCCAAATTTGCGGGTCACCCATCCGAACCCGTGCAGGACTCTGCATGGGGGTGAGTAAATTATCAGGACAATTGTATTTGAAAGTGAACTAATCCTTTAAGTGTCACCTCAGTCAGCACTTAAGGTTTAGTCTTACACTTTGCTGTCTCCTACTCTACTCCTACTTTTTTTTTACTAAGAATCTTGATTCACCTCCAGTCAAAATAATGCAAAGCTTTACAGTACATTTAAATCATATAAAGCTCAAGAAACTAAATCTGTTCAACATTAAACTAAGTTGATCTGTGTCTGTTGGTGCTTTTGTTCTCCAGGTGTGTTTACGTTTGCTGAGACAAATGAAGTGAAAAGAGTTTCAGTGACGGCGGGAGATTCTGTAGTTCTACACAGTGATGTTACTGAAGCGCAGACATATGAAAATATAGAGTGGAGGTTTGAAAAGAGTCGTATAGCTAGAATCAAGAGAGCGACCGGGAACAATCCTCAATATGAGGATGATGAGAGATTCAGAGACAGACTGAATCTAGATCAACAGACTGGATCTCTGACCATCAGAAACACCAGAACCACAGACTCTGGACTTTATCAACTAGCTCTCACGACTGTGAATAAAGAGTTAATCAAGAGATTCAGTGTTACTGTTACAGGTGAGAAGAAAATTAAAGTGTCTTTCATCTCATTCTCTTCATAATATAATACTAAATCATCCTTTAAACTTCCAGTTATATTTATGAATATACAGTACTGTGCAAAAGTCTGAGGCACATTAGCATTTTTACCAACAAAAAATAGTTTTAAGCCATTAAGATTTTATACATTTTGCTGTCGTGTGTCAGTAGGAAATATCAGTTTACATTTCCAAACTTTCCTTTTGCCATTAAGTGAGATTTTTGATCTGATCTCACCATTGTTGAGTCTGTCTGTGATTACATGAAGAAACAGAAACTGAGACAAACTAAATCCAGAAGAACTGTGGCAACGTCTTGAAGAAACCTTCCTGCAAACCTGAAAAACTTTGTTTCTAAGACAAAAGCTGTTTTAAACACACAGGATGGTCACAGCAAATATTGATTTGATTTAGTTAATAGAAGTAAATTGATAAATAAAATCTATTTATGACACTATACTTGAAAGCATCCTCAAGTGCCTAAAACTTTTCACAGTACTGTAGCTTTGCAAGTCAGTTTCTTCAAGCATCTCAGAGACATTGCCACAGTTTTTCCTGGATTTAGTTTGTCTCAGTTGTTTCTGTTTCTTCATGTGACCCAAAAACAGATTCAATGGTGGTGAGATCAGATCTCTGTATGGATCACCAGCTGTCGTCAGACTCCTTGTGCATTCAAAAATCTCACTGGATTATTACAGTTAATGGCAAAAGCAATGTTTTAAAATGTAAACCGAGACTTTTGTACAGTAGTGTTTATATGGGTTTGTCTAATCAATACATTCCCTCTGCTCACCAGTGGCACCAACAACCACCTCACAAGCCCCAATCTCAGAAACACACACTTCACAGCCTCCAGACTCACTCCCTGTATCTCCAATAGTGTTGATCTCTGCTGCTGCTGCTGGATCTCTGCTGACTGTAGCTGCAGTTTGGATCTTCTGCATCTGCTGGAGACAAAGAAAAACAGAACAGGGCAAGTGTTTATCATCAACCTACTGATATCAACACAAAGCTGTCAGTGATGATTGAGAGTTTTGCTGTTTTAACATGTCTGTCATTATTACTGAAACAGTCCAGAATCATGATGAAGAAACAACTTTTGCTGATCCAACATTCTACACACGAAATGCGGTGAGATAATTCATGTTTGTACTCTCTAAAAAACACAGGGTTAAAAAAAACTCAGTTTGGGTAAAGGGCTGGTAAATATAAGACAGAACCAATGTTGGATTCATTTTATGAATTGGTGCATTACTAATATGTTTGAATCAATTACAACTTACCTAAACACTCCTGTTTGGAGATTACTAGTTAGACTTTGATTAGCTGCTCAGGAGTGTTCAATAGACCTTTATCACAGTGATCAAGAACAGAAAACCAACAGCCAATGTCAGGATTTTCGTTAAATAATACATTAAACATTGGTTTGTTTTTCACCAAATCCTATACTCTCAGAACACATTTTGCATTGGATCATACATTTGAGGGACACTTTTCTTTAAATTGTCCTTTTCATTTTCATTTTCAACTATTCCTTTAAATAACAATGCAAAATAACTGCATAGCATATATAGCAATACCATATTATCATTTATAATGTGTATCAGTCATACTGCATATTTAATACCACATGCCAAAAATGTTTAAGAAATAGTTTTTGTCACTGTCACACAAACTCACTCTCTCATACTTAAATTTCATAATAAAAGTCCTAAGCATATAAAAGACACAGAAAATCCTCTATTATACACAAACACAAGATCCTCGTTCAGTGTGAGAAACACTGACTCATAATCAGCATTTACTGATGAATCTCCAGCAAATTTCTGTTTATTCTTTTTGAGCTTCTGTAGGTTTTGCATCTGAAACATCAAATTTCTCTGACCTTTTTTGTTTCTGTTTCTTACAGAAATCTGAAATGACGGAGGTGGTTTACACATGTTTCATCACAGATCAATAATCAAAACAAAAAAAAAGTATGCACAATGGAAAATACGCCCCATGATGTCTTGCATCAAAAGTGTGAGTGTCTTCCGGTTCGAAGGAAACAAGCAGGACGTGACTCTCATTCATTCAGTCATTCAAGATTTAACAACCCAAACTTGCTAACGATGTGGGAACACAATCTTAACAAACTTAAAAAGGGTGAAGTGACAGAAATAACCAGTGTTTCTGCTTTTTGGTTTCCTTTAGACTGATATTATCAACATTTGGCCAAAACTACATTTTTTGTGTGTTTATTGAAATATGAAAAGTGACTTTGGCATCATCAGAATTTTTTTTTTTTTTTTTTAATAAAAACTCAATATCAATTATTACAAAGTCTCTCAGACTCATATTCTAAATTATTTAAATTGATTAATTAATATGCATGTCACATAGCGTGTCTAATAGAGTACCTCAGGGATGACGCATTTTTGTAGGCAAGACCCGGAAGCGAGTTAGCATTTTAGGACTATGGGTTTTTTGAATGGGTTTTTGCTAAATCGCCTGAAATAAGGTCTGTGGTTAACAAAGCCTCTAAATAGTTTCACGTTTTGATCTATGACATAAAACACACCAGTTATAAACAGCTTGTGATTTTTTAAAACTTTTACTGTGTCTTAAAATCGGCGGTTGCTAACAAATTTGGGGACTTTAAATGTCATCATTAAAAACAGGACATTTGGACAGCATTTCTCATGAAAAAGTGGATAAGTATTCATAACAACGCAGATCATAATCAGTGAGCAACTTTATAAATAAAGTTGTTTTCTAAATAAAGTTTGAGGAAGCTTGGTGGTGACGACGTTGATCCGCGACCATGGTGTGCTGTAGTTTATAGCCTACTGTTAGCCTTTTATATCTGACAACTTTATTTAGGCTTCAAAATCTATAAATGTTGTGTTAACTTGTAAAGATTATCTTGATAGACAAAATGTGTAAGTGTCATAACCCTTTGTTAAACACAGAGCTTATTTTCTGCGATTTTCCAAAAGTCTATGGGAAAAATGCATAGGCTTTCAATCGAGGGAACCCGTGCGCCGCTAACTTCCGGGTTGGCCTACAAAAACACGTCATCCCTGAGGTACTCTATGAAGCTCATGAAGACGAGAATGAAGAGGAAACAGGATCTTTATTAATGAAACTCTTTACAAACACAATAACAAAGACACATACATTGACAAGAGCGGACAACAACTGAAAGAAACAGAGAATAAATACTAGAACAAATGATGGAGCTGATAAGATAATTGGATACAGGTGAAAACTAATGATATAATTAACAGGCAGAAAGAAACTAGGTCAAATAGGAAACACAAAACAGCAGACATGTGACAATGCATCTGTAATGTCTGCCCAAACGGCCCAACAACAGTTTCTAATAGAGCAGGTGAAGGTTTGCTGTGTGTTCGGTCAAAGTAGTTTAAATCCAGTTAAACTGCTATCTGACTCCATTTTGTTATGACTTCAAATTTAGGTTAGAATGCCAATTTATTATTGACAATTTATATGATAATCTAGACATCTGATTATTCTATTTAACTCTTTACTCTTATTGTACTCGTTTATTCAGATCTCAGAGTCGCACCGGCCCTTCATTATGCGGACCCACGATCACAAACTCATCAACCAGAGGTTATGGCTAAAGCAATTTATCAATGCTGCCCATGCTTGCTGTTGTTAAAAGTTACCCATGTAGCCCCATACAATCACTTATATAACAACTTAGTTAAAGCGCCGACAATAATCAGGGGTTATGGCCATGTACTATTGAGGTAATGCCCCATACTGTTAATGATATAACTATATAACAACTTAATAAAAGCATAAGCAATGTCCAGAGGTTATGACCAGTACTTATGTTTGTCTAGCCCCATATAGTGAAAGCGACTGCATAACAACTTATTTAAAGTCAAGCAGTTAGTCGGAAATCTCGCCAGATGTGTCCCATTCTCCATTCAATCCAAGATCTAGTATGAACTTAACTCTGGTCACAGATTTGTGGTGATACATCATAATCTACTGAAGTCAATAATTTCAGAGCAAGTCAGAATAAAGCCAAATGTAATAATTTATTAGTCAGGTAAATGTATCGTGCCGATTACATAATCAATTCAAAGATAATTGATGCAAAACATCAAATGCTCAGAAATTAAGAGTAAAAGATGCATGCCTGACATCAGAAAGATACATAATGCTGAATGTCTGAAGGACACAGAGCATTACGGGCCGATCTGGCTACAGAATCACACCCTGAGCCCTTGCAGCATTTCTTTAAATATCAGACCAAGACAGAAACTTCCTCCAAAAGGAGATGCGAGTTAACAATGGGAATTTGCAATAATCAAGGTCCCAGACTTGGGTAGTTTACACCTTAACAACAGAAGATCATTGACATGAAAGACCCTGTGAAAGGGGCACAACCACAAAATATCTCTTTAAAACCTTTATTACTTTTTGGTTTACTTGTGTGGGGACTAGACCATTTTTTATTTATTTTGTTTCCACAAGCTGTAATGAACAGTGTTTCTGTTTTTAATGATTACTGCTGAAAGAATAACAGAAGACTGTCTCTGATACTGTGAGCTTCATCTGTCTGTAGAAAAATCAAACTCAGTTATCACAGACATGATCTGTCTTTCATTTCAGCAGCATTTGCAGTATGGTGTTTGTGTATTTTGTGTGATTTTATCAAGTTTATTTAGATATTAATAACCTTGACAAGAAACATCATCAATATAGACATTTTAAAGGCTGTACTGATCTTGATTCTTCTGAAGAACAATGAACTTTATTAATACAAATATAATGACAGAAATGACCATGATCTGGTTTTAATTATACATTTTACATATTTTTTGTCTGTGATTTTTCTTTTTTTTAATTCCTTGATTTTTTTTCTTCTTCTATATTTTCCTACAGAAGCTAATGCTGGTCAAGGAACTGAAAGCATTAACAGTGTTTGAAGTTAACCGATATGCACTTTTGACTTGTGAAATAAGTGAGAATATCATTTGATTTGGCATAATCAGAGAAATGTGCTTTCATTTATTATGAAGCTGATGTAACACTTAAAACACCTTAAACAGTACGTGCAAAGAGTATTATGTCCGAAGCCTGTATTCAAATAAAGAGTAGGCAATAATACCCCAATAATACAGTGTAAATGCCATAAGTGCTTCTCTGCCGCCATCTAGTGGTAATCTCATGTCTTTATAAAAATAAAAAAAAAAGTTTTGTTTGCCTAGAAGTGTTAGTTTTCCTTAATCTTTAGACTTTTAGTTTTACAAATCATCACATTAAAATAGGATAATATTTAGAGGATTTAAGTGCTGGAAAAATTGTGAATCACTCTAAAATGTCCTTGAAAAGTGCTTGAATTTCACTCAAAAGTTTGCATGAACCCTGAAATTAATAACTGTCTAAAAGCATTTGAGTATTTATACCACAGTTTCATCTGGCATTATGTATCCACTTTTGTGTCCTTAAACATTCGTTTTTTGGGGTTATAAAAACTTAGTTCTGGGTTTTTTGGCTTGTTTGCTGTAGGCCTACACCATGTCACATAGTAGCTTTTAGACATTGTTCTGTTTTTTTGTAATAAGTCAGAAATGACAAGGAGGCAGCCTCACGCAATACAAAGTCAATGGAGACGTTTGGATTGTTTTCCACCCCGGTGGGCGTGGTTTTCAGATTATACTAAATGCGCTCTGTCTCTATGCTCATACCAGGAAGTTACGCCACCTGCCGACCTTTGCGCCATTTATAGGGCAAAATAAACATAAGCCCTACCCCCTACACCATCCTAATTATCCACTTGGTTACAGATGCACACTTACTTCGATATTATGGCAGATACTGGAGTCTGTCCAATAGTCCAGTTTGAATAGGTCCAATAATAATATATTACTGTACACCTGCAGCTGCACGGTGTTGATGTCGTGTGAAAGTATCTCTTTAAACAATTATGAAAAATACCACTATATTTAAAGGATACAGCTTGAAGAAAACGGTAAGATTTGCACGTTTCCTTTAAGAAGAAAAAAAAACTTTTTCAGTGAAGCACCGAGTCAGACAACTGTATTTACACTTCAATAAACAAGTAGGTGTCAGTTTTCACTAAAAATAGCCTATAAACATCCGAAAAGATATGTTTTATCAGCAAAAAGGCATACATTTGATTAGAATTTTTTAAAATAATCAAAATGCTATTTGAAATGGAAATGAATGAATCAGCTCTATTCTAAAAACCTTATTTGAGAAGTACTTTATGCAATTTTGTTTGTATGGATATTTTGATATATTTATTATAAAACATAACAAGGATATTGGATTATTTTTAGCATTGTAATGTATATGGCACAAATGGCATTTATAGTCCATATCTAATATTTTTCAATGTCTAGTACCTTTGACGGTGTTAACCTTGGTGTTGCATGGATGGGAATATGCATGGAAATGATATGCAGATGAGGTATGATATGAGGTTATGCATAGTAAAACTAGGCGTTGTAAGCTCCATATATGGTGATTTCAGGGAGGAGACAGTATGGAGATGCACATATGCACAATCTTCCGCTGACTTTATTTATAGATTTATAAAGGGATTTTTTGCGCAGGTTCTGGCGTACGCATAGTTTTATAAATCTGAAAACATTTGTGTGTACGTACAATTTTAGGATTAAATCTACATAAAATTTTATAAATGAGGTGCATGGTCTTCCCAGCTTTGTATGGCACTAAATGGTGTCCAAGATTTTAAAGCTCCAAAAAGCGCATCCATTCATCATTAAAGTAATCCATTTTATTAACTCCAGTGGGTTAATAAAAGGCAAGCCAATCGGGTCCTCTAGCCAGGTGTTCCCAAACACATTCCTGGAGCCTCCCCAACACTGCATGTTTTCCATGTCTCATAATCAAACACACCTGATTCAGATCATCAGCTCATTAGTCGAGACTCCAAGGACCTGGGGCCTGATGTATAAAAGTTGCATAAGCACAAAAAAAGCAGACAAGAATGAGAATAACTCTTCATGGAAAAGTTTCTCTGAACAGTGTTATACTATTTTGATTTTTTTTTTTTTTTTTTTCTAAAACAAGACAAGGATAATGGATGATTTTTTAGCAATGTAATGTGACAGCATTTATTGTCATATTTTTCTAATGTCTTGTACTGTTAAACATGGTGTCACGTGAATGTAAATATGCATGGAAATTATATGCAGATGACTGAACGCATAGTAAAACTAGGTGTTGTACGCTCCATATATGGTGATTTCGGGGCAGAGACGGGGCGGAGATTAATGTAAGCACAATCTTAAGCTGACTGGGTTTTATAAAGGGAATTTTGCGCAGGTTCTGGCATGGTTTTATAAATCTGAAAACTTTTGTGCATATGGAAAATCTGGCTTTTATGGGTATGCACACATTTAGGATGAAATCTAGGGAAAGTTTTATTGTACATGAGGCCCCTGAAATGGACTGACAAATCAGACAAAGGAGACATGCAAAATGTGCAGTGCTGGGGGCTCCAGGATTTGCTATTCTTTTTGTAATGTGACAACCAAGATATGACATCACAGATAGGTCGCCTGTAGACCCCCATGAATGTGTGTAAAGGTTAGTTAATCTCTTAAAAATAATTATTTTATTTATAAAAATGTAAAAAAAAAAATAATAATAATAATTATATATTTTTTATAATTTTATATTGACCTTTTCATTCTAGTTACAGTAGTTATTTCTAGCAAAGGTTAGCAGAACTTGTTTTCCAGAAAACTTTTTGAAATCACACCTAGACCACGTGTCCTACAACATGCAGAAGAACATATCCTGTTTTAGTCTGTCAACGTCTGGGACAAATTCAAATTTATACCATTACAACAACAGAGTTCTGCAGTTTTCGATGATTAATGTTGAAGCATATAATCTATCAGTTTCACAAAATGACACATTACACATCTCACACAACTTTGTTCTCCAACAAATGATCAGCAAATGAAGTTCATTATTCATTATAGCTTTATTATTTTCAACATGCATCTTCATTTGCCTTTGACCCCTTTAACACTAGAGTATTTGTCATGTAAAAGGAGATCAGTCTGTGTGGTTAGCAGGACAGGAAGAGGCTCACAGAAACTCTCTACAATACGTTCATCCATCTATCAGACCAAAACCACATTTCCTTAAAGGTTTAAAGAACTCAGGCCACGTCAGGTTTCGTTCTGACTCAAAACTGAACTTGTAGAGGGTAAAAATATATTTAATGCAATCATTTTTCACAAGAAACCCGCTAAGATGTCTTCTGTTAGTCGATATGATGATTGTACTTATGCATAGTTGTGAGAAAGACACAACTACACACAAACACACAGTTTTATTTTTAGCATCTTGGGAAAGCAGCAATAATATTCAGTCATGTCAAAAAAGCAAAGATGAAGCAACACAATTCTGAATTTAGCTGCAGTGTGTATGTGGATTTAATTGCTATACAAAACAAGACAAATTTATCATGAAGAATTTGATTAACGTTTCATGACGACACCGTACACCACCTCATCCTCCTGTTTAACACTCTGAAAGAAAACACAAACACAAAAGTTATGAAGACGCAAAATTCTTAAGTGTCAGATTGAGATATTTTTAAATAACAGTCTTTTACCACTAAAGAAAACCAAAGAAATCAGCTTCATACCACAACAGTCATAAAAACATCATTTTAAACATTTAAAAACTGTATTTTTAATGCATGCGCATTCAAAACAAACATTATTATTATTATTATTATTATTACTGTAAATTATACAGAAATTAAACATTCAAAATATTCACTTTCACATTATGACAGCAGTCCAATATCACGCTATTGAACATTAGACTATAATGCATTTTACTCTAAATTCTGTGTTGGTTTACCATTTTTTTGGGTTAGTGGTTTCATTAATGTTTGATTAAGAGGCATTATTTCTAATAAAAGCTGGAATATTGACACTCTATCTTTCTCACAGACACAGACAGAGCAGTATCTTCAGAGTTTTTTTGGTAACACTTTAGAATAATGATCCGTCATTAATAAGTAACTATGTACTAACTATTAACTAACTATTAAATAACTATTAACTAACGGACAAATTGTAAAGAACATTATCGTGTGTCTGAGATGTAATCAGTCATCATTTTTACTCTGAATACAGTCATAAAATGCATCATTAATTACTCAAGTGTTACCTAGTCAGTATGCAGGAACTACTAGTGATGAGGACCATTATTTTAAAGTGAAAAACATCTTTTTCACTTCAAAATAATGCTCCAGATCACTAGTATTTCTTGAGGAATGACTAGGTACTTGAGTAATAAGTGATGCATTTTATGACTACATTGAGAGTAAAAAGGACAATCTTCAAGAACTACTATTGATCTGGACCATTATTTTAAAGTGAATGGTCCAGATAGCTAGTAGTTCCTGCATAGTGACAAGGTAACAGTTGAGTAATTAATGATGCATTTCATGGCCACGTTGAGAGTAAAAAAATAATTGCTCACATCTCAGACACTTTAATGTTGTGATTATTAATTAATTAGTAATTCTTTATAATTTGTCATAGTTACCTATTAGTTCTTAATGATGCCAATCTCGTTCTGTAATTACTGATTAGCTAATAAGGAACTATCTTAGTCCTAAATTTAATAGTACTTACTGATTAGTAAAGTTTGTTTCTATATTAATAGTAGTAGCTGAAGTGTTAATACTCATTAGTCCTGCATTACTTTCTGCATAATTACTTATTAATGAAGGACCATTATTCTAAAGTGTTACCGTTTTTTTTTCTCCGGAAGTCCAGTTTCCTGTGGAACTGTGTCTGTTTCAGTCTGCAGAAACTATTTACTTTTTAAACTATTTAAAGAGAATAACATACTAAACGTAATGGAGCAACGGATAAAACAGGAAAGACAGAAAAATACTAATACAAAACTTCTAGTTACCTCCGTTTCTGAACAAATAAACAGTATGTGAGCAGTGTTTCCTATGAGATTTCATAATAAATGTACACAAATTGTTAATTGATCTAACATTTGTAATAAATTTTATATTAACATATATTTAACAATTTCTTAGTAGCATCAGTGTTAAGTACATACAAAAAACACCTCAATGTATTAATGTATTACATTTTATAACACGTTTTGTGTTGAATTTAACTCAACGTGTTGTCCCTGAGCAACAACACGTTGTGTTGTTTTCAACACATTTGTTTTAAGAGTGCAGAATCTAAAAAAAATTGCAAACAGTGACTGTATACATATGTGATTGTATTATTTCCTTCACGTTTATGTTAATAATGACAGAGTATGAGAAGACTTAATGTTAATGGATAAAATGACTGTAGTTTATTGTTAGTTACTTATTTAAAACAATATATATTAATAAATGTGTAACATTTTGTAAAGTGTTTCCCATTTGACTGTATATTTGATCGAATTATTTCCTTAATAGACACTGAGTATGTGACGTATGTTAAATAAAAATAGCCATTTAATACAAAGCCTTGAAAAAGTGAAACGTGTGTTTCTCTGTATGAAAACAAAAAGGATATTTAAAAATATTTCTAAAATAATGTTTAAAACGTATTTAAAACATGCAAACAACAAATAATCATCTTAAAACAAAAACTGTTGACTCTTAAGTCATGGCATTTCTGCATTTCTTTCATGCCTGAAAACAATACGTTTTATTAATTAATAATTATTTAATATTAACATGAACAGTATCTTTTGACAAATGCCAAAAAAAGCTTTAATGATAAAATGTGAAAGACACAAACAGATTCAATATTTTGGCAGATAAACACTTAGGGGTGGTTTCCCGGACAGAGATTAAGCCTAGTCCTAGAATAAAATGGCCCTTTAAACCAGAATAACAGAAATCTGTTTTCTCTGTCATGGTTTAAAATAGTCCTAGACTTGGTCTAGTCCAGAGTTTAATAAACTGATTTCCTGGAGGAAGACTGGAGCTACTCCAGGACTAAACCAAGGCTTAAATTAAACCTACCAGGGGCATATATATATATATTATACTTTTTTTTTTTTGGTGCTGTTCACTTTATTTAAACAATTTAATTTGATTTAACACCATTGTTTCTGGTTCAAATGTGATTACTTAATGTTAAATTGACTCGAAATGGTTACTAGAACTCACTTGATGTTTTCATTTTGAAATAGCATGTTTCAGTCAAGTAACCCAATCAAACAGGACTTTCACTTCCCATCATGCTTTGCACCGGGGCTGAAGTGGGAGAGTAAATGTTGAAAAATTATTTTATGCATTTTTTAGAAAGATGAGAATATGGAGAGACTTCTTACTGTTTAATGTTCTATTATGTAAATGTTTTTGTTATATTAATGTTTTTTGGAGATTACCGTTGTGGTGGGGATCTGCTAATAAGCTGTTTTTTTTTTAATAAATATAATGAAGCAAACACTATGATAGTGTGTTGGCTCAAACCAGTATAGTTTCTAGACTGCCAACACTGATCATCACATGTGTAAATAGTTATGTTTAGCTATTCTGGCCTATCCTGTCTTAATTTAAACCTTGTCCGGGAAACCGCCTCTTAAAATGCTATATATTCGTTCACCACATCATGACAGAAATATCACAAAAAACTCACCGTTATGCTTCTGTTGCCAAATGTCTCATTGGCTTAAATGCATGTTTCACTTGTTCAAGGATTTGCAATGATTAAATATATGTAGGCCTATATTTGACATTAAATGTCTTTAAGTAGGCTACACAACATGAACTTATATAAGGAAATAACATTATCACATAATACAGTATCACATAAGGGAGACATTTTACTCGGCGATGGTTACACATTTATTAATATATTTTAATATTAATTTGTTTTCAGTTTATGCAAATTAATGCCGTATGAACTAACAAAAAAAGTTTATATTAGCCATTAACTGTCACAGTTCCTGTCTGCTTTGGACTCCATTTCCCATGATCCTCCCTGGCCCACACCTGCACTCACTCCACCACTCAGCAATCACCCACACCTGCAAGTCATCCTTTCATCACCACAGCACTACTTAAGCACTCAACTCAGTTCACTGTCCGTTCTCGTTTATGCAAAGGACTCTTAATGTTTGTCTTCGAAGATTCCAAGAGACATTCCATGGGATTCCAAAACCCATTCAAAAATGTGCGGGAGATTCACAAAGAGTGGACTGCAGCTGGAGTCAGTGCTTCAAGAACCACTACGCACAGACGTATGCAAGACATGGGTTTCAGCTGTCGCATTCCTTGTGTCAAGCCAGAAGCGTCTCGCCTGGGCTAAAGACAAAAAGAACTGGACTGCTGCTGAGTGGTCCAAAGTCATGTTCTCTGATGAAAGTAAATTTTGCATTTCCTTTGGAAATCAGGGTCCCAGAGTCTGGAGGAAGAGAGGAGAGGCAGACAAACCATGTTGCTTGAGGTCCAGTGTAAAGTTTCCACAGTCAGTGATGGTTTGGGGTGCCATGTCATCTGCTGGTGTTGGTCCACTGTGTTTTCTGAGGTCCAAGGTCAACGCAGCCGTATACCAGGAAGTTTTAGAGCACTTCATGCTTCCTGCTGACCAACTTTATGGAGATGCAGATTTCATTTTCCAACAGGACTTGACACCTGCACACAGTGCCAAAGCTACCAGTACCTGGTTTAAGGACCATGGTATCCCTGTTCTTAATTGGCCATGAAAGTCGCCTGACCTTAACCCCATAGAAAATCTATGGGGTATTGTGAAGAGGAAGATGCGATATGCCAGACCCAACAATGCAGAAGAGCTGAAGGCCACTATCAGAGCAACCTGGGCTCTCATAACACCTGAGCAGTGCCACAGATTGATCGACTCCATGCCACGCCGCATTGGTGCAGTAATTCAGGCAAAAGGAGCCCCAACTAAGTATTGAGTGCTGTACATGCTCATACTTTTCATGTTCATACTTTTCAGTTGGCCAAGATTTCTACAAATCCTTTCTTTGTATTGGTCTTAAATAATATTCTAATTTTCTGAGATACTGAATTTGGAATTTTCCTTAAGCTGTGCACACACTTAACGATTGTAAGGCCGATTATGAATGTAAATTGATACGCTCAAACGCGTCCAGTCAGAGACAGTGATGGAGTATTTTATCCATCCTATAGAAAACAACTGTAGATTGCTTTGCAATTAGTTTGCTTACTATACAAGCTAGAAGTGTTGTGAGGCCTCTTGGCCTATGTGACTGTAAGGGTCAAACAAGTTTACTTGGCCACTGAGCATATTTCGTTGGTAATTTTCCACCAGACAATAGGTGGCTGTGAAATGAACAAGACCATCATTAAAGGATGTCACGTGAAGGCTTCTTGCCTCCAGAGACTATTGACTGTTTTGATACAATGTTTCATTTGGCTAATGGGAAAAGGGTTGACCATCAATTGGCAGAAGGCCATGAGAGATTAAGGTAAAAGATGTACAGTAGTTGGCAGTCGGCCACCCTTATAAGAAAATTGTCCCTTACATAAGCAACACCTGAAGTTTTAATTGGTGAAATGACTATGGCAGAAAGGTCGGGGAGTACATGGGAAGGAGGTGTGGAAGAAGAGCCCCCATAGATTATATCATGGAAAATAACTCTAAGGGTGAATATTACCAGCCAATGATATTACTTTGGTGTGTTTTTAAGAGATAAGAAAAATGTATAAAAATTGTGCCCAGGCTAAGGGAGCCTCAGATGCAGAGCTGGCATCTCACTTTGTTGCTTGACAATAAAGTTAAATACTTCTGAGACCTGGAACTTCGACTCATGTGAGTTTTTCTTCGAGACCAGAACTGAAGGGACAAAAAGACATCTGCCACGACACCAGTTGCGTTCAGTTTGCGATTACAGTCGGTGTTCAAATTCCATGTTTAAGTATTTAAATCTGCTTCAGTCGCAGGAAACAATCACTGTGTGTTTAACACAGTCTTAGAATGTTTCAGCAAATCGTTAAATGTGTGCCTGGCTTTAGTTGTCAGTTATAATCATCAAAATGAAAAGAAATAAACATTTGAAATATATCAGTCTGTGTGTAATGAATGAATATAATATACAAGTTTCACTTTTTGAATGGAATTAGTGAAATAAATCAACTTTGTGATGATATTCTAATTATATGACCAGCACCTGTATGTCGAGTTGTACGGTATTGGGACGAAGCGCCAGAACTGCAACTGATAGAATGCAAGCAGTAAAAATCAAGCTGTCATTTACAGTTTTTTTTTTTTCAATTGCTAACATACTTTTGTCCATTCTGTAGTCACATTTTCAAAACTCTAAACACATTTAGCAGAACATCCGTCTGTTGTGACCACACCATTAACACAATTCATGTCGTTTTCACACAAAATGCAGTCAATTAACACGTTTCTAAAATGCTTACATTTTCTTTTCATTTAAGCTTACCTCATACCAAAATCGTGGATCTTTCTCATCTTATTTACAAATGCTTAAACACAGCAAGTCAGAAATGAAGACCCAATGTTCCAGTCTTTAAATATAGGATAAAACCTATACTTTTACAACAACAGCAGTATTGGAAAAGTACTGGGAAAAAATATAAAACAAATACTGAAACAATTGATAAGCATTTTTAATTAGCACATCACTTAAATATTTAGAAATAGCAGATTCCAGTCTCAGCTGAGGAATAGTCAGGTGTTGAAGTTTTTTCATTTCATGGACACACAGTAAAATAAGACTCTTTGAATTGGATTTGCTCAGTGTGGATGAAGAACAACACAGAGGATCAGAGAGAAAATAATATCTGGGTAAGAGAGAGGAATAGATGAAGGAGGAGAGGAGAAGTTGGATCAGGACAAGGAAGAAGAAGAGGAATGGGAGAGGAGGAAGAATGTGTGCTGGATTGTGTTTTCCCCCCTTACACATGATGAACCTATGAAAGCTTATTTCTGCCACGCATTGAAAATAAAAAATGTAATTGTCTTTTTATCTCACAATTCTGACTTTTTTCTCTCAATTCCTATAGTTTATATATCACAATTCTGAGAAAAAAGAAAACATTGTTAAATGTAAACTCACAATTTCAAAAAAAAAAAAAACAAAACACAAAATGCATTCAGTGACTACATCTCTCAAATTTCATGAATTCTTTTCTCACTCAGACAGAACATCCCCACTGGTGTTGAGTAACGTTCCCGTTATGTTCACAGATGGTCAAGATGTGGAGTTCTTTTAAGGTTTGGGGGACGTTATTTGGCGGACCTTCAGGGTACATTCAAGACGTTCTCTGAACGTTTAGGGAACCATACTTTATTTGGAAATGTTCTCAGAACGTCCCCGCTGCCCTTGTCAAAAACTTGACTAATAAAAGTGGCTGTTCAAACAAAAACAATTTTCACTTAAAGCTCTCTACAGGTATTTCCGGGATTAATATTATGAAACCTTTTATTTTAATTGCAAATCTCTTGCATTAAGTCATTAGCTGCAGCACATGCATGAGCTAATGTAACTGCTGTATCACTGCATCAGTAACAACACAGTTACTGTCTTTAAATAAAGCAACATGCAGCAGAACGTCAGTGTTTCTGGATCATCACTGACTGAAGCACAGGAGCTACCCTTCAGCACAATGGTGACACATAAAACTCAGATAACACAAACAACATTAAACAATAACAGGGGCCGTATTCACAAAACATTTTATCTTACCACTAAGAGTTCTCCTAAATAGCAGTAAAAGTTCTTAGCTAAGAGTTTTCTCTTAAAACCTATTCACAAAGCTGCTGAGACCAACTTTTACTAAGGAATCGACTGAAGTCTTAAGCTAAGAGTAAGGGCGGGGTTGACCTCGTTGCTATGGAGTAAACACACAGTGATTGGCTGATGGGGGAGGAGTCAACGATTTAATCACAGAAATATTGTAGAATGAAGTGTCATGTTTCCATATCAAAATAAAGGTTTTAAAAATACAAATGTTGGCTTATTCAAATAAATATTTGTTTTTTTAATAAAAATGTTCCCACAGTCAAAATAAAATGTTGACATATTGTTGCCATAAAGGTTTTAAAATTTAGGCTAAATGTCACTAATTAAACTATACAGTTAATTGTCCACCTCTTGGATGTCTGTATCTCAAGAGAATGCAGAATTCAACCGACGAATTATGTTTTATAAACAATGAGAAACACATTCAAATGGTCTTTCTAATCAGCACGAGAAGAGGAATAAATACACAGACGATATATATATATATATATATATATATATATATATATATATTTTTTTTTTTTTTTTTTTTTTTTTTACTCTATTAAATTATTTGTAAGTGTGAACCCATGAAAACCACTGCCACAGGTAATCAGACAACATTTATTTATTTGTTAAAGATTTATTTTTGGCATCTCATTGTAGATTCAAATCTATAAATCAAAATGTATATCATTTATGAAGAAAAGGTTCAGCACCCAAGGCTCTATCGCAATTGTCTCAATGGTGTTCAGTGTCTTTGGGTGGATTAGGACTGTTTGTGATTTGGTCTCAGTGATTTAGGAGTCCTCTTGACTACTCCTAACGTTTCACAGATTTAGGAGCTAGTTTTAGCGCTAAAATGCTTTCTGAAATACTCTTAGAGCAAAAATTTAGGAGTCCTAAAATTAGGACTGACACGCCCATTATTTTTAAGAGTTTCTCTTAAATCGGCAATTTAGGAGCTACTTTTAGCCTTAAGATGTTTTGTGAATACGGCCCCTGATCTCTCTAGATATCTGCATCTTTACTTATTACAAACCATTCTGACTTTGTTTCTTTCATACAAATCTTCTTAATGAGGTGTTGATGTTTTATCAAAATTTATAGATATCACCGTTACGGAGGTAAGCGCTTGCTTTAGTTGGGCTCCTGACCCTTGACAATTTGACTTTATTTTTTCTCCACTTGTTGTAACTGTTTTTCTAAAGCATTTGTTACTATAAAAAATTGTGAGAAAATAAATATGATCAATTGGGTTTGGATGCTTAGTCATTGTTGTTGATTTGATCATCATACAGAAAAGACACCGCTCAAAACTCTGTATAAAATGTTTAAAAAAAAAACTAACAAAAAAGGAGGAGAAAAAAGTTGATGCAAAACTGACATTTCATAGTTTAGACTCTGGAGAAGACCAGTGAATCATCAGCTATAATCAACCAAATTCATCTGATCAGACTTTCTCCTGCATCTTTTGCTATAACAAACATGTTTTGAAAAGTTAAAGCAGCCAAAGAAAATCTAATAACTAAAGAGCAAAAATCAAGAGCCCATCTACAGCAAATGCTCTCCTCTATAACGGTGACTTCAAACGTTATTATTTTCTATAAAACACACACACAGAAGGCGAAGTTCTTGTGCAACTTTGTCTAAAAGTGACGAAAATTCTGAAATTTTACAGAACATTTGGGACATAAAACGTCCTCTTTTGGTAATGAAAGTGCTGCAGTTCAAGGTTCCTTATATGACTTTAGGGGGACGTTCCAATTTGGTTATTTTATGGTCACATAAGAACGTTACAATGAGGATATTTAGGACATTAAACTGAACGTTGCTACATGGTCTTCTGTTGGTCATCTAATAACGTTCCCGATATGAGTTTAGGGGAACGTTTTATTTTGGTTATTTTATGGTCGCGCGGGAATGTTACAAAGAGGACATTTGTGAAGTTATCAGAACGTCCCATAGTGATAGTCCCCTAAACATTCCCAGAACGTCCTGAATGTTCCCTGAAGATCCACCAAATTCCCAAATGTCCTCTTTGTAACATTCTCGCGCAACCATAAAATAACCAAAATACAACGTCCCCCTAAACTCATATCGGGAACGTTATTAGATGACCAACAGAAGACCATGTAGCAACGTTCAGTTTAATGTCCCAAATATCATCATTTTAACGTTCTTATGTGACCATAAAATAACCAAATTGGAACGTCCCCCTAAAGTCATATAAGGAACCTTGAACTGCAGCACTTTCATTACCAAAAGAGGACGTTTATGTCACAAATGTTTTGTAAAATTTCAGAATTTTCATCACTTTTAGAGAACTTTTAGACAAAGTTGCACAAGGTCACGAGAACATCGCTTCTGTGTGTGTGTTTTATAGAAAATAATAAAGTTTGAAGTTTATTCATTGTTCATTTGTACTCTGAGTTGGGGATCAGCATTCTTGTGCATCATTTGCGAAGTAAGTCTCCTGTGTCCCTCTATCTTGATGCCACTGGTGGTGTAGTGTCAAACATTCCAGAACAGCCCAAACCGGTGTTGTACTATGCGCTCACTCTTCCAGGAAATGCAGGTCGAGATGCACCACCACTGCCTATTTGTGAAATGCTCTCCAATGAAGCACTCAGTACCAACAATCACATTTTGGCTCATGCAATTCACTTTGCATTTATCCAAGTACACCCAAATAAAAATTCACCAGGTCAAAACTGATTATAGCTGGGTTTTAATACAAAGTGTGATGCTCGCTTTCAACAAAGAGCACATCAGCACTTACCTCAACAGAGCATATGACTTCTGCATGAACAAAAAAAATCAGTGGATGAAATGAAGTCATATACTGTCATTTGCTCTGTTCACATCCTGAAAGCTGTCAGACAGGCAATCTGTAGGCAAACAGATGACAAAGGACTGAGATACTTTGCCATATATGCTTTCCAAGACTTCAAAATGCCAGCAACATGACTTAATCAAGAAAGGTGTTCCGTGCATTATGTGCCTTGCTCACAACCCAACAAAACACAGACCTCGTCAAAGAAAGTCTGCGTATTTTGGAGAGTGTCATTTCAAGATCCAAAGAAGAGCCACTGGAAGAAACTCCCCAATCTGAAGACTAGGAAATGTGTGAAAGTGAAGACAGAACACATGCAACGACCATCAGTGGCAAATTACCATTCTATGCCTTTTTTCAGCAGATTGTGAAAGAGGTGAAGGAAGAAATGGTTGATGATGACACAGGGTTGGCAACAGAAGACAACCCATACTTTTGTCCAGGCATCCTCACAGTCCTCTTTGATATGTACCTTGCTATCTTTCCTCTTTGGAGTGGCTTGCTGTTGGGAGACCTGATGAATGAATGTCATGAACAGTACATGGAGATAACAAAGAAACAACCAAAAACAAGAGATGCCAACTGTCACATTGAAAGGTGGTTTGGAATTGTCAAACATTCCATAATGCATAAAGAAAAAAAAGTCAAACCAGGGACCTTCATAAGAAAATTGCACAATTGTCTCTACAAGCGAGGTATACAGAGCATATCATCAAGCATGAACTTCCTCAAAAGCTTGTGCGGCAACCTGAGGCACCTTTGAACCTTGATCAGTCTCAAGAAACTTGGAAGAAGAAGGAAGAACGTTTCCCATCCACCAAATCCAAATTCTTTTCTGTTCCACATAAAATACCTGCTCCCCAAAAAGATCTTTGATCTTGATCTCGAGGATCAAGAAGGATGTGGAAGTGGAAACTTCAAGTTCTGATGCATGTCAGCCTCCTGCAGATGGACTCCATGTAGATGAAGAGGTAATGAAGTCATTAGAACAAAACTTTAAACTATTAATTGCATATACGAAGGTACGCTATTATTTACTCTATGAACTTCATATCATTACAGATCCAGATGCTATTGAAGAAAAGGGAACATGCAGAGCTGCTAGTAGCCATTGTTTGGTCTCCTAGCCAGGATCTCGAGTTCCTTTTACATCACAAGGAATTCAATGCACTGAGGCCACATGAATGGTTATTTGGAGAGGTACACATTACAGAACAAAAATCTAAATGCATAATTACAATTGTATTTGTATGTAACAGTAAATGCTGTCCTCAATGTATGTCAATCAAGTAATGTGATTCAAATTGAAATGTTTATCATTTTTTAGACTATTGAGTGCTATTTCAGAGCTGTACTTAATAAGGAGGATGCAAATCTCTACCAGCTAAGCCATTACACCACAGGTGTCATTTTAAATGGCACAAGAGAGCAGATGGAACAGCAAGGATTTTGAAAAGTGAGTGCAACTACTTATGATATTTAATTTTCACATGTACACTGCACAGACATGATCTTTTAAATTTTTGATAAAAAGGTCAACTTTGAGCAATATGATGGGGTCATCACTTTTGTCAATATCACCAAAAATCACTGGAGGTTTGTGGTAAGTAAAAGAGTGCTAATTTCAATGATAAGCTACTACATATGCCCATTTAGACATGTTTGATCTTTCAGTGACATTTATTTGCTAATTTATTTGTTTCTTTTTATCCAGTTTAGTTTGTATATGCTCAGACTGACACCCTTTTCGTGCTTGACTCTCTGAGTGGTACAAATGAAATGCAAGAAGCCGAAAAGGCATGCCAAAGATTCGGGTATGATAGTCTGTTTTAAAAAAGATATTTGGCATTTTTAGATCCAAAACAGTAATAATGGAAACTAAGCAAAGTTCATGTTGTGTCAGACTACCATAATCACACACTGCCCCCAAAAAGAATTACCCCCAAAAGAGGAGCAATTAAGTGTGAACGCAAAGAAATACGTCACAAAGATGATCAATGTTCAAACTGTGGATACAGACAAAGAGATCCAGTAGATGTGCTCTACGACTGGGTATTGTTTATCCAATTTCTGGCTGTTGACTTTTCATTTTAAGTGAAAACATGTGTTTTCACAACTACATTTAAAAATTACAACACTGTGCAAATAAATCTAACAACATTTCCTATTTTCCTTCCAGGTTCAATGTGAAATTTGTCTGAGGTGGTATCGTCTCAACATTAAAGTGCCAGCACAGGAAGAACCATGGACTTGTGATTTGTGTCTGTAAGCTATTCAGTTAGAGGAGCTTATGCTGAAAGTGTTCTTACATTGTAAGAAAAAATGTATTGCCTATATGATATGTTATGTAAACGCTTTACACTTTTTTAGTATTTGGTATAGGCGTCATATTGTTGTGTTGCTTGTTGTCCTCTGCTGGTCTTTTATGTGAATGAATTTTGGGGGAAGAAATACTTGCATTTGGGAGGTTGAAATATTTGTGATATTGGGTAATTTCATAGTTGACTTTTTATTATCTACAAAAACATTTAAAAAACCTAAAATGTTTTTTTTTTTTTTTTTTTTTCATAAATAGGATGCAAGTGAAGTGATATGAACAATGTAAGAGTTTTCAATAACAACCTCTTTTACTTTAAGAAAGTGTTGTGGTTTATGCTCTATGTAAAAAATGACTTGTCAAAGATCTTTGATTACAGAAGTATTTTTACTTTATTGTACAACCAAGGAGATAGGCAACTATACATTAGTGTTTTACTTTCTTATTATTTTGAACATTATTTTGTTTTTATAAAAAAAAAAAAATTCATAATCATTTATAGTTATGTATGTAGTTGTCATTGATTTATCATTATTATGGTAGTACTTTAAAACATAAATAATACACAGAAACAAAACATAAATGACTGGTTAATCAAACATACTCAGACATACTCATAGTGTTTAATATAGTAATTGACTGTAAAAGAGTAGTTTGTACCCTTAAAGTGTAATAAAGCTATTTTGTATTGACACACTTCTAAAATTAATATCTTTTGAAAAAAGCCTCATATCAGTCTAAAAGAAGTTGCAAAATATTTATCTCAATGTAAAGAACACACTTATAGTGTTTAATATAGTAATATTGACTGTAAAAGAGTAGTTTGTACCCTTAAACTGTAATAAAACTATTTTGTATTGACACATTTCTAAAATTAATATCTTTTGAAAAAATTATCATATCAATGTAAAAGAAGTTGCAAAATATTTATCTCAATGTAAATAATATAGTCATAGTGTTTAAAATAGTAATATTTACTGTAAAAGTGTAGTTTGTACCCTTAATGTGTAGTAATGCTATTTTTATTGACACACTTCTAAAATTAATATCTTTGGAAAAAATGATCATATCAGTGTAAAAGCAGTTGCAATATTTATCTCAATGTAAAGAATATAGTCATAGCGTTTAATGTACAAATATTGCCTGGAAAAGGATACTTTGTACCCTTAAACTGTAATAAAGCTATTTTGTATTGACACATTTCTAAAATTAATATTTTTGGAAAAAAGCATCAGAACATTATAAAAGAAGTTGCAAAATATTTATCTCAATGTAAAGAACACACTTATAGTGTTTAATATATTAATATTGACTGGGAAAGTATAGTTTGTACCCTTAAAGTCTAATAAAGCTATTTTGCATTGACACACTTCTAAAATTAATATCTTTTGAAAAAAGCCTCATATCAGTCTAAAAGAAGTTGTATAATATTTATATTAATGTAAAGAACAGTTGAAAAGTGTTTAATGAAGTCATTTTAACTGATAAAGTTCAGTATCAAAGGTCTAAGGCTGTTTTGATGGACACACACAGTTCCAGTTCAATAGCTTTTGAAAACACACTCACAGCCTTTCAAAAGAAGTTGTAAAATATTTATATGAATGTAAAGAACAAATGGAAAGTGTTTAATGATAATTTTAACTGAAAGAGGAGTTTAAAACATAAATGACACAAACAAAACATAAACAACTGGTTAACCAAGCTATTAATACAGGGTTTCAGAGTAAAAGTAAACTTGGCCGCATATTCACAGATTCCAATTTCCCGGATCAATAACGTGTGCGCTAAACGCTGTTACTACACAAATAACACCTCTTTTTAATCGTAGTAACATAGACAAGCAGCAACAGCCTTATTTTCCTCAAAACCAGCTTTCATCCGCAGTGGAAAACACGCACTGATCTCTATACGCACACGGCTAAGAGACAGAATGGAAGGAACCGTCTGCAAAGTACGAAACTCCAAATACTTTACTTCAAACAGTCAAGAACCTCACTGTAATACAATGTTGGTGATTTCTGTGCAGGATTCCACACCACTTCCCTTCACCGCTGGAAAAATAAAAATAAAAATCGCGAACGTGGGCTATATAAAGGTATCTGTCACATCTGGAATGATGATCTGGCATGGAATGATCATAAAATCTAAGCTAGGCAGGTCAGTTAACAAAATACCGTTTAAAAAATTACTATTAAAACGTGGTGGAAAACATGTGTATCTTTCATTTCCAATGTGTATATCGTAATGTATTATCTTGAAAAATATTTATTGTCAAATGTGTTGAATGTAAAGTCCTCTAAGGAATTCCACCATTCAGTGTGAATTTATCTGAGAATATTCTTAAATAAAGAAATCTATTCAGTGATTGGTCCATGCCTATGTCGTCATCCAAAATACCATTTGTGGCACAGCAAAGTGTCGTGATTCATCTCTAAGACGCTGACGCTCTGACACTTAAGATGTATAAAAGATGTATAAATTATAACTGAGATGCTTCATAAGTAACTTTTAAGCGCAGATTTGAGGCAAGATTTTTTTCAGCAGTGTTCTTGTGAGTAATTTTGTAATATTTCAATATAGATGTGTTCATAAAAAAAAGGATAAAAGTAGTAACATCTTTATGATCACATATTACTTTTTTAAATGCAGTACAAATTGGGTGAATAAACATTGTGGTACCCTACCTTTCTCATAAATGTCCAGTAAACCATCTTGAAAAAAAGTTTTTACACTACTTTTTGAAGTGTTCACCCAAGTTAAACATCCTGTTCGCCGTTATACTTTGTGAATGCTTGTCAATAATCTGATTGATTCAGTACCATGGACAGTGATAACTCTGCAGGACTGTAAACATCCGTCAATGCACATGATTTGTGATATTGTGAGAGTTTATTGTTAAACGAAGGTGTCATACAACAGGAAAACATAAAAGATAGTTTAGAAGTTTAGCCATTCATTTTATTTAACACGTGGAGAACACTCTTTTTATTACCACTTCAAACCAGAAAAACAGAGGTGAATAAAATAGCAATACATGGGCTGTATGTTCTGTAGGTATAGAAACAGAAACAGAAAAATATCTATATTCTATATTGTACATAGTTGGATAAAATGTAGTTATCTGTTTGCACAAAATAAAACAATATCGAACTTTTGAGACGCTCCCTATGTGGTTTTCCGCACAACATTGGACATTCAGCAGACATTCAGCAAGTAAGTAAGCGATTAAACAATATATGGCCGTTTTGTTCGATTCTGGAAAATGTACAGGTTGAGAATAGTTAGTTGTCAATAGCATGCCATGCTTTGTATTTGCAAATATTCACTTCAAAGCACATATAATTAGACAAATCATAAACGCGGAAGTCCGAATGTGCGAATATAAAACCAACTTTACCGAAGTACTTACGGCCTGTGTTGCCTTCATATAAGGCTTATATAAGGCTTTTAATTTTTTGCGGCTCCAGACAGATTTGTTTTTTTGGTCCAATATGGCTCTTTGAACATTTTGGGTTGCAGACCCCTGCTTTAGGGGCTCCGTACCACATCACCTCATTTCTCAAGAGTCTGAAAACGGCTTTCTAAACCCTCCTTTCTGAGAGCTTCCTCTAATCTGATTGGTCAGATGATATGATGTTGTGATTGGTCAACTTCCTAGAGTGCAAAACAAATTACACTGAGTTTCAGGTCTGGATCTTCCTCAGCACTTGATACAGTGATATGAACAGTGACGATGGCAATGAGTCAATGACAAACTAAACTCTTACAGTCTCATCTACAACTACAGTGTTTGACGGTCAAAGTAGATGTTTGTGGGCAGCCAATGAAGACTATTTTTTACAAACCTGCACAGTAAATTTTCACTTTAATTACTGGTGACTAATTTCAGGCACTTCAGATTTTTTTTAAAAACTTTATTTATCTTTGCTTTGATCTTTTACATTATCAAACAGCTGTATTACACACTACATGACAGATAATATCTGAAAAAGCATAAAAATATGTATGCTTATTTTATGTATGTATAATATTTTATTGATATAAAACAGAATTGGAAAAACAGGATTTTTAAACTGTTTATTTAATTCAATTTTGATATGTATCCAAATAAAACAATGATAGAGTAAATTGATAAATAATTTTAAATTGCCTTTAAAAAAGCATTTGCCACTTGCTTTACTTTGTAATTTTGTCAAACAGGAAGCAGAGCTCTGAAATTGCCCAACTCAAGTCTGACTCAAGTGTGAGTCCAAGGCTATTTTCAGGAGCACTTGGACTTGGCCTGATCTGGTCTTGACTATGGTCATAAAAAATATGGTCTTGCAGTCCTGAGTACTACAGCACTATACCTTGCATGTTGTGAACTACATAACATGGCAGGCAAATCATTCACAACATTCAGTCATTCAAATTGGTCATTCAACAACTGAACCCCTTATAAAAATTACAATTGATAAATGAAAATTAACAACTAATTTATGGTTTTCAGTTTTATGTTAATTTTGTCACTGTAGATCAATGAGATAAATTGTAATTTTAGAATTTTGAAGGCAAATGTTGAAATGCTTTTCCCACTTTCAGATTTGCAGAACTATCTTTGGCTATTAATATTACAGGAAACAGAAACAGAAGTGTTTATTTCAGCAGAGACACCCTGAGCCCTGATATATACTGTTTTTAGAGTTATTTTTGAGTGAAGTGTCAAGATCTTATCTGCTCTGTTTCTCTCTGGTCATTGTGGACATGTTACAACAAGCTCATTTTTTCAGCACTCTTATTTCTTTTGTAGGTCAGGGTGTGTGCAGAAGGCAAATAATCTATACTTTAAGACCACTGTAGATAATGTGCAGTCAAAATTATTCAACCGCCTCAGCAAATCAGGTTTATTGACAATATTTTCAGACTTTCAGCTGTTTGGAATGAACAAATCAAACAAAAGTAATTGAAATAGCTCAACACAAGGAATGTTTCAAGTGGTTTTGCTCAGATTCAACTGAAAATACAACATTTAATGACTTATGTAGTCTGAAAATCACCAGCTTAACCCAGCTAAGTTTAACTGTTATTTCCAGGGATAAGGTTCCATTTGTGCCAAAATTATGTCGACATGCTGTCCGTCTATGCTATGTGTCGTCTCGGCTTACTCCTGTCATCGGTCCTTGTCGTTTGACTTTGTCATCTTGCGTGTCAATGCTGCATGTGTCATGACTATGTGTCGTCTTCCATGTCGTTGCTATGCGTCGTTTCCCTCTGTCGTTACTCGTTGCTATGCGTCGTTACCCTCTGTCGTTACTATGTGTCGTCTTCCATGTCATTACTATGCGTCGTTACTATGTGTCGTCTTCCATGTCGTTACTATGCGTCGTTACCCTCTGTCGTTACTATGTGTCGTCTTCCATGTCGTTGCTATGCGTCGTTACCCTCTGTCGTTACTATGTGCCGTCTTCCATGTCGTTACTATGCGTCGTTACCCTCTGTCGTTACTATGTGTCGTCTTCCATGTCGTTGCTATGCGTCGTTACCCTCTGTCATTACTGTGTCGTCTTCCATGTCGTTGCTATGCGTCGTTACCCTCTGTCCTTACTATGTGCCGTCTTCCATGTCGTTACCCTCTGTCGTTACTATGTGTCGTCTTCCATGTCGTTGCTATGCGTCGTTACCCTCTGTCATTACTGTGTCGTCTTCCATGTCGTTGCTATGCGTCGTTACCCTCTGTCGTTACTATGTGTCATCTTCCATGTCGTTGCTATGCGTCGTTACCCTCTGTCGTTACTATGTGTCGTCTTCCATGTCATTACTATGCGTCGTTACTATGTGTCGTCTTCCATGTTGTTACTATGCGTCGTTACCCTCTGTCGTTACTATGTGTCGTCTTCCATGTCGTTGCTATGCGTCGTTACCCTCTGTCGTTACTATGTGTCGTCTTCCATGTTGTTACTATGCGTCGTTACCCTCTGTCGTTACTATGTGTCGTCTTCCATGTCGTTGCTATGCGTCGTTACCCTCTGTCGTTACTATGTGTCATCTTCCATGTCGTTGCTATGCGTCGTTACCCTCTGTCATTACTGTGTCGTTTTCCATGTCGTTGCTATGCGTCGTTACCCTCTGTCGTTACTATGTGCCGTCTTCCATGTCGTTACTATGCGTCGTTACCCTCTGTCGTTACTATGTGTCATCTTCCATGTCGTTGCTATGCGTCGTTACCCTCTGTCGTTACTATGTGCCGTCTTCCATGTCGTTACTATGCGTCGTTACCCTCTGTCGTTACTATGTGTCATCTTCCATGTCGTTGCTATGCGTCGCTACCCTCTGTCATTACTTTGTCGTCTTCCATGTCGTTGCTATGTGTCGTTACCCTCTGTCATTACTGTGTCGTCTTTCATGTCGTTGCTATGCGTCGTTACCCTCTGTCATTACTGTGTCGTCTTCCATGTCGTTGCTATGCGTCGTTACCCTCTGTCGTTACTATGTTTCGTCTTCCATGTCGTTACTATGCGTCGTTACCCTCTGTCGTTACTATGTGCCGTCTTCCATGTCGTTACTACGCGTTGTTACCCTCTGTCGTTACTATGTGTCGTCTTCCATGTCGTTGCTATGCGTCGTTACCCTCTGTCATTACTGTGTCATCTTTCATGTCATTGCTATGCGTCGTTACCCTCTGTCGTTACTATGTGTCATCTTCCATGTCGTTGCTATGCGTCGTTACCCTCTGTCGTTACTATGTGCCGTCTTCCATGTCGTTGCTATGCGTCGTTACCCTCTGTCGTTACTATGTGCCGTCTTCCATGTCGTTACTATGCGTCGTTACCCTCTGTCGTTACTATGTGTCGTCTTCCATGTCGTTGCTATGCGTCGCTACCCTCTGTCATTACTTTGTCGTCTTCCATGTCGTTGCTATGTGTCGTTACCCTCTGTCATTACTGTGTCGTCTTTCATGTCGTTGCTATGCGTCGTTACCCTCTGTCGTTACTATGTTTCGTCTTCCATGTCGTTACTATGCGTCGTTACCCTCTGTCGTTACTATGTGCCGTCTTCCATGTCGTTACTACGCGTTGTTACCCTCTGTCGTTACTATGTGTCGTCTTCCATGTCGTTGCTATGCGTCGTTACCCTCTGTCATTACTGTGTCATCTTTCATGTCGTTGCTATGCGTCGTTACCCTCTGTCGTTACTATGTGCCGTCTTCCATGTCGTTACTATGCGTCGTTACCCTCTGTCGTTACTATGTGCCGTCTTCCATGTCGTTGCTATGTGTCGTTACCCTCTGTCATTACTTTGTCGTCTTCCATGTCGTTGCTATGTGTCGTTACCCTCTGTCATTACTGTGTCGTCTTCCATGTCGTTGCTATGCGTCGTTACCCTCTGTCGTTACTATGTTTCGTCTTCCATGTCGTTACTATGCGTCGTTACCCTCTGTCGTTACTATGTGCCGTCTTCCATGTCGTTACTACGCGTTGTTACCCTCTGTCGTTACTATGTGTCGTCTTCCATGTCGTTGCTATGCGTCGTTACCCTCTGTCATTACTGTGTCATCTTTCATGTCATTGCTATGCGTCGTTACCCTCTGTCGTTACTATGTTTCGTCTTCCATGTCGTTACTATGCGTCGTTACCCTCTGTCGTTACTATGTGCCGTCTTCCATGTCGTTACTACGCGTTGTTACCCTCTGTCGTTACTATGTGTCGTCTTCCATGTCGTTGCTATGCGTCGTTACCCTCTGTCATTACTGTGTCATCTTTCATGTCGTTGCTATACGTCGTTACACTCTGTCGTTACTATGTTTCGTCTTCCATGTCGTTACTATGCGTTGTTACCCTCTGTCGTTACTATGTGTCGTCTTCCATGTTGTTACTATGTGTCGTTTCCCTCTGTCGTTACTATGTGTCGTCTTCCATGTCGTTGCTATGCGTCGTTACCCTCTGTCATTACTGTGTCGTCTTCCATGTCATTGCTATGTGTCGTTTCCCTCTGTCTTTACTATGTGTCGTCTTCCATGTTGTTACTATGCGTCGTTTCCCTCTGTCGTTACTATGTGTCGTCTTCCATGTCGTTGCTATGCGTCGTTACCCTCTGTCTTTACTATTTGTCGTCTTCCATGTTGTTACTATGTGTTGTCTTCCATGTCGTTGCTATGCGTCGTTACCCTCTGTCATTACTGTGTCGTCTTCCATGCCGTTGCTATGGGTCGTTACCCTCTGTCATTACTATGTGTCGTCTTCCATGTCGTTGCTATGCGTCGTTACCCTCTGTCATTACTGTGTCGTCTTCCATGTCGTTGCTATGCGTCGTTACCCTCTGTCATTACTGTGTCGTCTTCCATGTCGTTGCTATGCGTCATTACCCTCTGTCATTACTATGTGTCGTCTTCCGTGTTGTTACTATGCGTCGTTTCCCTCTGTCGTTACTATGTGTCGTCTTCCATGTCGTTGCTATGCGTTGTTACCCTCTGTCATTACTGTGTCGTCTTCCATGTCGTTGCTATGCGTCGTTTCCCTCTGTCATTACTGTGTCGTCTTCCATGTCGTTACTATGTGTCGTCTTCCATGTCGTTGCTATGCGTCGTTTCCCTCCCTTTTGTAAAATGGTAAGTTTTATTTTATACTGTACACAGGGCCGGCGCAAGCTCAAATGCCGCTCTAGGCAGAGTACGATCGTGCCGCCTCCACCTCACATTCAAAATTAGGGATCCTTAAGATGCATGTAAAAAAAAAAAAATTATCTATGAAATTACACTAAAATAAAAACGTGCAAGCATGTTTTCAGAGGTTTTTTTTTCATTCTGCAAAAAGGTGAAAAAGGTACACAATGCAACAGCTGCATATACTTTCTGTTTTATAGGCTAATAGATAGTGTACAGAATAAAACTAAACATATGCACACAACTTTTTAGCTCACAAAACTGGAGGTTTCGATTTTTTCTTGACTGATACACATTTACACACCTACATTTCAGAAGCGTGCGCGTCGACGCATAGTAACGACATGGAAGACGACACATAGTAATGACAGAGGGAAACGACACATAGTAACGACATGGAAGACGACACATAGTAATGACAGAGGGAAACGACGCATAGTAACGACATGGAAGACGACACATAGTAACGACAGAGGGTAACGACGCATAGTAACGACATGGAAGACGACACATAGTAATGACAGAGGGTAACGACGCATAGCAACGACGTGGAAGATGACACATAGTAATGACAGAGGATAACGACGCATAGTAACGACATGGAAGACGACACATAGTAACGACAGAGGGTAACGACGCATAGTAACGACATGGAAGATGACACATAGTAATGACAGAGGATAACGACGCATAGTAACGACATGGAAGATGACACATAGTAATGACAGAGGATAACGACGCATAGTAACGACATGGAAGACGACACATAGTAACGACAGAGGGTAACGACGCATAGTAACGACATGGAAGATGACACATAGTAATGACAGAGGATAACGACGCATAGTAACGACATGGAAGATGACACATAGTAATGACAGAGGATAACGACGCATAGTAACGACATGGAAGACGACACATAGTAACGACAGAGGGTAACGACGCATAGTAACGACATGGAAGATGACACATAGTAATGACAGAGGATAACGACGCATAGTAACGACATGGAAGACGACACATAGTAACGACAGAGGGAAACGACACATAGTAACGACATGGAAGATGACACATAGTAACGACAGAGGGAAACGACACATAGTAACGACATGGAAGACGACACATAGTAACGACAGAGGGAAACGACACATAGTAACGACATGGAAGACGACACATAGTAATGACAGAGGGTAACGACGCATAGTAACGACATGGAAGATGACACATAGTAATGACAGAGGATAACGACGCATAGTAACGACATGGAAGACGACACATAGTAACGACAGAGGGTAACGACACATAGTAACGACATGGAAGATGACACATAGTAACGACAGAGGATAACGATGCATAGTAACGACATGGAAGATGACACATAGTAATGACAGAGGATAACGACGCATAGTAACGACATGGAAGACGACACATAGTAACGACAGAGGGAAACGACACATAGTAACGACATGGAAGATGACACATAGTAACGACAGAGGATAACGATGCATAGTAACGACATGGAAGATGACACATAGTAATGACAGAGGATAACGACGCATAGTAACGACATGGAAGACGACACATAGTAACGACAGAGGGAAACGACACATAGTAACGACATAGAAGACGACACATAGTAATGACAGAGGGTAACGACGCATAGTAACGACATGGAAGACGACACATAGTAACGACAGAGGGTAACGACGCATAGTAACGACATGGAAGATGACACATAGTAATGACAGAGGATAACGACGCATAGTAACGACATGGAAGATGACACATAGTAATGACAGAGGGAAACGACACATAGTAACGACATAGAAGACGACACATAGTAATGACAGAGGGTAACGACGCATAGTAACGACATGGAAGACGACACATAGTAACGACAGAGGGTAACGACGCATAGTAACGACATGGAAGATGACACATAGTAATGACAGAGGATAACGACGCATAGTAACGACATGGAAGACGACACATAGTAACGACAGAGGGAAACGACACATAGTAACGACATGGAAGATGACACATAGTAACGACAGAGGGAAACGACACATAGTAACGACATGGAAGACGACACATAGTAACGACAGAGGGAAACGACACATAGTAACGACATAGAAGACGACACATAGTAATGACAGAGGGTAACGACGCATAGCAACGACATGGAAGATGACACATAGTAATGACAGAGGATAACGACGCATAGTAACGACATGGAAGACGACACATAGTAACGACAGAGGGTAACGACGCATAGTAACGACATGGAAGATGACACATAGTAACGACAGAGGATAACGACGCATAGTAACGACATGGAAGACGACACATAGTAACGACAGAGGATAACGACGCATAGTAACGACATGGAAGACGACACATAGTAACGACAGAGGGTAACGACGCATAGTAACGACATGGAAGATGACACATAGTAATGACAGAGGATAACGACGCATAGTAACGACATGGAAGACGACACATAGTAACGACAGAGGGAAACGACACATAGTAACGACATGGAAGATGACACATAGTAACGACAGAGGGAAACGACACATAGTAACGACATGGAAGACGACACATAGTAACGACAGAGGGAAACGACACATAGTAACGACATAGAAGACGACACATAGTAATGACAGAGGGTAACGACGCATAGCAACGACATGGAAGACGACACATAGTAATGACAGAGGGTAACGACGCATAGTAACGACATGGAAGACGACACATAGTAACGACGCATAGTAACAACATGGAAGACGACACATAGTAACGACAGAGGGTAACGACGCATAGCAACGACACAGTAACGACAGAGGGAAACGACGCATAGCAACGACATGGAAGACGACACATAGTCATGACACATGCAGCATTGACACGCAAGACGACAAAGACAAACGACAAGGACCGATGACAGGAGTAAGCCGAGACGACACATAGCATAGACGGACAGCATGTCGACATAATTTTGGCACAAATGGAACCTCATAGAGTGAGCCCTGCCGTGTTTCTTCCCGGTGTATCTTGTGCGCTTTGTCTTTAGGCGAGATCCAGATTCTGGTGAGCTTTCTCTCCTGTTGTGTGTGGATTTATACCTTCAGTCATCATTCGTGTGAGGATTTCTCCCCGGTCTCCGACAAGAGTGGATTACATCATTGGACGCCGCGTCTGGTTTCTCCTGTGGACTGTGACTTTGGTGCTCTTTACCCTCTCTCTATCTCTTCTAAATAAACACTGTGAACTTGCATTTGACTCCGAGACTCCTTCTGACATAAGGCATTGCTATGTGTCTGAAGTGAGCTACACCACAATTTCCATGTCTCCACCACTTCTGACACTCTTTCAGCCTTTATCTGAAAACATTTTCCCTGAAGTTTGAATTACAATCGTTTTTAAAAGCTCAATGATAACCATACTTGGACTATAAAGGCAGACTGATCTTACCTGTTCGGTGTGATGATGTTTAATGTCACTGACAGTGGTGTCCCATTTAGACACTTGTTAGCAACCATCATTTTCAAGACATGCAACGACTTTATAAATCACATTTGATAAAAATGGCTCTATTTTAAGATATTTTAACCAAAAATTCATTAACCCATTGAGACAATGGAACTGGAAGTACAAAATTTTGAGCTTTGTTATTCTGCAGTAGTAGTCAAGTTCGATTTATGCCAAGAAAGCCTATACCAGCCTGACCAATAATATTTCACTTTAGTTACTTTATTTGAAATTGTGTCTCTTGTGTAAGCAGTGGTGATGCAGTAATGTGCGGCCATGCTGAATGAAGTTCCAAAAACACTTTCAAATTCAATATTTTTATTACCATTATTGCCATTTTTACAGTGAAAGAAAGGGCCTCAGGATTATAACTAGTTAAACACCTATTGGCTGTGTTAGATTTGCTCATTCCTTTTAATCTGTTGGCCAGTAGCTTACCCCACCTTTGGCACTGGCATTACTCTGACCTGCTGAGACCCACACTTGTCACCTTGTGGCTCTATATAGTAAAACAGCGCTTTAAATGACCTAAATTTCTGTTAGTTTTTTTAATTTATTTAAGCGTTATTTAACCAGGTAAGTCATTAAGAACAGGTTCTTATTTTCAATAACAGCCTTTTTGGTGATTCCTGATCTCCGCCCCATTACTTCCTGTCTCTCATCTGACCTGTCAAATAAAGGCAAAAAAAATTACTCTCCACCTCTCGCCATCAATCTGCTACGACATATTTCCTTTGTGACTAGTTTAGAACTGTAGAGTGTTAATATTTCAGAGTATTCTGTGAGCTTTTCAGCTGGAAATGGTTGACGCATTATTTTCGCTCAGTTTGTGCTTGTGGCATATGATTGGTAAGTTACAAGTTTTTCTATTATTATTTTTTTTTAAAGTATTAGTCCAGTCTTACTATTTAAATCAGCATTTGCTGTTCATTCCAGACAAAGATGGAGTTTGAGGTCTGTTAAAGTGCATTATACACAAATGTTCATTTAAAAGATTATGAGATAGTATGTATAAAGTTGCTCAGAGTAAAATTTTAGTCTTAAGTGTGTAAAAATTCTAAGAATGACGTAATTTTACTTATTTCTAGACTTAAGCCGTGCACACACACTTAACAATTGTAAGGCCGATTATAAATGTAAATTGATACTTATGACAAACGCGTCCAGTCAGAGCCAGTTGCGTTCAGTCTGCGATTACAGTCAGTGTTCAAATTCCATGTGTAAGTATAAATCTGCTTCAGTCCCAGGAAACAATCGCTGTGTGTTGAGCATAGTCTTAGAATGTTTTAGCTAGTCGTTAAATGTGTGCACGGCTTTAAGAATAAGTGTGATTCAGAAAGGTTCCTAAGTGTCAAGACTAGGTCTTAGCTCTTAAATTATTTAAGAGAGCTGGAGAGGTGTCTTAACCTAGCTAAAGGCTGGTTCACACTGTGCGATTTTGGCCAAGATTTGGTCGTCTGAGACAAATTTTGCAAATCCTAAAAGATTCCTATAATCCTAGCCTAAAATCTGTTGTCTTTGATCGCTAGTTTGACATGTTCACCGACAGCCGATTAATGACCGTTGCGATCAAATTTTACCTCAGACGAAATTCTGGCAGTGTCAGAAGATTTGGCGCTCAATCCTCCAGTGTGACTTCTCCTACGATGAACGTCAAATTGTCTTCTTTTTCAAGACAAGCCATGTTCAAAATTAATGATAGAGATGTCGTTGTTAGCCACCATTTCAGTCCCGTGTGTAATGTAGCTCACTGTCAACGAATGTGTATGTTTTGATGATGTAAAACTCCGGACTCCAGAGTTTTCATGTGCGCGTCCGTTTTTAACGCGTTTTGACTGTCGTGCAGTCTGACATTAATGACAGCTGAGATCCCACAGTGTGACATGAGGATCATGTTCGTACAGTCTGACAAGTAACCGTCGCAAAGGACTATTATAAATCGCACAGTGTGAACCCGGCTTAAGAGTAACAAGATGGCAGCAAAGAAGAGAAAACACACTTTCTAATGAAGATATGCTGTATTGGAGGTATATGATGACATGAGTTGATAAAATGGTATAAACTTTATTGACAATTCTTTTTGTAACTGACCTAATAGGAAATGTAATAAAAATGACTTAAACAATAATAATACATTTAATAATACATTTAATTACTTTTAATATACTTTTTATAACTTTAAATGTAACAACTTCTCTCATTCTACAAATCAATGCTCTGACTGGAAAAAAGCAGCAGTGCACCAGTGATGACTCTGGCCCATCAGTCCATAGAAAACAGGCTCTTAAAGGTACAATCTGTAAGATGTTCACTGTAAAATATCCAAAAACCACTAGGCTAGTGTTATATATTTTGTCCAGCTGATGACTAACAATATCTCTAATGTTTTCAACTACTTGTAAATCATGAGAAAATTCCCATTCTAAACAGTGACACGGGGCAGTGCAGTCGCCTGTTTGTTACCGCCTTTACTGAGGTAGAAACCACATGACAACAGTGTCGTGGACAAATGCGGAAGTAGAGTCTAGCGTCCAGCAAACCACTAGCTTGCTTCAAGCGATTGTTACTTAATTATGGAACATAATTACTGTTTACCGTCTGCCGCTGGTTCTGTCGACAAGGACAGCTCCCGTAAACCTCATACTCATGACCGGAAAAGCGGAAGCGGCGCCGGCGACTGTGTCATAATAAAAGTCCCGCTGCTCGTGAGGCGTGTGTTGATCAATCGCTTCAGCTCCTCATTCAGCTCCACAACACTCGCTCCTGCTCTGCTTCATACTACAGTAACGTTAATAATCGCATCCATGAACATGAGTTCTTCCCGACTCCAATCCCTATTCTTTTGCACTGTCCGTTGAGATGGAGACCACATGTCCCAAGTTTCCACTCTAAAACTTGGCGTCATCAAACTACGCCTTTGTTTTGAATAGGCTTCTAGCGACCTCTAGCGGAAAAAAATATTACAGATTGTACCTTTAAATAGTTGCTAAATTTACCACACCAAACATAGTGGCCAAAAGTGATGTGCAAAGTTTTGTTTTATAAATGACCCTACAATTTATATTTAAAATATGAGAGAAGAATAAAACACTAAACTAGAGGTATTTATCTGACAAAAGTTTTGGTAAAAAAAAAAGTGAAAACTACAGCCACAGGTTTACAGGAAAACAAAAAAGCACACATTGACTACAACATAATCAGTTTTTAATATTTCATTGGTCCTCTTGTTTTTGCATGTGTTCATAATTTCTTTGGATGACAGTCTGGCCAAAAATAATTTGAAATAATTTAAAATTTCCTTTCATTATCACACATGAACCAATTGATATATGTGACATGCTTACATCTTTTAAGGCTGAAGATGTCAATGTTCATATGGCTGGACATCACATTTGGTCACTACTCTATGCTCTATGTACTACTCTAGTTCATTGACTTTCCAACTGACCATCAAACCATGCGGCAAAAGCAAGCCACTTTTATGTTGATAATGGACTTCCCTGGAATTGTTGAAGCCGTTGATAGAACTGATGATGCGTCATTACTCCAAGTGTAGATGAGGAGACTACACTCTGCTTAATGCAAACACAGGGAAGAAGCAACACACAAACATGTCAAATTAAAAGGATTATTGTAAAAGATTAAAGATAATAATGCTTTGGTGGAATTTTTACATAGGTGGTTTCCGTTTCCTCTCTAAAGACGTGTTCAGTTGTTCTGCTTACAAATTCCGCCTTTTAAATAGCGAATGCACAATGGGAGATGAGACTCTGGTTGGTTTATTGCGCGTTATGCCGAAAACACACCCATTACTCATTAAGATAATAGGGACAACACTTTTGGACCATGCGCCAGGCGCACCGGCCATTTTTCCCGTCCTTAAACTAGTAAAAGTGGATTTGGACATGCCCTTAGTGCACTTGCACTGTGCGCTTTAAACCATGTGCTTAGATCATTAAAATAGCACCCTAAGACTATTCTTAAGAGCATTTCTTTAGTTTTTTTTTACATACGGGCCCTTATGCCATATTCACAAAACATCTTAAGGCTAAAAAGTAGCTTCTATGTTGCTGATTTAGGAGAAACATGTCAGTCCTAAATTTAGCACTTAAACTAGCTCCTAAATCTGTGAAATGTTAGATGATTTATAAAGCGTGCATATGCACAGATTTGATCTTATACGCTTAAATCTACGCCAGCGCTCATGTTTATAAAAACGGTCTTTGATGTGGAAAAGTGCTTAGCACCACGTCAGGGTCTGAGCAAACGTACGCACTTTTCATTATCAGATTAATGCAGATTTTAAAAAAAAATCTAAGCTATTCTTGAAGCTCGCCATTCTAAATTGAATGATTTGGACGATGACTGTTGATCTTTTATATGTAAAGGACATTATTTAGGTGTCGTTTACAACACAGAGAACTGAAACCATTCAGCTGTGCGCACGTTCAAGATCATTTGCGATTCTAGATTGCACATCTGAAAGAAAGGCGTACGCTCATTTTCTGTGTGTACGTTCATATCACAAGTACGCACATCGGAGAAATGATCGTAAGATCAAATTTAGGACGGTTTCTGTGCAACACTTTATAAATGAGGCCCCAGGACTCCTAAGTCACTAAGACCAAATCACAAACAATCCTAAAATGGCTGTTTCTGGCAATCCAACACAGCAATCCACCCAAAGACACTGACACCATTGAGATGATTGTGATTGAGCCTTAAGTGCTGAGCCCCTTTACTCTTACTGCTATTTAGGAGAACAAGATAAAATGTTTTGTGAATACGGCCCCTGGTTAGTTTTGTTTCAGTCAGTAACATTTTATAATTCTGTTTCAGTGCTGTAATTTCAGTGAGGTACAAATAAACATCTATGTCTTTAATATCAATTGAATGCTTTTTTTATTTTTTATAATTTGCATTCATGGTAAGTTGCTGTTCTGTACAACATTTCTTTGTACTGTATTTGATTTTATTGGAATCTACAATCAATTAATTCAAATACTTGATTCACTTACAGTCAAAATAATGCAAATCTTTAAAGTTCATTTAAATCATATCTGGTTTGAAAGCTCAAGAAACTAAATCTGTTACTTTAACAACATTAAACTGAGTTCATCTGTTTCTGTTGGTGCTTTTGTTCTCCAGGTGTATTTACGTTTGCTGAGACAAATGAAGTGAAAAGAGTTTCAGTGACGGCGGGAGATTCTGTAGTTCTACACAGTGATGTTAATGAAGCGCAGACATATAAAAATATAGAGTGGAGGTTTGAAAAGAGCCGTATAGCTAGAATCAGGAGAGCGATCGGGAACAATCCTCAATATGAGGATGAGAGATTCAGAGACAGACTGAATCTAGATCAACAGACTGGATCTCTGACCATCAGAAACACCAGAACCACAGACTCTGGACTTTATCTACTAACTCTCACGATTGGGGATAAAGTGTCAATCAAGAGATTCAATGTTACTGTTAAAGGTGAGAAGAAAATTAAAGTGTCATTCATCTCATTCTCTTCATTATATAATATAATATAATATAATCATCCTTACAACTTCCAGTTATATTTATGAATATAAAGTACTGTGCAAAAGTCTTAGACATGTTAGTGTTTTTACCAACAAAAAATAGTTTTAAGCCATTAAGGTTTAATATCTTTTGCTGTGGTGTGTCAGTAGGAAATATCATTTCCTTTTGCCATTTATAAGTGAGATTTTTTATCTGATTTCTCCATTGTTGAATATGTCTGTGATTATGAAGAAACAGAAACAACTGAGACAAACTAAATCCAAAAGAACCATGGCAAAGCTACCTGAAAACTATGCACAAGTGTTCCTAAGAAAAAAAATTTCAAACAAACAGGGTGGTCACAGCAAATGTTCATGTGACCCAAAAACATTCAATGATGGTGAGATCAGATCTCTGTATGGATCACCGGCTGTTGTCAGACTCAATCAAATGAACATTTCCTGATAATTTTTTCACCCCATGTCATCCAAAATGTTCTTGTCTTTCTTTCTTCAGTTGAAAAAAAATTAAAGTACACATGGGACTTCACGTGGACTTTAAGGTTTTTTGATGAAAACATTCCAGGATTTTTCTCCTTATAGTGGACTTCAGTGGCCTCCAAGTGGTTGAAGGTCAAAATTACAGATTCAGTGCAGCTTCAATGCATTTTATACAATCCCAGACGAGAAATAAGAGACTTATCTAGAGAAAAAAAATGGTCATTTTCTTTTAAAAAAAAATAATAAATAAAAAAAATATATATATATAAGTTAACCATAAATGCTCATCTTGAACTAGCTCTCTTCTTCTTCTTCTCTATTAGAATTCCAGCAGTGTAGACACTGCTAAGTGTAATACCAAAGTCCCTTTAAGACAAGTCATTTCACTCGGCGGCCATCTTTGAAACGCCTCTCGGGCATCCTGGGCATCATGCAGCTCCTATCTCTTTGAATGGGGAAACATCAGATTCTCCAAAACTGTTCGTCAACCTTACGATTAAATTTGATATTTGAAATCACCAATGAAATCTAACAACAACCGACTCATAAATTTAGTTTCTAAACGCTCGAATCATGACAAAAAAACTATATTTTTTTCAGGCTGGATCAAGCTAAAGCGCATGCGCAGACCTAAATGCGCGTCTCTTCGGAGGCGCGCGTCTGACTGTTCCTATAGAAACCGGTGATTCTAACGGCCGCTGAAGTGACGCGATGACTTTACCAGTCGGCGATTGGCTCTTGGCTTTAGAAGGCGGGACTTATTCCACCATATTGCGCGTTACACTTTCTCCCATTCAAAACAATACGAGTGACACATCTTGTGTTATTCTATAGTCTTTGGTAATACTGCCCTCCTCAGGTCAAAGTTTGAACTAATTGTTATATACTTGCACTAGCATATTGTTTATGACAATTTAGTTCAAACTTTGACCTGAGGAGGGCAGTAATACACTTAGCATTTCTACACTGCTGGAATTCTAATAAATAGAGCTAGATCAAAATGAGCATTTATGGTTAAAAAAATTTAAAATTAAAAAAAAAAAAAAAATAGAAAATGAGTGATGGTTTCTCTAGATTAGACTCTTATTCCTCGTCTGGGATCATGTAGAGCTCTTTGAAGCTGCACTGAAACTGACATTTGGACCATTTTGAACTCCAGTGAAGTCCACTATATAGAGAAAAATCCTGGAATGTTTTCCTCAGAAACCTTAATTTCTTTTTGACTGAAGAAAAGAAAGACATAAACATCTTAGATGACATGGGGGTGAGTAAATTATCAGGACATTTTAATTTGAAAGTGAACTAATACTTTAGTGGCAAAAGCAATGTTTGAAAATGTAAATTAAGACTTTGTACAGTAGTGTTTATATGGGTTTGTCTAATCAATATATTCCCTCTGCTCACCAGTGGCACCAACAACCACCTCACAAACCCCAGTCACAAAAACACAGACTTCACAGACTCCAGACCTCCAGTCTCCAGTCTCTGTATATCCAGTAGTGTTGATCTCTGCTGCTGCTGGATCTCTGCTGACTGTAGCTGCAGTTGGGATCTTGTGCATCTGCAGGAGACAAAGAAAAACAGAAAAGGGCAAGTGTTTATCATCAACCTATCAACACAAAGCTGTCAGTGATGATTGAGAGTTTTGCTGTTTTAACATGTCTGTCATTATTACTGAAACAGTCCAGAACCATGATGAAGAAATAACTTTTGCTGATCCAACATTCTACACACAAAATGCGGTAAGATAATTCATGTACATACAAAAAAAACACAGGGTTCAAAACAATTCAGTTTGGGTAAATGGTAAATACAGATCAGAACACATGTTTGTTTAATATGTAGACTATATATATATGTATATTGACTACATTTAAACTGGTTTAACAAACATTAATGGTAAAAATTAAACATTTGTATGTATCTAGTCGACCAGTCTCTGTTATCTTGTTTCTACAAAGCCGCTGCTTCACCTGTGGAACTTCTAACTTCAGTCCTTCATCCAGTGTTCACTCATAGCTGAAATATGCTGTGACTGACTCCATAACCTGCCCATAAACAAACACAAACAGCTCTAGATGGAGTATCTTTAAGAATAAAATCTTTTTTATGCAAGGCATTAAGCGTTTTCATCATGCGACACTCATCTAGGTAACTGACATTGTGTGGCGGGGCGGTGTAATTTTGAGACACATAATACCAGCAGGGGCTGAGGCTCCCAACAGCTGGGATCAATGTAGAGTTTGGTTTCACAAGAGCACACTTCCACGCGCACACACACCCGTGCACTCTAATCACACTATCAAACACTCAAGGTGTACACCGCACACGATGAAGGAGAACCACCACCACAAGGAGGAAGATCAAACCACCCGTGGGACCCCAGCTCCTGCAATAAATCAAAAAGAAAATAAATAACTATGAAAATAAACTGGGCAGAAATGGCAATATGAACATCAATGCAGCAACTCCTCACATAAGTGGTATCAACAAACAGAAGTGAGGAGAAGCAACAATGTAACCAGAAAATCAGATAGTTAATCACCTGAAATTGTTACAAACACCAACTTCTATACAGTAGATCACCACACGATTTGAATTGCATTCATAGATTACACATGCACATATCGACAGATTGTAGTTTCACAAAAAAAGAAAAATCAAAGCAATATAATCAAACAAATGTCCACAAACTTAGAGAAAAAGAAAAAGGTTAAATGATTTAACCATGATAACTAATAATAAAATAAACCAAAACGTGAAGCAGGGCACTAGAAAAGCACGTAACAGAATCAGGCACGGCTATATGAACCGCCGCTCTGTTAAACCTTAAATGCATACCTCGGGTCTTTAGTGACCCGGGACGTCATTCACTACCCTCCTCCTTGTTCATTTTTTAAAGTTAGACATCAACCTTCTTGGTATTCCTCAATCAATTCATTATAAAGAATATAACAAGAAAAAAATCATTAAATTATAAAAGAATGCCTATTTTTGTATTCATTTTTTGTAAAAACTGTATAGGGTCGCAAACGACCTGAGGTGTGTATGAGGGTACATATATTTTTTCTGCACAACAATAATTGAATCTTAGATGACAGAATAAGTGCAATTGACCTTTATTCCACAAGGTGGAAATGTCTGATACACAATGCTGAAGTGACGACTCATTCAGACAGAAAACGAAATAATAAGGAAAACATGAAATGGCTCAGTGATTTACTGCAGAGCAAGTACTGAACGCAATCAAATATAACTAACTGTCACTGGATTGATCTGGTGAAGCTGTTAGCGATCGAAATATTGATTTTGAATATGTTGAAAATTATATAGTTCTGAGAATAGGTTTGAGATCGCGATTGGGCTCCCAGCTAACCCACGACGTAACAGTTACGTAATGTATTCGTACTTTTTGGTAATGTCATGACTTACTAACTGACAACGTAACTACGACGTCGCATGCCAGTAATTTCATTACCTTCAGATTACCATCTCACGACGTCGTCAGTACGTTCTCCTAACGTTATAAGATTACCAAGGACGTTCCAGATACGTCCTCTATTCGTAATATAATGGTCATTCCATGACTTACTGGCAACGTAACAGCAACGTCAAATTTGCAATATAAAACGTGTAATTAAATGTCAGACACAAGACTGAAATGTCCCCTTAAGAAAAAAAATGTTTCTTTTCACCAAATCAGAGTATGGATGACTGCTTTTTATATATAGTGACGTGACATACAGCGCGTGCCCACAGTATGTTGATAAGAGTGTAAAGTTAATGTTTCTGAGAGTTAATTTTTCACTACTTCAGACTTATGCGCCCTCCAGAAACCTGCGTTCTGCAAGTGAACGGCGCCTTGTGGTGCCATCACATAGGGGCACAAAATCACTCTCACGGACCTTCTCCGGGACTGCTCCTGGCTGGTGGAATGACCTACCACGCTCTATCCGAGCAGCTGAGTCTCTAGCCATTTTCAAAAAAAATGCTAAAGACGTATCTTTTTCGTCAGCACTTGACCCAGTAGTAGTAGCACTTACCTTGACTAATATTCTTCTCCTATCTGTGTATTTATTTATAAAAAAAAAAAAAAAAAAAAAAAAATTCGCTATGAGCACTTTACTGACATAACTGTGACTTCACTCAGCACTTACATACTGTTGTTCTCATGTTGATTTAATTGATTCTACTACTCTCATTTGTAAGTCGCTTTGGATAAAAGCGTCTGCTAAATGACTAAATGTAAATGTAAATGTATTTTTCCGAGGTGACAACGAATAAATGGCTTTTATAAAAATGTATAAAGTTAACTTTGGAAAGACGCAAAACATTTTTTTATTGTTATGTTTACGTTAGTGCAGGTGGCCCTTAGAGTTGCCATGGCAACCGGGAAAACATTCAAGCTGCTGGAGAGGACAGCGTCGACGTTTCTCCGTGTTTCTCGTCAGTTTTATAGCAATAAAGTTCAACAACTGCGTCAGATTGGTTAAGTAACATTACCCACAGTCTACTTTAAGTACTTTTGTTACTATTTTTACCTCTGTGATTTTCTTGATCGTCTGAAATATATGTTAGCAAAATGTTACGTTAGCATAGCATATGTTTTTAATGATACTGAGAGCAAAACGTCTTGAATGCTTTTATTTTATGTTTCGCTGTAGGCTATAGGTTTTTATTTATAGTTTGAGTGTATTTTATTATTTTTATTTGGAGTTTTGTGTCACGATCACCAGTGAGAGTGCCCTATCAGCCATTAGAGGGCACTCCATCCCGGACTCTCATTTCTACCCATTGCATTCACTTCATTACCCATAACGCACTGCCGGACTCATTATCTCATGATCACTTCATTACACACACCTGTTTTGTATTATGTTATTAGTGTCTGTCTATTTATACTGAGTTGTTTCTGTCCTTGGTTGTGGTTTATTGTATTTGTTACGTGCACCGTTTTGTTTCTCTGGCGTTGTGTTTTGTTTCTCTGGCGTTGTGTTTTGTGGACTGGATATTTTGGATTTTGACCCTTGCCTGCCTTTGGATTAACGTTTCTGGATTCCCCAATAAATACTTATGCTGCAACTGGATCTCAACATCTTGTTCTTGTGTGCCCGTGACAGAATAAACCACCACCAAGGGATCCAGCAGCATGTTCGGATTCGTCCTCCAGCCTCCATTGGAGAGCGAATGGCTCTGTTTCGGGCAGTATTGGCTCTGCGACAGGAGGGAGCAGAGGTAGGAGGTTTTGCCCAGTTTTTCTGGACAATGGCAAGAGGACTGCGTTATAATGATGCAGCGCAAAAGGAGATATTCAATGGATGCCTGGATGACCCTCTTCCTCAGTGTGAGTTGGAGGGGCTCCGGACCCTGGATTTTTGGGGTTTCGTTTTCTACCTCGAAGATCGGGGTCGGAGGACCTCACCTGATCTACCAACCAGTGAGTCCGATCCAGCCTGTGAGTTCGCTCCAGAGTCCACCGAGGAGATGGACACAGGTACATCGTCTATCTCACGTAAAAGGAGGAAGAAGAGGAGAAAGGCTCCAGCCAGTGAGTCCGCTCCAGCCAGTGAGTCCGCTCCAGCCAGTGAGTCCGCTCCAGCCAGTGAGTCCGCTCCAGAGCCCGCCCCAGCCAGTGAGTCCGCTCCAGAGCACGCTTCAGTCAGTGAGTCCGCTCCAGTCAGTGAGTCTACTACAGAGGCCGCTCCAGTCAGTGAGCCCGCTCCAGTTAGTGAGTCCACTCCAGAGCTCGTTCCAGTCAGTGAGTCCACTCTAGTCAGTGAGTCCACTCCAGAGCCCGCTCCAGTTAGTGAGTCCACTCCAGAGCCCGCTCCAGTCAGTAAGTCCACTCCAGAGTCCGCTCCAGTCAGTAAGTCCACTCCAGAGCCCGCTCCAGTTAGTGACTCCACTCCAGAGGCCGCTCCAGTCAGTGAGCCCGCTCCAGTCAGTGAGTCCACTCCAGAGCCCGTTCCAGTCAGTGAGTCCACTCCAGAGCCCGCTCCAGTCAGTGAGTCCACTCCAGAGCCCGCTCCAGTCAGTGAGTCCACTCCAGAGCCCGCTCCAGTCAGTGAGTCCACTCCAGGAGCCCGCTCCAGTCAGTGAGTCCACTCCAGAGCCCGCTCCAGTCAGTGAGTCCACTCCAGAGCCCGCTCCAGTCAGTGAGTCCACTCCAGAGCCCGCTCCAGTCAGTGAGTCCACTCCAGAGCCCGCTCCAGTCAGTGAGTCCACTCCAGAGCCCGCTCCAGTCAGTGAGTCCACTCTAGTCAGTGAGTCCACTCCAGAGCCCGCTCCAGTCAGTGAGTCCACTCCAGAGCCCGTTCCAGTCAGTGAGTCCACTCCAGAGCCCGCTCCAGTCAGTGAGTCCACTCCAGAGCCCGCTCCAGTCAGTGAGTCCACTCCAGAGCCCGCTCCAGTCAGTGAGTCCACTCCAGAGCCCGTTCCAGTCAGTGAGTCCACTCCAGAGCCCGCTCCAGTTAGTGAGTCCACTCCAGAGCCCGCTCCAGTCAGTGAGTCCACTCCAGAGTCCGCTCCAGCCAGTGAGTCCGCTCCAGCCAGTGAGTCCGCTCCAGCCAGTGAGTCCGCTCCAGCCAGTGAGTCCGCTCCAGCCAGTGGGTCTACTACAGAGTCCGCTCCAGCCAGTGAGTCCGCTCCAGCCAGTGAGTCCGCTCCAGTACGGCATGCTCTCCCTATCAGTCCAGTGATGGCCAAGAGGGCTGTCCTCACGTTCTATGTTGTGGCGGTTTTGCGTGCCTGGAGGATGCTCCCAGAGCAGCCCCAGCCCGAGCACGCTGCCGTCCCAGAGCAGCCCCAGCCCGAGCACGCTGCCGTCCCAGAGCAGCCCCAGCCCGAGCACGCTGCCGTCCCAGAGCAGCCCCAGCCCGAGCACGCTGCCGTCCCAGAGCAGCCCCAGCCCGAGCACGCTGCCGTCCCAGAGCAGCCCCAGCCCGAGCACGCTGCCGTCCCAGAGCAGCCCCAGCCCGAGCACGCTGCCGTCCCAGAGCAGCCCCAGCCCGAGCACGCTGCCGTCCCAGAGCAGCCCCAGCCCGAGCACGCTGCCGTCCCAGAGCAGCCCCAGCCCGAGCACGCTGCCGTCCCAGAGCAGCCCCAGCCCGAGCACGCTGCCGTCCCAGAGCAGCCCCAGCCCGAGCACGCTGCCGTCCCAGAGCAGCCCCAGCCTGAGCACGCTGCCGTCCCAGAGCAGCCCCAGCCTGAGCACACTGCCGTCCCAGAGCAGCCCCAGCCTGAGCACGCTGCCGTCCCAGAGCAGCCCCAGCCTGAGCACGCTGCCGTCCCAGAGCAGCCCCAGTCTGAGCCCGCTGCCATCCCTGAGTCCTCCGCTCTCCCTGATACGGCCACGGAGACCGTTACCGAGCTGTCCGCTCCCCTTGATACGGCCACGGAGGCCGCGCCACCGAAGCGCCTTGCCCTGCCGGCGCCACCGAAGCGCCTTGCCCTGCCGCCTGAGCAGCCCGAGCCTGGTACCATCACCGAGCTGTCCGCTCCCCTTGATACGGCCACGGAGGCCGTCACCGAGCTGTCCGCTCTCCTGATATGGCCATGAAGCACCCTTGGCCTACTGCCCTGCCGCCGTCCAAGTCTTCTGCCCTGCCGCCACCGCCCAGATCTTCTGTCCTGCCGCCATCATCCAAGCCTTCTGCCCTGCCGCCGCCGCCCAGGCTTTCTGCCCTGCCGCCACTGCCCAGGCCGTCTGAACCATTGGAACCAGCCTGGTCAGTTCCTCCGGCACCACCCTGGCAATCAGCCAGGATTCCAGACCCGCTGGAACCAGCCTGGTCAGTTCCTCCAGCGCCGCCTTGGCAACCAGCCAGGACTCCAGACCCCGGGGAACCCGCCTGGTCAGTTCTTCCAGCGCCGCCCTGGCATTCAGCCAGGACCCTGACTCTCTTGAGCCCCCCGTGGTTTGTTCCTCTGGCTCCCCCCTGGCCTTCGGTTGGGGGTTCTGGTCCTGGCCCACCATCCCTCCCCCTGATCCTCCACCTGTCCACCTCCCTCCTGGGTTTTTTGGTGTTTTTGTTTTTGTTTTTTGTTTTTTTTTGGACTGGTGGAGCGTCTGGTAGCCGCTCCTTTGAGGGGGGGTAATGTCACGATCACCAGTGAGAGTGCCCTATCAGCCATTAGAGGGCACTCCATCCCGGACTCTCATTTCTACCCATTGCATTCACTTCATTACCCATAACGCACTGCCGGACTCATTATCTCATGATCACTTCATTACACACACCTGTTTTGTATTATGTTATTAGTGTCTGTCTATTTATACTGAGTTGTTTCTGTCCTTGGTTGTGGTTTATTGTATTTGTTACGTGCACCGTTTTGTTTCTCTGGCGTTGTGTTTTGTGGACTGGATATTTTGGATTTTGACCCTTGCCTGCCTTTGGATTAACGTTTCTGGATTCCCCAATAAATACTTATGCTGCAACTGGATCTCAACATCTTGTTCTTGTGTGCCCGTGACATTTTGTTTATGTTCTGTGTGTTTTTCAAAATAAATTAATTGAATTAATTTCGAGTCTGCATTCATCGTTCACAGCTGTTGGAATAGCCTTTACATTAGTTTGGGCAAATTAGGACATAAATTAGGTTAAACTACTGCATGTCCGCCCATAGAAAAATAAATAAATATAAGAATTACCAACTGATGACCAACACACAACTATTGATACACAACGTTGCCACGACGTCGCAGTTACTAACTGGCAACGTCACAAAGTTACGTTGTGGCGACGTATAGGCACCTTTCACTTTTCCGGTTGCCAGTTACGTCGCCACGACGAAAGTTTGGTCACCAAATTACGTTGCAGTTACGTAACAGTCACGTATTTTGGTTAGCTGGGTATTCGTGACCTCAACCATAAAACTACCCCTTTATTTGCTGAATTTACTGGGAAATGAGCTCTGACGAGGACAGTGATGATGGCATAAAACATCTGCTCAAACGGAGCCCTTTCAAGCCCCAAAAGGTAACAAAATATGATTTATTTTATTCTTCTGTAATTGTTACTCTAATATGAGAGGAGTTTTATATTATCACGACAGGTAGAGATCCTTCCGTTTTAGATATAGATCCGGGTCGATAAAGACCCGAATATGTAAGAATGATTGGCGAAACAGTCATGCATTTAAGGGTTAACAGCGCGAAGACAGCAGCAAGTGCTCACGGAAGCAAACAATCACGGCATAAACGATCACGGCAGCAAACAATCACAACATAGAACGAGAGGGAGAATCCATCAGGATATCACGCCGAATAAAATGCTTCATAGGCACGGGCTTGTCACAGTCATACCCACCGCTACCACCATGGGGTACAGGAAGTCATGTATACTAAATTAGGCAAGACAATTTTTTAAATATACTATACTCAACTTTATACTAACCACGCAACGAGCTATTAACATTGCATACCTGAGAGGCAAACAGTCATCAAACCCACTAAGCAGCACAAAAAGGGCAGCAGCACCAGAATATAGAAACTGCACTCTAATTAAATAAACAGTTTTCAGATTATGCACGCCAACAATGTCTAACGCCCCGGGTATACTTTGGCCGTTCGCGTTCATGCACCGGCTGCATGACGCAATTTTCGTCATGCGGAGGGCTCGCGGCCGGCCGCACACCCCGTCCACGCGCAGCCCAAATTTTGAGACCGCGCGGAAAGTCCGCGTGCAACAGCGCATGCGCCAGCAGTATAGAAGGTGGCGATACTCACAGTATTGAGCACAGTGTACAGCCATCAAAGAAGAGTGTGAAAAGACCGGTTTAAAAACAAAACGCTTGAAAAAAAGAGAAAAAACACGACAATATGGACAGCGGACTTGACGAACGTTTGTGCGAAAAGATTAGAAAGTAACCACATTTGTACAATTGATGTTTGAAAGAGTACAAAGACGTGTTTAGGGCGGCAAATTCATGGAGGGGGATAAGTAAAATATGGGAAAGGGTGCACTTATTTTCTTCTTCGATCATGCCCAGTGAATGTCACGTTGATGACACGACTCAGTGCTGCTCTCCGATGTCAGGGAGAGCATAGAAAAAAGCTGTACTGCGCATGTGACGATTGCGGTCATCCGCGCGCATCTGTGGTGTAGTATACTTTGAAAGACGCGCGGACGTGACTGAAGTAACGTATACCCGGGGCTTAAGTCACCATATTAAAATTGTCAACCCACAAATATTGTCAACCCACTCCCTGGACGTGTTTTGGTCCAAGTTGGAAAAACAGAAATGATGGCCCAAATCGCAAAGCAGTAATGTGCATTAGGTGTTTTAATATAGAAGTGTGCAGTATACAAGGGAGTCCACAACTGCTTAAAAATAGTTAACTCTTCCACCGGCAAAACCAAAAATTAAATAAATAAATAACCAAATAAACAATGCGATAACGTATCCACAATACACTGTTTCACTGAGGGAATTAAAGGGTTAAATTGTTTGCGGCACTACAACTGCACGCTCACGCATCGGCCTACCAAAAGACACTGAATGAATCTTCAGATACCCTTTTATACTGTTGGCTCCTCCCCTATTAGAGCCAACCATTCACAAAAATCAGGGGGAGTACTACATCAACTCACACCCAAAATCCACATCAAATATAAATAAACCCACAAAATACACATCATGATCACATAATATTCTTTAAAGACATACATTAATACAAGCACAACAACATTTCCCACAACACATAGTATCCTCCGTTCTGTGTGGCGCCATTATTGCGGACACGTGACGGAGCGTTATAAATAGCCCTCGAACCCAACAACCACGTTTGATCTCCATCTCTTCCGCACCCGGATTCACTTACCTTACACTTACGGATTCAATTATCCTTAAATGTATATGTATGCTTGTATACTGGGGCGCTGTAAAGGGGGGGTAAACGATGATGATTCTCGGGGCCCATGACTAAGAGGGGGCCCAGAGAAGCCCCCAATAAAATTGTGGTGCTAAAAAAAAATATTTGATAGTAAAAATTATTAACTTTAAATTATTCTATTTGCTGTTTCCTGGTGTCAAAAAAAAAAAATATTTGTTTAGAAAAACACAAACGTCCGTGGGCCCCTCTCCCCCTCTCGATTATCATAAAATGTTTCAGTCCGCCCAAATTGTATCCAGTAACCAAGGCAACACAAACAGCTTGACTTCACTTATAGCGCCGGCCCGGCAGATTCAACTTGACAGAGGATGTGAAAATGCCTCAAAAATCTGGAAGTCAAAAACGGAAAGAGAAAAAAATAAGAGAAGTGAAAGAGGCAAAGGGTCGACAGTATGTTACCCAATATTTCACAAGAAAAGGTGGGTTTGTAAGTAGGCCTAAATTGTTAGTGGACCGCCCGTGACAATGATCGTAGCATAGACATATAATAAACACTAGACGCCCTATTGGCCGCTTTGGACTGTTGCTGCGATACGTCAACGAGTCCGCCATATTGTGCGGGGCAAGACTGCGCTCTTCACAAACACAAGTAAACGGACGAGCTGCGGTTTTTCTGGATAAAAACAAAAGTAACGTTTACATTTATCAACCAATTTCAGTGGTTTATAATGTACGTGGTGTACAAAAAGTTCTAGTTACTTAAGATCTCTATAGTTAGACATATAAAATATTTATTTTAATAAAAAAGTCAAAGTTCAGGCTTGTCATGCATTTGGCTGCTTTATTATTGCATAAGAATTGTAAAGACGCCCATACTGGGATATAATTTAATTTTCACATTAAATGAAATAAAGTTTTCTTATTGTGAAAAGGGGATTTTCTGTCCTTAACGCAATTTTAGCTTTTCTTGATCTTAGAATTGACCACCATTGATAAAATTAAACAAATCATCAAATACAAATCACACAGGCTGCTTTCTGTATTTTTACAGCACTAAAATGATACTGATATATTAAAGATAGTTACTGCAAAAACATACAACAACAAAGATATCTGATGTAGCCTTTATGGTAATACATATGATTGTCACGGATCCCTTGTTCCCCTGGACTCCATTTCCCAAGATCCTCCTGTTCTCCACACCTGCACTCACTTCCCTCGTCAGCTCCTCATCATCACGGATCACCTGCACCTGGACTCTATCATCTGCACTCCCTTTATAATGCACTCACTCCCTGCACTCCTTGTCCGTTCTCTGTTTTGTTAAGGTGTCTGTCTGTTGTTCCTTGCTGTTGTTTAAAGTAAAGTGTCTACGATTGTGGAAATCCGTATCTGCCTCATCTCTCTACCAGCCACCCGTAACAGAAGAACGGACCCAAACCGCAGGATTTCCATAATTAAAAAGATGGGATTGTTCCTGATTCCTGTGGCTCCTGCTCCCCCACAGCCTCTCACACCGACATCAGCGGCTGACCAGCTCGTCAGCCTCTTCCAGGTGGGACGTTCACTGGAGAGGTATGTGGAGGAGTTTGTTGAGTTGGCTTATTTGACAGATTGGTCAGATGCTCATTTGATCGCCCTGTTTTTGGATGGACTGGACGAGGACACCATCCGCTTCTCTGAACCTGACGATTATGTTTCCTTAGCTGATGCTATAAATTTAGTTTTGTATTTAAATTGCTCCAAATTCTTTATCCAAGAGGTTCAGGATGATAAGTGTTCCTCTCGTCCAGTCCTTCCAAAAACACGGGCAGCCTGGCCAGTCTGCCAAGCTCCGTCCTCCTCCGAATACCCCTCCAGCAAACGCCCTGCCTGCCCCACACGGAACCCACACTCCTCCACTGGGTCCCGTAAGCGGAGGAGGAGGAAGCAGCCCGCTCCAGTGTCTCCAGAGCCCGCTCCAACCCTCTCCAAGCCTGCTGCTGAGCTCTCTCCAGTGCCCGCCAGTGAGCCCACTCCTGTTCCAACGGGCATTCTGATTGTGTTTGAGGGGATGGACTGGCCCTCAGCTCCAGCCGCCGCCTACGAGCCCTCAGCTCCAGCCGCCGCCTACGAGCCCTCAGATCCAGCCGCCGCCTACGAGCCCTCAGCTCCAGCCGCCGCCTACGAGCCCTCAGCTCCAGCCGCCGCCTACGAGCCCTCAGCTCCTATGAACTGTGTTTTTGAACCCTCCAGCCCAAAGACTGTTTCCCCTCCCTGCCTCCCTCTCCCTCCTCCGTCCATATGTCTCAGCACTGAACCTCCACCTCAAGCCCCCTCACCCAGATCTCCACCTCGGACCTCTGGGCGATTACCTTCACCCCGGCTCCAACCTCCCTCAGCTCCACCGTTGTCCAGCAGTCCACTAGTGTCACCAGTCTCCATCCTGCCCCCGTTCACACCTTGTTCCTTCGTCGGCCTGCCCTCACTTCTGGACTGCACTCCTCCATCTTTGCTCCGTCACTCCGTCCCTCCAGTTGGCCTCCTCACACTCCCCAGTGTTCACTTTGTTGTATGTCGTCTGTCTTCCACTGCGGCCTTCTGGAGCACTGGCTGCGCTTCGGTCGGCGGAGCCTACAGTTCCGCCATCACCCGCCAGTCCTTCAGCGATGCCTGGGCTCAACGGCTCGAAGGCTTCAGCCCCTGACCCGCCATGGCTGCCCACGGCCGCTGACCCGCCATGGCTGCCCACGGCCGCTGACCCGCCATGGCTGCCCACGGCCGCTGACCCGCCATGGCTGCCCACGGCTCCTGACCCGCCATGGCTGCCCACGGCTCCTGACCCGCCATGGCTGCCCACGGCTCCTGACCCGCCATGGCTGCCCACGGCTCCTGACCCGCCATGGCTGCCCACGGCTCCTGACCCGCCATGGCTGCCCACGGCTCCTGCCCTGGAGACCTCCACTCCAGTCTGCTCCTGCCCCTGCACCAGCTTGAGGTCTCCAGGGCGCCCACCCCCTCCCGGTTGTTCCATCTACGGCGCGAGGACGCGCCTACCGGGAGGGGGAGGTACTGTCACGGATCCCTTGCTCCCCTGGACTCCATTTCCCAAGATCCTCCTGTTCTCCACACCTGCACTCACTTCCCTCGTCAGCTCCTCATCATCACGGATCACCTGCACCTGGACTCTATCATCTGCACTCCCTTTATAATGCACTCACTCCCTGCACTCCTTGTCCGTTCTCTGTTTTGTTAAGGTGTCTGTCTGTTGTTCCTTGCTGTTGTTTGAAGTAAAGTATCTGCCTCATCTCTCTACCAGCCACCCGTAACAATGATATGGTACAGTTCAAATGCAAATAGTAAATATGATATTAAGTGAGAATAGTGAATAGTTATAGCCTACAGCAAATAAAATAGTAATGAATAGAACATTTATATAATAGTATAAGTACAATAATATAATATAATAATATATAATCTCAAATGGTATAATAATAGCATTGATATAATAATTGCAAATACAATGTAATATCAATTGCAGAATAATATAGACAATAATAAAAATAGTAAATTAAATAGTTACTGGTATAATAATATAGTATTGGTATAATAATAACAAAATGCTATATATTTTCCATCAGTCTCTTGGAAATGGTGAGAACAGTGAACTGACAGGCTCTCCTCAGATTTCCTCGAGGCTTGCGTAACGTTAGCCCTGGGAGCAACGGGCTGAAAAGGAAATAAAAATATAAACAAATCACCATTTAATGGCAAACTGTGTATGAGTATAATCGGGATTTTGTATATGAGTCGGGAAAATTTCCTTCTAGCTACTTCCCACTGTCTCCTCAACTCAGGGGCGCTGCTAAGGATTTTGGGCCCCATGAAAAGAATCTTGACAGGGCCCCCAACACAGCTGAGAGTTTTTTCATATTAATTTACATAAATCATGCGCTTTTATGGTATTTTGACTATCATTCTCATATATTTAAGTCAATCAGACAATTGAAATCCATCCCATGTCCACACCCGTAATTTGTCCTCTGTAATACTGCACTACTTCAGTACTGTATAATGTATATACTGTGCATAGCTGTACATGTGTCATATAGTGTATTCACATATATTTATATTTGTATGAATGTACTGTACATATTTGTACTGTACACTGGCAATGACAATAAAGTTAATCTAATCTAACCTAATATTTTAACATGACAGTTGAAATGTAACGGAAACACTGAGCACTCTTAATACAATGAAATGTATTTATATTTATTTGCTGATACTGAAATTTCAAAATAAAACTCTTCAATTTAAAAAAACAGGAATTACAATCTGTGGTGAAAAAAAAAAAATCTCAGCAAGAAAACACCACCATAAAACAAAATGGCCATATAAAATTTCTAGTAATTTAAGCAGAACTTGCATAATATACAACATTTAAACTTATGGTAATTATCTTTAACACTAGAATGAACAAGGCATCATTTTGACCGTTTTGAAATTATAATACAACTTCACATCATCTTCAAGAGATGCACTGAAACCTCACAAACAGCTGATAGTAGTTTGTACAGTAGCTGGCAGAGGATTTTTATCAGAGTTCATGAAGTTAGACTGCTTGCAAGACAGGTGCAACAGCGTGGACCGCAGCAGGGTGCTGAAAGTGGGCGCCTCCCAGAGGTGGGTAGAGTATCCAAAAACTGTACTCAAGTAAAAGTACAGGTACTTATAGAAATATTTACTCAAAGTTAAAGTTAAAGTAATAATCTTAATAGTTACTTGAGTAAGAGTAAAAAAGTATCCATTGAAAATCTACTCAAGTAGCTTGTTACTAGTTACTTTGTAACTATATATATATATATATATATATATATATATATATATATATATATATATATATATATATATATATATATATATAATACAATAGCATGTTATTATTTAGATACATATTTAAATTATTATCATAATTATTATTATCAAAATCTTTGCAACAAACACAGAAGAGACAAACATTATTTCTGGCATCTGTAACCCGAATTTCATTGCATGTCATTTGCTTTGTATAGCCTACGTATACAGCTACATTTGAAAGAAGAAAGAGAGAAAACTCTTTACATGTGCTCTCGCTCATAAACTCTGAACATCACAAAAACAATGATCAAATGCACATTGACGGATCTTATTCCGTCTGTTTTTCAAAATGTAATCAAATGTATATTTCTGCAGGCTCGTGTAAACACAGTGTTTATGCAAAGGCATTAATTTTCAAGACGAACAGGTCGCCGGCGCTGCCATTGCGCAATAGGTACAAATTACCATTTCTACTCTCTAAGCAATGGCAGCTTATTTAATGTACAAATTAAGATATATGTCCATAAAAATGGTAAAGAAATGCTACATACTTTGTTATTGTGCCGTAATAATCTGTTTGGCTGTAAAATGTCGGCTATTGGATGTATTGAAATCAAATTAAATCGATACCTGTGTGGAGTTGTTCACAGACAGCATACACAGTTCAACTAATAAAGATCTTCATCGCTGGCAAACAATAGGATGTATTTGCAGATTTGTTTTTAATTGACTGTAGGTCCACTGCCACTTCATCCAACGCTCCGAGTGAGAAACCGCTTCAGCTGATTCAGTGCGTGCAGGAACTGAACAAATCATTCAAACTGATTCGTGAACCAATTTATACAGTTTTGCCAACATGTTTGATCAAGTCTTTGAACAGAATTGACTCAAAAGAGTGATTAATTTGTGAATGGGGCATCGTTCATGAAAAAAAGAGAGAGCGTGCTTGGAATAAACTACGCATTTCTTAACATGTAAGTTACAGTATTGCACTTAAAGTAACGAGAGGAACATTGCCAAACGTAGCGAAGTAAAAGTACAGATTTTTCATTATAAATGTACTCAAGTTAAAGTAAAAGTACCCGCATTTAAATCTACTCTAAAAAGTACAAATTTTCCAAAAAACTACTAAAGTAAATGTAACGAAGTAAATGTACTCCGTTACTACCCACTTCTGGCGCCGCCTCGTACAAAGATGCCGACACCGGCTGCATGTGAGGCAAAGCCGTGCACCCGCTACACCCTGCTCTATCGAAACGTGCTAACTTATCGAAAAATGCTACCGTAGAGACCTAGGGCCTCATGTACAAAGCGTGCGTACGCACAGAAAAGTGCCGTAGGCTACGATCATTGTCACGGGCGGTCCACTAACAATTTAGGCCTACTTACAAACCCACCTTTTCTTGTGAAATATTGGGTAACATACTGTCGACCCTTTGCCTCTTTCACTTCTTATTTTTTTCTCTTTCCGTTTTTGACTTCCAGATTTTTTGACGCATTTTCACATCCTCTGTCAAGTTGAATCTGCCGGGCTGGCGCTATAAGTGAAGTCAAGCTGTTTGTGTTGCCTTGGTTACTGGATACAATTTGGGCGGACTGAACCATTTTATGATAATCGAGAGGGGGAGAGGGGCCCACGGACGTTTGTGTTTCCTAAACAAATAATTTTTTTTTGACACCAGGAAACAGCAAATAGAATAATTTAAAGTTAATAATTTTTACTATCAAATATTTTTTTTTAGCACCATAATTTTATTGGGGGCTTCTCTGGGCCCCCTCTTAGTCATGGGCCCCGAGAATCGTCATCGTACCCCCCCTTTACAGCGCCCCAGCGTGCAAATAGTCTATTCTGATGAGACTGTTTTCTTGGAAATGACAGTAAAAATATTTGAGTAGGAAGTTGTTGTAAGAAGTGTCAAATGTTTATTCAGTGTGAAATGACGCCTCAGAAACAGAGCTTCACAGGGTCACTTAAACATATGTGTGAAGTGTAGTGTGGTGTTTTTTAACATCAATATAACGGCCATATTTTATAGTCACTACAGATACTTTTTCTATAATGAAACTGGTGAAACATCAGGACGTTGCATTTAGCAGCTATGCCTTCTGAAAAAAAATAATCTCAAAACAAAACTGTTCCAAGATCCCATTTGTGTCTTTTGAAAATTGTCTGTTTATAATGACAGTATTAGCTATATTTCGGTGGAAACTACGGTTACATTGCTATGGGGTTTATTACATTGATTTCATAAATAATATTTTTATGTATCATGTGACTAGTCAGAGTGTGAAGCACGTTCACATGCACATTTGCACTCCTAAACCGCTGTGAACTATAAGTTTATTGATTAAAATGAAAGTGTCCTGTTGTCAATATAACTTTAGTAAACGCGCCTTTGGGTCGTATTTCAGGGAAGTGACAAATGACCTATATAGGCATACTGGTTGGAGAACATGTTGAAAGCAGTGGTGTAAAGCACGCCGCCACTGGAGAAGCGGAGATGTGTTCTCTGGAGTGATGAATCACGCTTCTCTGTCTGGCAATCCGATGGACGAGTCTGGGTTTGGCGGTTGCCAGGAGAACGATACTTGCCTGACTGCATTGTATTTAAGTATAAAGTTTGGTGGAGGTGGGATTATGGTGTAGAACAACAGCAGGGTGAATAAATGAATTAATTTTCATTTTAGTATGAACTATTCCTTTAATGAACAATGCAAAATAATTGCATAGCTATATTACAGTTATCAGTACATGCTTAAATGCCACATACTGCCAAAAATGTTTAACATTTCACAAGTTTTTGAAATAGTAGTTTGATGTTATTCTGTTATAAATATATAATGCTTCATTTGCTAAATGTCAGTCTGAATAGTTTCTTCAGTCTACTTGGTTTTATTTTGTCATCACTGTCACACACAATCACTCTTTCATACTTAAAGGATTAGTTAATATTAAAAATTAAAAAGGTTTATTGAGGTTTTTTTTTTATCCTCGACAGTGTCACAGATCCCTTGTCTCCAGAACTCCAATTCCCATGATCCTCCTGTTCTCCACACCTGCACTCACTTCCCTCGTCATCTCCCCATCATCACTGATCATCATCACCTGGACTTCCTCGTTTGCACTCCCTATATATATGAACTCACTCCCTTTACTCCTTGTCTCTTCTAAATGTTAATCATATGTGTGTACATGCTTCTGCTCAGCGATCTTCATTTAAATACCCTTTTGTGGATATCCTTGTACGCATCATCTGTACTGTATACTACACACCGTAACAGACAGAAAGCAACAAAATACCACATTCAAAAATGTTTTTACTATTCTGGAGCTTGATTGTGGTGATTTCATTGCTATGAACAGAGGATCAAAAAAATTCTTTGATTTCATCAAAATAGCTTAATTTGTGTTCTGAAGATGGACAAAGGTCTTACGGGTGTGGAAGGAATACATTTTCGGTGAACTAACCCTTTAAACTTCATAATAAAAGTCAAAAGAATATAAAAGACACAAAAACTCTATTATATGCAAACACAAGATCATCGTTCAATGTGAGAAACACTGACTGATAATCAGTAGCATCTATTGATGAATTTCCAGCAAATTTCTGTTGTTTATTCCTTTTGAGCTTCTGTGGGTTTTGCATCTGCAACATAACATTTCTCTGACCTTTTGTGTTTCTGTTTCTTACAGAAATCTGAAATGACGGAGGTGGTTTACACATGTTTCATCACAGATCAATAATCACACAAATCCCGTTTCTTTACAAAGTGTTATATTGTCATTTGTGTTATACTCTGTATTACTGTTTCAAATTAAATACATTTAACATTTGTTGAAGATAATAAATACTGCTTTTTGGTTTCCTTTAGACTAATATTATCAAAATTTGATCAAAACTAAATTTTTGATCTGTTTATTGATAGATTGACTCTCCGAGTCACCCCTGTCATTCAGATCGAAATGGAATATTTCAAAACATTCCACCAGAGAAGAGTTCAGGTGGATGATAACTGGAAAAGGAGATCGGCTGAATATTGTATTTTTTGTTATGAAAGGAAAACAAAATCCAAACCCACATGGCCCTGTGTGAAAAAATGCTTGCCCCCTAAACCTAATAACTGGTTGGGCCACCCTTAGCAGCAACAACTGCAATCAAGTGTTTGCAATAACTTGCAATGAGTCTTTTACAGCACTCTGAGGGAATTTTGGCTCACTAATCTTTGCAGAATCGTTGTAATTCAGCCACATTGGAGGATTTTCGAGAATGAACCGCTTTAAGGAGTAAATAGGATTGAGGTCAGGACTTTGACTAGGCCACTCCAAAGTATTTGTTTTTCTTCGGCCATTCAGAGATGGACTTGCTGGTGTGTTTTGGTTCATTGTCCTGCTGCAGAACCCAAGTTCACTTCAGCTTGAGGTCACGAACAGATGGCCGGACATTGTCCTTCAGGATTTTTTGGTGGACAGCAGAATTCATGGTTCCATTTATCACAGAAAGTCTTCCAAGTCCTGAAACAGCAAAACAGCCCCAGACCATCACACTACCACCACCATATTTAACTGTTGGTATGATGTTGTTTTTCTGAAATGCTGTTACTTTTATGCCAGATGTAATGGGACACACACCTTCCAAAAAGTTCAACTTTTGTCTTGTCAGTCCACAGAGTATTTTCCCAAAAGTCTTGGGGATCATCAAGATGTTTTCTGGCAAAACTGAGACGAGCCTTTATGTTCTTTCTGCTCAGCAGCGGTTTTCGTCTTGGAACTCTGCAATGCAGGCCATTTTTGCCCAGTCTCCTTCTTATGGTGGAGTCACCTGAGTTCTGACCTTAACTGGGGCAAGCGAGGCCTGCAGTTCTTTGGATGTTGGATGCATTTGTGACCTCTTGGATGAGTCGCCGCTGCGCTCTTGGGGTAATTTTGGTCGGTCGGCCACTCCTGGGAAGGTTCACAACTGTTCCATGTTTTCGCCATTTGTGGATAATGGCTCTCACTGTGGTTCGCTGGAGTCCCAAAGCTTTAGAAATGGCTTTATAACCTCTTCCAGACTGATAGATCTCAATTACTTTTCATTTGTTCCTGAATTTCTTTGGATCTCAACATGATGTGTAGCTTTTGAGGATCTTTTGGTCTACTTCACTTTGTCAGGCAGGTCCTATTTAAGTGATTTCTTGATTGCGAACAGGTGTGGCAGTAATCAGGCAGTAACGTTTTCACACAGGGTCATGTGGGTTTAGATTTTGCTTTCCCTTCATAATAAAAACCTTCATTTAAAAACGGCATGTTGTGTTTACTTGTGTTATCTTTGATTCATATTTAAATATGTTTGATGATCTGAAACATTAAAGTGTGACAAACGAGCAAAAAAATAAAATAAAAAAAATCACTTTTTCACACCACTGTAGGTCAAATTAAGAATATGCTATGTCTGTATGGATAGTCTTGAAAGTAAAACACTCACAAGCACATGGGTTCAGGAAAAAATACGTTAGTGGTGTTTTAGGTGCGTATTGCCTGTAATGACAAGGATTCAGTATTTAGTATTTAGGTATAAAATATCTGTACTTAGTGCCTGTAATGTCCATTTCACAAGTTTGTTTCCTCATAAAATCTTTAAGCTAATAAGGTTAAGCGATTTGGCTTGCTGTCCGCTGTGGAGGGGCTCAAGAAAGCAGCTTCAACTCGAGCTTGGATATACCCTCCAGGGACCATAGTGCCTGGAAGAGGAATACGATAGATGAGATGCCTAAATTATGTGGTGGAGTTGGGGAGGTGGAGGGATATCAAAACAATTGGTGCCAGAGCAGGGTGAGAAGCTGCTTATATGCTCTGGTCGTTACTTGAAAGATTAGGGTTCCCTCCTCTTGAAATTATGTTTGAATTTCACTAACTGAAAGATTAGATGGGTTCACTCCTCCCAAAATTACGTTGTGAACTTCACTTATAGTCTTTACACAGACGTGAACTCAGTTGTAATTTACTGTGTATTAGAGCACTGAAGATGCTGACACGACGCTACTCCCATTTCAACTAGCATGTAGTATTTAGCAGACTGGTCACTGCCTTACAACTACAGTACAAGAACAACGTCGATATACCTGAATAACAGTACAACAATAATTATTCCACAAAGAAAGAATAATCACTGTTACCTGTCGAGAAGAATTTTTGCGAACTGCGCTTCTGTCTTTACACATCTCTGTTCCTTCATTGCTCTCCAGTGTTGAAATGTTTCTCCAAGAACGACTCTGGTTAGATTACATTCTTCTGACAATTTTCTCCTCTTCTCAGCAACTTCAAAAAAGTCTTTCTTTTGCGTCCTCCTTCGGGTTTCTTCTCTTCCATGGTGCAAATTTGAGGAGGAAAGCAGGAACGACAATGAAAACAAACCGAAACTAACGATGGAGATTCATGCGCTATGCGCATGCGGCGCCTGTGTAAAGTTACTGGAGCGCGCACTTCTCTCACAAGGAATGTAATGGCAGTGATTGACAAGCCAGAGGGCCAATCGTTTACGCGATGATTGCGTAAACAATTGGCTGATGTTTTTAAGGCCCTACCTCGTTCACAGATGATGTATATTAATATTATTACTTTCAGTGCACCTAATAAATAGTCTTTTATCAGTTAGTAAAGACAGTTTCAAGCAATGTTGCAAAAATGTATAAAACATAACATCCTCTTTAGCACCTTTAAAAGAGCGCGTTGGGCCATTTAGTATAGCTGTGTGCTGTAGTAGCATTGGCTCCTCGCTCCTCGCTGATCTCCGGCTGAAGCCTTTGCCGCCTGGAAGAAGCTCGCCTGGGAAGAAGCTCTCGCCGCCGTCTCGTTTCATCGCAGCACAAAAGTCATCCCAGGCTATGCGACACTTCCTGCCTAAATGTTCCAGCTCTACATCTGCTTCCAGCCGGCCCAAGTCTGCACCGGCTTTGCAGAACAAACCTGCCCCCTCTACCACTCAGGCAGCACCACCCAAGGAACAGCGCTCCTCCTTCCCGAGGCAGCGTCAGGGGCCCCGGCCTAAAATTACGCTGGACCCGACGCCTCCTAAGCCTTCCTGAGTTTTCAGGAAGGAAGAGGATGGGGCAAAGTCTCGCCATGGCCGGACCACCCCAAAAGCTCTTTCGTTCCTTCCCCCCTCCGCCCCGTTCAGCTCTGGGCGTGGGAAATATGTTCAGTGTTGTGCTAACTGGGCCCAGTGTTGCATCCATGCAAAACGCCGCTCATATGGCGAGCACTGTTAATATTTTACCTTCTCTAAGAAAGAGCGAAGTCCACTTCCACTCTCTCCGGTGTGCGGGCCCCCGATTGGCGACCCGTCATCCGATACCATTCAACCCCTTGTCACGCGGGCCGAGGCCTAGCGGGCCATCCCAGGAGTGTCAAGCTGTGTTCTGGGGACCGTAAATCAAGGCTACTCACTTCAGTTCGCCCGAAGGCCCCCGCGCTTCAGCGGGGTGCTTCAGACTTCAGTCAACGCGGACGACCTTATTTTGACCTATTTAGATTCAATCTAATAAAGTTAACTGCCTCTTATTCTGCTAATATGGAATATAGGTATATAGAATAATTATAGAATATATATATTTCACCTATTTATTCAATTTGTTTCTAATTGGCTTATTTAATATAGATAACTTTGAATTTGACTTTGAATACAATTCTTCCAAATGACACTTTGAAATACCTTTTTTCCCTCTTGTTCTTCAGAAATACAACAGCAACAAAAATAAAATAAAAATAAAACCAAATAATTTGACAGTGGAATTTGAGAGTAGAAAATCAGTAGGAAAAAAAAGAAAGAAAAATTACAATAGATAAACCTTAATGCTCACAATAAGAGTCCCAGTGTGGATTAGGGTTTCACCAACTTTAACTCAGTTCAAGGCAAGGCAAGGCAATTTTATTTGTATAGCACATTTCATACACAATGGTAATTCAAAGTGCTTTACATAAAGAAGAAGAATAAAAATAGGACATAAGGAATAGAAATAACAGTAAAAACAGAGAATTTTGCTATTTGGATAGAAGAGCTAGGAAGTCTTAGGGAGTTTTTTGTTGTTGTTGTTGTCCGTCAGAGTGGATCTAAATGGATCTATCCATCAGAGAGGATCTGAATGGATCTTCCTCACCAAATTTTTAACCTAATCACTTTCTTCCTAATTCTCCCAGGTCTTTCAACCAGACAGCAATATTTAAAATGCATTAAAAGTCAGAATCATGATGATACATAAAAGATATAAAATACATTAAAAATTGAATAAAAACAGGAAAAGAAATTTAAAGAATAAAAAGATAATACGTATAAAATAAAGTGCAAACAGTTCGGACATAGCACAGTGCTCAGTCAGAAAATGCATAGATAAAAAGATGTGTTTTGAGTCTGGATTTGAATGTGGCTACTGTAGGAGCACACCTGATCTCTTCTGGAAGCTGGTTCCAGCTGCGGCTGGCGTAACAGCTAAGAGCAGACTCTCCCTGCTTTGAGTGAACCCTTGGTATTTCTAAGTGAGTTGATCCTGCTGAATGATCTGTTAGGTTTATATTCTATGAGCATATCTGCAATGTATTGAGGTCCTAGGCCAGTGGTCGCCAACCCGTCGATCTTTATCACTGTTCCAGTAGCTCGCGAAAATAACAGAAATATCTCCAGTCTTTGTACTGTATTTTTGTATTTATTTTATTTTTGGGAGCTACTGGGACAGACAGATAAAGGTAAATAGCCCACATCATTTCTGAGTCTGTAAACGGCCGTTAACAAGAGGCCAGAGACGCTGAAGACGGACGCAAAGAGGAGACAATTCTGTAGCAGGCAGATCAGCTCACTGTTCACGATGCTCGAAATATAGGAAGAAAATATAAATATTGAATTTGGGTGAGGGCTTATATGAATGCATCTTTAAAAGGAGATCAGTCTTCAGAAAGATTTTGATGGCAATGGCATTTTATTTTCCTCTTGCCTTAGAATATAGTAGCTATTAGCGCATTTCAGTATTGTTTACAGCGGTAACCAAGGAAACACTGTATTACTGCTGCTCCATAAGCGCCACCTGCTGTTGAATTTACGTTTTTGTTTCATGCTTTTTTGTGTATGTAGCATAATTGTAAATTACAGTTTCACAAAGATAAAGTCAGACTGTTCTGTTTCTGCTTTAAATCCAGAAATTAAATCTAATTAAAACAAAAAAAATAACTGCTCATGCAACGTGAGTAGTATCTTTGTTTGGATTGTGATCAAAAAGCAGTGGTTCCCAATTTGAAATGGCTATGTATTTTTGTTTATTATAATAATATTAATAATGAATATCTGCAGCCAACCAGTATCAGAATCGGCCAATTTGCTTGTAAAAATAAATAAATAAATAAATCAGAATCTACATTGGCCACGAAAAAAATACTAAATACAATCTGGGCTGTCTTTTTCTATCAAGTAGATCTTGTCTTTCAAAAAGGTCGAGGTCAGGGATCTTGGGCTTAAAAAGGTTGGTGACCACTGTCCTAGGCCATTGAGTGATTTATAAACAAGTAACAGAACTTTAAAATCAATTCTAAATGCAACTAGAAGCCAGTGCAAGGACCTGAGGACTGGTGTGATGTGTTCATGTTTTCGGGTTCTGCTCAGAATCCTGGCAGCAGCGTTATGTACGAGATGCAGCTGTCTTATGGTCTTTTTGGGAAGACCAGTGAGGAGTCCATTACAATAATCCACCCTGCTGGTGATGAAAGCATGAACAAGTTTCTCTAACCATGCGTTCACACCGCCGCCGGCGAGAGCGTCAACAGTCGCCTTGGCCGCCCTGCCAACAACGCTGTACTGTTCGTTCGAACCGCCGCCGACGGGAGGGTCAAAGTAAATGTCTTTGCATTAACCAATCGGAAGCCTCTCAAGCGAGGACATCTACATTCCGATTGGTTGCCGCCAAACCGCGTCATAGCTCATTACCATAAAGTTAACCTGATTTCAACTCTCCTCGCCGCTCTCACCGTCCAAGACGCGCCGCTCTCGCCGGAGCTCGCCGCCGGGCTCTCATTGAAAATTATTGACTTCCTGTCACTTTGACGCTCTCGCCGCCGGCGGTGTGAACACACAGTAAGTCTTGACTGGAGACAAAGCATCTAATTCTTGCAATATTTTTGAGATGATAATATGCTGATTTAGTTATTGTCTTTACATGGCTACTGAAACTCAGGTCTGACTCCAAAATCACACCAAGATTCCTGACTTGATTTTTAGTTGTTTGACCCCTAGAGTGAAGGTACATGTTCACTTTGAGAACTTCATCTTTGTTTCCAAACGCAATGACTTCAGTTTTGTCTTTGTTTAACTGAAGGAAGTTTAGGCACATCCAATTTTTAATTTCATCAATGCATTGACACAGGGAGTCAATGGGGCTGTAGTCATTGGGTGATAGGGCTAGGTAAATCTGGGTGTCATCTGCATCGCTGTGATATGCAATTTGGTTCTTTCTCATTATTTGGCTCAGTGGCAGCATATATAGGTTGAACAGGAGGGGTGCAAGTATTGAACCTTGAGGGACTCCGCATGTCATGGATGTCCACTCAGACTTATGGTCACCGATACTCACATAATAACCTCTCCCTTCTAAGTATGACCTGAACCATTTACGGACCATCCCAGAAAGCCCAACCCAGTTTTCGAGCCTGTCAAGAAGAATGTTGTGATCGACAGTGTAAAACCCAGCACTGAGGTCAAGTAGAACCAGCACTGATAATTTACCTGAATCTGTGTTTAGGTGAATGTCATTTATTATCTTTATGAGTGCTGTCTCTGTGCTGTGATGCGGTCGGAAACCAGAGTGAAAGTTATCAAAGTATCCATTCAAGCTTAAGAACTTGTTCTTCTGATTGAAAACAACTTTTTCAATGATCTTGCCTATGAAAGGAAGATTTGAGATTGGCCTGTAGTTGCTCAATATGGTGTTATCCAGATTGCTCTTTTTCAGGAGGGGCTTAACAACTGCAGTTTTCAGGGATTTTGGAAAAGTCCCAGAGAGAAGTGAGGCATTTACCACTTCTAGGAGATCTGATTCTAAACAGTTAAACACTCTTTTGAAAAAAGATGTGGGAAGTGTGTCAAGGGCGCAGGTTGATGTTTTAAGGTGCTGTACTGTTTCTTCCAAAATTTTACCATCAATTGCTTCGAAATCAGACATAATAGCTACTTTCTGAGGCTGTGATCTGATCTGTTTTACCCCAGTGCAGCTCAAGAATGTGCTGATCACCTTTCTGATATTATTAATTTTCTCAGAGAAGGAAGCAAACTCACAACATTTGCTGTCTGAGAGCATTTCACTGGGAATCTGACTTGGGGGGTTTGTTAGTCTCTCTACTGTAGCAAAAAAAGTGCGGGTGTTGTTTAAGTTTCTGTTTATTATATTTGAGAAGAAGGTCTGTCTAGCTTTGCCTAATTCCACATTGAAAGCATGAAAAATATCTTTATAGATGTTATAATGGATTTCAAGTTTTGTCTTTCGCCACATGCGCTCAGCTTTTCTGCACTTTTCATATTTTGCACTGCTGTTGAGTTTCTCCACGGTGCTTTTTGTCTGCCACTTTTCTTCCTGACTTTCACAGGAGCAATGTTATCAATAACATTCTGTACTTTTGAGTTAAAAGAATCAAGGAGAAAATCAACAGAGTCTGCAGATATGCTTGGTGTTAAAGATATAGCCTTCATAAACAGTGCACTAGTGTTCTCATTTAAGCATCGCTTTTTGACCGAGACAGATCTAGCTTCAACAGTCGGACAGATCAATATTTCAAAGAAAATACAGAAATGATCAGATAGCGCTACATCCTTAATGACAATGGATGAAATGTTTAGACCCTTACTGATAATTAAATCTAGAGTGTGTCCACGATTGTGTGTAGGTCCATGTACATGCTGAGTCAGATCAAAAGTATTCAAAACAGTTATGATTTCTTTTGCCATATTGGATTCTGCATTTTCTATGTGGATGTTAAAGTCCCCAGTAATAGCAAAACAGTCAAACTCTGAGGAAAGTGCTGATAACAGTTCTGTAAAGTCCTCCACAAAGGCTGGAGAGTATTTTGGAGGCCTGTAGATAACTATAAGTAGAATGCGAGGAGCACCTTTTAATACAATACCCAAGTATTCGAAAGACAAGTAATCACCAAATGACACTTGCTTGCATTGATAGACATCTTTAAATAGAGCAGCAACACCTCCACCTCTCCTAACAGCTCTGCAGACACTCATAAAAGTAAAGTTAGGAGGGGCTGTTTCATTCAGGATTGTTGCACTGCAGCAGTCTTCAAGCCATGTTTCATTTAGAAGCATAAAATCTAGGTTGTTTGTGGTTAAGTAGTCATTGACTAGAAGTGATTTATTTTTAAGTGAGCGTATGTTTAGAAGTGCTAACTTAGTCTTACTTTCTGTCTCTACAGTAATCTTAGTTTGACGTGTAATAGGTAGCAGATTAAATGGGTTTGCCAAACGGTTTGAAAAGGCCTTAGGCTTTCTATAACGTAATAAAAAAGAAATAGAGAAAGATACAGGCACACTGGGTTCCCGCTTGTTCTGTAAACATTTGATAAAGTCACTGTTATCATAGCGGGGACCCGACACACATCACTGAGAGCTGTTATCGGTTGTTTTTGGTTCACCGAGAACAGACGGAGGAGGTTGAGGGGCCTGGCGTTGTGGCAGGGGCCGAAGAGCTCTCATGCAGACCTTCCTATGGATTGTTTAACGTTTTTGAAGGGCGCAGAAACACGTTAAACATGTATTTGAAAATTTACCATGCAATTGTATAGTATTTTATTATTAATATTTATTCAGATATCTGTCCCAGTAGGCTACTATAGCACAGCATAGAACACGCCTGGTTCCAGAAGTAGGCAGGTAGGCATAAGTGGTTGTGACAATATCTGGCACAAATTTAGTCCATTTAAGAAGGGGTCTTAGTACTTTTTAACGACACAAACCAGGACAAACGGGACAAACAGCACCATTTTGGAACGATTTAAGATGACGGGGAGGAGATTTTTTTTTTCTTTTTCTAAATTTCTTTATTAGGCCTATAATAATAATAATAATAATAATAAGTTATATAAGTTATTATTTTAATGGCAGAAACCTGCACAGATAGAGCACAAACGAATATGCCAGTTTTGGAGCGATTTAGATTACATGGGGTGGAGATTGGGTTTTTCAAAAAAAAATTTAAAAAAGGTAATCAATTACAGGGATTCTTTTAACGGCACAAACGGGCACAAATCGAGCACAAACAAACAATACCGGGTTGGAGCAATATGGATGGCATGGGGTGTGGAGAGTTACATTGTGACACTGTCACACAAAATGCATGTTTTACCACTCTATTTATTACAATTATTTTATGTATAATAGAGTTTTAATTGGTTTACCTGTGTTTTAGTCCATTTTATTCCTCTTATTATTTTAAGTGTGTATGTCTTTAAGAAATGAATGGTTGGCCTGTCATATGACCAGTCACATGACAGGAAGCAGGTAAAGCATCTGTATAAAGAGAGCAGCATGGCAAACAAACGGAGACTCACTAACAGTCAACAGCTCACCTGGATTGCGGAGTTTCCATTTTGCGGACTTACCTCTCCAGTCACAACTTTTGGATTATCACTACTGTGGACATTTGTATATACACCGGTGGACACTCACATTGGGACTTTATCAGCACACTAGGATTCTTGGACTGTTTTAGGGTATGGTACTAGGGACTGTATGCTTTTAACAGACTGAGTTTTCCTGGTTTTATTGTGTTGTTTTAAAGTTCCTGTGAATATTGTAAATACAAAATTCTTATTTAAACTTATCACTGTTTTATGTCTCATTCTTTTAACCACTAACAAACTCACACAGTAAAATCTGACCCCATTTTAAATCTTGTGACTCAACCAATTTGGCTGATCGTTACAACATAACTGTTCATAAAACATTTTTTCATTCTATTTAAGAGGTCTTAGATACAGTGTTTGTTTTAACGGCACAAACCAGCACAAATCGAGCACAAACGAATGGCACCACTTTGTGCGATTTAGACGAAATGGGGTGGAGAATGACGTCACAGCTCCCAAATTAAATTAGTTATATCTGTGGAAGGAAAACGGTTACAGTGTTTGTTTTAACGGCACAAACCAGCACAAATCGAGCACAAATGAACTACACCAGTTTCATGCGATTTAGACGAAGTGGGTGGAGACTGACGTCACAGCTCCCGAATTATATTTGTTATATCTGTGGAAGGAAAACAGTTACAGTGTTTGTTTTAACGGCACAAACCAGCACAAATCGAGCACAAACGAACGACACCAGTTTCGTGCGATTTAGACGAAGTGGGTGGAGACTGACGTCACAGCTCCCGAATTAAATTTGTTATATATGTGGAAGGAAAACAGTTACAGTGTTTGTTTTAACGGCACAAACCAGCACAAATCGAGCACAAACGAACGACACCAGTTTCGTGCGATTTAGACGAAATGGGGTGGAGAGTGACGTCACAGCTCCCGAATTAAATTTGTTATATCTGTGGAAGGAAAACAGTTACAGTGTTTGTTTTAACGGCACAAACCAGCACAAATCGAGCACAAACGAACAACACCAGTTTCGTGCGATTTAGACGAAGTGGGTGGAGAATGACGTCACAGCTCCCGAATTATATTTGTTATATCTGTGGAAGGAAAACAGTTACAGTGTTTGTTTTAACGGCACAAACCAGCACAAATCGAGCACAAACGAACGACACCAGTTTCGTGCGATTTAGACGAAGTGGGTGGAGAATGACACCACAGCTCCCGAATTATATTTGTTGAAGTGACGCAAACAGCCATTTTGTCACTTGAGGTGTTGTAGGGTGGTTTCTGACGCGTGAGATCCAAACAAAATAAATCGTCCTCCAAATACTGCTTTATCAGATTTATTCATCACACAGTTCATATAGGTCATTTTTCTTACAGTTCTTCTGTCCAGAGCATATAAAAAAAACCCTCGGATGCCATCACCAATTTACCTCCAGACACGGTCAAAAAATGTTGTGCTTCCCTCTAATTACACACCTGCCCTCTCTTACTCTTTGCCTACCTATATACTCATTAAGGCCAACACTCCACCCAGTGGTCAAAAAACAGAATTACAGATATAATGGCTCTTACACCCCAGCCCCTATTGAACATGGCAAATAGACATTACAATTCAATACAAATACAAAGAGCCATTAAAGCCCAAAGCAACACTGTAAACCTCGCATCAGTCAGTCCTCTGTAGGTTAGAAATTAAACACAGTCTTTGCAATCAGTCCATTATATTTCTATGCGGTCATAAAACAGACAAAGCTTTGTCACAGGTCTCTCGAGTACACTGGTTTTAGTTTGTACTCGCACAGAACGTACAAGTCCATTTTTATCTGGAAAGGCTTCCAGAACTCGTCCCATTAGCCAAGATCCACGTGGAGCTGTTGAATCCACAATGACAACAATGTCACCAGGAGCAAAGTTTCTCCTTTCCTTATTCCATTTCTGTCGATCTTGAAGCAAAGGTAAGTATTCATTTGTCCATCTTTTCCAGAATAAGTCACACATATACTGGACCTGTTTCCATCTCCTCTTGCTGTATAATTCAGATTTATCAAATAGTCCAGGTGGTAATACTGGTTTACCTTTCATCTGAAGAAGGTGGTTTGGAGTAAGTGGCTCCAGATCATTTGGGTCCTCTGACAGCTCGGTTATTGGGCGATCATTCAGAATGGCCTCAATTTCGCACAGCACAGTATGGAATCCTTCATCATCCAAAGTTTGTTGATGCAAGATGGAACTCAAGATTCTTTTGACCATTCTGATCAAACGCTCCCACACTCCACCATAATGTGAACCTCCCGGAGGATTGAAACTCCACTGGACACCTTTCACAAGCATGGCCTTTTGAATCTTATTTTTATTCCATGAACTGAGCATTTCCTTTAACTCCCTTTCGGCTCCAACAAAGTTTGTACCATTGTCCGATCTTATGTGAGTTACTTGCCCTCGTCTGCAAATAAATCTTCGTAGAGAGTTTATACATGAATCTGTGTCTAAAGAATAGGCGACTTCCAGATGAACTGCTCGACTTGCCATACAAGTAAAGATGACTCCGTAATGTTTTACAATGGAACGTCCTCTTTTAACTTCCACAGGACCAAAATAATCCACTCCAACATTTGTAAATGGAGGCAAATCTGGAAGGAGTCTCTCCTTTGGCAAGTCTGCCATCTTTTGCTCACTCACCTTAAGTCCAAAACGTCTGCAATGACCACAACTACTTATGATCTTTCTGGCAGCTGCATTACCCTTAATGATCCAATATCTTTTTCTCAGCTTGGAAAGAATATGATTTCTTCCACTATGGCCTAACTGTTGATGTATATGCAGCAAGATGAGTGTGGCAATATGCTGATCCTTAGCCAGAATAATTGGATGCTTTCTTTCCTCAGGCATGGCAGGATTTCTCAATCGTCCTCCAACTCTCAAAAGACCATTTTGATAGATAGGATCCAATTTATACAACTTACTGTCGTTTTTTATTTTTGAAACAGGTGAAGACGACAGAGCAGCAATTTCCTTTGAGAACTGCTGCTGTTGACTAAATGCGACAATAGCTGCTTCAGCTTCATTCAGGTCCTCCAAAGTTAGATTCGTTGTGGTCACAGAGCCTGTTAGTTTTTGAAGCTCTGTCTCTATCTTCTTAGAAGAAATTAATACTCTAGAAGAGTCTACAGAGGCTTGTATTTCCTTTCGCTTTTGACTTCGTTGTCTCAAAACTTTCTTTAACTTCAAGAGCCAAGCAACAGCAACCTTCAACTTTGTCCAGTCTGAAAAATGAGTAATCAATCTACGAGTAGCATTTGTTGCATTTGGCATTTCATCTACAATGGTGCTATTTACACAAATGTTCCTCTTTACCTCAGAATTATCCTCTTTAAGAGTAGAATCAAATACTTGCATTGGCCATTCTTCCACTGATTTCCACAAATAACCTGGTCCATTAATCCATTCTCCATTTGTTAGCATCTGGTCTGCTTTCAGTCCCCTGGAACAACAGTCTGCTGGATTTTGAGATCTAGGTATGTATCTCCACTGTAACGGTGTTGTAATTTCTCTGATTGCAGAGATTCTGTTAGCCACAAAGGTAAGAAAACGTTTGTCCTCATTTTTTATGTATTTTAATACAGACGTACTGTCTGTCCAGAACACAGAATCCACCAATGGAAACTGTATCTCTGCCCTCAACATTTTGTCCACTCGAGCAGCAAGTACAGCAGCTGTCAACTCAAGACGTGGAATGGTTACTTCTTTCAAAGGTGCTACTCTAGCTTTGCTGAGTAGAAAAGCTACATGGACATCATGCTTTGTCTCCATTCTAAGATACGTTACAGTGCCATATCCAAGTGTACTCGCATCTGCAAAATGATGCAGCTGAATGTTAGTAGACTCGTCCATCCCTGTTGGTTTTAGACATCTATCCACTTTGAAATCTACCATCTTCCCAAGCTCTTTCAACCAAAAAGACCATTGTCTTTGGAGATTTAAGGGTAGCGGATCATCCCAACCACATTTTGTCCTGCATAGCTCTTGCAGAAGAAATTTTGCTGTGAGAGTAAATGGTGCCAAAAATCCTAAAGGGTCATACACAGAGCATACAGTCGACAGAACACCACGCCTGGTGCAAGGATGATCTTTTATAGTCATTTTAAACTTGAAAGTATCCGATTCAACACACCACCACAAGCCAAGAGCTCTTTCCATTGGTAGTTGATCCTTGTCCAGATCCATCATTTTTATGTCATGGGCTCTATGCTCTTTAGGTACAGTTTGCAGCACTACACGGCTATTACTAACCCACTTTGTTAGCTGGAAACCTCCTGTTAAACAAATATCCGTGAGATCTTTGATCATCAATATGGCCTCCTCCTCTGAAGCTACGCTTTTCAGACAATCATCCATGTAAAAGTTTGTGTAAATTGTGTCAATTACCCTTTCCGGAAAGTCAGTTTTATTGTCTTCAGCGGTTCTGCGTAAAGCATAGCAAGCACAACTTGGAGATGACACCGCTCCAAACAAATGCACGTTCATCCTGTATTCTGCGGGTTCTCGTTTCAAATCACCATCTTGCCACCATAGGAAACAAAGAAAATCAGTATCCTCTTCTGCAACTTTGACCTGGTGAAACATTGCCTTTACATCTGCCATAAATGCAATTGGCTCTTGCCGGAACCTCACGAGAACTCCTAACAGTGAACTTGTCAAATAAGGACCCTGTAGAAGTTGATCATTAAGTGATGTACCTTTGAAGGCAGCTCCACAATCAAATACCACTCTTAATGTTCCTTTCTTGGGGTGATAAACCCCATGGTGAGGGATATACCAAACTTTCCCTTCATCCTGTTTTATCTGATGCAATGGTACCTTTTCAGCATAACCTTGCCTCATTACCTCATCTATGAAATCGTTATATTCTTGATGGAAATCATCATTTCTTTCAAATTTCCTTTTTAATCCAATTAAGCCAGTGGTCTCAAACCCCCCCTCTACCCGGCCCGCAACTGATCTCAAAAATAAAACATAATCCGGCCCGCTAAATTATTATTATTCTTTAGTTGCTACCTGTCTGATATGCAAAGTAAAAGTCGCCGTTCTATGGGGGCATTCACATATCGCGTCACACAAGCGGCCGGGCCGCATTCTTCTTTCCAATGCGCTTTCGCTCCTGTGGCGTCTGTCGTTGCTATGCAACCATGAGCCGCGCTCTCAACCGTGTCGCTTCTATTATGAGCGCGCTTGCCTAAATTACAGTAAAAGCACTCGACTTTAAGTCACGAGCGTCTATTTAAACCACCGAAACGCGTCCGATGCAACCATTAAACATTACCGATGCTCAAACAGCATCTTGGACAAATGTATGAGCAGAAGCGCTGCAGGTGTCTGGCAAGAAACAGAAGAGAGTACAAATGTATTCAGGGATTGTATTTGTACAGTAAAGTGTTGTTCAGTGCAATATTTTAATGTTATTTAAGCTAACAAAGTAAGGGAAAACACTTCCACTAAATGTTAAAAAACTAATAATGTAACTATAGTTTTTAACTAATAATGTTAAAAACTAATAATGTATGTAACAATGAGTTTTATTTTTTTGCAAAATAAAGTTGAATCAGTGTGTGTGTGTGTATATATAGGCCTAATGAAATGTGAAGTAAATGAGAAATAATGCAAAGGAAAGTAAATTTTCTGAAATGTTGCGCTTTCTTGCGCTTAAATGTTAATATGGCCCTCCTATGAGGTGTCAATCACAGAAACGGCCCCCCCACCAATTTGAGTTTGAGACCCCTGAATTAAGCGTTGTTTAGCCACACAAAGGTTATTTGGCAACACAACGTTTTCCATCCTGAAAGGAAGATTAATTTTGTAATGTGTAGGGTCTGCACAGTCTCAAGGATGAGCAGGTCCCACCATAAACTGTGTTTAAGCCTCAATTCACAGAACTTTGGTTTGTAAATCTTACATCGATTCCGGCCCGGCAGACACTAATGGATCACGAGACTCTTTTTTATGACTATTGCGATAAGTCCCGAACCTCTCCTCCGCGACTTCAAAGGAGATGCGAACACCACGGGTCGGGTTTCGAGGAGACAGGACCACATTCCAAACGGTCATAAAAAGGAAAATACACGCACGCACCCACAGACACACACACACACACAAAGCCCTACATAAAGACTGTATACACAAATATTATACCTGCAAAAATGAATGTATCTGCCACTATGGTGCTTGTTGCATGTATGTTTTACTAATGTAGAATCGTAGAATTGACTGTAGTAGGTTAGTTTTCATGTTAAACGATAGTATTAGAGTAGAAAGTGTATCTTCTTTATGGGATGAGAGACACCTGTCGAGTTTGATCTCTCCGTAAAGCTGTGAGTCCGAGCTATTCACTCATGTACGTTACATTTTTGTCAAATGCATCGTTCAATGTTTAATAATACTATGAAGAAAATGCACTGATTCAACATACCATAAATTAACTCGTTGGACAGGACAAAGGGATGTGGAAAACCGCCAAATTGCAACGCTATCATTGGAGGACGTTATCAAGAAGGCGTCCTGGCCTGTTGTCCTTAAAATACCAGGACACACGTCTTTTCGATGCACAAGTTTTCTGCACGAGTTCCCGCCGTCAAGACGGACTCTCTTCTTTATTTTCCGGTCATATTACAACAGTTAAACCTTCGTTTGAAACTTCGCTGAAACAACCTCCGGAAGAAGAAACAACTATCAAACCGAGCGCTCCGAAACTCTAAGCACCCCAACGAACCTATGCAAGTATAACGTTTTACAATCTTAAATGCTGAGTTTCCTTGCTGGCTCTTAAAGGTGACTGTTGCAATTTGCCATGCTTTGATCATCTCTTTCGTTTCTGCCTTTACTTTCACCTATATGTACTTGTATCTACTTGTGTCCATTTATCCGTATAACCTTTGTATTACCCGTTCTGTATATTAAATTCATCATATCCACGCTTATTTTGTTCACTTGCTCATTTAGCCACAACCGAGTCACTTTAACGTTCTGATTCTAATATCCTGGCTTTACATTTGGATGCTACCATAGAAATTTATCTTCGTGGCCAGAGGGTAATATTTCTGTCGTAAGTGTCTGTGGAACTTACCGGTTTGCGGGACGGACCGATAGTTCTCTACATAATTAAAATTAAAACAGAACTAATCATATATGTGATTGATTATAATTCGTTGTAGTTAATTCACCATATATGGTTAATTCCCCCTTGGGTCGGTATGTGCATAATAATAATTCATAAAACCTTATGAATTATTATATTCATATTCCACCCATAAATTGATTAATAACTGTGCAAATCGTCACATATATTTGGTGGAGTAACGCGGGCACGTTTTAAACTTGGTTTTGATGTATGAGCAATCTAGAATAAATAATTGTGTGATTTGATGTGTAACGCGCGCTATATACTTCAGTGAGCTGACACGCGTCCCTCACTTTGAAGATACGTTAACAAACTGCTTCGTGTCTAAAAAAAACACGGTAGTAAATTGTTGAACGTGAAATACACTGCAGTCCATTAATATTTCAAGCTCTTATCTGTGAAGGACGACAATCTTTGCAGTAAGTTAACAGTTTTGAATATTAATTTCCGCTTGAATAAACAAATTGAGTCGTATTCAGCGCTTTGAAAGATTTGTGGGACGAGTTTCTCCCATCTGTAAAAAAGGCCTTATTATATTTGCCACTATTTATCTGAATTATTTGTGTCGTCCAAAAATTCATAGTATAGCTGGCGCTCCTGGGTTACGCCGTTTGGCCTAGCTACCCAAACCACGTGATCCCCCTTACAGATCTAATCGGAGAGCAGTTCACCTGGTTTATCGATTGATGTGTAAAATTTGGAGCTACATCAACATTCTGATCCAATGTTGATTTGTAACCCGCGGCGAAGGAATCCCGCAAGCGTTACATGTTCGTGTGCACAAAGTCTGCACAAAACTTTGGGACTGATTCCCAAAGTTGTGTACTCGCAATAAGGAGTGCATGTTTAGTGTCCAGTGAATTGGCACCAAAGAATCCGCCGAGATTCTAAAAAGTTTGTATTTGTGATATGTGCAGTTAGATCAGCTGAAACGCTAATTTAAAAATATCACGGAGGTGGACGCAGTAACGCTGACCAGACGCCAGAGGGCAGTCTGTCCAGGTGGGGCGCCCCTCCCTATTTCATTGTTGTGTGGACTCAGTAACGCCACCGCGTGGACGTTCTGAGTTAAAGCTGCTCTCCGTACTTTGAACTGAATTGCCTCCAATTTCCCCGTGACTACTTCAACGTTGCTGTTATAACTGTTTGTTGATTCGATTGATTCGATTTGTTGATTGTTGATTTTCAATCGATTTTGAAAGGTGGTTTACTAAATTTTTAATTTAGATTAAGTTGCCCTTCCAACCAGAGAATTCACTTCCTGGAAGTGCTCCCCCTTGTGGATGGATCCGGAAGTCAATTCCCTGCAATCTGTGTGTCCTTTCCTCTCCTTTGTTCCTTTGGTCACAGATTTATTCTATTCTATTCTATTCTATTCTATTCTATTCTATTCTATTCTATTCTATTTTTATTTTATTTTACTCCATTTTACTCCTTTGGTTTAACTCAGTTTTTGTTGTTCTTCCCCCTCTCTTTCTCTTGAGTTATTATTTTAGTTTATTTTATTTTACTTCATTTTATTTTATTATTAATTTTTCTTTTTGTTTTGTTTGTTTTATTATTTCTTTTGTTTTATTGACTTCAGAAATTCTTTTCCTTGTATTACTTAATGCTGTATTCTATTCACTCTTAGTCCTGTGTCCTGTTTGTTATTGGCTGGCAATAACATTCACACACACAAGCCTCCCTTATTTCATACACTTATTTTAAATTTAATTAAATAACATTTAATTGAATTTTAAAATTAAGTAGTGTCAATCAGTTGGCATTTTGCTCATAAAGAAGCAATTCTCTTCAAGGAAACTTACAAATAGGGAAGGCTTTCTCCTTTCTTTTTCCCATTCTGCTATTCTGCGCACTCGTTTAATGCCAATTTGAATCAAGTGCATCTGAACTCTTTTGTTTTCCTTTACCCCCTTTTGCTCATTTCAGTTCTAGTTTAACTAGTTAATTCTGATTGTCATTGTAGGCTCATTTTCTTTCGTCAGACACACTTAATTATTTAAATTTGGTTTAAACAAGATTTAAACTGAGATTTAAATTTAACAATTAAGCTGTGTTCGTGTGACCACTTGTGTATTTGCAGATAAGGCCCTCCACCGCCTGGTGGTGAGTTGACGGTCGCGCCAGTGAGTTCCAGTGAGTGGAGCTGCCTGGCCTGGTGGATCTTGCACTAACTGTGTGTGAATCACGGGCAACACGCAAGGACATCAGCGAGTTGTGTATCAGGTACAGGGAGGCAACGAGCCCAGAGTGACCACAAACGGCAATTTTGTTTAATTTCCCTGCTCAGGCTTCTGCACGACAGAACCGCCCGTTTGGAGTAACTGCCCGTAAAGGGGACAGACTCTGAGTTCAGGGAAAACTCAATTTTGACCGGTCACCCTGGCCGTTGGCGCAAATACCTTGCCAAAGTGCGCAATTGTGCTGGTGTTCCCTGTTTGAGAGGTTGCACCGTGGTACAAAGGGGACAGGTTGCCACGGACACTGCAGTCGAGTGTTTGAACGTTAGGAAAGGCTGCCTGACATTGAGTTCTTATCTGAGCACCCACGATTCACCCAGGCCTAAATTAGTGACATACAGTCACTTCACCTAATTGAAAGCCACAGAATATTACATATTCTTCGACTAGTCAGGTGCAGGCCAACCCTTATACTCTCGATCCATACCATCCCTCTAGGTTTTATGACGCAACAGTGCACTCGCCTGACACCGTCACAAACCCAGCTAGAAGAGGAAGTTTAAGTTTCACTTCTCCCCTCTTCTGTTCCAGTTTTTTTTTTTGCTATTCTATTTTTATTCCTTTCTATTTGTTTACTGCTCTATTTCTCATTTAGTTGCATCCACTCTGTTCTGTTTTCTTTCTTGCTGTGTTTGTTTCTTTCAGTTCACGTAGAAGCAGAACCTGTGAGAGCCACCACGGAAAACTGAGTAATAGATAGACGACCGAGCAGCGAGAGTCACCAAAGGACTCTTAGAACTACCGCCTGTCAAAATCTATAGTTAAATCCGGCACTCACTCACACAAATTGACCTACGTGGTCCTTCTTGGTTTGACAATTAAGTGTCGAACCTACCTTCCACTAACTGTCTGCACCAGTTAACTGGAACCACACAAAAGAATTATCTAATTACGTATTACGTAACCGCTAATCCCTGCACACGCTTGCATTGGTTCATGTCTTTGTTGTGCTGTCTTTCTCTTGTCAACAGTAAAAGCCACTATGTCGCGAGCATCCAGTCCTGACACCCACTGGGACCATCTCGAGACCTGGCTGGGCGTCATGACCAACCCGTTCCTGCCCAACGCCGCCGGCGACCTCCAGCACCTGAGCCGCGAGCAGCTAGACGGGGATTTGAATCGACTGATGGCCCACGATCCGATGCAGAGCTACAGTCACAAGGAATGGGCAAGACTCATCGGAGGCCTCGCCCACAACCTCATCGCCCAGGCAAGGCTCAACGAAAGGAGCAACGCACTTCTGGAGCAGGAAGTCGCAGCGCTCAAGCTCCAGGCTGAGGAAGCCCGGAGGAACCAGGCTCAGACCCAACATTGTCTTGATCAGCTACTCCTCGAGACCCCGGGGCAGCGTGGGACGACGATGGAGTCTGATCCTGAACAACAAGAGGAAGTCGAGAGACTCCAAAAGGCCCTCGAAGAGCTCCATTTGGAGACGGGGCGCAGAGAGCAGATGGAGAAGCAATCCAGAGAGGAACTAACTGGAAAGCTCCGGCATGGCGAAGCCCTCTTAGCAAGAGCCGAGATTGAACTGAAAGAAAGAGACGCTAAAGCTCGGGCCTGTGAAAATCACCTTAGACAGGCCCGAAGCGAGATTACTGCCCTGAGGCAGAAAAGAGACCATTTAAAAGATGAATTGGACATTGTGCACCGAGAACTAAAACACTCCTATAAACTGCAAAGTGACTTGGGAGGGGACGCGCACGCCACGCAGCTCCCTCTGGCCCCTGGGCCTAAGTGCCCCAGTCAAGAGTCCCTAGTTCGTGAGGGGGGTGAAAGCCCACTGCCCAAAACGTTCAGCCCCCACGAACCATGGTCAGGAGCAAGGGGATGGGAGCCGCCCCAGAAAAGCCGCGCTACGAGCTATGGCATGGCTCCCAAAGAGCTGGACAAGCTAGCAAAGAATATCCCCACTTTCACTCCAAACCCTGCAGGGGGTGTCGCCGTGCACGCGTATTTGCAAGACATTGACTTCCTGTTGCAAAATGTGGCCAACGTGAGTGCATGGGACAAGTTGTATCTACTCCGCATCACATCTAGCCATGACGTGCGCAGCTTCCTGGATCGACAGCCAGAAGCTGTCAAATCAGACTACCAGCTGCTGCGACAGGCTCTGATCAAAGAGTTTTCTGACCCTGAGTCGGACCAAGGGCTCCTCGCGGCTATGGATCTTAAACAAGGCCGAATGGAAACTCCACAAGCATACTACAACCGCATACGAAAGGCCTACTTCGGAGCACGTAACGAGCCAGGAATGGAGGAAGATTTCAACTTTAAGACTTTGTTTCTTAGAAACCTGCACCTTGCAGTAAGTCAGCATCTGGGAGTCCTGGCCTGCCCACGGAGTATGTCTATTCAACAGCTGCGAGATTTAGCCCACAAAGCTTATTCCAAGCAAAGGGCCATATCTGAAAAGATTGTTAAAAATCCAACCATCTACCCGGTCTCTGATCACTGCCCAGAACTGGCCCTAGAGGGCGCACACACACAACACAGTGACAGACCGTTCAACCGAAAGGCAAGACAGTTCCCAGCCAGCAGAGGGCAGCCTCACCACGAGGGCGCCCATCCCAAGCACCAGAGCGGACGCTCTGAAAGATTCTGGGACAAGCCACATCCATCCAGCAATCAAAGGGACGGCGCCACATGGGAGACCAGCCGGCGACCCAGAAATGGCAGGCCTTCATCGGCTAGAGCCTCAAGCCCCAATCGCCAAAGACAGAATGCCCCTCGACATGCATCAAACAAGTCCAAGTCCGAGCCCTCACAGGAGCCTAGCAACGCAGTTATGTCCGAGTCTGCAGAGATTCTGAGAGTTCTGAAAGAGCTGATCCAGAAAAAGCCCAAAAAGGAAGACAAGAACGACAAGTCGGACTCCTTATGACTAGAAGCAAGGTCTGCCCCTAGCGTCTGCCCTGACAGCCCTTTAACACAACCTCACACCCAACTCACAGTCGACCAGAGACTTACTCCACAGTCAGTTAGTGCATCACCGAGTGACCTCATCACACAGTCACCTCAGCCAACGACCACACACTCCGAGCAAACCAGCTCACATCAACGCCACGGTACCAGAAAGTGCTGTTTTGGTTGTCTGCCTCCAAAACGAATCACATGACACCAGCCCCACTTGCTTATCGGTCAGCACCCAAGCCCCGGTACCAAGACTCCTAGGAAACCTTATCGAAAAGGGGGTGGCCCGAAAGCTGTACATAGCCATCACTGTGGAAAATGACGTGAGGATTGAGGCCCTTGTAGACACGGGAGCAGACCTAACTTTGATGTCAACTAACCTTTTTGAAAGACTCAGACAGGAAGCAAAGAAACAAAATCGAGCCCTCAAATCACAAAAATGTGAGCTAAATGTGCAGTCATACAGCCAAACTGAGATCCAACTTGAACAAATAGCACCCATTCATCTAACCATCAGTCCAATGAGTTTGGTACACCCGGTATACATCTCACCGATGGACACGTTTCCCCTGCTCATTGGCAAGGACTTGCTAGATCGCTTTGAGCCCCTATTGGACTTCAGACAGTTGAAAATTTGGGCTCAAGTGCGAGAACTGCTGCCTTTCCAGTCACCCAGGTCACCTGAGCCAGACTGTCAGGTCACAGAGGTCACGGGAAACCCCACAGCTAGCCGCGGGAACCCCGTCTCAGCACCAGGGCAAAGTTCAAGTTCGCTGCTCTGCACCCTTCAGCTCACCACAGACTCTGACTCCTTCTGCCCCAAGGTCACACCAGACCTGCAGCTGAATGGCTTAACAACCACAGACACGGTTCTCGCACTGTGGGCAGACAACTCAGCCATCAACCATAACGTGTTCAATGCTCTCAAGGAAAACACACCGGACCTCCCATTCGTCAACAAGCGCACACGTTTCTCTTTAGACTCTCGCCTGTCAACCATGACAACGGCCAAAGGCGTCTGCGCTCTGAACTTGAAATGGAACGGCCGGTTTCTAACCCATTACTTTCTGGTCCTCCCAGACCTAACGCATGATGTTTACATTGGGGCAGACCTTCTAATTCGCCTCAAAGCTCACGTGGACATGGTTAATGAGGTAGTGTGGGCACCAATGACTGTAGTTGTTGTTCCGGTCGACCTTGAGAACCTCGGGTCCGGCCAGACCATTCCAGAAGCCTGCTTCCTGGTCAACGAACAGGAAACTGTAGTACCCGCTTACACCAAAGGGGTCGCTATTCACCTCAACATGAGGCAGGGCCAAAACCTGAACAACACACTGGGTTTCTTCCAACTTTCACCTGAAAGCGTGGAACTTGGACTCACCTTGGAAGCCACACCCCTCACTGAAGTGTCATCCCGTGCAATCTACATTTTGCTCAACAAATGCATGGCTACCCCCATCAGAATTCCCAAGGCCTACCGGCTGGGATGGCTAGTAAGCCACGACTTCCATGACTTTGAACTCACGTTACCAGTCATCGGGTCAATACCAGCTGCTATGATACCAGAAGGGAGCCCAGACAACACGGTCTTAACCGCACCCTTCAAGACCATCTCCATCACTTCCATCATGCCGGTACCCACAGAACAGGTGTGCAGAACAGAACTGATGGAGGACCAACACCTTGCAGTATACACAGTCTCTAGCCAGCCGGCCTGTGAAACCCAGGAAAACACGGCACCACTGACAGCCAGCCTGTCAGCTGACACAACAAAAGAAGAGCCGTTCCCAGGGTTTGAGTCTCAAGTCCAACAAATCCTGAAGGATGCAGATGCCCTAAAGAACGAGGCAGACCGCCAGAAACTCAGGCAGGTCCTGTACAAATTTAAAGCATCATTTGCCAAAGACTCCTTAGACTGTGGCCTCACTAACCTCCACACGGTGCGCATTCCAACGCGCCCAAACACTCCCCCCACCTTTGTCAGGCAGTACAAAATTCCCATCGCCTCACACGAACCAGTGCAAGAGATCATTCGCGCCATGGAGGAAAAAGGTGTCATCCGGCCATGCAACAGCACCTATTCAGCCCCCATCTGGCCCGTTCTCAAGCCGAACGGCAAGTGGAGACCCACCATCGACTACAGGAAGTTGAACCAGCAAGTGCCGCTGTCACGGTGGCCCATGACACAGCTGGAACAGGAACTACCCCAAATCAAAGGGGCCACTATCTTCTCTACGCTGGATGTGGCATCGGGATTCTGGACAATACCTGTACATCCAGCAGATCAACACAAGCTGGCTTTCACCTTTGGTAACCGACAGTACACTTTCACGCGATGCCCATTTGGCTATGCTAATTCACCGGCCGAATTCAACGTCTTCCTGAACAAAGCATGTCCAGATGCAAGGATGAGAGGGAACCTCATCTATGTAGACGATGTGCTCATGAAAAGTATGACTGTGGCGGACCACCTGATAGAAATAGACCATGTTCTGACCCAACTGACCACTGCCGGCGCCAAAATTGCTCTCCACAAAGGACAATGGTGCCGAACAAAAGTCAACTACGTGGGTCTACTTGTCGGTTCACAGGGCATTGAACCGCAGTCCAGCCGCATTCAAGCTATTCAAACCATCAAACCTCCCACTAACGTCTCAGAGCTGCGTAGCTTTTTAGGTGTGTGCAACTACTCGCGGCAGTTCATTGAGAACTACTCGGACATTGCAAGACCTCTGACTACGCTGTTGAAAAAGGACTGCCCATTTGTCTGGACGGACGCCCAAACAAGTGCAATGAATGAACTGAAACGACATTTGTGCACAGCCCCATGTCTGGCTTACCCCAATCCAAAGAAGGAGTTCTACTTGGAAGTCGGATTCTCCAAGAACTGCCTGAGCGCTGGTCTCTACCAACGATATGATCAAGACAAAAGAGTCGTAGCGTATGCCAGCAAAACACTCCTGTCACCGGAGTGCAAATACTCAGACTGTGAAAAGGCTTTGCTCTGCACTGTATGGGCCATCCAAAGATTTTCCAACTACATTGGGGCACAAAAAGTTATCATAGAGACCTGTCACCAACCTGTCACCTTCCTCAACAGCCAACGCATCCGAGACGGCGTAGTCACCAACTCACGCATAGCCACATGGCTGATGGCCCTCCAGGGGCGCAACGTCGAGGCACGATACGCCCAAAATCACAAGTCTGCTCTGGGCAACGGCTTGGCGGCCTGCCAAAACTGCTCCGATGACACTCCAGCTTCCACACCAGAGCCGGAAATACCCCAAAACCAGCAACCGACCTGCCACCGGTACTTCGAAGAGAATGCGTGCCAAGGTATGCCCACAGCCTACGTCGATGGATGTTCGTACAACCATGAGGGCGTCCTAAAAGCAGGTGCAGGGGTGTTATGGTTAAACGACCAACCCTGCCCACCACAACACTTCAATTTGGGCTCCTAGTCATCGCAGTATGCAAAGGTAGCTGCTATCCTCATCACCCTCCAAATCACAGTGGCCCACAACATCAAAGAACTCCTCATTTGCACAGACTCAAACTATGCCCGACTCAGTTTCACGTGCCACCTCCCAGGCTGGAAACAAAATGGCTTCAAGACCGCGAACAACAAGCCGGTCAAACACCAACACCTATTCCGAACGTGCGACGATATCACGACAACACACAACATGATCATTTACTGGAAAAAGGTGAAAGGACATTCGAAGCTACCTGGCATGGACAAAGACTTGAATGACCAAACTGATGCCCTTGCCAAGACGGGCGCACTACAGGGTGATCTGTGGTCACCCCCCACCCAAACACCCACCCCTGATGTAGCAGCAGTCACCCGCAGCCAACGTACTGCTCCCGTACTTGCTCCCATATCGCAGCCGCTATCACTAGTTCCACAAATTTCCAACAATGACATTGCCGACCTTCAAGCCTCGGACTCTGCCATCCACACGGTAAAAAACCTCCTCTCAAACCCCTCCTGCCCCACGATCACGAAGTCTGACTTCGACGACAACCCTAGCCTCAAACGGCTACACGACGTCAAGCACATGCTGCGTGTGCAAGAAGACATTCTGTGGTATGCCCCTGATGATCTCACTGCACCACGGCTTGTGGTACCACGCGGCCAAAGGGGGGTCATGCTCATGTATGCCCACGATGCACCATGTGCTGGACACCATGGCACCAAAGCCACTTACCAGACACTGAAACAAGTGGCATACTGGCCTGGCATGCAGCAGGATGTGGCAGAGTATGTTAGAGGATGCCTGGTGTGCTGCCAGTTCCAACCGGCAAACCTAACTCACAGAGCTCCACTGCAACGCAGAGGAGTCACGTTCCCATGGTCAGACCTCCAGATAGACTGGGTGGGGCCCCTGACCAGATCGACGAGAGGGAACAGGTATTTCCTCACGGTCGTGTGCCAATTCACCAAGTGGGTAGAGTGTCTTCCAGCACCGAACGACACGGCCCAGACTACAGCATACCTCCTGATGAACCACATTTTCAGCAGATTTGGGCTGCCACTGAGAGTTAACTCCAACAGAGGAACTCATTTTACCGCCGAGATCATGCAGCAAATTTGGAGACTCCTGGGCGTACAGAGCCAACTGCACATCAGCCACCATCCAATCTCGTCAGGGCAAGTGGAACGGACCAATAAAACTGTGGTTAGCATGCTAAAAAAATATGTGTCAGCCAACCAGAAAGACTGGGATGTGAAACTTCCACTGGTACTCATGGCTATTAGAGCCACTCCGCAGGAATCAACTCGGGTGTCTCCCTTTGAACTGATGACGGGGCGACAGATGACCCTGCCGTTGCACCTGCTGTACCAACCGGGAGATTCCAGCCTCGTCACCGCCTACACTACCCACCAGTATCTCGATGAGCTACACCGACACCTGAGAACCACGTTTGCTTTTGCCCAACAGCAGCTTCAACGAAGCGCGGAAGGCCAGAAAGCATACTATGACCGCAAGGCGTCACACCAGGAACTGGATGTGGGTGACCGGGTCTGGTACTACCTTTTCGCTCAGCCACCCAAAACAACCTCCCAACGGCTGTCAAAGAAATTCCTTCCCCGTTGGACGGGACCCCATGAGATTGTGGACAAGCTCTCCCCGGTTGCGTACCGAATCAAATTGAGCCGGGGGCAGAAAGAACCAATTTTCAAATGGGTCCACCGTAACCAGATTAAGAGACATGTGGCTGTTGACAGAGAAAGGCAGGGAGGGAACAATGGAAGCTAAACCCAGTGCAATCCTCGGAAAACTGTCCTCACCAACCACGGACATTCCCCGCTGACCTACCATGCTTCTCTCTCTCTCTCTCCCTCTCTCTCTCTCCCCTCCCCTCTTCTCTGAAACAGGATGCTGCTGTGGTTCACCCTCGTGTGCCTCCTGCCAACCAGAGGACAGCCGCAATCAGACATCACCTCACCAGGCCCCGCCTCCGGTATCGTACTGAGGGAACAACCGGGACTCCTCATCACCAACTGCCGGACTTACACTCAGAAAGTGTACGTGCAGTTGGATCCCCGCACCGTCTACAAAACACACTATCCCAGCCACGTCGCCCAATACAGCTGGGCAGGGGCCCGATGGACGGAGAACGCCCTCACTCACGCGGAGGCCGACGTCCAGCACATGCTCGCCCAACTGGAGAAAATGACTGTCACACAAGCCGAGTTAAGTGGACACAACCGACGCACCAAACGGTTCTTGGGAGCTCTGCTCGGAGCAGCCGCTGCTGTCGGGACCCTCTTTAACCTCGACATGTCAAGTGTCAACGCGGTGAGCCTAACCACTGTAAGGCAGCATGTGGCCGAAATTCAGACAGAGATTCCCCAGCTGAGAGAACAACTCACCACTCAGAGCCAAACCCTTCAAAGCATTGGAAAAACTCTGAAGGGCACTGTAGTGGTTCTCAACACCCACAGTGTCCTGTTGAACCAGACCTTGAATTCAATGAAGCAACTGTTTACTGTCTTCCAAAATGACTTCGCCCAAACTCAGCTCGTCACTGCTCTAATATGCTGCGGGAAGTGAGCTCCTCCATGGACAGCCTGGCCATGGGAAGGATTCCCCCATATCTTGTACCCCTGAGCCTCGTACAAACTATGTTGGCCTCTGCTGCCGTCAGACCCACGGACCCTATCCAAACCCACCTTGCCTACTCCCTGGGTAGTGCCATACTACTGCATGTCGACCCCGAACAAAGGGAGTTGGCCTTCCTCCTAAACCTACCTATCATCGAACCAGATAACATCTACCGATTGAAAGACATTGTCAATGTCGGGTTTTGGAAGGGTAACACCCATATCAAGATACACACTCCAGCTGTGGTAGCATACCACGACAGCAACCCCCAACTGTACCTGGCTCCCAATGATCAGCGACACACGCTGCCCTGCCGAGGCCAAGCCTCGCACCCAAATCGTCGGAACACAAGCTGAGATTGTGGGCAATCGATGGCTTGTTAACACTCCCACTCGCACCGCCACCCTGACTTACGATCAGCACGACACTGCCACTCGTGTCAGCCTGCCCAGTCAAAGTATGTGGATCCAGGTACCCCTGGGTGCCATCCTCCACCTCGATGACCTGGCCTTGTACCACATCTCAAGTGAAGAGTACCAGTCAGAACTGGAGATCCCATCCTTTTTCAGGAACCACAACCTCACTTTGGCCCCAGAGCTGGAACTGAGGATTGAGAAAGGGGGGTCCCAGCTAATTGACATTACTCCTGTCGACACTGCCCTCCAAGCACTCTCCCGACTGCCCATCCTGACCAGCTCACCTATAGTCCAAGCTTGGACTGCCGCCGACACAGCCCTTTGCCTCTCCAATGCAAACGGGTACCTACTGACCCTGGGCCTAGCCTTCATCCTTTTCAAGAGGATGAAGGGGATGCAAGAGTCCATGGACAAGTGCCTGCCTACCCTTCCCCGGGGTTTCAAGAGGAAACCAAGGAGAGGAGGCACCAACACAGAGAACATACCAAATCTCATCGAAATGGACTCTCCCTTCGACGACCCGAAGACTGAGGACCAGTAGGGACCACCTGCTGTCCGACATCTGTGCCATCCGACCTCGCTACCGTCCAACGAGATCCGCACGGGGACCTCACTGGCCGAAAGGGGGAAACTGTAGGGTCTGCACAGTCTCAAGGATGAGCAGGTCCCACCATAAACTGTGTTTAAGCCTCAATTCACAGAACTTTGGTTTGTAAATCTTACATCGATTCCAGCCCGGCAGACACTAATGGATCACGAGACTCTTTTTTATGACTATTGCGATAAGTCCCGAACCTCTCCTCCGCGACTTCAAAGGAGATGCGAACACCACGGGTCGGGTTTCGAGGAGACAGGACCACATTCCAAATGGTCATAAAAAGGAAAATACACGCACGCACCCACAGACACACACACACAAAGCCCTACATAAAGACTGTATACACAAATATTATACCTGCAAAAATGAATGTATCTGCCACTATGGTGCTTGTTGCATGTATGTGTTACTAATGTAGAATCGTAGAATTGACTGTAGTAGGTTAGTTTTCATGTTAAACGATAGTATTAGAGTAGAAAGTGTATCTTCTTTATGGGATGAGAGACACCTGTCGAGTTTGATCTCTCCGTAAAGCTGTGAGTCCGAGCTATTCACTCATGTACGTTACATTAATGTCAAATGCATCGTTCAATGTTTAATAATACTATGAAGAAAATGCACTGATTCAACATACCATAAATTAATTCGTTGGACAGGACAAAGGGATGTGGAAAACCGCCAAATTGCAACGTTATCATTGGAGGGCCTGTTGTCCTTAAAATACCAGGACACACGTCTTTTCGATGCACAAGTTTTCTGCACAAGTTCCCGCCGAAACTCTAAGCACCCCAACGAACCTATGCAAGTATAACGTTTTACAATCTTAAATGCTGAGTTTCCTTGCTGGCTCTTAAAGGTGACTGTTGCAATTTGCCATGCTTTGGTCATCTCTTTCGTTTCTGCCTTTACTTTCACCTATATGTACTTGTATCTACTTGTGTCCATTTATCCGTATAACCTTTGTATTACCCGTTCTGTATATTAAAATCATCATATCCACGCTTATTTTGTTCACTTGCTCATTTAGCCACAACCGAGTCACTTTAACGTTCTGATTCTAATATCCTGGCTTTACATTTGGATGCTACCATAGAAATTTATCTTCGTGGCCAGAGGGTAATATTTCTGTCGTAAGAGTCTGTGGAACTTACCGGTTTGCGGGACGGACCGATAGTTCTCTACATAATTGTTAAAACAGAACTAATCATATATGTGATTGATTATAATTTGTTGTAGTTAATTCACCATATATGGTTAATTCCCCCTTGGGTCGGTATGTGCATAATAATAATTCATAAAACCTTATGAATTATTATATTCATATTCCACCCATAAATTGATTAATAACTGTGCAAATCGTCACAAATGTCCATCTTGAAGCTCAATTGACTTGCTTACCTTTTCCATAAATGCATGCTCTTCTCTTGACATTTCCCTTTTATCAGCAGCATTTTCATTGAAGTCATGATTATATTGCTTGTTGAGCATCTCCTCCAATTTGCTTACAGAAATCCTGTTAACAATAAGATCTGAACATTTAATCTTGTTCCCATTATCCTTTCTTCCTTGGAGTGGTCCATTTACAACCCATCCCAATCCATCACTGTTTATAACCTCCCAGGGCTCCATTACCTTGGAAGCATTTGCTCCAATCAGCAAATCCACCTCAGCAGGAATTTGGGGAATCTTAACTCCTTTCAGATATGACCATTTATCCAAATCCCTTTGTGTGACAATGTTATCTCTGGACACAGGCAATTTCTCTTTAGTGAAGACTTCTGGAAGGCTGTAAAAGATGTCATCAGAAAGGCTAGACACTTCCAATCCAGTCAAAATATTACTATTAGTAGCCTTTTGATTGTCCATTGTTTTCAAGACTATATTGGTTCTCTTTCCCTTTAATTTCAAGCTGTGCATTAAGCGTTCTGAACAAAATGTGGCAGAACTACCAGGATCCAAAAATGCATAGGTTTCAATTACCCTTTGTCCCTTACTGGATTTAACTTGAACTGGTACAATTGATAATGCACAGTCTCCATCGTCACCGGCCCCTATTTGCCCACAAGTTTTAAGAGCGACATGTGCACTACTTAGAGATGTAGAATTCTGTTCCTGTGTGCTTGTTCTTTCCTTTTGATGAATATGCAAGATGCTATGATGCATTTGGCCACATACTGCACAAGTTAAGCGCTTGTCACAATCCTTGCTCATATGTCCAACACACGGACAACCAAAACAAACACCTTTCTCCTTTAGAAAGTTCAGTTTCTCTCTATGCGGCTTGTTTTGCATTTGTGTACACTGGTCCAATAAGTGATCACGTTTGCAGCACAAACACATGGCTCGGGACCTTGATCTTAAATCAGTCTCACAACATTGGATTGATTTACTGTTGGTGACAACCGTCATTGCAAAGCTGTTTCTAATTTTGGTCTTGGATTGAGATTTCTGTTGTACAGGTTGGGTACTCTGGATATCACCAAATAGTGGATCAGAGGACATTTTGACTTGATGTTCAACAAATGACACGATATCTTTAAACCGTGCCCTACGATTGCTCCTTTCCATTAACTCACATGCGACAGTTCTCCATTTTTCCCTTAATTTATAAGGCAACTTCATAATGATGGTTTTCAAATTGCTTGGCATCTCCAGCTCTTCCATATAATCAATTTCTTCCATTACATTACAGCATCCATGCAAAAAGAAAGCATAACTTTGTAATGAATTTACATCCTCTGACTTTACAGAAGGCCATCCAAGAACCTTTTCTACATATGCAGCAGCTATTTTGAACTCATTGCCGAAATGTTCTTTTAACAATGATTTAGCTTGCAAGTACCCTCTTTGTGCATCCATATGGTGACAACTGCGCACAAGCTCCTTAGGCTGCCCTCTTGTGTATTGTTCCAGAAAGTATAAGCAATCTCGATTATTTTTGGTTTTGTCTTCTATTCCATACTCAAATGCTCTGATGAAAGTTCTATATTGCAGAGGATTACCATCAAACACAGGAATATCTCTTTGAGGCAGTGTGCTGGATTGTTGTTGTTGTACCAGCAGAGCAGTAATCTCATTTTGTTTTTGCATGATACTGCAAATGTTTGGAGTTGATGTTCCATCCCTATTCTGCATTACATTTGATGTTTGCACTGGTGACACTGAATTATGGTCAATTTGTGGTGCACTGCGAGTTTGCTGAATTACATTCCTTGAGCCCCCTTGCTGGGAAGTTTCCTTTGGCATATATTCCTCCTCATGAGGGTTAAGAGTAACTTCTTTACCACTCATCACAGTTCCTTTATCATAATATGCATTCATATCATCAGTGTGGGTTTTGAGAGACTGGTTAGAATTATTTAAAACAGCAATTTCGGCAGTAGCAGCTGCTATTTCTGCATCAATATCCAGTTGTTCTTGTCTGTTTCAGCTTTTCCTGTTGCAGCTCCAAAGCATGTTTCTCTTTTAAAGCAGTTGCATGTGCAATTAATGCAGCCTTCTCTGCCTCTGCCATGACTCGAGCTGAAGAAGCAGATCTCCCACTGCGCACACTGCTTGAACTTTTCTTGCTAGATGGTTTACTTGATTTACGTGAGATGTTTGAAATGCTATCTTCTGGATTAACATCACTTTGATATACATTTTCATCAACAACGGAACATGAAACTTGACTTTCAATACTCAACCATTTCGTAACATCATCTATAAACCCATTGTAAATCAACATCTTTCCACTGAACCATGTTTGTTGTTTTTACTGTTCCTCACTGGGTAATAGAACCATCACAGAATTGTGTATTTCCCTTGCTTCATCTCTCAATTTGATGAATTTCTCAAAAGAACACTGCACCTCCTTTTCATTTTCTCGGCAGATCATGAAATCTTTTATGATAGCCATTAAGTTTTTTGCCTTATTTACTTTACTCTCTTGTTTTTTGACGAGTTTCCAATTTTTCCAAGAATGCCTTAGCAGTGAGCTTAGTAGGCCTCTTTTCCCTTACAGGCTCCATTTCAACATTCTCAGATGGCTCCATAATCTTTATTGTTTACCAACAGCCACAACATCACCATAATTTTCAACACTCATATTTGCAGACTGTAGAATTCATTCACCTTTAGCAATGTTAAAACTCAGGCAACCAATGCATTGGATTTACGCTATTAAATGTGTGCACACAAATCATTCCTCAAGTAGCGCTACACATACCTTACTGAATTAATGAAGCCAATTCGTTGCGGCTGCTCCTCGGTTCACTGCTCCAATTAAATCCAAATCCATAGTGAAATCCAGTGATTAGTCCATTAAAATGTTCCAGAATGCTGCGTGCAAATCCACAAAGAAGCATTTTTTGACAAAGTGAAGTGACGCAAACAGCCATTTTGTCACTTGAGGTGTTGTAGGGTGGTTTCTGACGCGTGAGATCCAAACAAAATAAATCGTCCTCCAAATACTGCTTTATCAGATTTATTCATCACACAGTTCATATAGGTCATTTTTTTTACAGTTCTTCTGTCCAGAGCATATAAAAAAAAACCTCGGATGCCATCACCAATTTACCTCCAGACACGGTCAAAAAATGTTGTGCTTCCCTCTAATTACACACCTGCCCTCTCTTACTCTTTGGCCCCGTTTACACGTACATGGTTATTTTGAAAAACTGAGACATTTCCCTTCGTTTGCGGCCTTCGTTTACACGCAAACGGAGAATTCGCCTCTGAAAACGAGTCTTTTTAAAAACTCCGGCCAGAGTGGAGATTTTGAAAATCTTCGTTTGCACGTTTGCATGTAAACTGAGACAAACGGGTGTTTAGGCAGCCAACGTCACAGTATGCGCCAGAGCTCGCACCTATGTTTACATGTGATCATGGAAGCGTTTAGAGTAGCAGTCACATTTATGTTGGTGCAAACTCTTCTTGTGTGTTTGCATTTGCAAATACAGCTGCTCCATTATGTCGAGGAGCAGAGACGAATGAGTGCTCGGAGATCAGCAATTTTGCAACAACTTCGAATCACTTCAAGAGGAATTCAGGATTTGTTTTCGGGATTCTGATTGGCTTACGTGGGCTTGAACTGCTCGTTACACTCTTGACGTCATACATACACGGGTATGTGTAAATGAAAACTTTTCTGAAAACTGACATGTGTGCACAATGTTATTTTTGAAACCGGAGAGGTTGAAATGTCCATTTATGAAAATAGCCGCCCACGTGTTGTAGCCTTTGCCTACCTATATACTCATTAAGGCCAACACTCCACCCAGTGGTCAAAAAACAGAATTACAGACATAATGGCTCTTACATTTGTTATATCTGGAGAATGACGTCACACAACAAAAAAAATAATGCTTAATATCTCAAACACCAAACCAGCACAAACGTTCGTTTTTGCGGCATAAATCAGCACAAACGTAGCACAAACGAATGATGTAGTTTTGGGGATTATTTCGCTTTATGGGGTGCCAACTTCATGGAGGTCTGTGAGTGACGTCATTGACAAGACGCGGAAGCAGCGAGAGACACGGGCTGCGTCCGAAACTGCCTACTTCTCTACTATTTAGTAGGGGAAAAGCAGTAGGCGAGCGAGTAAGTATGTCAGAAGCAAAAAGAGTAGGCGAAAATTACCTAGGTGACGTAATAATTCTCGCGAGATTCGGCCGTGCGCCTACTTAAAGTGCGTCCGAAACCACCTACTTACCTACTATATAATAGGGGAAAAACAGTAAGCGAGCAATTAAGTATGTCAGAAACCTCAGTAATCATAAATGAGTAGTCGAGGAGTTCCCGGATGGCCTACTACTTCCGCCCAGATTCTGAAGTGTTCCTCGATAGATACTTTTCTATCCCAGGAGGCCACGGGAGAGGAAACGTCATAATCAAACACTTGAGAAAAGCGATGCGGATGCTGTCAAATGTGAGTATTGAAAACCAAAAACACATTTGTTGAACTACTGTAGAGTAAACTGCGGAATGTGTTAAGATGCTAGACACTATCCACAAGTTTCTTATGCCCCATGAGGCCTTGCGTCAAACGTGGGAGCGTCTTCCGGTTCGAAGTAAACAAGCTGGACGTGACACTCATTCATTCAACAGTTGACAGTCATTCAAGATTTAACGATCCAAACTTGCGAACGTTTGTTTTTGTACTTAAAGATTTAAGATTCCGGCATCAATATTTGAACAATGTTTTACAATAAAAAAAGTTACAGTAATAGTAATGTATTAATTTATGTCAGGAGTGCACATCAATCATGCTAAATCTAACTGATATTTATATTGACATAAAAAGAAAACACAGACCTATTCAGTTGCGCATGCTTCCATTTATTTGCGATCACAAGAACGCAAAAAACACCTCCACTAAGGCTTTTAAATCCAAAGGCTTACACATTTAGAAATATATTGATAACATGCCCTATGTTTACGTCACTTTTCTGAGCATTTCTATTTATTTTCCTCTAAATTATGCGATGATTGCTATCCGAGGATGTTTGCGGGATCTCTCTATCTATCTATCCTGATCCTTTCAGCCAGAGCAACAGAGGGAGCTCAAGAGAAGACAACAGGAGTTATGAGTTATACGAGTTAACCGAGTGTGTGTGAATCTGAAAGATATGCATTTGTGAGGAATCAACAAAGGCACAGGGAAGAGACAGATAAAACATTAAACCCAATAAATACACGATTATAATCATATAAGAATTGTCTTCATTCTTCAAGCAGTCTCTGATATTTTCCATAAACGTGCGTATTTATTACCGCAGTGGTTAACATAAGTAGCCTTTAGCATCGCATATATGACAGTGGAAACGCGACTGGCTCTGGCACGCACGATACGTTAGGAGTAAAATATCACATCATAAGGCTTTGGTGCATCAGTGACAGGTGAAGAACAGACAGCGGGTTGTTCATGTATTGCAGGGTCAGGATGCTCTAGTCATGCAGCAGCACTTTTGTGGAAGGTCAGTAAAGTAAAGAGCAATTAAGGACACGAAAACTGTTTATTGTATTGTGATATTATTAACTAAGAATGTAGTAAACTGAGATGTTGTCCCTGAACACCGTAACGACATCTCTCATAAAGATTTGCAACTTTACAAAGTAAACAATGATCCAAAAAACACTTAGCCTCTTCGCTAATTAGCACACAAAATACCATTGGTATGCTACTTCCACCGCCTTACCGGAAGTTGTACCCACGTTCTCTTTTACAGTAGCGCCCCGCGGAAACAGGTGGATAGTTGGGATTTTTTACTGTAAAACACGATTTATTATGTATTATGTAGATAACGGGATCTCTAGTAAACACACATAACTTATTTCTCCGAAGTGGAATTACATATTCTAAACCATATACATCTTAAAGATGCTTATTAAATGTTTATTTAACCTCTGACAGGAACATCTTTAAGTATTATGACTTATGAGTGATGGATTATGTATTATGAGTGATGTGTTTGTGCTGTTATTCACTGTTGTCAACACTGCTTACATTACATGAATGAAAATAATGTAAATAAATAAATCTACAGTAACTACACATAAGTTTAATCTATTTTATTTGTCCATTAGTACTGTTAATAAATTAAGGAACATTTGTTTTGGATAAAAAGTGAGTTAACACATCAACATGTAAATGTAGATTTGAGCACATAAATCTCAGGAAACTTGTCTGATGTTACAGGGACAGATGAGCACACGTGTGTTTATCAGGTAGAGGAATGATGCCATCAAAAGCTTTGGGTGAGGATACTACAGAAATTAATACAAAGTCTATTTAAATCTAAAGTCTATTTTATTTTAATTATTGGAATTTAAACAGACTTATTACAGCACTTTTCTGGTTCTTGATGTCTGTATGTTTGCTGCAGAGCTTTTGTGGAGCAGGACCTGCAAGGAAAGCTGACGACGGCATTTGTTAGAAATAAAGAGGAAAGCCTGAAACAAAATATAAAGTAAGATCATTTTGTTATTTCTAAAACAGAAATCAAATGACACTGTGCTGTTAAAATGGCTGCTTTTGTATTATATTTGTGCATTATTGTAGGATGTGAATGTCCTCAGACTGGTGTGAGCACTGAGGATGGAGAGCCACAGCAGATCCTGGGAATGGTTCAGTGTCATGGACGAGATCCTCCATCACTCCTCCTTTCAAGTGACTCAATCAAGGACACACTGGAGGAGACGCTGCAGAGATAAAACCAGCAAACCTTCTGCTAACCAGCTCAGTGGTTTAGCCCTCCACACCACAAATGTAATGAAGCTACAACAAAAATTAGCAAGTAATTGTTAAAATATGAAATGAAATATGTCAAGAAACAGAATGCTGTTCTGTTTTCTCCCACTCCTGCTTCAAGGTTGAGGGGTTTAGGGGTCCATCATCATTTTCCTCATCCTCTGGATCAACACTGTCCCCATTGAGAAGAGCAGCAGTTAGGGACATGATGATGAAGGTGTTCATCAGCTGCTTCATCAGAATAAAGCTGCAGAATTGGCACAGCCGTGTGAGATGACAACAGGACTGTAAATACCTGATTGTTAGATCAATACATTTGAATAAAGCTTTGTTTCGTGTGTTGTTGACTTGTATATATATTTATTTATTGTCATTATTACTTGTATTATTTCACTTTTTTTTATTAATTATGCTATTATTATCAGTAAATGTATATATTTTATTAAGCAATGAATTAATGCATGAATTGACTGTAAATTGAGATATATTCACATCAGCTGTATTTGTCTAGTGTGTGTTCATGCACAGCTGTCATATGACAAAACATTACATTTTGCTTGTTTTACTAAAGAAGTAAAATGAAAAGTTATATAATTAAGTTTTGGTCAGCATTTATCATTGTTATTGTGTATAAGTGTTGGGATGTGCTAGCAGAGCAATTCATTCTGGAGTAATCTTAATTTTAAGTAGTTATACTTAAATTTTTTGAGTATAAAATCAGTCTTCTCCAAAGGCGAGATCTTCGAGCAGCTGCTGATGTCTTCTTTGGCTTCAGACATTGCTAACACTGAGGAAAACTGTTCTAGGTAGGGTTGAGTTACTGGTGCTGTGAGTTGTTAGTGCATCTGTCAGTCATATCTTTATTTTTATTGCAGGATCTACAATTACAAGATCAGGGAAAATACCATGGTTGTATCTTTAACAATGAACAATAATAATGACAAAAAACAAAAAAATATGGGTTTGTATACATGATAATTTGAGATTATATACACAGACATAAAACATGACGATTAAATATTTTGAATACATAATGCATAAAAGTTATTTTATGGCGCGGCAAGATGGGGGCCAGGGTGGATGGTTTCTTTTAAGTGCGGATGTCTTAGGGGTGTTTTTTCCAAATATTTGTAAAGGGAGAAATTCTTTTTCATACTTTATGGACTACTTGTATTTTATATTGGATTATTAACTAGACGATAGGCTCTGGAATAGTTCCCCCTCGGTTGTATTGATTTCCTTTCACAAAATGAAACCGAGTCTGATCAACAGCTCTGGTGGTGCCATTAAATGAAAAGAGAAAGTTGCCTCTAAAATAACGAAATCTGTAGAGACACAAAAAGGCCAAGATGAAGGGACAAATAATGACATTGAGATGATAGATCACTCGTACACTTTCGAGAGAGATCTTCAGCGTATGCCAGATATGGATGACACGCCAGAAAAGTGAAAGACCAACCGTCACTCCTTGAAATGCAAGAGAATATCGTAACTCTCTTGTCCAAAAAAATTAATGAGAGCTCGGGGCACCTGGAGAATCTGATTCGAGAAAATACGATCAGCATTGGAACCCTCAAAAAGTCAATTGACTTCGCGCTGAATGAAGTTAAAGACTTAAAAGATGAAATGAAAGCTGTTAAAGAAATTACTAAATTACACAAGCAGAAAGTTGCTGAGCTTGAACGAAAAGTCAATGAAGCTGAAAGATATCGGCGGAGATGGAACTTGAGGTTACATGGTGTTCCCGAGAAAACGGATGAGGATCTTAAGCATCTGGTGATTGGAATCTGCGGTTCAGTTGCTCCAGAACTAAAGGAAAGATGCAAGATCGATGTGGACATTGTTCATAGACTGGGTAGGAAAGAACACGGCAGAAGCCCAAGAACAACGATAGTTCAGTTCACGAACAGGTCTACTCGGGGAATTTTCCCCACATAAAGGTTTGGTTCGGGTGTTTTTTGACCATAAAATAGGCACAAATTAAAAGACAATGGACGAGGGGGGATGACGAAAAAATAAATACAAAATAATAATCAATAATTAATTGTTAATAAATAGGAATTATGCACCCTTTGAGTTACATATACCTTAGCTTTTAAGAGTTTTCTATTTCTCTTTTTTCTGTAATTGTTAAAAGTTCATGTCGTTATCTTTTTGTTCTTTTAATGTCAGGGGTATTCGAGATGTAACTAAACGAAAGGCTGTTTTTTTGTATTGCAAGAGATTTAATGTAGATTTTTATTTGTTACAAGAAACCCATGCTTGTGTAGCATGCCCGCCGTCCGGCTGAAAATAAATTTTCTGCAGTAAATTTTTCTGTTTGAACAAACAATGAGTCAGACAAGGTTATGATGCTTCCAATAACAGAGTCGCTCTTGTAATGGCGGCTTCTTCACTGCGACTCATAGTTACCCACATAGTCTCTGATCAGCACCTTGTCTCCCCCTACTGTCCACATGAGGGTATTACGCATCACTAATCCAGCATAATAACACTAATTGAAACAATATCATAAGCACAATAAAACAAATAAAATACTTTGAAAGAAGGAGATAAAAAAAAAAATTATTTCTGTGACTATACATACAGGGTGTCACACTCCCTCCCTGACCCTTTAACTCTCATCAACATTTTTCTCAAAAACACAAACATTCTCCATATCAAAAAGCAATGTATAAGTGTGTTCAATTTTTGCTCTTAATCATGCATGTGTGTGTACTAACCCTGTTTCCTTGCAAGAACTAACCCTCTAATATACACCAAAGGTAGTATAAGGTGATATGGTGGGATAGGACCCTATTTGGTAAGGAAATGTAGGTGTCACATATATTGGTCCTGATACCCCATTAGAGTAATACGGTAAAGTTGGTGTTGGCATTAATTGGGCAGCCCCTATCTCAGTTGGCAGTTCGTAATTGGGTTGACCCAATGAGGGGTAAGTGAATTAGCTTCCTCTGGCTCTCTTGCCACTTTTAACAATCTCTGTTTCCTCCCCTTAGGTATGCATGACTCAACAGCTCCCGGAGGTGGCGGGTCTACTGGTAGGTCATTCACCAGATGAAGCAGATTCCGATGCAAGGTTCGTAACATTGCTGGATTTTGGCCTCCACTGGTCTCAGGATACACTTGATAAACTGGTCCATCTCCTACTCTTTCTTTGACCATGTGCACTGTTCTTTCCCAATATGACCTTAACTTTCCAGGCCCACCCCGTTCACTCAGGTTCCGGACCAGAACTCGATCCCCTGGTTGCAGCACAACACCTCGAATGTGCTGATCATAATACTTCTTGTTCCTTGCGCTTGCTTGTTTACTGTTGTCTGAGGCTATTTTATATGCATCAGCCATCCGTTGTGCCCACTTCTCTGCATAATCTCGAGGTGAGTATTGGCCATCCTCTGATCTTAGACCAAACAACAAGTCGACGGGCAAGCGAGGGTGACGCCCGTACAGGAGGAAGAATGGAGAGAACCCTGTCGCCTCATGTTTGGTGCAATTGTAGGCGTGCACTACCTTCGGGAGATGATCTTTCCATCTGTCCTTTTCCTTCTCCTCCAGCGTTCTCAACATTTGTAGCAGAGTGCGGTTGAAACGTTCTGCTGGGTTTGCTTGAGGGTGAAAAGGTGTTGTTCTCGAGTTACTGACACCTGTTAACCGCTGCAGAGTTGCAAAGAGCTGGTTTTCAAACTCACGTCCTTGGTCGTGATGGAGACGGCAAGGGTAACCAAACCTTGTGATATAATCGTTAAAAATCCTCTCAGCTGCCGTCCTCCCAGACTTGTCCCTTGTCGGGTACGCCTGGGCAAACCTAGTGAAATGGTCCACTAGCACCAGAATATATTCGTATCCGCCCCGACTCCGTTCCAAGTGCAGATAGTCAATGGACACCAAGTCCAATGGGCAACTTGAGGTAAGGCTTCCCATTGGAGCCCTGATCCGCACCACAGGTTTCTTCTGCTTCACACATCAGCACTGCTGGGTGACATAGTGCTCAATCTCCTTCTTCATAAACGGCCAATAGAATCTGTTCCTTGCCAAGTCTAGAACACGCTCCGTTCCTACGTGACCCATGTCATCGTGCAGCTGTTTCAGAGCCAACTGCTTGAACTTAGCTGGTAGAACAAGTTGAGATCTATGATTGGTCTTACGATAAAGCAGTCCCTCTTCTAGATCCAGTTTTCTCCACTCATACAACAGTCTTTTGAGGCCTCCTTTAGCAGTTTTTGTCATTTCAGGTGACAGTTCTCCTCCTCTTTCCTTTAATTCTATCACCCTACCAATGACCGAATCTTCCCTCTGGGCAGCTTTCAATTCAGAGGGGTCAAGTGCCATGAGTCTCTTTTCAAACTGGTGGTCGACATCCTCTTGACGTGCATTAAGAGCCGCGACCCAGGCAACATCATTCTCTTGGTCAGCCCGACTTCCTTCCCATGTAGCCTGGACCACCTCCTCTGTGAGAACTTCAGTACATGCGGCCATAAACTTATCAATATCAAGAGGACATTGAGAGAGCATGTAGCGAATGTCGAATCTGAAGTCCGCCAATTCTCCTACCCATCTATGTCCAACAGCATTGAGTTTGGCTGCTCTGAGGACATACGTCAACGGGTTGTTGTCGGTGAAGATGGTAAAGTGTGGCGCATAGAACAAGTAATCGCGGAACTTCTCGCAGACCGCCCATTTAAGCGTCAGGAACTCTAGCTTTCCGGAGTGAAGTCTATAACTTCTCTCAGCAGGAGTCAACGTCCTGGAGCCATAGCCAATGACTCTGTCTGCCCTCTTGCTGTTGGTATAGCACAGCCCCGAGCCCCTGTTCAGACGCACCTGTATGGAGCATAAAGGGAAGTTCAAAGTTTGGATAAGCTAATATTGGGGGGGTAGTAAGAGCCCCAATGAGTCTCTCCAGTACGCCTTGGTGTACACTCGTCCACTCTACTTTCACACAGGATGGTAACTGGTTACCTCTTTTCTCAGCTTTCCCAGACTTAATCTGCTCCCCACCGGCTACCACACTCCGAGACTGGAGGAGCTCATACAGTGGCTTAGCAATCCGTGAAAAGTCCTGGATGAAGGTGCGGTAGTAACTGAGGAATCCCAACAATCGCTGCAACTCCCCGACAGTAGTGGGTTTTTGTTCTTTCAGGGAGAGAACTGCTGCTAGGTCTTTTGGGTCGATGCGGACACCATCCTCTGAAACTAGTCTTCCTACATATCTGACCTCTCTCTTGAAGAGTTCGCATTTTGCTGGCCTCAACTTTACTCCATGATCCCGTAGGACTCTGAGGACTCTCCTTAGCCCCTGGACATGGTCATTGGATGTTTTGCCAAAGCAAAGTATGTCGTCAAGATACGGTATGCATAATTCATCTCTCAGCGAGTCCAGCATCCCCTACATACTCCTCTGGAACGCAGCTGGTGCGTTTGCCAATCCAAAGGGTATGCGCACCCACTAATATAATCCCCAAGGGGTCGTGAATGCCGTAAGGTGCCGAGATCCCTCTGCCATAAATCCCTGATGGTAGGCCTTTCCCTGATCTAGGATTGAAAACCATCGGTAGCCTCCAAGGGTGTCGATGAGGTCCTGGATCCGGGGAAGTGGGTGTCGGTCTGGGACTGTCTTCTGGTTTAGTAACCTGTAATCTATGCACAGTCTCAATGTGCCATCTTTCTTCCGAACGCATACCACTGGGGCTGCATATGGAGACTTCGACTTGACCACCCAACTTCGAGCTAGTAAGTCTAGGACATATTCCTTAACTTCCTTATACAGGGGTTTAGGGATGGAGGCATAAGCATGCTGAACAGGGATGTCGTCCTTCAGGCTAATCGTCATCTGCAAGCTTGGGATGCACCCGATATCCTCATCTCCACGAGCAAACACATTAGATTCCTCATAAAGCATATCTTTAGCTAATTTCTGATATTCTTCTTCCAGATGGCTTAAATCAACTGGCGGATGTCACAGGTTGTCTGCCCTGCGATTGTCCTCTTGTTCCTGGGAATCTGGTTCTTCCCCCCAGCTCACTGGTACGTCATCATTGCTTACCAAATGTTTCAGATCTGTTTCGATCACACCAGCTATGGGCTGTATACTCCCTAGAGGTGTATGTCGTCTGATAGGGACTTCACAAGCAGTCGGATTGCTCAGGGGAATCCTAACATAGGGCCGGTCTGTCCCCTCCATTTCATCAGACCTTCTCCAATGTCTAGTTGAGTCAACGATGCACTCTCCTCAAACAGTACTACTGCCCCAGAACATTCCAAGTTAACTTGAACTTCACACTTTACATGAGTCACCTGGCCTGGTGGTACGACAACATCTCTAGGGCCGACTGTGACAACAGCCCCTGGGCTCACATGAGGTTGTTCCTGAATGAAGCTCACTATAGCGTTGGCTTGTTCATCTCTGATGTCCAGAGCCATCTTTAGGAGTTCTGCAAGTGCACATAGACCACGCTCAGTGTCCTTCTTTTTTTCTCTTATTAACTCCTCAACGACATTAAACCCCAGCAATGGCCGCTCTAATGGCATCTTCCCCACGAGAAAAGGCACTTGAATTGTCAAATTTGGATCATCATTCCCAGGCAGGTTCACAGTCAACTCTACCCATCCTTCAAATGGGAATGGTTCACCATTAACAGCTGAGACATTAAAGTCACCTCCATTTACTATATCTGACAGTGGTCGCAGAACTTGATCTGGCAAGTACTTACTGTTCCAGTTACAGTCGATTATACTAACTTGTGCTCCCGTGTCCAGTAGAGCGGTTACTGCAAAACCATGAATGTGGCACTTGAGGATAGCTTTTTTCCCCAATGAGCTGTGCTACTCGGTCACAGGGACTTACTCTTTGCTTAGGCGAATCAGATGTCCTACCCTTCTGAGCTTTGTTCTCCTTGGGCTGGGGCTGTGGTTGCTCGGTCACTGTTCGCCCCTCATCAGTGGCCGTTGGTCGTTTCCCGACATCTTTTCCCTTCTTAGACAGCCCACCGCACGATGCCCTTCCTCACCACATGCAAAGCAATGATTGCAAGAGGTGACATCCTTGTCACTACATTTGGGACACATTCGTCTACGTTGCCTTCGCTGCAGCTGGGAATCTGTGACCTTGTACTGACCTTCTGTCGTTCTCGCCTTTGCAAGGGATTCAACGGTCTTTGTAAGAGCTTCAATTTGTGCACTCAATCGATGAATTGTCTCAGCTTGGTCGCTTTGTCTATTGCAATCTGCATCCTTACTTCGGCTGGACTCACACTGGGCACTGAGGGCATTCGACACTCTCTGCCGTGACGCTTGTCCCAACCGACGTTGTCTTTCACTCTCGTCGCTAGCTATCTGGGTTACTTGCCGCAGGAGTGCCTCATCTGTCACCAGCCTGTTTGTAAGCAGAGGTTTCAATTCTGTGCGAAACTGGTTGTACTTTGCGGCCATGCCCTGATAAATTGTTCTCAGAAACACATTTTGAATTGTTTGTTCATCATACTCCAAGTCTGTGACAGCTTGTTTGGACAGGAAGATTAGTTTCTGTTTCAGCCCAATCAGTCTATACAGGAATTGTTGGGGAGTCTCATTATCATTCTGTTTACCGCACATTGACTCCTGGAAGAGCTCAGAGCTACTTCTCTCATTCAGATGCGACTGAAGGAAACTTTTTAACTCTGGGATTGTCAATCCCTCCTTGTTCACTAACATGTCCTTAAAGTTTCCTGGCTTTATGACCCTCAAGACCCCTCTGATGATGTCATTTTCACTGTGGTTGGCTGCCAGTCCCTCATCTATTTGCTTGGTTACACTTGTGTAACTTATATCTGACGTACTGTCACCAATCTGCCCCCCCCCCCTGAATTTTGAACTCTCTTTGTTGAAATGGCAGTAGCTGAAGATCACGGAGGGAGATCATACTTTCCTTTTACCCACCACTGGCTCCACCAGTTACATTCACAGGTAAGCTATGGCTTGGGAGATTCTGCTTTACTTGGGTTACCATCAATCTTGTATTGTGCTAATTTTCACCCTAACTCTTCATATCAGTCTACCAAACGACCATACTCCATCTGCTGTGTCTGTGTGTCAGAGGTAAGTGTAGATTGTTGTTGTGGTGTGAGTGACTCAGTGTCGTGCAAAACAGGTTTTATATTACGTTTCTGCATTATCACCTCAACATTGTCTTTCAACAGCAATAATTGAGACAACCCTCCATCCTCCAACTCCAGCAGAGAATCACTGTTCATGTAATCAACAATGTACTCATAGCAACAATCCTCATCAGTTATATCCAACCTATGCTTTCCTGGGTTTGCAGCTGGCTCCAGACAATCCACCAGGCTGATCAGTTCTTCATGAGTGAGTTGATGAAGTCTTTTCTTGATTTCCCAAACTGTTGCTTTTCTCTCGTTCGAAGCCATCCTGTCAACGGTCCTGTTGCTGATGATGCACACTTGGCTCGCACCACACTGCGCCACTCCTTCTCAGCCAGGAAACTCTTTCGCTGCAGCGCCTTGGTTCTCCTGCTGCCGTCGAGCTGCCCTTTGTGGTCCTCGTGCTGATCACCCGTCACTCAGCCGTCCTGTGGTTCATTTGGATTGGATCTGTATACCAGCAGGTGGCGCTAGATCCCGGACGAGCCCCCAAAATCTGTAGCATGCCCGCCGTCCGGCTGACAGCGCTGCAGTAAATTTTTCTGTTTGAACAAACAATGAGTCAGACAAGGTTATGATGCTTCCAATAACAGAGTCGCTCTTGTAATGGCGGCTTCTTCACTGCGACTCATAGTTACCCACATAGTCTCTGATCAGCACCTTGTCTCCCCCTACTGTCCACATGAGGGTATTACGCATCACTAATCCAGCATAATAACACTAATTGAAACAATATCATAAGCACAATAAAACGAATCAAATACTTTGAAAGAAGGAGATAAGAATTATTTCTGTGACTATACATACAGGGTGTCACACTTGCTCTTCAGACGTGAATTTTTGGAAGGCACAATGGGGCAGTGAAGTTTGGCATTCTTTTGGAAGTAATCATTCAGCAGGAGTTGCGATTTTAAAGGGTTCATTCAAAGGTAAAATTGTTAATACTAAAGTCCACAATGGGGGTAGGTTGATAATTTTAACGGTATCCTTGGATGGGAAAATGTTTTTATTAGGTACTGTATAATGCCTCAAATATTAAAAAATATAATGTTGATTTGTTCTCTGATATTGAAAATTAGATTAATAAGGTAAGAGAAAGATTTCATGATATTGAAATTATTCTAGGTGGGGACTTTAATATTGTCCCAGATGCTAAAATAGATAGAATTTCTATCCCAATTAAACAATCTAATTCAGAGCTATCTAAATTTTGTGAAAACTTAGATAATTGACATATGGAGAAATAAACATCCACTTATTAAAGAGTACACATGGAGTAATAGAGATAAATCTAAACAGTCAAGAATAGACCTTTGGTTAATTTCTAATTCATTAGAACAAAATACTAACAAAGTATCCATTGAACCATCAATATCTGACCACAAAATGATTTATCTTCTCATTAAATGGAATAACGAAACTTCTTTTAAAGGCTCCAAGACTTATTGGAAACTCAATAATAGACTACTGGAAATATATAGTTTTTAACATGGGATTAAAAAAATAATACAAACCTATTGGAATCAAGCTAAACAAACAAATTTATATTGTAAAAATTGGGAGCTTATGAAGTTTCAGATTAGACAGTGCAATTAAAAAAGGCAAAGAAGTTGCAAAATTAAATAAATCAAAAGAAGAGGAAATTATTAAATCTATTTGTTAAATTACTGAAAGGAATTCTACTTTGTTACTAGATTTGCAGGCTGAGTTAGATAAATTATATCTAATAAAGGCAAAAGGAGCATTTATTAGATCACGCAGACGCTGGCTAGAGGAAGGGGAAACTAATTCCCGATATTTTTATAATTTAGAGAAAAGTAAGGGAGAGTATACATCTATTAGAAAGCTTAATATTAATGGCCATGAAACACAGGATCCTATTATAATTTCAAAATATATCTCAAATTTTTATGGTAAATTATATTCTAGTAATGCATGTTCTATAGTCAAAATAGATAACTTTTTAAAGCCCCTAAAATATAACAGAGATAATATAGATGAAGATTTTAAAGCCCTTTGTGATAAGGAAGTATCCAGTTTAGAGATCAAAACAGCTATAAAAAAACTTAAATTAAACAAGTCCCCAGGTAATGATGGCTTAACTGCTGAATTTTTTAAAGTATTTAAATATATAAAGCTGAATTTTTGTTAATGGTCTTTAAAGAGTCTATTGATCAGGGTTTTTTGCCTCCCTCTATGACACAAGGTCTAATATCACTAATTCCAAAGCCTGATAAAGACCTATTATCACTAGATAATTGGTGGCCAATCACCTTAATTAATAATGATGGTAAAATGATTGCTTCTATATTTGCTGAAAGGTTAAAATCAGGATTAGATTCTATTGTTGATGAGGTGCAGTCAGGTTTTATGAAAGGAAGACATATTTCCAATAATATTAGACTTGCATTAGATCTCATAGATTATAATGAAATTATCAATGAAAATAGTTTTATTCTGTTTGTCGATTTTTATAAGGCCTTTGATACAATCGAACATGACTTTATTTTTAAAACCCTTGAATTTTTTGGTTTTGGTGACAAATTTCAGAAAGTAATCAGAACCCTATATAACAAGATTAATAGCTCTGTAAAATTGGCATATGGAACAGATTTAAAATCAAAAGGGGGATTTGACAGGGCTGTCCTATTAGTCCATTACTTTTTTTGTTGGTTGCACAAATTATGGCCATTCATATTAAGAAAGATATTTTTCGTGGCATTAAAATAGAAGAGAACGAAATTAAATGCACACAATTAGCAGATGACACTACCCTTTTCTTAAGAGATTATACTGAAGTTGAAACAGCAATTAAATGCCTGCAATTATTTTCATATGTATCTGGTCTTTCCCTGAATATTAATAAATGTGAGCTTATGGCTCTAGGTTCATGTAACTTTCCAGCAATATGCAATATTCCAGTTAAAGAAGTTGTCAAATATCTGGGTATTAAGATATCTAAAAATAAGGAAATCAGGAATGAGTTAAATTTTACACCTATTATTCAATCATTTGAAAAGAAACTGAATTCTTGGCTGATGAGAGATATCTCTTTAACTGGCCGTGTATTACTGGTTAAAGCCGAGGGTTTATCTAGGTTGGTTTACGCTGCTCAAGTGCTAGATATAACCCCCTCATTAATTAAAATGATAGATACCAAACTTTTTAAATTTATTTGGAAGAACAGATCACACTATATTAAAAAATAAAATATTTGTAGATCAAAAATTGATGGAGGATTGAATGTTTTGGATTTTAAGACTTCTAACACAATATTTTAAATAAAATGGCTCAAAAATTATTTAAAAAATAAGCAAAGTATATGGTATACAGTACCGAACTTTATATTTAAAAAAGTAGGTGGTATTGAGTTTATATTGAAATGTGATTATGATATTAATAAAATACCCATTAAACTTGCAAATTTCCACAAACAAGCATTACTTTCATGGACTCTTATGTATAGTCATAATTTTCACCCCCATAAATGTACCATTTGGAACAACAAATACATAAGGATTAGAAACAAATCAATATTTTTTGAAAATTGGTTTGAAAAGGGAATTATTTGGGTTAAACAGCTGATCAAAAAAGATGGTGTTTTATACAATTATACTGAATTTGTTCATATTCATAACTTTTTAGTTGATCCTATCCAATACTGTTTGGTTTTACAGGCAATTCCCAGGGAAATTTTGAGGCTATTAGAAGGCAGTAACAATTATTCTTTACAAACAATTGAAGAATTTACTTCTTGTATTATGTTGCAGGGTAAAGATTTCACAAGTTTTGGATGTAATAATATTTTCTTACGCTCCCTTCTTCAATCTAAAAGTATACTTGCTGTTACTACTCGCTGGAATTCTATATTTAAAAAATTAAAATCTTGATTGGAGTAAAATTTGGATGACACCTCCTAAATATTGCATCACAAATAAAGTGAAAGAAGTTTCATATAAAATTTTCATCGGCTTTACCCAGTTAAGTCACTTGTGGTACAGCGTTTTAAAGTGAATATGGAGGATAATTGTGTTTTTTGTCAAATTTCCCCTGAGACTATTAATCACTTATTTTGGGAGTGTCCTAAGACCCAAAAGTTTTGGAATGAACTCAGTATTTACTTACAAAAAAAGACTATGATGCTTGTTAACCTTGAAGAAATTGATGTTATGTTAAAATGTTTGTCATTTGATGGTGATAGAAGTATTTTATTTATATTTGATTTCATTATTATAATTGCCTGTTACTATATTCATAAAGTCAAATGGAATGAAAAAATGCCAAATTTTGAAGAATTTAAAATAGATATTAAAACATATTTAGATACAATATCCAAAAGCAAAAACCTGAAAGCAATAAAAACTATACAGTTGTTTAATAGATACAATTTCATGTAAAATGCCTGTTTTTTATTAAACTTTTTTCTTTTATGTTTCTTGTATTACCCCTGACATGTATGGTTATATGTACTCTTGTTTGTAAACTATACTCTGTTCTTGTTAATAATCAATAAAAAAAATTTAAAAAAAAAAGAGACACGCATTGCTAGTCTCATGTCTTAGAATGGGTCACACTGGTTTAAATACAACATTGCACAGAATAGGAAAACATCCCACTGGATTATGCACTGAGTGTAATGTGCAAGAGACAGTGAAGCATATACTGTTAGACTGCAAAAAATATGAAGAAGATCGGGCAGAATTGGGGGGGGGGGGGGGGGGGGGGCATCCTAATGTTCTCTGTTGGTTAGCCAGGAAAGTTTTCTTTACGTAAACAGAACGTTCCCTGTTGGTTTGGAGAACGTTCCCCTAATCTCTTTTTACTCCGATATAATTTACTGTTGTAAGTTCGTTATCACTCCGCGTCCCATATGGGATAAGCGGCACGGAAGATCGTATGAATGGACGTCATTGACAGTATTGATACTACAGACAATGTCTTGTTTTGAACTTTTATTTAATCAATAGAAATATATTATAAACAATCCGAGCACATAAACCTTATGGAGGATTAAATAAAATCGAATTTATGCATTAATATGTAAGATTTTGTGAATTGTATTACTGACACTTTAAACAATAGCAGATTTTACGTTTCTTAAAGCTGCCGTCTGAGATTTTTGGCCCTCTAGCAGTTAATAAACAGAACTGCACGCGTCTTGCGGAGGAACATTCTAGCCGGAGCTACTTTTCTCCGTGTATGTTTATGGCGAGTCACGAAGTTACTGTGATACTCTGCGGCGAGTCCTACCAGTCCGGTCTGAAATAGTCCAAATATAAACACTTACTATAAGTGTACCATAATGTTTCAGGGTAAGACAAAAACATGGTTTGAAAAATGGATTCATGTTGTATATTCTCATTATATCATTTTTGTAAATTTTTAACACAAAAAAACTTGCGGACTGCAGCTTTAAGCGACAAACAATGACTTCAACACAATACATATATATTAAAATATTAATTTTATTTACAGATATTAAAAAAATTAATAACAATTGTGACTTTAACTGGGGTAACTTCTCGGTTAACATCATGTTGTCTTCAATTACGTGTCAAATGTCTCTGAAATCACACTATTTACACTCGTACATATATTAATTATAAATAATTATTGAATAAAGTGACTGATAAACAAATGTTATAGCAGTCAGTAAAATGAAATAACTGTTAATTTTTAAATTACGCGAGTAATTGCGCGCAGTAAAAAAGATAACACTTCTGCAATAGTTTGGTTATAATGAAATCTAAAAATAAAAATAACCTACTGCACTCAAAAAAATAACTCATTGGAAGAACTCAATTCAATTGATGGCAGGTTTTCCATCCAATAAATATGTGTGGCCCCAACTCAAAAAAGACAAATTCATCCAATGAAATGTAATTGAGTTGGTCCAACTTAATTTTATCAAATACAGTTTAAATGAAATTGATTCATTTATAAAAAGAATTTTATTTATGCTTGTCCAACTCAAAATAAATAATTTAGTTTGACACAAAATTTAGTTTTAGTTTGTTTTTATTTAAAAGTCATAAAAGCAGGTATAAAACAGTTATTTACTGTAAAACAATCACAATATTAAAAACAATGGAAATATGCACTAGCTGTCAGCGATCAATATTAAAAATAAACATTTGCTGTTTAGTAATGAATTATTGCATTCATAACTTTGAAATATTAACCATTTAAACATTCATTTAGCCAACGTTTTTATCCATAGCAACTTAGAAATAAGGAACAATTCATCTTAAGGAGGCAATAAACACAAGAAGTGCTAAAAAATACAAAGATTCAAACATTATTCAGAATAGTACAAACTAGAACAGTGAGGGATTTAATAGTGAAAGCATAGTGTTTTTTTAAGAGTCAGCAGGATGCCATTAAGTGTTCACAGAAGAGATGAGTTTTCAGTTGTTTCTTGAATATTGTCAGGGATTCAGCTGTCCAGTTAGGGTTAGAGAGATTGCAGATGTTCGAAGAGCGTTGCAATAGTCCAGTCTAGAAATGACAAGGGCCTGGATGAGAAACTTAAATGACCAAGTTGTCTTTGTAATGTGGTCTCTGAACGTCAGCTGGTCATCACAGATTACCACAAGGAATTACAGTTGATGAGCCTAGCTGGATGGTGAAATCATGCTGAATCATCAGAGTGGCTGGGAAGATGAAAAGTTCTGTCTTTGCCAGATTGAGTTGCAGGTGATGTTCTTGTATCTATGCCGAGATGTCCACCAGGCAGTCCAAGATCCATGCAGCTACTGTCAGATCATCAGCCTGAAATGAAAAGTAAAGCAGTGTGTCATCAGCATAGCAATGGTAGGAGAATCAATGTACAATTAGTATACAGTACTGGTCAACGGTTTGAAACAACTGTGCTGCTTAATATTTTTTTATAACCTGTTATACTTTTTTTCAGGATTCTTTGATAAACAAAAGTTAAATAACAGCATTTATTTAAAATAAATATTTTATAAAGTTTGGGGTCTGTAATTTTTTTCTTCTTTTTTTTTTAAAGAAATTAATACTTTTATTCAGCAAAGATGTGTTAAATTGATAAAAAGTGATAAAGATTTATATTGTTAGAAAAAGATTTCTATTTTGAATAAAAGCTGTTTTTTTTTCTTCATCAAAAATTATCACAGGTTATAAAGACATTAAGCATTTCAAATATTGATAATAAATCATATCAGAATGATTTCTGAAGGATCATGTGACACTGAAGACTGGAGTAATGATGCTGAAAATTCAGCTTTGATCACAGGAATAAATTATATTCTAAAGTATATTAAAATAGAAAACCATTATTTTAAATTGTAATATTTCACAATATTACTGTTTTTTCTGTATTTTTATAATAATAAATAATGGTAGCCTTGATCAGCATAAGATTCTTCTTTCAAAAACATTAAAAATAGTAATGCGTCTAAACTTTTGACCGGTATTGTATATGAATATATAGAGAAGGGAAGGGTCCCAGAACTGACCCTTCAGGTATCCCTGTGACTAGTGCTTGATTGAAAGACCTACCTGTGAGATTCACACCAGCAATGTACAGTTCCTATGATGCCCTGCGATGAGAGCGTGGATAAAAGTAATTGATGGCTAATGGTGTCAATACACTTGCGCCAGTCTGTGGAAAGATGGGAAAAAATAAAATAAATATATTATATATATCATACATACAGTACTGTGAAAAAGTCTAAGTATTTTCACAACCTTCACAATCTTTTGCTGTTGTGTGTCATTAGGAAATTTACATTTTCAAATATTAATTTTGCCATTAATTGTAATAATCCATTGAGATTTTTATATGCACAAGGAGCATAACAACAGCCGGTATGATCTGATCTCACCATCATCAAGTCCACCTGTGATTACATGAAGAAACAGAAAGAACTGAGATAGACTAAATCCAGAAGAACTGCAGCAATGTCTCCAAGACACTTTAAGAAACCTTGCTGTGGTTCCTCTGGATTTAGTCTGTCTCAGATCTTTTGTGTTTCTTCATGTAATCGCAGACTCGATGATGGTGAGATCAGATCATACTGGCTGTTTTCATACTCCTTGTGCATACAAAAATTTAACTGGATTACTACAATTAAAAAAATGAATGAACTGATATTTCCGACTGACACACACATAGACATATATATATATAAATAAATAAATATATAAATAATCAGTCTAGTAATAGAAAAAACACATACTTTTTGTGTGGAGGGGTGTGTCTGCCACATTCACAATCCTGAAAATAAGAATAAAAGTATTATTACACACCATATTTAACAAATTACATGTAAAAATCAGATTATTTGAGGAAATATTACTTACCATCTCTAGGAGGTAGTCACAATGATGTTCAATGACGTCATCAAACTGTGAAAAAGATGTAAATTTTATTTGAATAACGTTAACGTATGAAAACAGACGCTTTTGATTACAGGGTTCAATTTTATACAGAGTCCCAACAAACTCTGATGCTCCCCATTACACAGAAAATTTAAAAAATACACAAGACTCATCATCAGAGACACAGATCAATCATTTTAACAAAAAACAACAAAAAAAATCTAGATATGTTGGGTTTGCGATGTTATAAAATGGCGGGAATGCCACAGAACGTGTGCAGCAGTGACTTTGATGAGCGCGACATTCAAGCTGGAAAAAAGTATGAAGCATGCATAATTATATTTGGAAATATTGCTAGCCATAAATTAATTTGCATCACTTTGTTCCCTGGGCTAGCAAACTTGATTTGAATTGAGTAACGTACGTTAGTCGATCGCAAGCCAACGTATTCAATGAATGAAATCAAGCCAGTTAGCTATAGTCATATTCTGGACTGTACGCTGGTCTTGCTCACTGACAGTGCTATTTTGCACATTACGTGAGTCTGAATTTAAGCGAAGGTGCGTTTGTATCCAGTTGTTTAAACAATTCACCTCGATTAATTTTTTTTTACGCTGTATTTCACCCAACATATTTCACTCAATATTATGATATACACATTCCTTGGCATTAAGATCATTATTTAACCACAAAACAACTAGTACTTACCAGCAACGAATATCTAAAAGCAGCGAGTATCCAAAAGCAGAGACTCAGCCGAGACGGTCCTTTCACCAGCATGAGAAAATGGCGCCGGCGGTCACACGAGTGCGTTGTCTGAGCGTGTCTCGCGCATGCGCAGAAGGCACTCCCATTTCCCAAATGTAATTAAATTTAGTTGGTCAAATTTAAAAACATTTCATAGATTAAACTATTTAAATATTTTATGTTAGACTCATTAAATATAAATACGTATTACTCCTAATTAGATATGTTTAAGTAAAGTGAATTAAATTTAAATGTGTCATATCTATGAAGGGCCTGAATCATTTTTTTGAGTGTGGGACCGTTCTGGGAAGGTTCTCTTTAGGTTGCAAAAAAGAACAAAAAAATAACCTGCAGGGCACGTTCTAGCAATTGTAAAGTAACCTAGCAATTGACGCAAGTAGAAACCACATGTACGTAAATGAAGAGAAAAGTGTGTCAAAAGAGAATATAAGAACAGGGGCCTCTATAGCTCTAGTGGTTGGAATAGGAGAAGGAGTAGTAGAAGTAGTTGTGTAGAAAGAAAGAGCATACAAGCAAGCGAAGAGAAGAACATATACTGAATAGAGAAGAGGGTAAGCTTTAAAATGTAATTGTTTATCTGGCTCATGGAACTTCCAGCTTATGCATAGAGTGGTGTATTTAGCTTTTGCCTTTGCAAGAAATAATAAAATGAGAATGAGGACTGCCCTCAAACTCTGATAGTATTGTCTCAGTCAGTTTATTGTTGTAGAGTGAGAATCCATTTAGGGTATCAGAAGTTGACTGTCTGAAAAAGATAGATTTTTATAAAGATATCCTGACAGACTTTACAAAGTCAGTCACGGTTGCCAACCAGTCGCAGCAGAGTGGGCCGTGGGAGTGCATTAGCAGCACAGCTGTCCTCTGAGGAAGAAGAGCAGCTGTGGGGCAATGAACGGGAGGATAACCCACCCCACCGGTAGGCTTGGATTATATCTGAACTGTAGGGCTAGGAGGTACGGTAGTGATCAGAAGTAGACCCTGAGATAATATAATCTAAGAAGAAAATATTATATGCCTACCTGACTCCTCCTGAATCTATAAAGGTAAACCTTTCACAGGAGTTGAGTAATATGAATAGAGAAAGTGGCTCGTGACCTAGATAGTGTTATGTGGTCGCTGCAGAAACCATCCAGAGGGTGACAAGGCACAGTGCTATGAAAAGGGTATAAAACAATGTAAATTATTATTATACATGAAAAAAAGTCTTTCACGTGTCATTTTACTTAAACAATTTGAATAAATGAGTCTGAATAAATTTTGGGGGGACAAATAGGCAAGCTTTGGCATATATTATCAAAATAAATGATTGTCATAGAATGAAGTATGAACTGGGAATAAATACACACTGAACACATGTAAATATTTATTTACATGATTCACGTTATGTGAATCAGAATACGAAGCAGTCATGTGGTTGTGTGCGAAAACGAAGCTTTGGACGTCACTGATCACGTGGTTATGGCAAAACGAATCAAGCTCCGATACAGAGCTTCACTGTGAGATGTTTCGTTTTTTTGATACAAGCTTCGAAGCCTCTGTGTCAGACGTCACATCACTAGGTCGGTTTGCTCTGGGCACTGAGGCAATTCATTTTGTTCAGATTCACTCAGATATCAGTATGAGAAACCATTCTTTCCTCGTGTTGGTTTTACTACTCGTGGTCGGTGAGTTATTTATTTAGTTATTGCATTTTTCTTTTTGTTTCATCACTTCCGGTGTTGGTGTAAAGTAACTGGAAAATGCGCACTTGCTGTTATCTAATTTTTTTTAATTATCTTAAAATCTTAAAATTGGTAACGATTATTGACTTTCTACAACTTTCTACAAATAGACATTGTGAATAATAACAGATGGCAGCATCATTATAAGTGTACTGTATTGTGGAAGTAGGTTTATATAGCAAACAATATAAGGCGCTTGACGACCTTTAGTAGTCTACAGCAAGGTGTATTTGCATTTTTTACGTGAAAACTGATAACACAGACGGTAAGCGGTCGTCTTTTTTTTTTAAATGCCTCACCCGGAAGTTTCTTGATAGCCGCACCCTGACGACCACAGATTAGCTACAGCATTTCCGGGGTTCAACACCACATTTCTGCGTTCCAGTCAAAGACTTTCGTTCAAAATTTGTCGAGGTCCTACACTAATTTTTAAATCTGATTTAGGCCAACTTCCTGAAATGCTATTTAAACTAACTTTTACTTCTCTGTTTTTTTTTTTTTTTTTTTCTTCTGAGACTAACATTTCTGACTGCTACTTCTCTAGCTTTTAAGCTAGAACCACCAAACTCGGATCAGACCTTCAGACTGTTCTGACATATATTTATTATCTATATCTAACATGCTATTGTGACACTAGCAACTTCATCGAAACAATCTAGCAACCACAACTAATCCTTACACATGACATTTATAAGACCACACTGTATACAACATACATTACCGATTTTTTTCAAAGTAAATCAGCGAGAGCATTGGCAGCTTGTATTAGAGCCTTAGGGGTCTTCTTTCTGACAGGGTTTATTTTTTTTATTTACTGTTTTTAAACTGTTTTATTTATGTCAGTCTGCTGTTGAGGTTATTATTAAAGTGAAAACTGGTGCAGTCTATCTTTAGAAGGAGTTCCCACTCCCTACCTTGTAATTAAAAATGACAAATTTGATTAGATGTAAACTCCTCAAAAACACCTCAGAGCTAAAACTACGAACTGTTCAGGTCTCCATCTTCTGCCACTCCCAAACTCTACACTGTGTACATGTGAAAGTCTTGTCAGACATTTTGTATCATTATTTAACATTTATCTTTTGAATTCCTTTATGAGCCCGTTCTGTCTTATCTCAAAGCTGATTTTTTTTCTTCTTCTTTTTACATAAACTGAAAAAGCCAAAAAGTTGTGTTTTCAGGCTGTACTTTACATGACAGCACTTTAAAATAGTGTCAGACTTTTATCAAGATCAGTACAATCCAGAGGTCAGTTCCTGTTATGTTAAGACTGAATCTTAAGAACTATTAGTTATTTAGGGTTAATCTGCTTTACTTTTCAGTATCAACTTAGACCAAGCTACGATATTTAACTGACTTAAAATTATTATGTTATATTATTATATAATTACACATACATATATATAAAATTTATGTTTCATTTTTGTTCCTCAGGTGTGTTTGGTGTTACAGATGTAGTAAAGATAAAGATGTCAGTGATGGAGGGAGATTCTGTCACTCTACACACTGATCTTACTGAAATACAGACAGACGAGGATCTGAAGTGGATGTTTCCAGATGACACTATCATAGCAGAGATTGATAGAGAAGCCAAAACAATCTCAGCATCTGGGAATACAAGATTCAAAGGCAGATTGAAGTTGAACGAGACGACTGGATCTCTGACCATCACAAACATCAAAACCACAGATTCTGGAGTTTATCAACTAAAGATCAGCAGCAAAAAATTGGCTGAAAGTGAATTCATTGTTTCTGTTCATGGTGAGTAACTCATATTGATCAGTGTCTGCATTGAGTGTCTGTGAAGATGAATAATGATTATAATACACAACCCAAATAACAGTTCATTTATTTAATAAACTAAATGGATGAGCAACAACTGGTAAAGATGTAATAAAGTTGATATGTTAAGAAACATGAAGAAAAGATATTCAGAGCAACATGTGAGATATTTGTAAAGGAAATATTATCATAGGAATTGTTATCCTGAATCTTTAAAAGAGTTGCATATGCAATTAGTTTCCCATATAGTGATCATAGAATATAGTTTTCTGACAAGTGTGCCACGTCTTTCTACCATGAAAGCATGATAACACTATCTAGGTCACGAGCCATTTCCTCTATTCATATTACTCAACTTCTTAGATTATATTATCTCAGGGTCTACTTCTGATCACTACCGTACCTCCTAGCCCTACGGTTCAGATATCAACCAAGCCTACCGGTGGGGTGGGTTATCCTCCCGTTCATTGCACCACAGCTGCTCTTCTTCCTCAGAGGACAGCTGTGCTGCTAATGCACTCCCACGGCCCACTCTGCTGCGACTGGTTGGCAACCTTGACTGACTTTGTAAAGTCTGTCAGGATATCTTTATAAAAATCTATCTCTTTCAGACAATCAACTTCTGATACCCCAAATGGATTCTCACTCTACAACAATAAACAGACTGAGGCAATACTATCAGAGTTTGAGGGCAGTCCTCATTCTCATTTTATTATTTCTTGCAAAGGCAAAAGCTAAATACACCACTCTATGCATAAGCTGGAAGTTCCATGAGCCAGATAAACAATTGCATTTTAAAGCTTACCCTCTTCTCTATTCAGTATGTTCTTCTCTAAGGAAATCAGCAGTCTTCTTTGAACTTCTGAGGGTTTGTGGTCTGGTGCCAGCTTCTGCTTGCTGCTTGCTTGCATGTTCTTTCTTTCGTCAGCAAAAAATGCTCAAACATCCATTTTGTACTGTTGAAAAAAACCAGCATATGCTGATAAGGTAGGTTTTGAAGCTGGTATGCTGGTTTGAGCTGGTTTATGCTGGTCAAGTGCTGGTCCTGGTTTTTTCAACAGGAGTAACAGACGTGCGTGTTTATTTTAGCTATTTTGTCAGTGAAACAACACACTAGCCTGTAAAACTATGAAATAAATATCAGTAAATTATGGTAACCTAAATAATAATAAAGTTAAATATTATTTCAAAAAACATTTGTTTTTTTATTTCCAAACAGTCCTGTTCTTCTATAGTCCTTGATATAGCTTAATGCTGTGCGCTTTGAGAGGGATGTGGGACACAAGCAGGAAAGAGACAGTTTCTCTTTAATAATATCTTAATGTTAAGGTTTCTGTCCTACGGTGTTTTTCTACTTTACTACAGTAAGGAATGGAATAGCCTAATAGGCCTAAATGCGAACGAGAGAAAGAAACATTTATAATCCCCTGCGTGAGTGAAGATTTGGGAAAAGAAACAGAGATTCCATGTTCAGTGGAATAACTAATGGAATATTGTTAAATTCTCTGATAATCAGGTGACCAGATCGTGATTCACAAAACAGAATACAATGATTAAATGTATGAACAAATATGTTTCCCTGGCTGCGATGTCACATTTAATTGCTAACCTATTATTTCTTCTGTAAACAAAGCTTTGTGCTTCACTTGTGTCATATTCAAGTAAACACTGGCACAGCCTATCAGTGGGTACCGAATATACCCGGAATCTCAGTACTACAGAAATGCAGGTATCATCACATTTTCAAAATTTCTGTACCGACTTGATACTGAAGTACCGGTACTTTTGACACCACTAACTACTACTAAGAGAGCTATAAAGGCTTCTGTATTTATACTCTCTTTTGACGCACTTTATCACCTTTACGCACATGTGGTTTCTTCTTGCGTTAACATATTACCTGCATCCATCAATTGCTATGTTACTTGTCTATCACCTTTATTTTGCTTGTCAAGGCGCAGGTCCTCGATGGATGCGGCCCGGATCCGGTTGACTACGGTAAACCTCGGAATAAACAGAAAGACTAATATTAGCGTAGATGCCATTCTTCTTCTGATGTTACGAGTACATCTGGTGTTATAGGAAGTGTTCCTGGTTCCGGCTGACCTAATTTATACAGCCTGATAATCCTTTAACAGATTTTAAAATATAAATTGATAATGTGTTATGTGTATGCCAGGATAAAGAGATGCGTTTTTAGTCTAGATTTAAACTGACAGAGTGTGTCTGCTTCCGGAACAAAACATCTTTAGACTAAAAGTAGCTCCTAAATGGCTGATTTAGGAGAAACTCTTAAAAATAATGGGTGTGTCAGTCCTAATTTTAGGAGTCCTAAATCTTTGTTCAGAGTATTTCACAAAGCATTTTAGCACTAAAACTAGCTCCTAAATCTGTGAAATGTTAGGAGTAGTCAAGAGGACTCCTAAATCACTGAGACCAAATCACAAACAGTCCTAATCCACCCAAAGACACTGAACACCATTGAGACAATAGCAATAGAGCCTTGGGTGCTGAACCTTTTCTTCATAAATGCAATACAATTTGATTTATAGATTTGAATCTATGATGAGACACCAAAAATAAATCTTTAACAAATAAATAAATATTGTCTGATTACCTGTGGCAGTGGTTTTATGAGTTCACACTTACAAATAATTGAATAGAGTAATACAATAAGCGTGTTTAGTGTGCTGTCCAAGGGAATCAAGGGCTCTGAGCTTGGCTTCTCCTCGTATCTCCAGCTGAGAGTGAGGAACGGGGTGGTGGAGGGATGCAGAAAACTGTCAAAGTAACTAGGCGAATCGGCTCTCGTCTGTGTATTTATTCCTCTTCTTGAACTGATTAGACCGTTTGAATGTGTTTCTCCCAAACTTTGTTTATAAAACATAATTTGTTGTTTGAATTCTGCATTCTCTTGAGATGAAGACAATTAACTGTATAGTTTAATTAGTGACACTTTAAAATCTTTATTTTAATGTGGAAACATGACACCTCATTCTACAATATTTCTATGATTTGTGAATTAGCTAAGAACTTTTACTGCTATAGAGTACCCCAGGGATGACGCGTTTTTGTAGGCCAACCCGTAAGTTAGCGGCGCATGGGTTCCCTCGATCAAAAGCCTATGCATTTCCCCATAGACTTTTGGAAAATCGCAGAAAATAAGCTCAGAAAATAAATAATCTTTACAAGTTAACACAACATTTATAGATTTTGAAGCCTAAATAAAGTGGTCAGATATAAAAGGCTAACAGTAGGCTATAAACGGACTACAGCACACCATGGTCATCAACGTCATCACCGCCAAGCGTCCTCAAACTGTATTTAAAAAACAACTCTATTTAAAAACATGCTCACTGATTATGATCTGTGCTGTTATGAATACTTTTCCACTTTTTCATGAGAAATGCTGTCCAAATGTCCCGTTTTTAATGATGACGTCTAAAGTCCCCGCCAAAGGAAGTAATCCCTTTTAGCAATTTGTTAGCAACCGCCGATTTTAAGACACAGTAAAAGTTTAAAAACTCACAAGTTGGTTATATCTGGTGTGTTTTATGTCATAGATCAAAACGTGAAAGTATTTAGAGGCTTTGTTAACCACAGACATTATTTCAGGCGATTTAGCAAAAACATATTCAAAAATCCCATAGACTTTATGGCGTTGGAACCGGAACTCCTAAAATGCTAACTCGCTTCCGGGTTTTGCCTACAGAAATGCGTCATCCCTGGTGCACTCTATTTAGGAGAACTCTTAGTGATAAGATAAAATGTTTTGTGAATACGGCCCCAGATTCCTGCCATTTTATTTTCCTCATTGAATTTCCTGTTTCGCTAAGTACGGAAGAGGATTAGGGCCAAGCAATAATAAAAAATTAAAACCATCTCGAGATTAAAGTTGTTAAATTTCAAGAAAAAACTCGTTAAATTTCGAGAAAAAAGTCTAAACAAAATATTGAGAATAAACTCATGAAATTACGAGAAAAATGTCGTTAAATTTTTAGAAAAAAGTCCAGATAAAATGTTGAGAATAAAGTCATAATTTAATTTAAGTCTTTCTTGTTGAGAAACGTGACGCACGCTTACATTCTCCTCCCCCTTCATATCTGTCACAATAATTTAAATGTATGCTTTACTTTTACAGATTAAATAAACTTTATCTTTTATATTTCATCGGGGCATCTTGCTTTATTAATATTTGTTATTTTTTTTAACATATCATCATATGGGTAGATCCCTCGAGCGCAGCTGATGACGCTTTGAAGCGACGATAAAGGGAGCGAGGATATATAATTTCACTTGATTCAGTTCCTCTGTCCTCGCTTCTTTTCCTTGATTCCTTCCTTCGCATCCTGAAGGGGTGGAGCTAAGACGCGAGGAAAAGAAGGGAGGAAAGGAAATGAGGATGCACAAATAAGAATTGAGAAGCACCCAAAGTCAATGGGGACGGTTGGAATGTTTTTCTCCCCAGTGGGCGTGGTTTTCAGATTACTGAATGCGCTCTGTCTCGTAACGGCTAACTTAATCACGTGTGGCTCCTCTCAGCCTATCATGTAATGGCAGTGACATTAGTCGCAACATTCCCTAGTCTGCCTTCTCTTAAAAAAAATACATTTTTATCAAGATAAAATCTACATATAGTTCAGTAGTTGTTATAGTTGTTTACTGTAAAACATGCTGAAGATTAGCAAACAGGCTGTCTGTTAATTAAATGTTTAGATATTTCCCACAAAAGCTGTTTAATCAGCATAGTGAAGCCTCTCATCATTTGACTTCCATTCAAAAAACAGCCTCTGGTCTCATTCCATGTGTACCGCCGGGGGGCGTTAGAGAGGGGGTATTGAGTACCTCAGGGATGACGCATTTTTGTAGGCAAAACCCGGAAGCGAGTAAACATTGTAGGGCTTCCGTTTCCATCGCTGTAAAGACTATGTGATTTTTGAATGGGTTTTTGCTAAATTGCCTGAAATAAGGTCTGTGGTTAACAAAGCCTCTAAATACTTTCACGTTTTGATCTATGACATAAAACACAAAAGTTATAACCTGCTTGTGATTTTTTATTTTTTTTTAAACCTTTACTGTGTCTTAAAAACGGCGGTTGCTAACAAATTGCTAAAAGGGATTACTTCCTTTGGCGGGGTCTTTAGACGTCATCATTAAAAACAGGACATTTGGACTGCATTTCTCATGAAAAAGTGGATAAGTATTAATAACAGCACAGATCATAATCAGCGAGCATGTTTATAAATAAAGTTGTTTTCTAAATACAGTTTGAGGAAGTTTGGTGGTGATGACGTTGATCCGCGACCATGGTGAGCTGTAGTCCGTTTATAGCCTACTGTTAGCCTTTTATATCTGACCACTTTATTTAGGCTTCAAAATCTATTAATGTTGTGTTCACTTGTAAAGATTATCTTGATAGACAAATGTGTAAGTGTCATAACCCTTTGTTAAACACAGAGATTATTTTCTGCGATTTTCCAAAAGTCTATGGGAAAAATGAATAGGCTTTCAGTCGAGGGAACCCGTGTGCCGCTAACTTTCGGGTTGGCCTACAAAAACACGTCATCCCTGGGGTACTCTATTAACATCAAGTGACATGGCATCTGACGCAATGGCACATCCAGTGGCACTTCCGGGCTTCATTAGCATGTGTCAGTTGGATAGTGGCATGTGCCACTGACATTGGCCCTGTCCCAAATGGCACACTCCGGACTTCCTCTAAGTCCACACTTTGGTGACGTCATGTAGTGCAGACCTATAGGGCCCTTGGCGCGAACCGTACTATAGTAAAGTACTTGAATTAATTTGTTGTGGTAATTCTATAGGCTAGATGCTGTGGTAATATAACAACTATGGTAATGTAAACAAATTACTTAATACCTAGTGTGCTTACTACCTAGTGTGCCCACTACTTGGTGCACTTACTACTTAGTGTGCTTACTTTTTTGGCTAAAGGTTGCAGGCTTGCATTCCAGTGGCTTTGGCTTTACTGCCTCTACGTACTCTCCGTACAGCCTTTTTTCAAGTAGGAAACCGACTAAATCTTGTCTCATAGTAAAGTTTCTGACATTTTATATTGTGGGACATATTATTGCAGCTTTTCACACAACAAAAGTATGCCATTTTTACAATGAAAAGAAGCCAAAGAAAAAATAACCCCGCAGTGATAATGCACTTAGGTTTTCACGAGTGTGACGTCACCTGACAAAGACCGATTGTAGTGTTAAAGTGTTAGGAAAATCACTTGCAGCATGATAAGCTATATCTTATTGAAACATTCCTGTTTGTTCCTCAGGTGTGTCTGGTGTTACAGATGGAGTAAAGTCAGTGTCAGTGATGAAGTGATGAAATTAAAAATATTGCAATACAGATGCAATAAAAATACAGCAATTATTGGGGTTCAAGCACTTTAAGGCCTTTAAGCACATGCGTAAAAATATTATGTTTTTATTAACAAGCATGTAACCACTTAGATCATGGAAAAGACCGTTAATAGCCAATGCAGGTTATTTACCATGGGAAATATATGGGTTTTAAAGCTTTTTAACAGTTATAGCACCACCTATGGTCTGATCTCCATAAAAGTGTGCATGCTTGTTTAGAATCATGTCACGTGTGCTCAACTATTTTCGTGAAGTTTTGAGTTTTCGTTTAGGATTTATTGACTTTTGAGTATATTTTGCCACACCCCTTTTCTAAATGACCCTGTTATAGCGACACAAAGGGTAAAGTTCAACTTATTTTGATAATTAGAGTCCAGAGAACTAATGCATTGGTTTGGTTCTGATCGGGTGAAAAACCTAGGACTAGTTCACAAAAGTATTTTTTTTTTTTTTTACATAATTGCGAACATTTTATGAACGATTTGATTGACAGCAGTGGTTCTTCAGGCAAAGCTGTTCAGCCTGAGGAGATCTAACAAATGATATGAATATTGTGTGTATGTGTGAAACACCTTTTGATTAAAGAGGCGTAAAACTCGTTAGTTTTACGACTCCAGTTTTAGACACGCACTCGCGAACTTCCCTACACACTTCCCCTCGGGGGAATCCCTGCCGCCATTTTGAAGTGCGTTTCACTTCGTGAAGTGGGCGAGGGAAGTTTACATGGACAGACCCTCGCTCCCTCGATTTTAACCGAGGGAGCGAGTCTACTTCACATGTACACTTCAGGCAGATCCATAACCCACAATGCAACACGATTATGACGTCAGCGCATATCACGTTTAATTTACCACAAACAATTCTATGATATATTAATTATTGTTTTAAACATTTAAAACACACATCTATACATATAGAATGCTGTATTAAACAAATTTGTAAGGGGAAAAAATAAATAATAAATCAGCTCCATAGTGGATTCCAAGTGATCAAGGGCTTAGGACGTTCCAGTTCAGCCCATTGCAAAGGTTCCGCCAGAAGTGGGCACTCGTGCAACGTAAGCAATGACGTACATCCGAGTCAACGAGACCGAGGGAAGTTAGCGAGGGAAGGGCATTTAAAAACCGAACTGGAACGCAGCCCATGAGTTGAACATGCCAACAGAGTTTCATTCCGATCGGCCTCTGTTAACCTTGCCTAATGGGTGCTCAAGTTTCATTGGCTGATGACTGTTTTTCGAGATATGCCAGTGTCCTCATAGACAGTCATGGCTACTTGGATCGCATACCAATTTTCAAGTCAATTGGACTAAAGGTTGTGTAGTTATATACATTTTCTTTTTTATTTCATGTTATAGCGCCACCAAGAGCAATTTTTTTTTACTGTGACCACAGATTGAGCTCTTACACAAGTGTATTGAGTTTGGTGAAAATATCTCATTATATATAGTTATAGCCATTTTAGCAAAAGTGGCCCCGCCCGCCCATTTCGAATGTTTTGACGCCCCTCAGTGACCGTGAATCAAAAACTTTAACTTTTTTTGATAACTTTTGATATTTAGTCTCCAGAGAACATTTCTGCACTGGTTTGGTTCTGATTGGGCGAAAAACCTACGACTTGTTCGTTAAAGTAGATTTTGGACAAAATTCAAAATGGCAGAAATTTTTTCCAGGCACAAATGAAATCATAGATATACTTTTTGAGCCAAAGATTCCAACAATATAAGGCACTTGAGTCTACAACAAATGGTCTAGGAGTTATGAGAAATTTCAGGTTTTTGGCGCTGTAGCGCCACCTGTTGGCTAATCAGGTCATACTCTGTCAGTCTCTCCCCAAACTGAGACCATCTGGCCAAGTTTCAAATCTCTAAGCCTTACGGTTTGGTCTGCATGATCAGTTTTATAGTAGAAGAAAAATAAAAAAAATTATGTTTGAACCCCTAATAAACTATTTTAAAATAAAAAACAAAATAAAACGTACTAAAAAGGTGACATTTTATTTGTTTGCCTGCATGTGACCATCAACCAACATCAGTGAACATGCAGATGTGTGTCAGATTGTTGAAATGTTTGTTTTTCCTTGAGAATGTGTCTGTCTGGGAATTTTATGAGAATTGGTCATTCTGGTTTGTGAAGCACATCCTTGAGGAAGAATATTTTACAGTATCAGTCAGGGATGTTGCTAGAAGTCATATCACACAGAGCCAGAGATCAAGTGCTTATTTGTAAAGTGGATGCATTTTCACTGTTGTGTGTATAACTTTTTCACAAATATCTTTATATCTTTCCAATTAACTTTTGGGTCTTGTCTGTCATGAGAGTATTTTAGCACACATCACTGCAGGTTATCATTTCTAATCGACGTGATCACTGGTGTTTGTTTCTGAACTGAACTTGCTCATATTTTTTTCTCTTAAGCAGTAACTCTGATCAGTTTATATCATGTATGTAAATCCTTCTATTCTCTCTGCCATTAACTTCTTCTTCTCAAACTGGTCCTGATTGTATTCCAGGTGTGTTCAGTGTTGATGGAGTGAAGAAAATGTCAGCGATGAAGGGAGATTCTGTCACTCTACATACTAAAATGACTGATATACCAAAAGACGATGTGATCGAGTGGACATTTGGACCTCAAGACACTGTTTTAGCAAAAACTGACACACTGAATAAGATAAGATATAACAACGAGACATTTAAAGACAGACTGGAACTGAACACCAAATCTGGAGATCTCACAGTCGATAACATCAACACTGAAGTCTCAGGACTTTACAGAGTGAAGATCATCAAGAGAACACATACATTACAGAAGATCTTCAGTGTTACTCTCTGTGGTGAGTGCTTCAAGACTTTAGATGTGTGCTCTGTGAACAATGATATGGTGAAATAAGAAACATCTGTTAAGATCAGATCTTCACTCAGATTATACAGAGCTGATGTTTATAGTGTTTGAGACACACTCACACTAATGTCTGTCTTTATTGTCACAGATCCACACTGGTTTTCAGGTTCTACAGCTATAATTGTGTCAGTGATATTTGGGTCCATTGCTCTGGTGGCTTGTGCTGCAGCTGTTTTTTACTGGAAGAAGTATAGACAATTAAGACAAAAGTGTAAGTATCACATACAAATCTTAACTTTAGCAAGAGACAAATATGAAGTTTTGTTTTTTTAAATAAATAAATAACCATAATCAAGTTTTATTTTCCACAAGCTGTAATTAATGTTTGTTTTTAATGAAGAATAACAGAAGACTGTCACTGATACTGTGAGCTTCATCTGTCTGTAGAAAAATCAAACTCAGTTATCGCAGACATGATCTGTCTTCAGCAGCATTTGCAGTATGGTGTTTGTGTATTTAGTGACTTTATCAAGTTTATTCACATATTAATAACCTTGACAAGAAACACCATCAATGTAGACATTTTAAAGGCTGATCTTGATTCTTCTGAAGAACAATGTGTCTGAACTTCATTAATACAAATATAATGACAGAAATGACCTTGATCTAGTTTAAATTATACATTTGACAGTTTTTGTCTTTTTTCTGACTTCACTATCCTTACAAATATTCTCTGTGTGACACACTGGCTTTTATTCAGATATTAATATTGTGACATTGACAATGTAATTTTTACACTCCTGACTATCTTTACAACAGTTACTGTTAATGTATTGGTCAGCTGAGAGAGTAAATTTATCCATAACAAATTGTGTAATTGTTACAGCAGGACACTGACTATGAGAGGATGACACTCAGCATGTTAATGTTAATTCTCCTTTTTTATTTTTTTCTTCTATATTTTCTCACAGATGCGAATGTTGTTCAGAGGAGCTGAAAACATGCTTTGAAAACTCCCAACAGCAGTATCTTGTGGTCACCACAACACAATACATATTAACAGTGTTTGAAATTAACCCATGTGTGCTTTTGACATGTGAAAGTGATAAGTGAGAATATCATTTGATTTGGCATAATTAGAGAAATGTGCTTTCATTTATTATGAAGTTGATGTAACACTTAAAACACATAAAACAGTAAATGCTAACATAAGTGCTTCTCTGCCGCCATCTAGTGGTAATCTCATGTCTTTTCTTTTTTTTTTAAGTTTTGTTTGCCTAGAAGTGTTATTTTTCCTTAGTCATTAAACTTTCAGTAGTCATCTACAGTGATATTGATCTGTTCCTGTATTAAGAGTCAAGACTGATTTAATGTAATTTATCATGTGTGCTCTGTATGAAGGCTTGATAATTGTTACTTTTACAGAATTTCGCAGAAATAATCTCATACTAAACTTAACATGTGAATACTTTTGCTCGTTTGCTTGTTTTTTATTTGATACTCTTGCACTGTTACTTTCCACATTTTATATTCTTTATTCAATTGTTGTAAAATCTGCTGAAGCTCAAAAGGAATAAACAGAAATTTGCAGGAGATTCATCAATAGATGCTGATTATGAGTCACTGAACGAGGATCTTGTGTTTGTGTATAATGGAGACGTTTCTCTTTTATATTCTTAGCACTTTTATTATGAAATTTAAGTATGAGAGAATGTCTGGTTGTGTCCAAACCCACATACTTCCCTACTATATAGTAGGAAAAAGCAGTAGGCGAGTGAATAAGTATGTCTGAATCCCTAGTATTCATAACAGAGTAGGCGAGAATTACCTGGTGACATACACTAATTCTTGCGAGATTGACGTGTGCATACTTGCCTAGGCAATAAATACCCAATAATAAAGTGATTATTCATTGTATTTACCCAGTTAATCAGGTTATAAAAAGATTTAAGAAAGACATTGATTTGAAATGTGTGTTTTGTAATCTGTATGATGAGACTATTTATCATCTTTTTTTTAGTGTATTTGCACTAAATTTTTCTGGTGTGATTTTGAGGGTTTTTTTAAGGCGATCTCTGGAATTGACAGTAATCTGGAGGACAAAAATATTAATTTTTTTATGATAAGCCTTTAGAAAAGAAAATTTTGAAAAAGTTTTGTTCTTAATTGGTTTATTATTTTAGGGAAATATCATATTCATAAATGTCGGTGGGCAAAAATTACACATAGTTTAATACAGTTTAAATTTGAGCTTTGTCATTATCTTAAATCATCGGAGGGTGTAAGAAACACCAAAGCAAAAAAGACTATAGACTGTTGTAAGGCCTTGAAATTCTGTCCTTTTTAAGAATCTTTGTATTTATTTTGTTATTAGAGATAACAAATTAAACATATTATTTTTTTATTTTTTCTATATATATATATATATATATATATATATATATTTGTACCATTGTTATTTTGTTTTGCAATGTATGTTTTTACTGAATTTCTTGCTGTTGTTATTTTTTTGTTACTGAATAGAGCATTAATAAAAAATAAAAAAAAGACTGCAGCTCGTGAAAAAAACAATAATACAGTGTAAATGCCATAAGTGCTTCTCTGCCGCCATCTAGTGGTAATTTCATGTTTTGTTTTGTTTTGTTTTGAAGTTTTGTTTGCCTAGAAGTGTTATTTTTCCTTAAATCTTTTTGTTTTACAAATCATCACATTAAAATATCATATTTAGAGGTTTTAAGTGCTGGAAAAAGTGTGAAGAACTCTAAAAAGTCCTTGAAAAGTGCTTGAATTTCACTTTCAAATGTTTGCATGAACCCTGACATTATACCAGTTAAGCATTACTGCATTAAAGGAACACTCCACTTTTCCAGCTCCTCTAGAGTTAAGCGCTGTTCAGCTCAAATGAGAAGCGCAGTTTCGTTTCACTTACGTTTGATGTTTCTCATATGCAACAGAAATGGCAGCTCTTATCAGTTGTGCAATGTGGTGCTCGCACCAGTGTGACCTCTGACAAAATTTAGTCACACTGGCAGAAAAAAGGTCAAAATGCAACCATTTATTCAGTCTGGAGTCCTGAAATTAATTACTTTTTTTACAGTAACATACTGACCCAACACTGTTAGTGACACATTCAACTAATTGTTCATGTTTGACAAAAAACAAGAACACACACACACAGGATACTGAACAACTATTTATTTCTCTTGTTGAATAAAAACCTGTTTGCCCCGTCACCCAGTTTGTTTGTGGGCAGCCAATGAAGACCATATGCTGGAATTATGCAGATTTTTCACAAACCTGCACAGTAAAGTTTCACTTTAATTACTGGCGACTAATTTCAGGCACTTCAGAATGTTTTTTTTTTAACTTTATTTTTCTTTGCTTTGATCTTTGAAACTTTGCAGTAATTTTACATTAACAAACAGCTGTATTACACACTGTATGACAGATAATATCTGAAAAAGCATAAAAATATAAAAATATGTATTCTTATAAAATAGTATTATATTGATATAAAAAGAATTGGAAAAACATGATTTTAAAACTGTTTATTTAATTCAATTTTGAAATGTATCCAAATAAAACAATAATAGAGTAAATTAATAAATAAATAATTTTAAATTGCCTTTAAAAAAAATGCATTTGCACTTGCTTTACTTTGTTCTTTTGTCACACAGGAAGCAGAGCTCTGAGATTGCCCAATACTTTACACCAGTGTTGTAGAACTTGAACTGAAGAAGAGGACCAGATTTGGACTCAAGTCTGACACAAGTGTGAGTCCAAGGCTATTTTCAGGAGCACTTGGACATAAAAAAAATATAGTCTTGGACTCTGCAGCCTAAGTCTGACCCACATGTGGGTCCAATATTGCATCATCATAATTATTTACAAAAATCTATAAATTATGGAGCACAAAACTAGACATATAGGGTATCTTTTAAAAGCTTAGAACCTCAGCTTTCTTGCTAATTCAGTCTCTTTTGCATTTGTATTACACTAAAGAACATAATAAGGTCTAAATTCAACCCCCCCCCCCCCCCCCCCCTGAAAAAATCATATTCATAATATTCAATTTAATATTTATATCAGACAGACTCACCAAACATAGACAAGTCATATATCAAATGAAAGCTCTCACTCTCCAGAATATCACTGCATAGTTATTATTTCACTGATCCAATATGTTTTAGTATCAAAATCATCAAAAGAATCATTAAGATAAAAATGACTCATTTGAACAAGCCAATACATGAATCATAGGCTGCGTCCGAAACCGCCTACTCAGTGAGTAGGTACTTAATTTCAATAAGTACTTACTTAATGAGGGCTAAAAGAGTAGGTACTTAAAGGGATAGTTCACCCAAAAATGAAAATTTGATGTTTATCTGCTTACCCCCAGGGCATCCAAGATGTAGATGACTTTTTTTCTTCAGTCGAACGCAAATTATGATTTTTAACTGCAACCGCTGCCGTCTGTCCGTCAAATAATAGCAGTGATTGGGAACTTGAACAATAAGAGTTGAAAAAACTTCCATAGACAAATCCAAATTAAACCCTGCGGCTCGTGACGGCACATTGATGTCCTAAGACACGAAACGATCGGTTTGTGCGAGAAACCGAACAGTATTTATATCATTTTTTACCTCTAATACACCACTATGTCCAACTTCGTTCAGCTTCTGGTTAGTGAGGTCTGATCGCGCTCTGACAACGGAAGTGATGTCTCGCGCTCATTGAAGTATATGGGCGAGACATCACTTCCGTCTTCAGAACGCGTTTTTTCACCTGTCTATGAGCATGTATGGCCAAACGACACTGTAATATGTCTCAGAAGTGCAGATCTAAACATGGGATGCAGCCAAAAACGTTTATTACTCTTAGGATCAATGATCTTTGTTAGCGGCGATTTTTGATGACGTCGTCGCGGATTGCGTGTGTTGCATGCATATTTGTATTGTTTCACGCATTGTGCATCAGTTGCATTTAGGAGTGCATTGCCTTGTGCGCTTTTATACGTTTCGTCTGCACGCGAATTGCAGTTTATATAACTGTTTCTGTTTCGTGCATATTTTAATAATTGCTTGCATTTGTGCATTGGTTGTGCTCATTATTTATTTTTTATTTTATTTTTTTGCACGGACTTGTATTTGTGTATCTGTTTTGTGGTTATGCGAATTGCCTTTGTGAATGTTATGTGCATAAGTGAATTGCATTTGTGCATCTGTTATGTGTATATATGAATTACCTTTGTGCATATGTTTAATTATTTTAGCATGTATTTCAGGATTTCAATGTGAATTTACGAATTTGTTTTGTTTTTCAGACTAGACTGAGTGATGAAGGATGGATAGTAGCTAAGAAGTCATCCAAGCACCTAGAAGGAAGTTTTTGGCCACCAGCACACCGCCCACCTCCATCTCTATCATAAAATTGTGAACAAATACAATAAAAAATACAAATTATTCCACTGACTTGTTAAAATGTAGGTAGTTTTCTGTAAAATGAGACCAATATTATATCCATTTACTCTATAATATATGAGTAGGGCACTCTTTTTAATTCAGGTATTCCCAATTTTTTTCAGTACAAGTATACATGGAGGCGCCAGTGCCTCCTTTCAGTTAAATCTCAATAACTTTTGTTCAGAAGGAGATATCAAGTAGATTCTTTTTTCCCATGTTTACGGTCAACTAGTGGAATCAAAAGAAACTTTCTGCAAGGACATGGACCAAACAGATCCTACACTACAGACCCTCAAAATAAAACGTAATTGAAAAAATTAATAAAAATCTGACTTTTTATTTGTGTTTATCATAAAATTATGAATACATACTAAAAGATATAAGAAATATTCTATTACTGTTTTAAAATATAGAGGGTGTTCTGTAAAATGAGACCATTTTTATCCCTTTACTCCAATTTATATGGGTAAGGCACTCTTTTTAATTTGAGTATGTCCAGTTCTTTCAGAAATCAAAAATAGAGACGGGAAACGAACGCTTCAAGGCACCAATACCTCCTTTCAGTAAAATCTCAATAACTTGTTTACAAGCAGATATCAAGAAGATTCTTTTTTTCCCCTGTTTACTGCCACCTAGTGGAATCAAAAGAAACTTATTATTATATAAATTATATAAAAATGTGACTTTTTATCTGTGTTTATCATAAAATTGTGAAAAAATACAGTAAAATATATACAATATTCCACCACTGTGTTAAAATAAAGAGGGTTTTCTGTAAAATGAGACCATTTTTATCAATTTACTGCAATGTATGTAGCTAGGGTGTTCTTTTAAATTCAGATATGCCTAATTCTCTAAAAAAAAAAAAAAAAAATGCTGCAGAGCTTAAGTGGTTGCAACCCAGTCTCATATGAAAACGTATCCTGACTACGTTGGTCCAAAGTGCAAAACGTAGAGGGGTTACAATAATGGCCCTTAAATTGTATGACTGTTACATTTTTTTTTTTGCCTATTGTTTTGCGTCCAAGTCACGTGACTTTAGAGAGCCCGGCCGTGAGAACAAAAAACATGGCGGACGTTTCTCTACTTTTTAGTGAAAAAAACAATATTTTGAGTTAGTTTCTGCATAAAAATAAGTTTTGATTACATTTTTAGCGAGAAATATATATTCTATTTTCATAATATTCACTCAGTGAATGTACATAATCACTCGCTTGCGCGTTGTTGCAAAGATTTTTCAGATCTCGCCAGAATAATGTGAAACTGCTACGTTTTGGTTGCTATGGACAATATTTTGAGTTAGTTTCTGCATAAAAATAAGGTTTGATTACATTTTTAGCGAGAAATATATATTCTATTTTCATAATATTCACTCAGTGAATGTACATAATCACTCGCTTGCGCGTTGTTGCAAAGATTTTTCTGATCTCGCCAGAATAATGTGAAACTGCTACGTTTTGGTTGCTATGAACAATATTTTATTTTCTGCATCAAAATAAGGTTTGATTACATTTTAAGCAAAAAATATATATATTATTTATTTTCATAATATTCATTCAGTGAATGTACATAATCACTCGCTTGCGCGTTGTTGCAAAGATTTATCTGATCTAGCCAGAATAATGTGAAACTGCTACGTTTTGGTTGCTATGGACAATATTTTGAGTTAGTTTCTGCATAAAAATAAGGTTTGATTACATTTTTAGCGAGAAATATATATTCTATTTTCGTAATATTCACTCAGTGAATGTCAACCCGTTCTCACTCCTGACCGTTCTCACGGTGAAGAAGTCTCCTTCAGAACACATCGCGATATTTGGCATCAGTTCGCGTGTGCTGGATGTTGGTAAGTAGTCGTAAATACGCTGTTCTAATGTTTGATATGTCTTTTCTGTTTGCAGATATTAATCAGATTAACGTTAGCTCCCTCATGTTCAGTCACTGCATTATATCTGTCACCTCCGCTGAGGTTTTGCTTTTCATTGCTTTCTATATTAAATACTAAACTAGGGTGATTAAACACTGTCACGTGACGTGCAATATATTGCACAATATATATAACATATTCAAATCAGGTTCAAAGTAGTACAAGTGTAGTTTCAAAATGGTATTTGTTGTAGAAGCACGGTAAAAAACAACACTTACCATGCTTTTTACCACAGTATTGGTAGTTTTAATGTGATTTTTGTTGTAAATACAGAGTGACCACAACACTTATCATGCTTTTAATGCCTAATAATGTTAAATCCAAAAACTGTAAGGTCAATGAGAACTTCTTTCCTATATATATTTATATATAAACCTATATATTATAAATAATGGTATTTTCTTTTCTCTTGTTTTAGCTGAAAAGACAAAAAGGGCCTTTTGGAAATGGATGAAGGAGACAGAAAGCTGCAAAGGCAAATAATTGCAATGGTATGTATGTGTTGCTTTTAACCCTTTATCAAACATTTTATCAAGCATTTGTTAAATAGTCTCACAGTAAATTAAAATTAAAGTCAAATCCTGTACATATTTATCACCTTATTTGTAAATCAGTTGTGCCCCTTCTTGGACAGTTGGACGTCCCACACATAAAAGTTAATATTAATTCCCTTGAATTCTTTAAAATGATTACAGATTGGGCCCAAAATGTTCCAATGATACATGATGTCTCTCCGCACCTCATAACTACCTCTGTTTGCAAGAGTGGAAATTATCATTTGACTTGTCACATGACATCAGATATTCGATTATTTTGTCATGATCATTTACACTGCTGATAATGTCCTGCTTGCATGTGAAACATGTTATTTATTTATTTTTATTTTTTATTTTTTAAAATATGAATATAGCTTGCTATACTTTTAATCATGGAAATGCCCACACATCAGTGAACTTATTACATAAATGCATTTAACATTTAATTGTGCAACACTCTTTACAGAAGGAAATCCTACGGTTATGTATGAACTCACAACATCATCATCAAGTGCTGTGCTGGGCACATTGGGTAACAAGTGTCCTCCAACGTATCCAATCTGTGACCACATTCTCCACATCTTCCCATGGGACACCGACATTCTTCAGGCCTTCGTTTCCATGTCTTCCCCTGCATTCTCCTGGTGGTGTCCACTTCATATCTGTCTTTGGGTGTTGTTGTTTGGTCATGCTTAGGGTGTGTCCAGGGAGGTGCACCCTTCACTCTGTCACAGTTTTTAAAAGTCTTCACGTGGACTCCTCCTTATGATCTCCTTGAAACGTGCAGAACCAATATTGAAAATAGTAATTTATCTTTTTCCATATTCTTGCCTTTATCAAAGAAGCACCAGTGCTCATCCGGAGTTTTGGTAAAAGTTCTAGTAATGCTGCGACTATAGTCAAATATGTATTTCTGCATGTGTGTATAGCAGGTGTTTGTCCGAACAATTGAAGTTAGTGAGAGTGTTCAGGAAAACCCTCTGAGAACAATCAATATTTATTTAATTCTGTTTGGTGCTGATATAGAGTATTACAGAAATGACACATTGACATTCTGGACATTATTCTGTGAGTTTGTTACCTCTTCATTTAGATGGACTTGAAAATGTCTTGCATTTTGTTTCATTAAACCTTTTTTTACAGTGTCACTATAGTAAATGTCCACCTTAACTACATCTATGGTATCATTATATCAGTACCTGGATAATGTAAATGTAACATACCCATGAATGTATTTTATAGAAGCATTTTATTGCTGAAAATATTTAACATTTATAAAATGCATTAACTATTTGAATTTGCTTTTCATTTAGTTACAGTAAAAGTGAACAATAAACACAATATTATATTGTATTAAAGTTGAGAATGTAAAATGTTATTTTTTTCCCCCTATTCTTTAAAGAAACATATTTTCACATGGAATTTTATCTCATCTCTTGGTTTGTAAAAATAATACTTCATCATATCGATTTGTGTAGTTATATTTCACTATAATAGATTGCCTCTGTAACTGGATATATTTTTTTCTCACAATTAACTGATTTTTATACTGTTGTGCAGTAGTTTGGGGGCTACATTTGTCTTTGACACTAAATATTGGAATATGATTACAAAATCGAGTACATTCATTATGCTTTTATTTATATTTATTTTAATTCCAAGAGTTCAAATGGTGAAGAATGGTATAAATAAGTGATTAAATGTATACCTTTAATATACTACATATCTACTGTAAATGTTAGAAGCACTTTAGTAGATGCAATTATATCTCTTTCAAATATATTTATGCATCAGTTTAAAACACAAAGGAGTCTTTCGTTGTAAAATGTGATTTTTATTATATTTAATTAGATTAATTATATATTTAAGGAATCTTTCTCGTCAGCCGGAACCGAAGGAGATCTGTCGTCATTTACCATAAATGGACAAGTAAGCGTGACGCATCTGTTCAGCTGTGTTGTGATTGGCTGTGACTCTATCGCAGAACTCGCTGTGATTGGACTACCTTTCAACCCATATAAAACGGCGCTTTATCTTACAAAGTTTGTTTTAGTGTGAATATTACGTTACTCATACATTAAGTTAACTATAAAGTGTTTCCATGTTGTGAGAAATTACTCCTTTACCGAGATCCCAACCCTAACCCTAGCTTCTCAATGAACTACAGCGCCATGTTTCCCGTTCATTGATAGAATGACAGAGACATATGGGTAATGTAGTTTAAAACGTTTAGTAAAGAAATGATAAATGTTAAAATAATAAGATCTTTAATGGACAACTCGATATCTAAATATGTTTATTGTGCAAACATTTATTGCATATATGAGGGACAGGCTGAAATTTAATATTTTACTGTAATCACTATTAAAAAACCTTTATGCCAGCTTTCCATGTATGTCTGAAAACTGTGCCCAACATTATTTAGTAATCATAGCATAAGCAGTTGTCCTGTTGATTTTCTCTTTGATACGCTAACCGGACTTTGAGTTACAGCCATTTGAAATGTGCATTTTTTTGCTCTTCCAGGGGCCGGTACTGGCCCCTTGGGGGTGGAAGGGCATTAAAATCTACACAAGTGTGTACTCCTCATCATGGATAACAAACTTTGTTGAATCACATTTAAATATTGCAGTATTTTATCATTTCCTCATTTTCCATTCTAACATCATGCTTGTATAGGTTTTTGATGGGTATTGTGAGACCATCTGATGAAATATGGAAATATTATAACAAAATGTTGTAATACAACAACAATAATAATAATAATAATAATAATAATAATAATAATTGATTAATTGAATAGTAGTTGATTATTTCTTTGCTTTTTTTTTTGTATGAACACCAATAAATATAATGGATGAACCCACAACAACTTGCTATTATCCAGCTGCCAGTGTTGGCAGTAAACTAAAAACTATTTATATTTACACTTCACTATTACTGTTACACAAGGATAATGCACTATTCAGTAAAATAAGAAACTGTGCCAAAATGTCATTATCACCCCCTCTTCTTGCTCCTCACATGCCTGACATCAGTAATGTCCAGCTGTCATTTTGAATGCAGTAGTAGATGTACCAGAATGATCAACATCCATCTTCTTCAGCTCTGCTTGAAGTGTTTGTATCAGTATAACCCACTGCAGCCTCTCTTTATTCACATTCCTTCCCTTTATTTATCTGGAAACTGCCATCCTTGTCACAACATGAAAGTATATGCAACTTTTGGTGCATTGTTGTCCCAAATATCATGAATTAGATCGAAAATATTTATGTAATATATATTTATGTATTAATAAGTAAAACAATCATGGAAATTATATGTCATTTTTTTAAATTATGAAATAAACTCAGCTTAGTTAAATTGTATTTACTCTACCAAACACCACGTTCACCATAATTTATTACACAACACTTTATTGGAGGATACAGCATAAGGTTGAAATTTGCATAAAGACAAATGAGATTCAAGATAAATAAAAACGTGTCTTCAAAAATACGTTAACGTCATAATAATCCATTCACAGACTTTACTCCTATTGCACAAATGAGCGCCACAGAATCCCATCCAGTCAACTATGATCCAGAAAACAGATTTGATATTGAGTTTAAAATAAAGATTCATTATCACAGCTGAACTGGGTTCTTGCTCTTCCCTGTACATGTCTCTATCATGTTCATGTTCTTCTTCTTCTAAACAGTTTGTTCAGTTGTACTCTACAGTACAACTGATGACCAGAAGATGTGATCACTGATGTGCTGTAGCTTTTTCTCAACCAGAGGAAGAAGTCTTAACATCCCATTGTCAGGCGTTCTTCAGTCCTGGTCTAAAAGTAAAACAAAAAAACACAGACAATTCAAGTTAAGTAGTTTAATGGACAGCCAGGTCAGCTTATGTTCTGCATGATTTAAACAGTGGTGGGCTACTCTGGCCCTCAGCGTCCACGGTCCTGCAGATTTAGCTCCAACCTCAAACCCAACTGCCTATAACTGTCTATAAGTACACCTGAAGACTTTGGTTAAAATTTTCAGGTGTGCTCAATTATGGTTTGAGGTAAACTCTCCACCTCAAAAAGGAGACAGCAAAAGGGCTAGATTTGCCTGTTCCTGATTTAACTTTACAAAACAGCAGTACATAATATATATATTATAATAAAAATGCAGCACAGACTGTAAGCTAAGTTGTATAAACGGCTTACGTGTGTGGCCCCTTTAAGACTTGTTGCCCCTTTAAGAAGTGACGCAGCAAAGTTGCGTGGAGGAAATGCAAGCCGATCCAAGTTGGAGTGTTATATGTGTGCGTGCATCTTATAAAGTGAGTGATTCACTGTTAATATACACTTAGGATAAAGTTTAGCTTGTAATCTTGCATATAATTAAGTGTTGAAGTTAATGTAACTAAATTCGAGTGATTAAGCGTGTTTATCTAGCGATTGGTACATGCACGTGCATATTTACATCTGTCCTCAGATTATATGATCACTTTAATTATACTGATGTTATATCTTCTGTTGAGAGAAATTGTTATTCACATTTTAGATGTTTGTAGGAAATTGCAAATATAAATGTGAGTTGAAGATTATAGTTAAATGGTTATTCAGATGCTAATATGTCTAATTATAGTATTTCATTCATTGCACGTAATATTCCACACTGTGTGAATTATTGTTTAATATATAGGATTGTTAAATAATTGGATCTGTATTATTTACTTATTGTAATTATTTATCTTTGTACAGACCACACACCTAATGCTTCAGTAAAAAAGACCTCAAAGAAAGAACTGTGGTTGACTGAGTTCCTGGGTTCTGACCGGCCCACCAGGGCGAGTGTTTCCTATCAAACAGTCCTTAAGAGATAGAGCTCAAAGTCCAATTTCCAATCCTACATTTGGTCCTTCGAGCCGGATTGTCACTTCCCTGGATTAAGATGTCAGCCAGTTCTGCACCAGTAAACCCTTCAGTTCGCCCAAAGCGCCGTCCAGCTTATTTACAAGATTATGAGGTGGATATTCCAAGCCTTCATAAATCATCCTCACCAGTTAATACGAGACAGCAAGCAGTGGAGTCATCTGATGACGATTACTCTTCATCACACATTGGAGCGTCAGCTGCAAAGCCTAAAAGAGCACACAGTTTACCTGTGTTTTCTCCCCCTTCGAGGCTGACTGTCAGGGATGAGCATCGTGACCTCCTAAATCCTCTACAACAGCGCATTTCTAGCTCTTCCCGCCAGTCGTCACCACAATGTCCAAATCGACCACTACTGTCTGAACCCAATGCAGAGTTCCGTCCCCTTAGTGATGAAGGTGATGGATACCAGAGTGATCGATCAGATGCAAGCTCTATAAAGTTGCAAAGGATCTCAGAGGAGAATTCCAGACTTCGTGAAACACAGCAGGCCATTAAAGCTGACCTTAAAAGAATTGAAACAGCCAAAGACGAGTTGATTCAGCTTTTAGACCGAGCTTGTAGTTTGCAGAGACCTTTATCGACTCCTAACACCCAGTCTAATCATCCATCAGTTAAGTTTCACCATGCCGCGCATGTGAGTGATGAAGACTGGCCAGAGCCTCCTCCACCCATTGCATATGAGGAGCCAGAAATTACGAAACCGTATAATGACCAGCAGAGGCTTTACAGCAGTACAAGGGCCACACCAACACTTACCCCTCGACTCACTACAGTGGAAAAGACTATGGATTTCCGCCATCCAATTCAGTATGATGACCAGCAGAGGTATGGCCAGTACCCTGCCCAACTGATAAGTTCTCAGCATGCTTATGACCACCCATGGGATTCATCCACACATCCTTATCCTAGGCATCACAGAATGGCATCCTATGTGTCACCTCCCATTGCATCTGTGGATCTGACAGAGAAATATTATAAGGGCCCATGCCCCACCATTCCTTATTTCCGCAACAATGATCCCAGTGAGTTTGCCCGATTAAAAATAGCCTTGGACAATCTCTTGCCATCTGATAGTACTGAGATGTTTAAATATCAAGTTTTGGTTGACCACCTGAAATTGGATGATGCTTGTCTAATAGCAGACTCCTTCTTGCACTCCCCTACGCCTTATCAAGACACCATGATGGCCCTCAATGAGCGGTTTGGTCAACCCCACCAGGTAGCATTAAGAAGGATTGCTACCATTCTTGATTCCCCTGATATAAGCCGCAATGACCCATCAGCCTTTGAGAAGTTTTCCCTTCAAGTGCAGTCTCTAGTTGGTCTGCTTAAGACTTTAGGTCAGGCAGGTAGCATTGAGTTGCAGTGTGGGTCGCATGTTGCACGCCTCCTCAGTAAGCTGCCACCTGAAAGACGGGCTGATTTTCGCCGCCACATGTTACAACGGCCTGGGGTAACATACTCATTGTTAGATCTGTCAGAATGGCTGAAATATGAGTCTTGGTGTCAAAGCTACGATGATCAAACAATAAAGGGGGAAAGCCGAGCCAAACGAGAGCCCAGAGTAGTTCCACGATCACGCCGAACCACTGCCACTGTACTGACTGGGTCTGGGAACAATGCTGAGGTGACAACCTGTACATATTCTCCTGCCAAGGTTGATGAGAAAGCTAAGAGTAGGCTCTCAGTATATTGCTCTTACTGTCAGAACTCTGAGCATCCATTCAGTCAGTGCCCCAAAATTCCAACCCTTACCAAAGACCAGCTCTCAGAGTGGATACGAACCAATAGGAGATGCTGGCGCTGTGGCCTTGCTCATCAGGCTGTCCACTGTGGACTAAAGAAACCATGTCCACTTTGTCAGAGAAAGCATCTACGAATCCTCCATGAGGTAAATGAGAGGCCTGCCATACAAGCATCCAAAAGAGAGGCTTGCTTAGTCAGCTCAGCAACACAGACATTGTACCTGAACAAACCAGTCAGCAGTAATAAAGTCTTACTCAAAGTTGTCAGAGTTCTCATTCACCATGGCAATTGCACCCTGGACACATTTGCAATCCTTGATGATGGATCCGAGCGTACGATGCTCCTGCCAGAGGCCGCACAGAAGCTTGGATTGCGAGGGACTCAAGAAAGCTTAGCTCTGAGAACAATCCGTCATGATGTGCAAACCCTTGATGGAGCTTCAGTCTCATTCTACATTTCTCCATATTCCAGTCCGAAGAAGTGGTATCTCATATCTGGAGCTTTCACTGCCCCACAGCTTGATCTTATTGATCACTCTTACCCAATATCCAAGCTGCAGAAGCAATACAAACACTTGGTTGGACTACCACTGCAGTACTTTGAGAAGGCAAAACCTCTCGTTCTTGTTGGCGCAGATCAAACTCACATAATCTCACCAATCGAGCCAGTAAGACTTGGTCCACCTGGAGGCCCAGCTGCAATAAGAACAAAGCTGGGATGGACACTCCAGGGCCCTACCAGCCTGTTGGAGCAGAAACTCAAGCCAAAACAGTGTCTCCACCTTTCCATTCCCCTCAGCAACACAGAACTGTTCAAGAATGTTGAAAGGCTGTGGCAAGTGGATGTTTTGCCATTTCAGAATGAAAGGGAATGTACAAGATCCAAGCAGGACCAAAGGGCCATTGAGCTACTTGAAACTAAGACTGTCCGCGTAGAGGTGGATGGAATACGCCGCTATGCGACACCCCAGCTACGCAAGTCTGACATGCTCTATCTTCATGCTACTATGGAAGCTGTCATGCCACGCCTACGAAGTACTGAGAGAAAACTTGCTAGAGACCCACAACAAGCTGAAGCTTATTCCTCTGAAATCCTGAAATTGGTTCAGTCTGGAGCTATCAGAAAGCTCAGTCCAGAAGAAAGGAAAAGAGATGGTGAGTCCTGGTTTATTCCACATCACATGGTGTGCCATAATGAAAAGAATCGTGTGGTGTTTGATTGCTCTTTTCAATTCAATGGCCTCAGTCTGAATGATTCCCTCCTTGCTGGCCCCACCTTGGGTTCATCACTCCTTGGGGTCTTACTCAGATTCCGTGAGCATGCAGTGGCCATCAGTGCTGATATTCGGGGCATGTTTCATCAGGTCCGCCTTCTTGCAGTAGATAGACCACTTCTTCGGTTTATCTGGCGTGACTCAAAGGAGAAGAGTTCCCCTGATGTCTTTGAATGGCAAGTTCTGCCATTCGGGACAACCTGCAGCCCCTGCTGTGCTACCTTTGCCTTACAGCAGCATGTAAAGGATCATAGCCAACCCAACGAAGATGTGAGGTTCTCAATAGAACAATGTTTCTACGTCGACAATTGGTTGCAGAGTTTGTCGTCATCAGAGGAGGCAAGGCAATTGGTTGACAAAATGAGGGGTCTGCTGGCTGAGGGAGGTTTTGAGTTGAGACAGTGGGCCAGCAATGTACCAGCTGTCATTCACCATCTTCCACATGAAGCCAGATCGGAAAGTCTTGAACTCTGGCTAGCCCATAAAAAGACTGATGTCCAGGAGTCCACATTAGGCCTTAGCTGGAATTGCCCTACAGATGTCCTTACGTACCGTCACCGGCCCATAAATCATGGCGCTCCAACCATGAGGATTATTTACAAAGTTCTAGCTAGTCAGTACGACCCCTTGGGATAATATCCTCCCGTTCACCACCAGGGCTAAAGTACTGGTCCAACAACTTTGGAACAAGCAGCGCAGCTGGGATGACACCCAACTTCCCCAAGCTTTAGTCCAGAACTGGAACGAATGGGAAGGTGAGCTGCAGTTTCTGTACAAGATCAGTTTCCCAAGGTCATACGTACCAGCTTCAGTGGATCAAACCAGATCTGTAACAGACCTTCATGTGTTCAGCGACGCCTCAGAGAGTTCATATGAAGCAGTCGCTTATCTGCGCACTGAAGATCATCTTGGTAAGATCCATCTGTCATTCGTACTGGCACGTTCGAGAGTGGCACCAAAAAGAGTCCTGTCAGTGCCCCGTTTGGAGCTCTGTGCTGCTGTAATTGGTGCACAGTTGACAAACCTGCTGAGAAAAGAGTTAACTTTGCCACTTCGCCACACAGTTCTTTGGACAGACTCCACCACGGTTCTGTCCTGGATTCAGTCAGAGTCCTGCCAATTCAAAATTTTCGTCGGTACCAGAGTGGCTGAAATCCACGAGCTTACCAACCTCACTGACTGGCGATATGTGGACTCAGGTCAAAATCCAGCAGATGACCTTACAAGGGGAAAGACTTTGAAAGACCTTGCTAAGCCCAACAGATGGAGCCAAGGGCCCCCATTCCTGCTCCTCTCACCAGAAAGCTGGCCAGCAAAACCTGCAGAGTGCCCTGAGATTGACAAGTCTGAGCTCAAGAAATTTGCATTCTGTGGAGTAGTAGCTGTAGATGTATCATTTGGCAGTGAGCACAAGACCTGGACAGAATTGGTAAAGGCTGTTGCACAAGAGCTACATGGGGCGGCTGGAGAGCCAGGAGAACCTACAGCGAACACTTACCAAGCAGCAGAGATCTGCATATTCCAGAAGGTGCAAAGTGAAAGCTTTCCTGAGGAATTACAACGGCTGAAATCAGACAAGCCTCTTCAACATAATAGCCGCTTACTCACCCTAGCTCCAGAATATGATGCAGCTTCCAATCTAATCCGAGTTGGCGGTAGGCTAAGACGTGCTGAAACATTAGATCCTGCCCTGAAACATCCCATTGTACTAGATTCTAAACATCCAGCTGTCAGGTTACTCCTCCAAGATTTCGATAAAAGTCTCTGCCATCCAGGCCCTGATCGGGTGTTTGCAGCAATAAGAAGACAGTTCTGGGTTCTAAGAGGAAGAGAAGCCATCCGCAGCTTACAGCATGCCTGTATAGAATGCCAACGTCTGAGAGCCAAACCTACCGTTCCCAAAATGGCAGACCTTCCTTTAGCACGCTTGCGTCTTTACAAACCAGCCTTTCATTCAACTGGGATGGATTGTTTCGGTCCCTTCCTCGTGAAAATTGGTCGACGAGTAGAAAAGAGGTGGGGAGTCCTCTACAAGTGTCTTACCACCCGGGCTGTACACTTAGACCTTCTGCACAGTTTGGACACTGATTCCTTTCTGATGTCCCTTCGAAGGTTTATTGCACGTAGAGGTTCCCCTGTAGAATTACTATCAGACCAAGGAACAAATTTCCGGGGTGGGGAACGGGAACTCTGCGAAGCATTCCATTCTATGTCACCTGATCTTCAGCAAAGACTTGCACCACGGAAGATAGCATTCCATTTTAATCCTCCTGCAGCACCACACTTTGGGGGAGTGTGGGAGAGGGAGATAAGATCCATTAAAATGGCATTATCTGCGACTATTGGGGCCCAAACAGTATCCGAAGAAGTACTCAGGACCGTGTTGATTGAAGTGGAGAATATTCTTAATTCGAAACCCCTTGGGTATGTGTCCTCTAATGTGGCTGATCCTGATCCAGTAACACCCAACCTTCTTCTCATGGGGCGGCTAGATAATTCCCTGCCTGCAGTCATATACCCTAAAGAAGAAGGCTTGAGTCGTCGTAGATGGAGACACTCCCAGGTACTAGCTGACCACTTCTGGTCCTCCTTTATCCGCCATTATCTTCCAAACTTGCAGGTCAGACAGAAATGGCACCATACATTCCCTAATATAACCAAAGGGACGGTAGTCATGATAATGGACCCCCAGCAGCCCAGAGCACACTGGCCTATTGGAAGAGTAGTCCAACTGCACCCCAGTCAAGACTCACAAGTTAGATGAGTGGACGTTGAAGTTCAAGGAAAGGTTTATACTAGACCTGTAGCTCGACTTGTGGCCCTACCCCCCATCCCGGAAGATGATAAAGAGGAGCCTAACACACCCACTGCTGCATCAGTAGCTCACACGCAACCTTCTCAAGTGTCAAATTGATCACACAATTTGGGGGCGGCTGTATAAACGGCTTACGTGTGTGGCCCCTTTAAGACTTGTTGCCCCTTTAAGAAGTGACGCAGCAAAGTTGTGTGGAGGAAATGCAAGCCGATCCAAGTTGGAGTGTTATATGTGTGCGTGCATCTTATAAAGTGAGTGATTCACTGTTAATATACACTTAGGATAAAGTTTAGCTTGTAATCTTGCATATAATTAAGTGTTGAAGTTTATGTAACTAAATTCGAGTGATTAAGCGTGTTTATCTAGCGATTGGTACATGCACGTGCATATTTACATCTGTCCTCAGATTATATGATCACTTTAATTATACAGATGTTATATCTTCTGTTGAGAGAAATTGTTATTCACATTTTAGATGTTTGTAGGAAATTGCAAATATAAATGTGAGTTGAAGATTATAGTTAAATGGTTATTCAGATGCTAATATGTCTAATTATAGTATTTCATTCATTGCACGTAATATTCCACACTGTGTGAATTATTGTTTAATATATAGGATTGTTAAATAATTGGATCTGTATTATTTACTTATTGTAATTATTTATCTTTGTACAGACCACACACCTAATGCTTCAGTAAAAAAGACCTCAAAGAAAGAACTGTGGTTGACTGAGTTCCTGGGTTCTGACCGGCCCACCAGGGCGAGTGTTTCCTATCAAACAGTCCTTAAGAGATAGAGCTCAAAGTCCAATTTCCAATCCTACATAAGTACTGAACAAAAACTGTTTTACCCATATTAACAGCAACCTGTTTTAAAAGATCTTTTAGAAAGGCATGCTCTCTTTTGAGCCTTGATTTCTTTCAGGACAACATACTCTTCTGTTTCTTGTTTCAAGAGCATAATTTGGTCAAAAACCAAGTGATAACCTGTACAATGTAAAATTGTTAAAATACTGCAATAAAAACTATAAGGCAAGAATTAAGAATAGGCATAGGACTTACCGTACTCATGAAGAAGCCATGGCCATGCATAGTTTCTGCCTCTTGTGTTCCTCCGTAGCTGCACATCAGTCGTTTTTCCTCTAGGATCTTCTGTTAGTGACTTCACTTGCTATCTGTTTTAAAACACAAATACAATGTTTTAGGTCTGTGCAGTATAAGGCCTTATTTCAAGCCAAAAAAACTAGGTATTACACATAATTTAAAGAACATTTACTATTTAATTCCTATTATACTATATTATATTATATTAACTCATTATCTTCCAAAGCTTCCCTGTCTGCTTTTATCTAAAAACAAACAAACAAACAAACAAACAAACAAACAAACAAAAAAAACAGAAGGAACAGTTTTTAAGAACTTTTTAAGAACTTAATAGTCCTTTGAGAGAACAACATTAAATTCTGTACTACATATTACAGCATTGCCTCAACACAAGACATACCAATGGACTTCTGTCTTCTTTGGGCATGAGATGGTCATGTTCCTTCCTCACCCTAAACAAAGGACTTCGATGAGCTTGCTTTGATATAAGGACTGGTCTTCCTTCTCTGCACAGAAAAACAAGAAAATCTCTACTTACTTGTGCAATAACTCTTGTTCTTAAAACATACAAATTGAGACAGTTATAAATAAGTTAATTTACCATACCATCCAGGAGAGCATTTGATGAGTAAATACTGATTTAAATATCTAGAAACTTTACCTGGAAAGGGCTGATCACGGCAGGTTTGCAGCGACTCACTAGTAGCTCTTGTGAGGGTCGGCTCTTAAAAGAGCTGTTGAGTTTGATGTTGTAGAGATCCTAAAAAGAAGGACTAAGTAATCTGCAAGTAATCCTGCAAGACAGAAAGGAAGGTAAATTTATTACATCACATTCAAGTTGTCAATTTACTCATAACTGTAGGATTTCCTTCTGTAAAGAGTGTTGCATAATTAAATGTTAAATGCATTTATGTAATAAGTTCACTGATATGTGGGCATTTCCATGATTAAACATATGTCTTTAATAGCAAGCTATATTTATATTTAAAAGAATAAATAAAAAATTAACATGTTTCACATGCAAGCAGGACATTATCAGCAGTGTAACTGATTAGATATTGAATAGACATCAGATATTCAATTATTTTGATTATGACAAAATAATTGAATATCTGATGTCATGTGACAAGTCAAATGATAATTTCCACTCTTGCAAACAGAGGTAGTAATGAGGTGCGGAGAGACATCATGTATCATTGGAACATTTTGGGCCCAATCTGTAATCATTTTAAAGAATTCAAGGGAATTAATATAAACTTTTATGTGTGGGACGTCCAACTGTCCAAGAAGGGGCACAACTGATTTACAAATAAGGTGATAAATATGTACAGGATTTGACTTTAATTTTAATTTACTGTGAGACTATTTAACAAATGCTTGATAAAATGTTTGATAAAGGGTTAAAAGCAACACATACATACCATTGCAATTATTTGCCTTTGCAGCTTTCTGTCTCCTTCATCCATTTCCGAAAGGCCCTTTTTGTCTTTTCAGCTAAAACAAGAGAAAAGAAAATATCATTATTTATAATATATAGGTTTATATATAAATATATATAGGAAAGAAGTTCTTATTGACCTTACAGTTTTTGGATTTAACATTATTAGGCATTAAAAGCATGATAAGTGTTGTGGTCACTCTGTATTTACAACAAAAATCACATTAAAACGACCAATACTGTGGTAAAAAGCATGGTAAGTGTTGTTTTTTACCATGCTTCTACAACAAATACCATTTTGAAACTACACTTGTACTACTTTGAACCTGATTTGAATATGTTATATATATTGTGCAATATATTGCACGTCACGTGACAGTGTTTAATCACCCTAGTTTAGTATTTAATATAGAAAGCAATGAAAAGCAAAACCTCAGCGGAGGTGACAGATATAATGCAGTGACTGAACATGAGGGAGCTAACGTTAATCTGATTAATATCTGCAAACAGAAAAGACATATCAAACATTAGAACAGCGTATTTACGACTACTTACCAACATCCAGCACACGCGAACTGATGCCAAATATCGCGATGTGTTCTGAAGGAGACTTCTTCACCGTGAGAACGGTCAGGAGTGAGAACGGGTTGACATTCACTGAGTGAATATTATGAAAATAGAATATATATTTCTCGCTAAAAATGTAATCAAACCTTATTTTTATGCAGAAACTAACTCAAAATATTGTTCATAGTAACCAAAACGTAGCAGTTTCACATTATTCTGGCGAGATCAGATAAATCTTTGCAACAACGCGCAAGCGAGTGATTATGTACATTCACTGAATGAATATTATGAAAATAAAATATATATTTTTTGCTTAAAATGTAATCAAACCTTATTTTGATGCAGAAAATAAAATATTGTTCATAGCAACCAAAACGTAGCAGTTTCACATTATTCTGGCGAGATCAGAAAAATCTTTGCAACAACGCGCAAGCGAGTGATTATGTACATTCACTGAGTGCATATTATGAAAATAGAATATATATTTCTTGCTAAAAATGTAATCAAAACTTATTTTTATGCAGAAACTAACTCAAAATATTGTTTTTTCACTAAAAAGTAGAGAAACGTCCGCCATGTTTTTTGTTCTCACGGCCGGGCTCTCTAAAGTCACGTGACTTGGACGCAAAACAATAGGCAAAAAAAAAAAAATGTAACAGTCATACAATTTAAGGGCCATTATTGTAACCCCTCTACGTTTTGCACTTTGGACCAACGTAGTCAGGATACGTTTTCATATGAGACTGGGTTGCCGAAACCTGTATTCAAAAAAACGAATAGGCAAGAAACACCCCAATAATAAAGTGTAAATGCCATAAGTGCTTCTCTGCCACCATCTAGTGGTAATTTCATGTCTTTTTTTAAGTTTTGTTTGTCTAGAAGTGTTAGTTTCCCTCGGTCTTTAAACTTTTAGTTTTACAAATCATCACATTAAAATAGGATATTTAGAGGTTTTAAGTGCTGGAAAAAGTGTGAATACTCTAAAAAGTCCTTGAAAAGTGCACAAATTCAATCTAAAAAGTTTGAATGAACCCTGAAATTAATAATGTAAAAGCATTCAAGTATTTCTGCCACAATACCACAGTTTCAGTAAGCATTACATCAAATCCATGGAGATTTGTGGACTGGAGAGCCTGAACTTGTTTATGGCACAGTGTGTCTCCTGGTTTTCATGTCAGAGCTATTTGATCTGATATCTGGTTTGTAACCAGATCGCCTTAGCATACCAGACAGCTTAGAAAACCTCGATGTTGCAACAGAAACTATTGCCTCTGTCTTTTCCAGCACATTAGATTCAGTCGCTCCTTTGCGTTTAAAAAAGATTAAGGAATTTAATCCAATGCCATGGTACAGTGAGCACACTCGGGCCCTAAAAACAACAGCTAGAAAAATGGAGCGCAGCTGGAAAAAAACAAAACTAGAAGTATTTCGCATTTCGTGGAGAGAGAAAATGATTGAGTACAGAAAGGCCTTAAAAACTGCTAGATCTGCCTATTTTTCAAAACTCTTAGAAGAAAATAAACACAACCCTAGGTATTTATTTGATACAGTGGCTAAATTAACAATAAAGCTTCAACTTCTGATGTTTCCAAAGAGCACAGCAGTAACGACTTTATGAACTTCTTTACTTGCAAGATTGATAATATTAGAGAGAAAATTATAACCACAACCGTCTACTACAGTACCGTGTCAGACATTGCATTGTAGTGTCCCTGAGGAAAAATTCATTTCATTTACTGCTTTAGAAGAGGAAGAATTGTCTAAACTTGTTAAATCATCAAAATCAACAACATGTATGTTAGACCCTATAACAAATAAGCTATTGAAAGAGATGCTTCCAGAGGTCATAGATCCCCTTCTTAATATTGTTAATTCATCTTTATCACTAGGATACGTACCAAAAACTTTTAAGCTAGCTATTATTAAACCTCTTATTAAAAAACCACAACTAGATCCTAAAGAATTAGTCAATTACAGGCCGATCTCAAATCTTACTTTTCTATCAAAAATACTAGAAAAGGCAGTTTCATCACAACTATGTTCCTTTTTAGAAAGAAATAGTATCTGTGAGGATTTCCAGTCAGGATTTAGACCGTACCATAGTACTGAGACTGCTCTCATTAGAGTTACTAATGATTTGCTCTTATCATCAGATCGTGGTTGTATCTCTCCATTAGTGTTACTGGATCTTAGTGCTGCATTTGACACTATCGATCACAATATTCTCTTAGATAGACTTGAAAATTATTTTGGCATTAGTGGAATTGCATTGGCATGGTTCAAATCATACTTATCTGACCGTTATCAGTTTGTAGTAGTAAACGATGAGATGTCATATCAATCACAAGTTAAATATGGAGTACCGCAAGGCTCAGTACTAGGACCGTTGCTTTTCACTCTGTACATGCTACCCTTGGGAGATATCATTAGGAAGCATGGTGCTAGTTTTCATTGTTACGCTGATGATACTCAGCTCTATATTTCTTCGCGCCCTGACGAAACTTACCAATTCACAAAATTAATGGAATGCATAGCTGATATAAAAAACTGGATGACCAGTAATTTCCTACTACTAAATTCAGAAAAAACAGATTCTAATTTTTGGACCAAAAACTTCTTCACGTAATAACCTAGAATATTGTCTAACACTTGATGGCTGCTCTGTTAAGTCTTCGTCGTCAGTTAGGAACCTGGGTGTGCTCTTTGATACCAATCTTTTAATCTTCAATCTTAATGACAGATAATGTCAGGTAAAAGGGAAGCAAAACATTCTTGCTATTTAATGTTGCATCTGCTGGTTTTATTTCTTCAACAGCTTAAAGTTTAATGCACGTTCGTGTTGTATAGCAACAGGCCATTTCACGTTTATTTTCACGCACCACTTACTGTGTCTATATTAATAATTTTGTCGGCGATTCACAGTCTTTTAATCCATATAATTTGTTCTGTCATTAATAGTTGTCATTAATAATGTCTGCGTGCTTATAGCTGTACTTGTAATAGTATATAGAGAACACAAAGTAACACCAGTTTAGCGAGTGAGAGAGCGAGTGCTCGTGATCCGGGTTCGATTCCAGCCCGTACTGGATCCTGCATTCAATATACATATAAATCTGTTCCTATTGTCTCACTGATGTTCACTGGATAAGTAAGTTGCTGGTATACTGAAGCTGTCTGTAAAAGGCATTTTCTAAAGCTGTAATTTTTTTTTATAAAGATTATTTTACTGTAGCCTATTTGAAGCACACTATAATGATGCCATTAGCACACTACAAGTTAACTTGGAATGCCATTGCAATGCATTTTAAAATAACTAAAAGTTTGTTATCAGTATAATATTAATGTATGTCCAACACTCTTACAGTGTAATTTAATTGCAATTCTAATGTCACCAAAATACATTTGAAGTTTATGCTGAGTGAATTCTGCATTTCAAAACTTAACTACAAGAGTATATTTAAAGTGTACTGAAGTATACTTGGAATAGTTCTACTTTAGCACAAACAAGTATATTTAATACAGCTTTAGTTGAACTTCAGCACTGCTTTTGGACAACAAAAATGCATTTAGTACAAAATTAGCTGTTCCAATTTTAAGTATACTTTAAGTATACCGATTTATAGCGTGCCACAAGTACATTTAATTATACTAAAGTACATACAAATAAATTGTGCTTAAGTATACTATTTTTTCACTAGGGCAGTACATATTAAAAACAATATAAAACATGCTATACTGTAACATGATCTAAAAGAAAAGTTAATGATAAAGGAAATTAAACCACGATTGTGTGGACTATTTTATATTAGTTTAGAGCATTTAAGTTAATCTGTAAACATGAATACATGTATAAAGTAAAAAATAAGCTAGCATCTTAGTAAAAATGAACCCCATTATGTTGGGTTAAATCAACCCAATTTGCTGGGTTAAATTAACGTAACGTGTTCTGTCCTGTATTTACCCAGCCCTTGGGCTAAAAACCCTGACTGTAGAGTGTAAATCTTAACATGAATTCTTACCACTTTTTGTGCATTTCGTGTGTAGAATGTTGGATCAGCATAAGTTATTTCTTCATCATGGTTCTGGACTGTTTCTGTAATAATGACAGACATGTTAAAACAGCAAAACTCTCAATCATCACTGACAGCTTTGTGTTGATATCAGTTGATGATAAACACTTGCCCTTTTCTGTTTTTCTTTGTCTCCTGTAGATGCAGAAGATCCCAACTGCAGCTACAGTCAGCAGAGATCCAGCAGCAGCAGAGATCAACACTATTGGATATACAGAGACTGGAGGTCTGGAGGCTGTGGAGTCTGTGTTTCTGAGATTGGGGATTGTGAGGTGGTTGTTGGTGCCACTGGTGAGCAGAGGGAATGTATTGGTTAGACAAACCCATATATACACTACTGTACAAAAGTCTTAGTTTACATTTTCAAACATTGCTTTTGCCATTAACTGTAATAATCCAGTGAGATTGTTTTTGTATGCACAAGGAGTCTGATAACAGACTGTGTTCCACACAGAGACCTGGGGCCGTATTCACAAAACTTTTTATCTTACCACTAAGAGTTCTCCTAAATAGCAGTAAAAGTTCTTAGTTTTCTCTTAAAACCTATTCACAAAGCTGCTGAGACAAACTTTTACTAAGGAATAGACTGAAGTCTTAAGCTAAGAGTAAGGGCGGGGTTGACCTCGTTGCTATGGAGTAAACACACAGTGATTGGCTGATGGGGGAGGAGTCAACGATTTAATCATAGAAATGTTGTAGAATGAAGTGTCATGTTTCCATATTAAAATAAAGGTTTTAAAATACAAATGTTGCATTATTCAAATAAATATTTTTTATTATTTTTTATTAACCCTAATGAAAAAAAAGTATACTTTATTGTATTTTAAATATATTCCCTTTTTCTATAGTACACTGCAAATATACTAACAAAAAATGTACTATCATTAAATATATAAAAAGTATATTAGTATCATATTTTCACAATGCAACTTTTAACACACTTTAAAATAATTGTACTTTAGTATATTTTCTAAAAAATATATTTTAGAAAAATATACTTGAAGTGTAAGTTCAGTTTATTTTTTAAAAGTGTATTTATTTGCACTTTATAAAAATATATTTGAGGTATATTTTAACAGTGTGCTGAAAATGTTAATTGTAACAATGCACTGAAAGTATATTTAAAAATACATTATTTAATATCCTGAAGTTGTAGTGTATCTAATGTTAAATTTGAGTATATTTTTTAAGTTTACTTCTTCATCCTTGAAATTCATTATATTTACTAATACTATTTATTTCAGTATGAATGCATTACAAGCCCATTTAGTATATGCAGTGTAGTCTATACAATTTCCAAATATGTGTAAATGTTTATTAAGTTTACACTGGCAGAATCATTTTACAATCGTACACACAAATCTATATTAAACAACACACCAGCAGCACAAGTAATGCGGAAAAAATATGTCGAGTGTTTAAACTTATCTGAATTCAAATGTCTCTTCAACTTGGTCTGTGACCAATCAGATTTTGTTGCTCACTGCCTTCAGCCAATCAGAGCTGCTGACGTCACGGTCGTCGTCTGAATCCCCTCGCTCAGTCACTCAGGTGAAGTATAATGTCGCACAACCGGCTAATCTAATGGCCTACGCGATCCTGAAAGAACCGGAGAAAAGTGCTGCTATTGGGAGGTGAGTTGTAGTCTACCAGTTAACAAACTTTATTTTGTTTTCTTTAACAAACGGAGAGCGATATTTCGGCTTGATATCTCCTTTTTGAGTTTTTGTGTGGTGGTTTATGGCACATGTTTGTATGCAGCACCAAAACATTCATATGATTGGTCAAATCGGCCCGTATTCTGTACGATATTAATTCATAAAGTGTTTTATGCTTGACTATGTACCGAAAACAATATCGACATGCCATTCTGATACAGTTCCCTGCTGCTAATCCTCATTTACTGTTCAAAAATAGTATTGGTTCAATGTAGGATTTAGACAGACTATTGTAAACGCGAATAAAGGGTTGAACATATAAAGTGTCTTATATTTTTGGTATATTCTGTCAACAGATGCTGTTCTTCACGCCATCAGACACAATGAGAAGCTCATCAGAAAATGGAATATAATGTGTCATTTGTATTTGTGTATAGAGGCTCACCATGGTCCAATATTTTTTTTTTCTTTAATGAAAAACATGGTAAGTTTTGCTGAATCTATATTAAGTTTAAATAAAAACTATTGGATTTGTCAATGAAATATTTCTCTTCATTAGTGATGTTCTTATATTTTATTTTATTTAATGGCCTTGAAAACAAATGCATTCAACTTTGGGAAAATGTGTTAAACTGTAATAAACTGTGTTAACTGTAATTTTAAATAGTAGCACAACTGTATTGTGTGAGATTATGTAATTCAAAGTACAGTAGTCAACATTTGAAGTGGATCAAAAAAGTTAGGACAACTTTGATTAAAGGTTTTGATCTGCTTCAAATGTTGACTATATTATACAAAGTATAAGTAATAACAAAGTGTATTTTTTAGTATTTGGTATAAGCCAAAGGTGAAGACACTCATAATTATTTTGTAATGTACTTAAATCACAAATAAAGTGTACTTATAACAAAGTGTACTCATAACAGAAATAAAGTATTCTTATAACACAAATAAGAGTATACTTATAACAGAAATAAAGTATATTTATAATGCAACTAATATTATAACAAAAAATTATATACTTTCAACACAAATAAAATATACTTATAACACAAATTAAGTACACTTTAATATCACTAATCAAGCATGTAATTAGTCCCTACACAGACATATACTTAAAGTGTACTAAGTATACTTGAAGTTGTTCCAATTTAGCACACATAAGTATACTAAATATACTTAAAGTTGTATTGTAATACTACTTAATTTCAACTTAAATATACTTAGTACAAAATTAGTTGTTTCAAAATAACACACTTTAAATTAACTAATCATTAACACACTTGAAATATACTAATAATTAGTCTTGCTGCAAGTATACTTAGTATACTTTTTTTTCACTAGGGACAGCTTGACACTTTTTTCACTCCCTTCACTGTAGCCACAAACTCTCGCCTATTCAGGCGAGGCGCATCTCAAATATGCCTATTCTCCACAGGCTAACCCTGGAACATCACATTATGTCGAACGAAAACATTGTCTCTCTTTGTATGAAAATGTTTGGCCTTTTAACCAAAGTTTAGGTTTACTGTGGGACACTTAGAAATAGAATGACGTAACACAACCACTTTTCCCAGAAGTCACGTGACTTGGTCGGTTTGCTACGAGCCCTGCGTCAGTACCTATGGTCAGTACCAGTACCACTGATCACTGCTGTCATTCAGCTCAGATTCAGTAAGAAACGATATCAGTATGAGAAACCATTCTTTCCTCGCGTTGGTTTTACTACTCGTAGTCGGTGAGTCATATTTATTTATTTGTTGCATTTATCTTTTTATTTCATTACTTTCGGTTTCAGTATAACCCGGAAAATGCACAAATGTTATATATTTTATTTTATATCTTAATGGTTAATTAAAATTGATATCAATTATTGCCTTCCTACAAATAGACATTGTGATAAATCACACTGAATAATAACAGATGGCAGCACTATTATAAGTGTACTGTATTTTGGGGGTAAGTTGTTTGTGCATGTGTGTGTTTATATATATAAGTACAATATACGGCGCTTGACGACCTCAATAGTCTACACTACAGCGAGGTGTACTTACATATTTTACTGGAAAACTGATAACACAGAGGCACCGGTTAGCGGTCTTTTTTGTTTTTTCAAAAGCAACCGGAAGCTTATTGATAGCCGCACCCTGACGACCGCAAACTAGCTACAGCCTTTCAGGGGTTCAAAACTACATTTCTGCGTTCTGGTCAAAGACTTTGGTTCGGAAGTTGTCGAGGCCCTCCCTTATTATTTATTCCGACTTAGGCCAACATGCTTAAATGCTATTTAAACTTCTTCTCCTCCTTCTTCTTCTGAGACTAACATTACCTATGGAGTCAAATTAATGCCTTAAAGTTTTGCACAAAAATAAAGTTTTGTAAAACACAAAAAAGAATTGAGCGATAAAAAAATGTTTTGCGAACAAAAATAAAGAATTGCAAAGGAAAATAAAATATTGAGCGGAAAAAAAATAAGTTTTGCAAACAAAAATAATAAATTGCAAAATAAAATAAAGTAGTGCAAAATATAATCAATTACAAAAATCAATGACAGCTGTAATCCTATTTTATCTTTGCCACATATTTTTCATGCTCAAACCTACAAAATCATTTGTAACGCTCATTTTATTCTGCGTTTCAGTCAAGCGCGCGCTCACGATACCGGTTTTCTTTTGCGCTGCACTGTTCTGCGCGGATCTCTTTATGGCACTGGTTTGACGTGGGGGTGGAGTCAAGAAACGGGGGCACGCCCCCGCGAAACACGTCATCGGCAGGAGACGCAGATCGCAACAGAACAGGGCAGCGTTTCCCAAAAGCATCATAAGCTTTTGTATGGGAAACCAATGGAGCTACGATCAACTTAGGCTTACGATGCTTTTGGGAAACGCTACCCAGATCAGATCAAGAATAGAGACAGAGCGCATTTATTATAATCTGAAAACCACGCCCACCGGGGGGACAAACAATCCAACCGTCTCCATTGACTTTGTATTGCGTGAGGCTGCCTTCTTGTCTTTTCTGACTCATTACAATAAACAGAACAATGCCTAAAAGCTGCTGTGTGACAAGGTGTACAGCTAACAAGCTAAAAAAAAAACAGAAATACGTTTTTATAAGCAGTCGACCCCAAAAAACGAATGTTTAAGGACACAAAAGTGGATACAGGCAGTGAGACAGAGCGCAACGGGTCATATTACTATAAGAAATGCATTGGAGGGGGTCGTAATCGGTGACAACATATGCTAAACAAACCAACAAAAACAAACCATTCATAATTTTTTTTACCATGTCAAAGAATTATTTCACCTGTCGCCGATTACGTTCCCTTCCAATGTATTTCGCGGGGGCGTGCCCCTGTTTCTTGACTCCACCCCCACGTCAAACCAGTGCCATAAAGAGATCCGCGCAGAACAGTGCAGCGCAAAAGAAAACCGGCATCGTGAGCGCGCGCTTGACTGAAACGCAGAATAAAATGAGCGTTACAAATGATTTTGTAGGTTTGAGCATGAAAAATATGTGGCAAAGATAAAATAGGATTACAGCTGTCATTGATTTTTGTAATTGATTATATTTTTATTTTTGCACTACTTTATTTTATTTTGCAATTTATTATTTTTGTTTGCAAAACTTGTTTTTTTTCCGCTCAATATTTTATTTTCCTTTGCAATTCTTTATTTTTGTTTGCAAAACATTTTTTTATAGCTCAATTCTTTTTTGTGTTTTGCAAAACTTTATTTTTGTGCAAAACTTTAAGGCATTAATTTGACTCCATACATTTCTGAAAAATTCAGCCTTGGGACTGTAGCAACACCAGCCCACATTACCGCACCCACACAGCCCCACTCATGGACACAGCGTGCATTACCAGGTGAAAAAAGTGCACTTCCATAATGTACTTTAAGTGCTTTATTTTCACAAACTAATTTGGTACTTAATAAACTAAAAAATCTTTAGTACTTCTTAAGATAATCTTAAGAACATCTAAGCATACTCAACATCTAAGTGCTATTTTGAGACACCATATTTAGTTGGTACTTGTAGTATACTTGAACACATACAGAGATAGTATGTCAAAGCACATTTTTGTTCATATTCATAGTGTCTTTTTGTTCATCCTTCTGAGATTGTCCCCATTGTAAAACCAAACGTTTAAAAATGTAGGAAATTTAACATTTGATAGAAAACACTTATTTAAAAATAAAAAAGACAGTAATTAGCACTTTAACCAGCAGGTGGCGGCAAAGTAGCATTTATTTGCGCACATATCAGCCATTTCCTCTAAACGTTTTTCACTTCGTTTTTGACTAAATATTAAACATTATAAAATAACTAGGTTTAAAATACATTTTGTCAATGTGAAGTGTGAAATACTCACAAAATCTTATGAAAAACAATAACTTTTATTGTGAATTACACAGAAAGCGAGCACCGGGCTCTCCCTTTGTAATCACAGCAGCTGTCAGTCAGTGCAGCGCAAGATCAATGATTTCAGCACACTTGTGAAAACACACATTTTATTCAATTAATCTAACTAAAGTGCACAATAAATATTTAATTTTTGAAGTTTTGAACTAATGGTCGAATTGAATTTAGCCGAGGAGGAACATTGAGGTACGTCTTTATTTATTTATTTATTTATTTTTATGCTGTCTTACGTTTGAATAACTAAATTAATGCTATGCCACACTATTTAAGTGACTATATTCTGATTATAAACTAAGTATTACACTATTAATGCTCAACACACCAGCAAATGACATCTCACCGGAAGTTTTCGAGCTGGCTTATATTAATGCGGAAGTTCTAAAGAACGCTCCGTGCATATAGTCCATTCTTCTTCTTTTTTTAACATAAACTGAGAGAGCCAAAAAGCTCTTTTCTATTTGTTCAGGCTGTACTATTCAGCTGAAAGTTATGACAGCACTTTAAAATAGTGTCAGTTTTATCAAGATCTTTTTTCTTTTTTTTTAAGTACAATACATGGGGCAGTGGTATAAACATAACCATTATATTAAAGGGGACCTATAATGCCCCATTTTACAAGATGTAAAATAAGTCTCTGATGTCCCCAGAGTGTGTATGTGAGTTTTCATATACATTTTTATAACATGTTAAAATTGCCACTTTTAGTGGGTGAGCAAAAACGCGCCGTTTCAGCATGGGCCCTTTAAATGCAAATGAGCTGCTGTGTTCGGCCAAAGAGGGCGGAGCTTGTCAGGATTCAGTCATGATGCACTAATACTGTCAGAAACTGAGAATATATGCTGCATGGAGATAGAACAGGTATAGTTTCGTTTAATTACAGTTATAACTTAAATTGTCTTCTTGTTTTTATCAACTATATTAGTACAAGCCAGTTGTACTGTCCGAATGATGGCCAAAACTTTACTGATGAGTTTTATGACATTTATTGTACTTCACACAAAAGATGAAGTATCCATTTTCACTCTAGAAAATCACTGTAAGAGCTTAATAAAACACTGCAAGTGTGCATTAAAATATTATCCATAAACTCTCTCTTATCCTTGTATTATCATCAACATACACAGCGAAGTTCACAGAAACACTCATTACAACTAACAGTAAACAAATATATAAAGACCTTATGACTTTTGGATGGTGCTTAATAAACTGGTAAACTTTATATCTGTAAATCTGTAAAAGCTCAGATGAACTGTTAGAAAGTGCTCTCACCTTCATTACTGCCGTATCCAGTATCACTCTGGAGACTGTAAGCTAGATGACAAACAGTTTTTACTTGTATATCCTTGAGTAGCACATTTTTAGCACAGTTTCTGTTTTGTATTGTCCCTTTGTATTGATATTTGCACTTATATTCATTAAGCAGTCTGGTGTGAAATGATTCACGCAGACATAAACAAATTTCAGTAGAATAAAGGGAGCTTTTTCCTGGAAAACCAAGTTAATCCAACTCATCTTCAGCGCTCAAATTTAGAGAGTAAATGGAGAGAGCTACAGAAGCTACAGAACACATAAAACACTCGGGAGATGTTCTCGTCAATGCAGCAATGGCGGACTCGCTGTGAACTCGCTTAGGGCGGTTCTATGTTCAAACGGCAGTGTCTGTCAACATTTGTGGGCGGGGCCTGTGGCTTTTGTGACCTCACACTGCCAGGGATCTGGAAACGGCTTGTTCTGAGACACTGCTTATGATTTATGGGGATTAAAAAAAAGTGGATGAATTTTTATCACTATAGGGTGGTGGTGTACACACACTGCCAACACACATTTATGTCCAAACACCATGCAAAAGTGAATTTTGCTTAAAAGGTCCCCTTTAAGACTGAATCTTAAGAACTAGTATGACCAACTAGCAGTTAGTTAGGGTTAAATTAGCTTTACTTTTCAGTATCAAATTAGACCAAGCTACGGTTTTATGTAACTGACTTTAAAAAGTTATGAACAAAAATTATGAACAAATCAAAAAGTCTTGGTTGATTTGGTGACTGAATAACAGTTTATACGGCTGACCCTAGTATGCTGCACTTCATTGTGGGATCCTGAATAATTGCCTAAATCTTATATATATAATTCATGTTTAGAAACTGTTTCATTTTTGTTCCTCAGGTGTGTTTGGTGTTACAGATGGAGTAAAGTCAGTGTCAGTGATGCAGGGAGATTCTGTCACTCTACTCACTGATCTTACTGAAATACAGAGAGATGAGGTGCTGAAGTGGATGATTCCAGATGACACTATGATCATAGCAGAGATTGATGGAGGAGACAAAGACCCTTCAGTACCTGGGAATGATGAAAGTTTCAAAGGCAGATTGAAGTTGGATGGGAAGACTGGATCTCTGACCATCACAAACATCAAAACCTCAGATTCTGGAGTATATAAACTACAGATCAGCAAGCAATCTTGGTCTGGAAACAAGGAAGTGTTTAGTGTTACTGTTCATGGTGAGTGACTCAGTGTGATCAGTGTCTGGATTGAGTGTCTGTGAAGATGAATAATGATTATAATACACAACCCAAATAACAGTTCATTTATTTATTAAACTAAATGGATAAGCAGCAGCTGGTAAAGATGTAATAATGTTGGTATGTTAAAAACATGAAGAAAAGATGTTCAGAGCAACATGTGAGATTTTTGTAAAGGAAATAATATTATCATAGGAATTGTTATCCTGAATCTTTAAAAGAGTTGCAAATGCAATTGTTTTCCCATATAGTGATTATAGAATATAGATTTCTGACCAAATATTTATATATCATTTAACATCAAAAACATAATTTAAATCACAAGAATTTCTTTTTATTATAAAAGTTTTACTATTGACAATTTTTGGAGGGTTCAGAGTCAAAGTGAAATGGCATTCACAATCCAATATTACTTCCATAATGTGACTAATATATGAGAGTGAAACAGGATATTCTTTGAGAGAATATGTAGAAATTGATTTAAATGTCAAGTTTACAGATTACATTCTAATTTATCCAAATATGAAATATGTCCAATAACAGAATCATATTCTCACCATTAACTAACTGTAATTATACAGAGGGAGAATTAAAGATTTTATTTTATAGTATGATGTGTAATATTGTATGATATATTTTATCCAGCAAACATTATATTAAGGAATTGAAAAAAAGACAAAATATACTTTTGATTCTCTTATATTTGTACACAGATTTGTACATTTTACAGCACTACAGAAGAATGCACACTATTTTTTGAAAATATGATTTTTGTCAAATTATTGAAATATTAACTTGAAATCATAAAGTTTCTTTTCAAATTTAAATTAGATTTTGAGTCACAGATTTTCAGGGTTCCAGACATTTTTCCTTAATATAGCACATGTAGATTTAAAAGTGATAATTGTAGTGTAATAAAGTGTTAGGAAAATCACTTGCAGCATTATAAGCTTAATCTTTTTTATACATTCCTGTTTGTTCCTCAGGTGTGTTTGGTGTTGATACAGATGGAGTAAAATCAGTGTCAGTGATGGAGGGAGATTCTGTCACTCTACACACTGATCTTACTGAAATACAGACAAATGATCAGATAGTGTGGAGGTTTGGAGGCGACATCATTGCTCACTTAACCTGTTAACAGTCGCCCCCGCTAGTTGAGCTCAAACTCAAACCTGACATGCGTGAACTAAAACAGTCACAGTTCATGAATCCTCTGGACTACAGGCATAAATGAAGGCTCTATAGAAAGACAAGAGATGCGAGTTTGACATTCAAGTATCAGAATTTATTCTGTTATTATAGAAAAACAGTAAGCGAAGCTTAAATATTCTGAGAAAATGTTTAATATTTAATTTGCATAAAAGATATTGAGAAATATATATATGAAACTGTGCCAGAGGAACATGAAAAGCAATGAATTTAAGGTCACAAGTCTGAGTAAGTTATAACTGACATCTGTAGATAGAGCCATTAAAATGGAGTTTGTGAAAGCATTTTTCTTAGTGAAAGTACATATAATAATGGCACTTGGAGAATCCTAAAAGGGCCTTTAGTAACTAAAATGAGGTGAACCACAATATAACACTGTTTACAACTGAAAACTAGCTGCATTTTATGGACACAATAGCAGTCATGTTTGTATAAGCTCACTTTGTCTCAAAGTGTAGTGGCACATCACAAGTTATAAACAATATTTAAGTTATAAAATATATCTGGTGGCCATAACTGTCATTTATTCCTGCTCTTCCGTTCTCATTTTCCCTTTGAAATTCTGACAAATATGTTCCAATCTGGGCCTCCAGACTATTTCATCATCCAAATTTCACACATAGCATGACATTTGATACACAGCAAACTGCCCTGACTCGGTCTCCACCACTTGCTTTTATATCCATTTCTTCTGCTCACATCTCTATACTTTATATCATATTCTTCAGTTTGCTGCTGTCAATATTCTGCTGCCTTTAGTTGGTACACCTTTACACCTGTGCCCTCTTATTCCTACACACTATATATACAAATATACAAATATGCTTTCCCCAACAGTCTGCAAACATTTACATCATTGCCTGTGTACAAACGTATAGTTCAATGAAGGACAATGGCCTTCCACTATGTGCTAAATTATAATGATTGTTGCTCGATATATTACAGAATAAGGCTTGTAGCACAGTACAGCACATTTATCATATGTAGCTTTCTCAGTTACTTTTCTTACAACTATGTACGCACTTACAACAAACTCACATTCAGGTCTGGCTCTATTCTGTTCTGGAAAAACAGCTTTTCACCATCCATTCAATTCTGCTGTTTAAAATCAGATTCCTGCTATTATTTCCCTTGTTGAATTTCCTGTTTCACTTAGTAATATTTTACATTATGGAAGTAAAATCTATTTTAAAATCCACTTTTTAATTTTTTTTTAACAGTTTAAAGTGGTGTGTATTAGTTATCTGCGAGACCTTGTTAAAGTATTGTGTGTTTTCGATATCAAAATATTATCCTGTCTCAGTTTAATATGCAGACCCGAAAATAAATAAGGTATTTGTAGGGTGCGTTCCCAACAAGTTTAGCACAGTGTTTGTGTGGCACTATCAGTCACTGAACTGTTTGAGCATCCAGAGCAGTTCGGCATGTAGCAACACTGGCTGAAGTGAGTTTGGGGAAGTTTTTGATTACATCTTTGGGAAAACCAGGGGGAAGACAGTCATTGTTTGATTACAGTCATTATTTTTGTAATTTTTTGGATGTGTAGAGCAGTCCGAAATATAGCAACACTGGCTGAAGTAAATTTGGGGTGGGACTACATCTTTGGGAAAACCAGGGGGAAAACAGTCAATGTCAGACAAGGAGAGTTTCCAAAAACATGTTTGATTACAGTCATTATTTTATTTTATTTTTTATTTTTATTTTATTTTATTTTTTTGCATATAAACTATTCAATACATCTTCAGTTACAATAGAAATATTAAAACCTATATGCATATTTTAAAATTTGACAATGCTGATTGTAGAATACAAATAATCCAAATAATCTCTGTAATCATGCATTTTTCATCCATCAGATCACTTACTCACTGCGTTATTAGCGTTACACACTGACTGTGTGTACTGAATATTATAGGTAGGGCATGTTTGGACATCACAAGAGCTGGTGGCGCTGTTCGAATGTTTTGAATGTCTGACCAATCAGCACTGTGACTCTGGAGGTGGGTTTATTCTGTAGGTAAAAGACTCAAGCAAAAATGATAAAATACTGATGTGCTAATGACAACATCAGAGTGCATAATTTACTGGAAAACCAACAAGAATTTCAATTCTGTCTGAAGATATATTAGGTAAACTGAGCAGAATTAATCAATGTTCCTCTTAACCACTTTTTGGACTAAAAGTCTTAACTGGTTTTATTCTCCATATTATTACAGTTAAAACTAAACCAATGTTTGTATAATAGCATTTGTCTGTCATGCATACTGTACAAAAACTTTTCAGACCTCCCCTTTTTGATGTTGCGAGTATTGTTGCGAACTCTTGATAAAAATTAAAATTACGTTATTGCTGTGACATTGTGGTTGTAAATAGTGAAACTTGAGACTTCAAACTCTAATGACATTTTGCTTGTTAACATTAATTATGATTTTATGGTAAAATTATGCAGTAAATATAAGCAAACAAACTTCGGAACCATCAGTGGTCTGGAGCAAGTTATAGGATTAAACAGCGCTGATTACAAATGGAGAAACATTGATCTGAACAATAAGACTGGAGACCTCAACATCAGAAACATCCCAAAAAATCAGGCTGGAGTTTATGTAGTGGAGATCAACACTGGCAGTGTGATCTTACACAGAAAATTCAATATTACTCTTAGCGGTGAGTAGCACAAACTTTCCATGAATGCTATAAGATTTTGATAGAGTCTCATGATGATGATGATGTAAACAGGTAAACTGACACTAAATAAACAGAATTACTAAATACACTAAATAAACTAGGGTTTGTGAGGGTACCGTAAGTGGTTCATGAGTTGATGAAAAGCTCATTATTGCATAATACAGGGTCAAATTAAAAATATATAAAAATATAGCTGCGAGCAGCAATTATTGGGGTTCAAACGCTTTAAGGCTTTTAAGCACATGCGTAAAAAGGTATTATATTTATTAAGCAAGCCTGTAACCACTTAGATCATAGATGGAAAAGACAATTTACAGCCAGTGCAGATTATTTACCATGGGAAATATATGGGTTTTAAAGCTTTTTAACAGATATAGCGCCACCTATGGTCTGATCTCCATAAACGTTGGCATGCTTGTTTAAAAACATGTCACAAGTGAAGTGAGGTTTTGACTTTTTTTTGAAGATTTATTGGCTTTTGAGTATATTTTGCCATGCCCTTTTCTAAATGACCCTGTTATAGCTACCCAAAGGGTAAAGTTCAACTTTTTTCATTGATCTAGAGCAGTGTTTCTCAACGAGGGGTGCATGGACCCCTAGTGGTCCTTGACATATTGCCAGGGGGTCCTTATAAAATATCTGAATTTTTGTATATTTTGACATTTGACATGTTCCCATAAAAGAAGATAATATATGTATAATATAACTGATGATATGACTGAATATTGGACAAGTCAACTAACTTAAATTACACTTGATTCCATTTGGTCATCACAAAGACATTAATGATACCAATGAGCCAATTTTATTCTAGGGTCCTTGAGGATGGTTCCAAATATGACAGGGGTCCATTACTCAAAAAAGGTTGAGAGTCACTGATCTAGAGAGTCCAGAGAACTGTACTGCACTGGTTTTGTTCTTGTCTGGTGAAAAATCTAGGACTAATTAACAAAAGTAGGTTTTTTACTTAGGTTTTTTAGGTTGGGTCGGGTACCAGCTAAAATTATTGTTTTTGTCGGATCTTGGGTCGGGTGTGCTGTTAATAACTGTGGGTGCGGGTTTATCAAACAGGACCCGTGCAGGTCTGATATGAATATTGGGTCTCATTCATGAAACATTCGTAAATATACGAGTAAATATGTGAGTAATTTGCGCGTAAAGAGACTTTCCCGAAAACTCTTCTCCTGATTCACAAATACTTCATAAACGTCAGAAGTGATCGTGAAATGTGTGTGTGTTAATGAATTCCAATCAGTCGTAAATGGGACGCGCGTGCACGCTCATTCTCAATTACCATAAATCCCGCCCATTAAATCCGACTGACAACTATATATGGGCATCATATTATGACTCCAAACGAAGGATTTTGGACATTTTATAGGAAACAATTTCCATAACAAATAAGGGGCCATTAGTTTGCCCAACCGTATTGAAATCTATCCATTATTTGATTAAAGTGCTCCGTTTGCAGATGCTATTACTGGCTCTCACAATAAAAGTAAAAAGAAAAAACGTATGTAATTACTATATATAACATTTTTTCAAAATGCTGTAAATATGTACCTTATTAAGGTGAATTAAAATGCAACCTTATTAATGAGCAAAACGTTCGGATGTTAAACGCACTATTTACGCGTGGCTGGGAGCAGGTGTAGATTTCTTTCGTACCAACTAACATTTGGAAAATACGAACATTTTAATGAATCCGAAAATTTACGCCAGAACCACTTTACACACGATTTACACAAAAATTCATTCTGCTCGTGTTTCATGAATGAGACTCATTGTGTGGATCTGTGATACACCTTGCGATTACAGAGGCGTAAAACTAATAAGCGCCATCTAGTGGCTGATTTCTTTCAGAATTCTTACAGGCCTCTAGGACCATAAGCCGAACATGCCAAAAGAGTTTCGACCAGATCGGCCTCAACTTCATTGGCCGATGGAAGCCATGTTTTCGAGATATGCCAATGTCTTGACAGTCATGGCTCCTTGGACCAAGACACTGCATGCCAATTTTCAAGTCAGTCAGACTAACGGTTGTGGTTATGTTTTCTTTTTTTCTTTTTTCTTCATGTTATAGCTCCACAAAGTGCTTTTTTTTTTACTGTGATCACAGTTTGAGCTCTTACTCAAGTGTACAGAGTTTGGTGAAAATATCTCATTCTGTTCACGAGTTATAGCCATTCTAGTAAAAGTGACTAGAATGTTTTGATGCCCCTTAGCAACCATGAATTAAAATTTCAACTTTTTTTAATAGCTTTTGATATTTAGTCTCCAGAGAACATTTCTGCACTGGTTTGTAAAAGTAGGTCATGGACAAAATTCAAAATAGCAGAATTTTTTTCCTGGCGCAAATGAAATCAGAGATAAATGTCTTGAGCCAAGGATTCCAACAATATAAGGCACTTGAGTCCACAACAAATGATCTAGGTGTTGTGAGCAGTTTTGCTTTTTTGTTAGCTGTAATGCCACCTATTGGCCAATTGGGGTCATACTCTATCAACCTCTCCCCAAACTGAGATCTGGCAAAGTTTCAAATCTCTAAGCCTTAAGGTTTGGTCTGCTTGATCAGTTTTACAGCAGAAGAAAAATAATAAAAAAAAAAAAAAATGTACAATTATAATAGGGTTGCAGCACTACATGCTTGAACTCCTAATAAACTATTTTAAAATATAGTAGTCAACATTTGAAGTGGACCAAACCTTTCATCAAAATTGTTCTAAAACCTTCTTCTTAGGACAACTTAGTTATTAGGACAACTTTGATGAACTTTTTTGATCCACTTCAAATGTTGACTACTGTAAAAACAAAATAAAACATGTACTAAACAGGCAACATTTTATTTGTTTGCCTGCATGTGACCATCAACCAACATCAGTGAACATGCAGATGTGTGTCAAATTGTTGAAATGTTAACTTCAATTTCAGAGGCATTTAAAGAACTTCTGAGTCACAGATGGACCTTTATTATTCTTCTTTCTTTTCCTTGAGAATTTGTCTATCTGGGATTTTTTTTAATGAGTATTCATCATTCTGGTTTGTGAAACACCCCTTGAGGAAGAATATCTTACCACAGCATCAGTCAGGGGCGTTTAGGGTTGGAAGAGAGAAGTCATATCACACAGAGCCAGAGATCGAGTGTTTATTTGTAAAGTGGATGCATTTTTTACTGTTGTGTTCATAACTCATTCTCACGTATCTTTATATCTTTCCAATTAACTTTGGTTCTTGTCTGTCATGAGAGTATTTTAGCACACATCACTGCAGGTTATTATTTCTAATCGATGTGATCACTGGTTATAGTTTCTGAACTGAACTTGCTCATCTTTATTCTCTTAAACAGTAACTCTGATCAGTTTAAATCATGTTTGTAGATCCTGCTATTCTCTCTGCCATTAACTTTTGATTTTTTTTTTTTTTTTTGTATATGTTTACAGCAATTACTTTAAAACAATATTATAGAAATGCATATAACTACTTCTTTGTCTTTTCAAACTGGTCCTGATTGTATTCCAGGTGTGTTTAGTGATGATGGAGTGAAGAAAATGTCAGTGAAGAAGGGAGAATCTGTCAATCTACAGACTAGAATTACTTCTATACCAGAAGAAGTGATCGAGTGGACGTTTGGACCTCAAGACACTGCTTTAGCAAAAACTGACCGCCAGAAAAATAAAATAATTTATAACAAAGATGATGTGACATTTAAAGACAGACTGCATCTGAACACCAAATCTGGAGATCTCACAGTCAAGAACATCAACACTGAAATGTCAGGACTTTATAAAGTAAATATTGACAAGAAAACATATACATTACAGAAGACCTTCAGTGTTACTGTCTATGGTGAGTGCTTCAAGTCTTTAGATGTGTGCTCTGTGAACAATGTTATGGTGAAATAAGAAACATCTGTTAAGATCAGGGGCCGTATTCACAAAACATTTTATCTTACCACTAAGAGTTTTCCTAAATAGCAGTAAAAGTTCTTAGCTAATTCACAAAGCTGCTGAGACAAACTTTTACTAAGGAATAGACTGAAGTCTTAAGCTAAGAGTAAGGGCGGGGTTGACCTCGTTGCTATGGAGTAAACACACAGTGATTGGCTGCTGGGGGAGGAGTCAACGATTTAATCACAGAAATATTGTAGAATGAGGTGTCATGTTTCCATATTGAAATAAAGATTTTAAAATACAAATGTTGCCCTATTCAAATAAATATTTTTTAATAACAATTACTCTGTTCAATCATTTGTAAGTGTGAACTCATGAAAACCATTGCCAAAGGTAATCAAACAATATTTATTTATTTATTAAAGATTTATTTTTGGCGTCAAAATGTATTGCATTTATGAAGAAAATATTCAGCACCCAAGGCTCTGTTGCTATTGTCTCAATGGTGTTCAGTGTCTTTGGGTGGATTAGGATTGTTTGTGATTTGGTCTTAGTGACTTAGGAGTCCTAAAATTAGGACACGCCCATTATTTTTAAGAGTTTCTCCTAAATCGGCAATTTAGGAGCAACTTTTACGGCCCCCAGATCTTCACTCAGGTTATACAGAGCTGATGTTTATAATACTTGAGACACTTTCACACTAATGTCTGTCTTTATTGTCACAGATTCATGGACGTTTTCAGGGTCTGCAGTTGTGTACATGATATTTGGGGCCATTGTTGCTCTGGTTTGTGCTGTGGCTTTTTTGTGCTGCAAGAATAGACAATCAAGACAAATGTGTAAGTATCACATACAGATCATTTAGCAAGAGACAAATATGAAGATATTTTGTTTTTTAAATAAATAACCATAATCAAGTTTTGATTTGTTTGCACAAGCTGTAATTAACAGTGTTTCTGTTTTTAATGAGGAATAACAGAAGACTGTCACTGATACTGTGAGCTTCATCTGTCTGTAGAAAAATCAAACTCAGTTATCACAGATATGATCTTTTATTTCAGCAGCATTTGGTGTTTGTGTATTTAGTGACTTTATCAAGTTTATTCAGATACTAATAACCTTGACAAGAAACACCATCAATATAGACATTTTAAAGGCTGATCTTGATTCTTCTGAAGAACAATGTGTCTGAACTTCATTAATACAAATATAATGACAGATATTACCTTGATCTGGTTTTAATTATACATTTTACAATTTTTGTCTTTTTTCTGACTTCACTACAGAGAATCCTTACAAATAATCTCTGTGTGACACACTGGCTTTATTCAGATATTAATGTTGTGACATTGAAAATGTAATTTTTACACTCCTGACCATCTTTACAGTTACTGTTAATGTATTGGTCAGCTGAGAGAGTAAATTTATCCATAACAAATTGTGTAATTGTTACAGCAGGACTCTGAATCTGTGTTGATAATACTCAGTATGTTAATGTTAATTCTCCTTTTTTAATTTTTTCTTCTATATTTTCTCACAGATGCTAATGTTGTTCAGAGGAGCTGAAAACATGCTTTGAAAACTCCCAACTCTCAACAGCAGTATCTTGTGGTCACCACAACAGAATACATATTAACAGTGGTTGAAGTTTACCCATGTGTGCTTTTGACATGTGAAAGTGATAAGTGAGAATATCATTTGATTTGGCATAATTAGAGAAATGTGCTTTCATTTATTATGAAGTTCACTGTAAAAAAAATCCTGTTGTTTCTACGGAAAAATACCGGCAGCTGTGGTTACCAGAACAATACTGTAAAAATGACATCAAACCGTAAACATACTTACGGAGTTACATGTGAATTTTACATTTTAAATATGTATATTTAACATTGGATTTCAGTACACTGTAAAAAAAATCCCAGTAAAATTTACGGTAAAATAACATATTTCATTAACTGATATAATGTTAATTTACCAACCTAATGAAGTACTAATATCTGTTTTGTATCTTTATAATACACTGACAGTCACCAAACACAGTGGTGATGAGAGTCACATGATGAATCAAAGTTCATCACAAGCAGCTTTTCCACAAGCTGAGAAGGACAACACTAATATATAGAAGGTGCACACAGTGTCATTCACACAAACACTAAACACCATCATGGTAACATGCATGAAATTTTAAAAATGCAATAAACATTAATTTAACAACATTAGATGTAACATAAAACCCTAATGTACGTAACTGATTAGAAAAAAAATGAGAAAAACTAAGAAGAAACAGAGTTATTTCAACGAAAATATATCAAATGTGAAGTGTCACGCAGGGAATTGTGGGAATGTCAATTTACGGTTTTTCACTGTAAATTTTACAATGAATTGTTATTTTTCACTTTCAAAAACTGTGAATTTAACGGTATTTTACCGTAAAATTACATTAAATGTACCGTTAGATCTATTACAGTTATTCACCGTATATAGTACGGAAACTTTCTGTAAACCAATTAACAGTTTTTCACCGCAGCATTTTTACAGTCTTTTACTGTTAAAATCACGGTAATTTTTTACAGTGTTGATGTAACACTTAAAACACGTAAAACAGTGAAAAGAGTATTATGTCTGAAACCTCAGTATTCAAAAAAAAGAGTAGGCAAGAAACACCCCAATAATACAGTGTAAATGCCATAAGTGCTTCTCTGCCGCCATCTAGTGGTAATCTCATGTCTTTTTTTAAAGTTTTGTTTGCCTAGAAGTGTTATTTTTCCTTAATCTTTAAACTTTGTTGTCATCTACAGTGATCTTGATCATATTCCGTTCCTGTATTAAGAGTCAAGACTGATTTAGTGTAATTCAGCATGTGTGCTCTGTATGAACACTTGATAATTGTTACACTTTTACAGAATTTAGCAGAAATAATCTCATGCTAAACTTAACATGTAAATACTTTTGTTCTTGTTTACTTGTTTTTTATTTGATACTCTTGCACTGTTACTTTCCACATTTTATATTCTTTATTAAATTGTTGTAAAACCTGCTGAAGCTCAAAAGGAATAAACAGAAATTTGCAGGAGATTCATCAATAGATGCTGATTATGAGTCAGTGTTTGTTTCTCACACTGAACGATGATCTTGTGTTTGTGTATAATGAAGACGTTTCTCTCTCTTTTATATTCTTAGCACTTTAAGTATGAGAATGTCTGTGTGTGTCCAAACCCACATACTTCCCTACTATATAGTAGGAAAAAAGCAGTAGGCGAGCGAATAAGTATGTCTGAATCCCTAGTATTCATAAAAGAGTAGGCGAGAATTACCTGGTGACATACACTAATTCTCGCGAGATTCTGACGTGTGCATACTTGCCTAGGCAATAAATACCCAATAATAAAGTGATTATTCATTGTATTTACCCAGTTAATCAGGTTATAAAAAGATTTAAGAAAGATATTGATTTGAAATGTTTTGTAATCTGAATGATGAGACTATTTATCATCTCTTTTTGAGTGTATTTGCACTAAATTGTTCTTTTTTTTTTTTAAGGAAATCTCTGGAATTTACATTAATCTGGAGAACAAAAATATTTAATTTTTTTTATGATAAACCTTTAGAAAAGAAAATTAGTTTTGTTCTTAATTTATTATTTTAGGGAAATATCATATTCCTAAATGTCAGTGGGCAAAAAATACACCTACTGTTTAAATTTGAGGTTTGTCATTATCTTTAATCATTGGAGGGTGTAAGAAACACCAAAGCAAAAAGACTATAGACTGTTGTAATTCTGTCATTTTTAAGAATCTTTGTATTTATTTTGTTATTAGAGATATGCATTTGATTTCAACACCCCTGTGGATAGAGTTATTTTTCCTTGTATTATCAGTCTTCAATTTATTACTTTTTAATTTTTTATATATATTTTTTGTACTATTGTTATTTTGTTTTGCAATGTATATGTTTTTACTGAATTTCTTGCTGTTATTTTTTTGTTACTGAATAAAGCATTTATATATATAAAAAAAAAGAAGACTGCAGCTCGTGAAAAAAAACAATAATAAAGTGTAAATGCCATAAGTGCTTCTCTGCCGCCATCTAGTGGTAATTTCATGGGTTTTTTTTTTGTTTTTTTTTAAAGTTTTGTTTGCCTAGAAGTGTTAGTTTTCCTTAATCTTTTAGTTTTACAAATGATCACATTAAAATAGGATCATATTTAGAGGTTTTAAGTGCTGTAAAAAGTGTGAATCACTCTAAAAAGTCCTTGAAAAATGCTTGAATTTCACTTTCAAAAGTTTGCATTAACCCTGAAATTAATAAATGCAAAAGCATTTGAGTATTTCTGCCACAATACCACAGTTAGTAAGCATTACTGCATTAAAGGAACATTCCACTGTTTTTTTTTTTTTTGTTGTTGTTGTTGAAAATAGGCTCATATTCCAACTCCCCTAGAGTTAAAGGCAGGGTAGGTAAAAAATGTATAAAAAACTTTTTTTCTAAATTTGTTTAAACTTTATTTATATATCAATCAGGGGCGTTTCCTCCGAGTAGGCAAGGGAGGCAGTGCCTCCTCAAAAAAAAAAATAGGATGAGAAAATAATCCATATTACATATAAAACAACACAAATATTACAAATTATGACATTAAAAAGAGCGCAAGTCACGCGTATTTCTTAAGGAACACTGCCCAACAGCGACACCCGCAGGTAAAGTTACAGCAGGAGTCATGCCTCCCTTTCCTCTCATAGGAAACCATATAAAATCATCAAACCCCCAGCGTGCGGTGGGTTTTGTGGGGGGTAATTGAGAATGAATGGGGGAAAGTCACGTGAGAGGAGGCAATGTCTCCATCGCGCTATGATTGGATGTAATTGGTTATGATTGGATATGATTGGTTTGTGCGATAAATCCCGCCTCTCGTTGACGTGCGCGTTCCGCGCGTCAGTTTGACTGAACAAATGATGCCGTCAATCGGAAGACTAATTGAAAAGTAAGTAAGATCACCCAGTTATAGATATCACCGCTTTATGTCACGTCAAAATCAAACTTGAAATGGACTGAAAGCATGATGACTGCGGGGGTTTTTAGTGCAATCAGCTTGGTGAAATTAAAAATGCAATTCGTGTCTGTGACAGACAGTGTTAATGGAGCATGACTGATGATCGAAAATATCCTAGGTTGACAATTAAAAAGAAAAACCGCAATAAACAAATAAAATATATTGTTTAAATTATTATTGCCTTTAGTTATTATTTTGGAATTAATGTAGAAATGCTTAAAACACTTGATGCTTGATGAGATTGACTTGGTTTTGATAAATAGAACATAACATTGTTAATGTAAAATTACAAAGTAGAATTGTCTTTGGTTTCTTTTTTTTCTTTTTTGATGTATTGTAATTTTCATTTAACAAGGAAGATGTGTCAACTTTAAGAGTAATGCACATGAATTTACAATGATTCATAAAAAAAAAAAAGTGCCTCCTCATTTCAGAACACCACTGCACGCCACTGATATCAATACATAAATATAGCTGCAAGCAGCAATTCGGGGCCAAGCCCCAGAAGTGGCAGTAGCGCAATACGGAGCAGGATGAGCAAAAACAGCAGAAATTGTACGTACATGCAAAACAGCTGGTTCAGAAGGACAGGTGGAAATGAAATGAAAATCAATAGAAGTTCAGATGAGAATGAACACGGAATGAACTAAAAACACTTGTATCTCATTGAAGAGGAATAAAGATTAGTACAATGCTTATTTGGATAAAAAAGGTATCAAAATGACTCATTACACACAATTGTATAAAGGCACCCCACACGGGATTCGAACCCACGACCTTCGGGTCCAATGTCCATTTCTCATCTCATTGCACCACTGTGCAGGTGAATGTTGGCACACCTGCCGAAGTTCATTAGTTCATGTGAAAATGGACTCAAAATGAAGAATTTTTATAAAAAATGCACTGAATGTTATATTTAATAACTACTTTAGATCATTCTGCAGCTCATCATGCTGTAGCGCAATACAGAGCAGAAAGAGGAAAAACAGCAGAAAGTGAACAAACATGAAACAGCTGGTTCAGAATTACGGGCGAGAATGAACTCAGAATGTACAGAAGCTTAGATGAAAATGAACATCATGAAACAAAAAGCATTTATTTCTAATCTAAGAGGCAATAAAGGAATCAAAACACACAATTTCATAAAACCGCTCCACCTGGGATTCGAACCCACTATCTTGGGGTACAGAGCTCTTCAGGTAACTGGCTTTACACATTGAGCTACTTGAGGATGCACATTCAACAATCTGTGGAAGAGAACTTTTAGTGTAAGAAAGAATTTACAAAAAAGCATTACTTAGCATGCTAACCATATTAGCATGCTAAGCTAACTTAATGCTAATGAAGCTCATGGTTAACTTGATAGCTGAAGAGCCACATTAAAGAGAATGACAACTGGTTAGCATGCTAAGCAATTAGCATGCTAAGCTAACTAGCATAAGACAACAAACACAAGCAAGGTCACATTCAGAGACGAATATCTCGGGAATGGTAGCGAATATCAAAAATCAGTTCAGTCATTTTTGTGCGGCTCGGTCCAAAGATCATCTGAGCTGATTTTGGACAAAATTGACCAAAATTTGTGGGAGGAGTAGCGAAAAAACTGTTTCTGATTTACTTCAATATGGCAGACAGGTACATTTAAGGACAATGACAAATCACACATTGTCGGAATCGGCATAAGCCAGGGAATACAATGACATAAAGCAGACAAATTTTGGATAATGTTTTCAAAAATTATAAGCAATTTTGCAAAAATAATTATATCTGTGGAACACTAGGTGGCGCTGTGCTGAAACTTCTCATGTACCTTCAGGACTCTCTGGTGGTCATATGTACCAATTTTTGTGATGATATGTCAAATTGTTTAAAAGTTATTGCAATTTATGACAAAATTCAAAATGGCGGACACGTGGTTCATCCGATGTTCACAAATTCGATATCCTCGGATTCGGCATGGCACAGGGAATCCATAGACACCAAGATCTTGATTGTCTAACAAAGTGTTCAAAAGTTATTGGCCAAAATAGCCATTTTTCAGATCTCATGACCTGTAGGTGGCGCTGTTCCCAAATTTGGCATGGAACCTCAGCTCATGGTCTTGATCAAGTGTACCAATTTTTGTTTCGATTGCTCAAAGTTTGGCTGAGATACTGCCTCTATAGCAATTTCGGGTCAACCTCGTTAACTTCGTGACATCATAACTTTTGAACAAAGATGAATAAAAAAAATCTGTTCAGTCATTTCTGTGCGGCTCAGACCAAAGATCATCTGATCAAAGATTGGACAAAATTGGACAAATTTTGAAGGAGGAGTAGCGAAAAAACGGAATACTGCACTTTTCAAAATGGCTGCTACTGTAATAGGCGGAGACTTAATGTAAGAAGTTGAAGAGACAAATCAGATGTACTAAATTGTATTTTTCTAGAGCAAATGGTTCAAAAGTTATAACCTTTAGAATGTTGAATTTTTGAACTGGTGGTGGCGCTATAGAGTTGGCCCTAGAGACTCTAAAATTGGTCAGATTTCTAGACATGAGCATCTCTACAAGTGTGCCAAATTTCATCATTTTCTCATGTTCCGTTGATAGGGCTGCCATAGACTCCCATTCGGGAGGAAGAATAATAATAATTATAATAAGAAAACGTACAATTACAATAGGGGCTACAGCCCCTTCGGGGCTTGGCCCCTAATTAAAATGTAAGTACTCTGAAAAAGAAAGTATAAAAATCGAGTGTCTGTAGACCTCTCACGACTGTTTTAAAGACAGCTCATTATTTCCATTCACTCCACCCCCTCCCTTCTGGGCTCCTTCCAAAGCCACGCCCCCAAAACACATGAACGCGCGACTCCGACCACTGAGCTGGAAGACGCATTATTTACCTGAGACGAGCGGAGAGGAAGGAGCACAGTGCATGTAGTGACATCATGTCAGAATCACATGTAATAAAAATAACTTTATAATTATGAAGATAAACAGGTGAACATGGTAAAAGAGTTAGACAGAGGGTAAATATAGTTCTAAGAAAAGTTCCTAGATGCGGAGTAACGTTAGGCCTACTATCTGTTAAACATGTATTTAGTTATCTAAAGCAAAATTATGCACAATTCAACACTATAGCTATCATCTTGAGCTAGGCCTATAGATTATTTATCGTCTCTACTACGGCTCGCTAAGTAATGTTATGTTAGCTATATTACGCAGCTACGTGTGCTAATGACACATGCTTCATGAAAAAATAAACAAAAAAATATGTATGATCAAAATACAAAAAGAAAGATTTACCTGTCCAGCAGAAATAAAGCCATCAAGGAGTCACTTTTCAGCCCCTTGAGTTCCCTCAGTTCTCGCTATCGCTGGAAAGCCAAGCCGATATTAACTCGCGTTTTATTTCTTTGTTTATCCAAAGACTTTTTGTTCATTGCCTTTTCTTGTACTGTTACTGTCTTCCTTTTTTTGCCTGGTTTGCCTTCACTAACTGCATAGGCCGGTACTGTGAATTTTGCTTGCTGTTTCTCTGCCATTGTTTTGGTATTCCTAGGATCCATGCCTCTTGAATTCCTCAAATCAAACGTGCGCGCGCAAGTGGGCAGGTCATGTGTGTCAAAAGGGTGGTTGCCATGGTTGCGAGAGAGTGACAGTCGCCTAAGCCAATCCTATGTTTCGCCCTGAATGGAAATAATGAGCTGTGTTTAATACAGATTAAACGGTCTAGAGTCACTCGATTTTTATACTCTTTTTATCAGAGTACTTACATTTTAATTATGCATGGATATATATAGAAAGTTTAAACAAATTTGGAACAAATTTTTTTACCTACCCTGCCTTTAATGAAGAATAACAGAAGACTGTCTCTGATACTGTGAGCTTCATCTGTCTGTAGAAAAATCAAACTCAGTTATCGCAGATATGATCTGTCTTCAGCAGCATTTGCAGTATGGTGTTTGTGTATTTAGTGACTTTATCAAGTTTATTCAGATATTAATAACAAGAAACACCATCAATATAGACATTTTAAAGGCTGATCTTGATTCTTCTGAAGAACAATGTGTCTGAACTTCATTATTACAAATATAATGACAGAAATGACCTTGATCTGGTTTTAATGATACATTTTACATTTTTTTACATTTTTTTCTGGCTTCACTACAGAGAATCCTTACAAATAATCTCTGTGCGACACACTGGCTTTATTCAGATATTAATGTTGTGACATTGAAAATGTAATTTTTACACTCCTGACCATCTTTACAGTTACTGTTAATGTATTGGTCAGCTGAGAGAGTAAATTTATCCATAACAAATTGTGTAATTGTTACAGCAGGACTCTGAATCTGTGTTGATGACACTCAACATGTTAATGTTAATTCTCCTTTTTTATTTTTTTATTCTATATTTTCTCACAGTTCGTGATGCTGTTCAAAGTACTGATAGCATGCTTTGAAAAAACTCAACTCTCAACAGCAGTATCTTGTATTCACCACAACACAATACATATTAACAGTGGTTGAAGTTAACCCATGTGTGCTTTTGACATGTGAAAGAGATAAGTGAGAATATCATTTGATTTGGCACAGTCCCGGCGCCAGGACATTTTAGCAGGGCGGGCTACCCCTTCTGCCCGGGGGGGCACATAGCGTGAGTGTCAGTGGGCGTTTGGTATCGATATAATTTAATTTTGCCTATAAAACAAAGTGATTAGTATTACTAATTATGTCACTATTTGCAAAGAAGAAAAATGTATTATGATTTATGATGTATTATGATGCCATCAGAACTGGTTCAAACTTTACACAAACATTTTTTTTAAAGTCAGGATTAAAATAAGATGACGTTATAAACAAACGTTATAAACGCATTCTATAATAAATAAAATAACACCAACCTGCTAGAACAGCTGGAGTCTGCGGCGCATACTCTCTTTACTTCTCAGTAGAGTCGTAGCTACTAGGAGACAAATCTCCGCCTACCATCAAGGGGCTCGCACACCGGACGCGAAGCTCAGCGCCGCGACAAGTCTTTCAAATTCGAACGCATTGTTTTCTATTGTTTTCCGAGTCGTAGCTGGGCGCCGCGGACAGGCGCCGAATGTCGACGATAGAAAACACTCATAGAAAACAATGCGTTCGAATTTTAAAGACTTGTCGCGGCGCTGAGCTTCGCGTCCGTTGTGCGAGCCCCTTCAGTCCTATAGTCATGTCATATTTTTGCCTGATATTTTTTTTAGCGGGTATGGTATGATTAAAACTCGATTCAATTTAAAATGAATAACGTTTTGTTTTTTGTTTTTAATTGAAATTACAAATCACATTTTATGTCACACTGTACTTATTTAATTACGTTTTTACGTTCTCTTCTGCCAGGCTTGGGAAAGGAGGGGCTTGAGATCATCGCAGGGTGGGCTAAGCCCCCCCAAGCCCCCCCTTGACGCCGGGCCTGATTTGGCATAATTAGAGAAATGTTCTTTCATTTATTATGAAGTTGATGTAACACTTAAAACACGTAAAACAGTGAAAAGAGTATTATGTCTGAAACCTCACTATTAAAACACCCCAATAATACAGTGTAAATGCCATAAGTGCTTCTCTGCCGCCATCTAGTGGTAATCTCATGTCTTTTTTAAAGTTTTGTTTGCCTAGAAGTGTTATTTTTCCTTAGTCTTTAAACTTTCAGTAGTCATCTACAGTGATATCGATCCGTTCCTGTATTAAAGGTCCCCTTGAACATGTTTTTAAAAGATGTAATATAAGTCTAAGGTGTCTCCTGAATGTGTCTGTGAAGTTTCAGCTCAAAATACCCCATAGTTTTTTTTTTATTAATTTTTTTAACTGCCTATTTTGGGGCATCATTAACAATGCACTGATTTTCACTGACGCCGCCCCTTTAAGAGCGAGCGTGTTCCCTGCCACATGAGTTGTTGACTATATTACAGCGCATTTACAAAGTTCACACAACTAATATAACCCTCAAATGGATCTTTACAAGATGTTCGTCATGCATGCTGCATGCATGCTTCGAATTATGTGAGTAAAGTATATATTTGGATGTCAACGTTTTATTTTGAGTGAGTTTGAGGCTGTGTTCCGTGGCTAACGGCTAATGCTACACTGTTGGAGAGATTTATAAAGAATGAAGTTGTGTTTATGAATTATACAGACTGCAAGTGTTTAAAAATGAAAATAGCAACGCTCTTGTCTCCGTGAATACAGTAAGAAACGATGGTAACTTTAACCAACAGTAGCCTACATTAGCAACATGCTAACGAAACATTTAGAGAGTCAATTTACAAATATAACTAAAAATATCATGATATCATGGATCATGTCAGTTATTATTGCTCCATCTGTCATTTTTCGCTGTTGTTCTTGCTTACCTAGTCTGATGATTCATCTGTGCAGATCCAGACGTTACTGGCTGTCCTTGTGTAATGCATTGAGCACTGGCATATGCAAATATTGGGGTGGAGCCCCCGACTGTTACGTAACAGTCGGTGTTATGTTGAAATCCGAGTGTTTTCCGGAAGTCTTTTAAACAAATGAGATTTATAAAAGGAGGAGGAAACAATGGAGTTTGAGACTCACTGTATGTCATTTCCATGTACTGAACTCTTGTTATTTAACTATGCCGAGATAAATTCAATTTTTGAATCAAGGGCACCTTTAAGAGTCAAGACTGATTTAGTGTAATTTATCATGTGTGCTCTGTATGAACACTTGATAATTGTTACACTTTTACAGAATTTAGCAGAAATAATCTCATGCTAAACTTAACGTGAATACTTTTGTTCTTGTTGTTTTTTATTTGCACTGTTACTTTCCACATTTTATATTCTTTATTCAATTGTTGTAAAACCTGCTGAAGCTCAAAAGGAATAAACAGAAATTTGCAGGAGATTCATCAATAGATGCTGATTATGAGTCAGTGTTTGTTTCTCACACTGAACGATGATCTTGTGTTTGTGTATAATGAAGACGTTTCTCTCTCTTTTATATTCTTAGCACTTTAAGTATGAGAATGTCTGTGTGTGTCCAAACCCACATACTTCCCTACTATATAGTAGGAAAAAAGCAGTAGGCGAGCGAATAAGTATGTCTGAATCCCTAGTATTCATAAAAGAGTAGGCGAGAATTACCTGGTGACATACACTAATTCTCGCGAGATTCTGACGTGTGCATACTTGCCTAGGCAATAAATACCCAATAATAAAGTGATTATTCATTGTATTTACCCAGTTAATCAGGTTATAAAAAGATTTAAGAAAGATATTGACTTGAAATGTGTGTTTTGTAATCTGAATGATGAGACTATTTATCATCTCTTTTTGAGAGTATTTGCACTAAATTGTTCTGGTGTGATTTTGAGGTCTTTTTTAAGGAGATCTCTGGAATTTACATTAATCTGGAGAACAAAAATATTTAATTTTTTTATGATAAACCTTTAGAAAAGAAATCTTGTTTTGTTCTTAATTTATTATTTTAGGGAAATATCATATTCCTAAATGTCAGTGGGCAAAAAATACACCTACTGTTTAAATTTGAGGTTTGTCATTATCTTTAATCATTGGAGGGTGTAAGAAACACCAAAGCAAAAAGACTATAGACTGTTGTAAGGCCTTGAAATTCTGTCATTTTTAAGAATCTTTGTATTTATTTTGTTATTAGAGATATGCATTTGATTTCAACACCCCTGTGGATAGAGTTATTTATCCTTGTATTATCTGTCCAAAATTTATGATTTTTTAAAAATTTATATATATATATATTTTTTGTACTATTATTTTGTTTTGCAATGTATATGTTTTTACTGAATTTCTTGCTGATGTTTCTCATATGCAACAGAAATGGCAGCTCTTATCAGTTGTGCAATGTGTTGGTCGCACCAGTGTGACCTCTGACAAAATTTAGTCACACTGGCAGAAAAAAAGATCAAAATCCAACCATTTAGTCAGTCTGGAGCCCTGAAATTAATTACTTTTTACAGTAACATACTGACCCAACACTGTTAGTGACACATTCAACTAATTAACTTCTTGTTTGCAGAAATGTTTGACAAAAAACAAGCACACACACACAGGATACTGAACAACTATTTATTTCTCTTGTTGAATAAAAAGCTCAGTTTGCCCCGTCTGAAGCCCTCTACGAGCACACCATGTACAATTGCTTTAATTCAGAAAAACAAAGAAACAAAATAATAAACCTGCCAATCAAATTCCTCCAGAGGACTGACCACAACAATCCCATCAACCCTGTAACACACATCTGTCCAGTTTAAACTCTCACACGAGGTTCGATTCGACTTCATCTCGGTATCAGGATTCGTTTCACATCTCAGCACCAATATCTGCGGCTCGCTCAGAGGTTTCCCATCATGCCCTGGTCTGAGTGATCAGACTGCATTTCACTAGCTGCCTGCGGGACATCTCTGCGATTCGTAGTGCTTTTCAAGGGAGCGGTTTAGCTAAGTAGAGTTGAAAACTATGAAACGGACGAGAGTCATGAGAAAAATAATGCAGAACCGGCTGAGAGAGCACTTCTCCTCCAAATGTTATCCGTAATTCGGTCTTTGGATCTCTGAAACACAAATTAAAAATATGAAGCACACCAAAAACAACAGTTACTCCCATCTAACAGTGCAGGAACGAGTGCTTCAGTGACATTCAAAGGGGAGAGACGGGATCATGGGTAAACAAACTTCATTAACAGAGCAATAGACAGCTGGTACCTGAAATAACACATTAACATACAAGTGTATCAAACAGGAACTATTCACAATAGAGGGGTTTATGGACACTTATTTCAGGTGACACTCGCCTCCTATTCAGACTAAACGCATCTGTCCTTTTATCCCGTTTATTAGTATATGAATTGATGCTGAAATACTGTAAATGGGTGCGTCCCGATTGACACACATCTGTCCACAGTTTTGAAACAAGGTATACAAGCGTTATGACATCAAATTTAGCCTTCGCATCATGTGTGACGACTTTAAAGTGCACATGAAAGCAATTTCGAGACGTCCAATCTGATTCTTAAAGGGTTACAGGATCTTTCCAGAAGATCTTGGCGTTAAACGGTGTGTTTAAGGGGTTTGTGTCGAGTTTATATCAAAAAGCCCTCTTAGAAATGTACATAATCGACATCAAAAGGCAAGAATAACTGGCACTCAAATAGCAAAATACATTTTGAAGACAGGAACAGCAGTCTGATCCAGCAGGGAGAACATGAATCGTTTAAAAGAAAGAGTTGAATTCATCAATACATTCAATCATGAACCAGGATGTTTTTGTGAAATGACCTAGTGCTAGACAATGTTGTCTGACGATAACAGGGAAGAATGCACCAAAAAAAAATTAGATAAATTGCAAATTTGGGGGCTGAAATAAACTAGTGAACTAAAAAATGATTACAAAACCTAGTACTACAAACCATGTCGATCTATTCAATGAAGCAAAAGCACCTCTGTTTAACAGACGGACGAGCACGAAGCCGTCGAGTTAAACTGAAAGTTTATTTTGTTTCGGTGGCGGAGCTCGGACACAAACTCCACCGCCTCTACGCTGAGATTTGGTGCTTTAAAAGACATTAGAGAACAGATTCCCAAAAAAATAAATCATAACATAATAAAGCTATTTGACTGAGGAGCACTCACAGTATCAGCGGGGTTCTGTACACCTAACAGAATAATATCAAATACCATCCTCTGTTTATTACCAAAGGAACTAAAGGTTGATGCAAAAATACCAGATAATAATAATCATCATCGGCGTTCCATGGAAGTTACGGCATTTTGTACACAAACTCTCCCCTCCGAACATATTGAATGCAGATCATTCGTTTCCGAAAAACATCAAATGTTTTTTTTTTCTTTTTCTAAAAAAGGAAGAAAGGAGAAAAACTCAAAGCTGCGTGTCCAGCTGAAGGCAGGCGTCACCTGCGCTGGTGTTAAACAGAGGCAGTTCCCGTTAGTCAGGAGTCAAAACCAAAGCGTTAATCTAGACGTGATGATCGGAGATTCTTGGCTGTTCGGATGATCTGGTCTTCTTCATGTTGGACTACGCCGCCACTTTGTTTTCCTTCTGAAACAAACGTGAAACAAACAAAGAATATTAGAGAACAGATTACTTTTAGCCAAATTCAGTCTAAAATGCTCTGATATTGTGTGATATAAAAACTGGATTTTACGATTCTGTCCATGAAATCCACAAGGCCCTAACAGATGAACTAGTATTAGTAACATTTCTGAGACTTATTTAAATCAATTTGCTCTTATTTTATTGGTGTAGAAAGAGAGCAAACTATTTATGTTTGTAGGAAAAGCTCAATAGTTCAATATCAGAGAAATAAAACAAAATGCCAAACTCTAAATAGCTGATACTAGAGATCAGCTGATAATTTTACCGATATTTAAGAATTGGATATCGGTTTTGTAACATCGGATTCACCAATAAATGTGGGCATTTTGAGAATTGCGAGAGTTATTTAAAGGTATAATAACTTGCCTTCCTTATTAAACTATTAATGCACAGCCATAAATGCACAAATTATATGTTACATAAATGCTTGAAGTTTTGATTTTAAAAAGACACTTTAATGACAGTGAATTGTTTTTGCACTCTTTCAGACTATTTATTGATGTAGAAATTTGTTTTGTATGCACAACGAGTGAAATGACAGAAATTACAGTATTGATAAAAGTGTTAAATAAAACATGTTCAGTTCAGTGCTGCCATCATTGTGTCAAAAACAGAAATAATACAATAAATAAATATTGGTTCCACAACATCGGTAATCTGGCACAAACATGCAAACAACTGAAATCGGTTATGGAGAAAAAAAAAAAAAAAAAAAAAAATTATAGGTCACTCTCTAGCTGATAACAATATAAATCACAACATTTTAATATTCATAAATCTTTACAGTATTTATTAAAACTTTATATTAACTTTATTTTTATATAATTAGTTTTCATTTAATTTTACATTAAATTTCAGTAAAATTGTGCTTTGGTAATTTATTAAATATTTTAATAAAATTCTAAATAGCTAATGCTAGAGATCGACCGGTAATCAGTTTTCCATAATCGAATATTGGTTTGGTAATATCAGATTTACCAATACATGTGGGCGTTTTGAGAATTGCGAGCATTGTTCAAAGGTAAAATAACTTGCCTTCCTTATTAATAAAATATTAATGCATAGCAATTAATGCACAAATTATGTTACAGTGTTGAAGTTTTTATTTTAAAAAGACTTAAATGACAAATCTTTGAGACTATTTTATATATTGGTGTAGATTTTTTTTTGTATGCAAGGGAGTGAAATTACAGTATTGACAAAAGTGTTAAATAAAACATGTTCAGTTCAGGGAAACACTTTATTTTACAGTGCCGTAGTTACACGTTACTACATGTACTTACTATGGTAATAACAGTAAATTATGCATAAATACAAGTAACTAACCCTAAACCAGATCCTAACTGTAACTGTAACAGTATAGTAAGTACATGCAGTTAATTAGTAGTACTCAGTACTTATTTGAGCAAGTACAATGTTTGTTTATTAAGTTTTTACGCCATGTTAGCATCATGGCTATTTACATGGCAAAAAAGTTAAGTATCATCCAAAAAAATGTACATTATATTAAACATTTCATCTTAACATAAGATAGAAAATCTAAAATACATTCAGGTGGTACATTTCCAAATATTCCATGCAAGCTTGGTTCTGAATAGCAAGTACAATGTAACTGTCACCTAAAAAAAATAAAGTGTTACCCAGTTAACGCAATTATCATTGTGTCAAAACCAGAAATAATAAGTATTAGTTCTGCAATATCGATAATCTAGCACATAAACATGCAAACAATATCGGTCACTCTCTAGCTAATACTAATAATATAAAAATAAAAGCTAATACAAAGTATAAATAAATACTGTAAAGGCATATAAATACTAAAATGTTGTATTTCCAATTAATTTTACTTTAAATTTGACTAAATTTGTTATGTATTTTGGTAATTTATTAAATTTATTTTAATTTCAGTTTTAGTACTTATTTCACTGTTTCCAAGGCATTTTTTTTTTCATATAATATTCCAATTTTATGTTAGCTTTATTTCAATTACCAAAAGTGATTGTTTAGTTAACAATAACACTGTACAATGCATCCTGCATCTCTAATATCTATGACTGGCTCATTATTGGGGTAAAAGAGGAAGTACTAACCCTGTACTCAAAGTCAGAGAATTCCCGTCCTCCTCTGCCACCTCTAAACCCGCCCCTGAATCCTCCTCCGCCCCCACGGGAGGGCATGAACGAGCCCCTGCTCGCCGCACGCCCCCGACCGCCACGGAAGCCCATGCCGCCACCTCTGCCACGGAAACCCCCGCGCCCACGATTGTGACGCAGTGGAATACCGAACGTCTCCGCATTCATCCTCCTCTCCTCCGCCCAGGTCTGCCTCCGTTCCCTGAAGATTAGGAATAAAAAAATACATCAGAATGCAATTCAACATTATGTCAAAATAATCCACGTTTGGCAGGAAGCCTGTCTAATCTGCAACATGTTTACACAACATTCATCTTAACACTGGAATACACTACACCACTTTTAAAATCTGCACAGATTTAAAACACTAAGCATCATACACTAAACGACTGAGGATTATAAGGGGCTTACGCACCGGAGGAACATCTTCATAGCTCCTATAATTATTGGCAGAAATACCCACTTTTAGCCAAGTTTGCACGGCAGGAACTGGGAACGATTTTATTTTTAGGAACGCCCTTTGGGGGACTAAATATCAATGATGTAAGTATACGTTGATTGGCCGAACGCATGGCATATGAAACAGCACCTGCCATTTTTAAAAAGCCGTGTAAACACAGTTCACATATATTTAACCCCATGAACATTGAAAACAGCGATTAAACATAAATATACAGAAAGCTAATGTTAACGGCATTTACCTGTCGCCTCTGTCTGTGGCGTTGTTCTTTTCTCAGCCTCGATGATATGTAGCACTGCAAGTTGTCATAGATTTCGTCTCTTAGCCCTTCTTTTTGCTCTTTCAATCGCATAACTATACGTCTACATCTCTGTCACCATCCTCCAGTTGTTGACATTGTTGAATGCCGGGCTTAAATGACATCGCTTACGGGAAATGTAGTTCTCAGCGGACCGCCCTGGTGGCTAGTTCCAATAACTACCCGGTGCAAAAGACCCTACACACTACCAGACTTTCAAATGGTTCTGAACAACAAAAAATGTTCAGAAGGTGAATGCGGTAGTTGTAGCAACTCTGTGTGCGGAGTCACAGAAGAAGAAAAAACAGTCAAGCGCAACCGGATGCGGTCTTGGGTGGGCAGACGCGGTCAGTATGAATATTAAGGTTAATTTACTTTTGTATTGTTAGGGCTGGCATTGCAAATCGAGAACTGATTCTGGATCTAGGGCTGCACGATTAATCATTTTTTAATCATGATAACGATATCTACTTCTCTCGATTAATTACAAACAATCATCACGATATTGGCCCGCTCGTTATTTATCCTGAAAACGTGTTTTTCCTTTGGGATATGCTCGTGGTTGCCAGATACAAAGAGCTTAAATCCCCCAAATAGAGTTTTTCACCCTAAAAGGATATACTTTCTTCCTGGTGTTTTACTTAAGCTGTGTAATCTGGCAACTCACGTTCCCTCTATATGCAGAAGCAGCGCTGATGATCTGAAAACAAACATGTGCGCCTGAGTTTAGCGATCAACAAAGCGAAATTCTGCTTCAATGAAAGTGTCATACAGCCAATCTTTGTTTCTTCACAAGCCACTCGTACTATTTCTGTGACTAAATCTGCCTTGATCAAACCTTCAGCGATGAATTTCAACAAATGCAACACGGATCTCCACCTTACTGTTTGCAGAATGCACTTTGTGACAATTCAATCGGGAAAATTAACATAATTTGGAATTATTGGAAATAATATTAAGAGTTTCACCATTTTATCTTTTGAAGTTCCTAGGGACATTTTTTTTTATATCAAAGAGCATCGTTCTTTGCTTTTTACGAATTTGCAGGGCAATCTGGTCTGTGGTTTGTCTCATTTGCAAACGAAATCAAAAATCTAATGTGAATACAGATTACAAAGTGTTCACAAAAACCATGTGTTTTGTATTGATTTACCATCTAAGTTATCATAGTTGGTTAAATGAAGTCGGTGTGCCACCTACAGGCCTTTTGGGTGAAGTGTAGGTTGGTAAAGAATGTGCAAAATGGCTATTACTACATTACCCTTTTTGAAAGAATAATTGTGATTATAATTTTGAGCAAAATAATCGTGATTATCAGTTTAATCATTATCGTGCAGCCCTATCTGCATTGATTCTGAGAGTTACCGAATGCATCATGATTCTCTCTCAAATCAATTCTGAGCTTAGTTTTTAACAGCAGATGGCACTGTTAATCATTTTTAAAGTCCGAAAAGGTTGAAGCAAATTGTGTTTGCAGTGCGCTGCTTACATTAATCGAGTCATAAAAGCATTCTGAGGTACATTTTCAGACTCAGCCGAACGCACGAGCGCTCTTCTTTGTGAGCATTTGAGTGTGCGTTTAAAATCTTGCTTAGAGCACCATCTGCTGTTAAAAACTAATATCAGATTCCAGAGAGAATCACAATGCATTCAGAAAATCTCAGAATTGAGTGATGCATCGATTTATTGTCCCAGTCCTAGTTATTGTATTTTAATGCAACATTGGTAGAGAGAGGATTTCGGTTTCAGTAGCGACGTGTAGTGCAGTTCAGACTATGATTCCATGCTTTCAAAGTATATCAAAAATGTTTTAATATACTCCGAAAGCATGGAATCATAGTCTGAAGCTAAAAAAAGTCATATACTATGCGATTTTCTGTGAAATCTGTCAACTCTTGACTGACCTGATATCTGCAGACATTCAGCAACTATTATCGACTCATCTAGACTGCAAATTGGGGCAAAAATCTGAGCAAAAGTAGTGTAGTGTATTCCAGGCTTTGGAGTCTGCTTCAAAAAATAGCTGCTTTGTAAGATGTCATGGACAAATGTGCAAAAGGCAGGATTCATTGCATGAATGCACAAGAAAATGTGTAGTAGGCTAATCGTTTTACATGCAACCTGAAAACACAAAGTGACATTTTTGATTTGCCCATTTGTTGCTTTGGTTATATATCATTTGATCAGGGCTTCAACACTCTGACCAATTAATTTCAATGACTTTAACTGTTAGTAGTAGTGGTTATTTTTAAAATACATTTAAGAGATCAGCTGAATAAATAATAATGCATGACAACATGTGAATTCTGGGTAGTCTGAATCATAAGCATTGCTTCAGAAACACATTTGCATGTTAAAACATTTATATATATACATATAAACAAGACTGTACCTTCCAAAAGCACCTCCTGATTTCTCCTTTCTAGAAAAGCCAGAAGAGTGCACGTCTGTTAGATGATTCATTCACAGTTATTTTTAAACTTTACAACAGCAAATTACTACATTGAACCCAGAGTGACTGAATCACTCAAAGCATTTACACCCATTTGAACCAGGTGAGGCATGAAAAAGCATCAACATTTAACATCTTTCATGACTCATTGGATCAGACTGTTAAAAAGACATTTTTTACACAAAACTGGACTGAAAACGCAAAATAATTCCAAGGACACCACATTCTGACCTAAACACTGAAGTGAGGTCATGTGAAAAATGTAGTATACTACTGTTTAAAACACCTACGCTGTGTCCAAAATCGAATTCTTCTCACTATATAGTATGTGAAAAACTATGCCAAAAGACTATTATGTCATACATTTGCCTCAGGAAAGCCATTCAATGTCCATAGCTCACAATTCACTAGAAAAAAGAACTCCAGACAGAAGCATTTTGCTTAAATATGTGCTATTTTATATTTTAATTATATTTTTGCCTGTTAGTGATGTCTTAATGTATGTTTAAATACATCAGTCATGAAATTATTTATGACAGCCACCATATAAACATGCATTTATCAACAACAAATTGGAGTAGAAAGATAGTTATATCAAGAACTGCCTCATGTGCAATTTAAATATTAGTAAAATTATTACATCTAAAAATATAGCAATTGAATTTAATAATCATTTGGGCTCCTTTGTTAATTTTTAAACTATAATATTATGGTATTGTACCAGGTGAGACAGATCCCTGTATAGTTTACAACTCAAGTTATACTTCATTATTTAGAGAGGTTTTTTTCCCCTCAAGAAAAATAAACACGAACCAAAAACATTTCCAAATGAATTGATATCAAATCGAGAGCTTGTGAATAGGAATCAAATCATAAAATCTGAGCTCTCACCTGGTGTCGTCACAAGAGATGTTGTCGAAGAAGGACTTGGATTTGTCATAGTAACAGTTGGGTCCCAGTGGATCCTCCTCTTCAACGTTGCCTTCGCTGTTCTGCGTCTCCACACCCGAGTCGGCCTTCTCCTCCCCGTTCAGAGTCTTCTCCGACTTCTCACTCTTCTCATCTGCAGCGCAAAATGACATTATTACTCACATCTGACAATAAACAGTCAGTAAAAATCACTCTAATGAAAAAAACATTTAATTAACAATGTCATGATCCAATCAAAAGCCTGAAGTATAATATCATACTTTGTTTAAACCCGGAAAAAGCATAATGATGCATAATAACAGTACCTTTAATCTTGAGTTTGCTCTGGAACTCGCGGTCGATCTCCTCCTTATTGAACTGGGCGTTTGCACTCTCAAAGTCAAAGTCTTTCTCAAATTTCATTGGTCCATCTCTACGCCCGTTAAACCTGCCCCGCCCACGCGGACCGCCACCGCCACCTCCTCCGCCACCACTGCCCCGCCCCCTTCTCATAGGAGGAGCGCCGCCTGGAGAGAGAGACAACCGTTATCACAAATGATGCTTACAGCCCTGATCGTGATCATGGGGATATTTGTTTTCCAATCATTTGTTTACCATCAAAATATGAGGTAAGTTTAAATATGAGGGAAGAACAAAACACTAAACTTGGTGTTTATCTGACAAAATTATTAGGCAACAAATGGAAAAACTACAGCTACAGGTTTTATTTTACAGCACAAAAAATAAAATGCATAGAAAAACAAAAAGCATACATTAGTTATTAATATTCCATTAGTTCTCTTGTTTTTGCATGCGTTCATAATTTCTCTGTGTGATAGCCAGGCCAAAAATTATGTCCGCACAATTTGTCATGTTTCATTGAGTTATTTTCACAAATACAATTATTGACTCTAAACACAAATATGCTTATAATACTTGAATAAAGGGTGAAGATGTCAATTTTCCATCACTTTTGGCCACTAAATACTGGGAAGATGTTTTAAAGAGACTTACCGCCAGAGTGCCGTTTGTTTGGGTCTTTGTTATCAGGCCTGTTTGAATCTGATTCTGACCGAGGAACCTTCTGGACATCAGACGCTGTAGATGAACAAAAGATATCACAATTATTGGCTGCAGGTGAAAAACTATTATTATTAAAATGCCCCTATTATGCCATTTTAAAAGTTCTTAATTCTGTTCAGGAGGTCTCCTATAACAGGCTTACATGCATCAAAAGTCAAAAAGCGCTTTCATTTTCTCATAATATACATTGCACATCATTACATTTTTCACTAATTCTCAAACGACTCGTCTGATGTCTCTCTAAATCCCTCCTTTCCACAAGCCTGCTCTGCTCTAATTGGCCAGACGGCCCAGTCTGTTGTGATTGGTCTACCACTTACAGCGCCAGTTGAAAGTGAAACACCTTTAACCATAGTTGAACTTCAGCTTCCTAAAGCTCAGCGATTGTACACACTGTACTGTTACCATATCAACCTGAACCTCCATCGCAAGGACGACTTGAGCAGGACGTTTCTCTTGCTCCATCCTTAATCACTACTGTTATAAGAACGACAGACAATCTGCATTAATGGACACAGTGAGCCACAGATGATTTGCAGAAGTATTTCAGTAAGACAGTGATAACGTGAGTTAGCAGAAGAAAACACAAAACTACGTATTTTGAACACCCAGTAGGAAATATATACATCAATAATTAATCATACTTACAGGCTGTGATTCTCAGGAGCAAGTGAGTCAAAATAAAGCGGCTATTGTTCTATCTTTAATGGCGTTTAGTAAATCCCATTTAGACCTCTTGGAGATTTGAGAAGCACTTGTGAAAATGTTATTCTGCTGTTGTATCGCTGTGGTAATTTTAACCACTGACTCTTCACATCCTCATCCTTTGAGAGTGTTTACAAAGAGAATTTGCTTTTGCAGAGCAGAAAACTGCATCTTTTCAACACGAACCAGCTACAGTGTTTGAGGGCGGGTCAAAGTAGACGTTCGCAGACGACCATAGGCGGGCATTAGGCAAATGTGTTACTTTGTGACATGTGGCCGTCACGGAAATGGGATTTGAATTCCTAATGACTCGTTTATGCTGTTCTGTGTTGATTCTTTCTTTTGAGAGACAATAAATTTGTGCACTTTTGGCTTCACAACTTTGCAGATCGTTTACATTCACAGCTACATTACACATTGCATGAAAGGTAATATTCAAAAAAAGCATAATAGGGGCACTTTAACCTTTCAGAAAATAAATAAATAAACAAAAATTAACCTTTTAAAATTATGTTCATAAATTTTCAGCTCTGAAATGCCCCGATTCTCACCTTTTTGCTCCTGGTTTTCAGCAGATTTCTGGGTGTTGAGGGCCGGTCGGGGGGCTGCAGGGCTCCTCTGACTCGCTGTACTGGTCGCAACCGCAGCGGGAGCGACCGGGGCCGTCTGGACCGCATGCTCCTGGGTCGGGGTCTTCCTCGAATGCTCCGCAGATGGGCTGGAACGACCTGAAAGAGAGGACACAATTCACACGCACAAAATTAACAACGAAAAAACACCACAGCGATGTGGACAAGAGTTATATGATGGAAACGCCAGTTTTCTGTATCATTTCATACGGTAAATGTTAACCCTTAAAACGCAAAACCTCGGGTCTTTAGTGACCAGTACGATCATTCATTCATTTTTTAAAGAGATCTCAACCTTCTTAGTATTCCTCAATCACTGCATTCATTATAAACAATATAACAAGAGGATGTCTGCGTTCTAATTAATTTTTTTTGTATAAAGTGTATAGGGTCGCTAGCGACCCGAGGTATGTATTAGTGCAAGTATATTTTTTTTCTGTGCAACAATTGAATCTCTGATACACAACAATGATGGCGTGATGTTTCACTCATAATTACTGCAGGCATAAAACAAAAGAATACAGAAGCATCATCAGCAAAACTTTAAATGGCTCAGCGATTTAATGCAGAGCAAGTATGCAATCAAATATTAGTGTCAGTCACTTGATGGTGGATCTGGTGAAGAAGCTGACAGCGATCAAAATATCCATTTTGAAGACGAGAATATGGTTGAGATGGCGTTGAGCCAGATGCTGGGGAAATGAGCATTGACGATGACCGTGATGATGGTAGAAAGCATCTGCTCAAATTGAACCCTTTCATGCTCCAAAAGATAACAAAATATGCTTTATTTTATTCTTTTGTAATTGTTATTAAAATTTCAAGAGAGTTTTATACTAATTCTGCGAGCCATATGTGTTCTGGGTCGCTAAAGACCCAAATATGTAATAATGATTGGCAAAACATTCATGCATTTAAGGGTTAAGAAGACAACATGAAATATGTATAATTTGCAATGCATTCAACATCAACTTTTATCCATTCGGATTGGATTGTGAGAAGTGGCTATAATTTCTATTAATTTTACTAATGGTCTTGCAATTTAATGAAAAATTGCAAACGAATATTTCTCTAGAATAATATGCACTGATGAACTGTGCGCAATAAGACCATCTTTATTAAGTATTTTGATTTCATGTTGTCTTTAAAGAATGCAAGTCACCAACTGACAGACCAAAGAATGACACTCGAGTCATAAAGCTACAGGGCTGTCAAAAGTACCAACTTCGGTACTGAAAGCGTTTCCCTCTAGCATTTTGAGCGCTGTTGAGCAGATTGTTAAACACCTCTGATTGGCCATTGTGTTCATGTCCTCAACAGATATGTCTGTGATTGGCTACAATGATCAACGCTTCAAAAACATGTTGTAAACAGACATCAGATGCTCCCATGTGTATCTGTGCAAGCGCTCAGTGAAGAGTGTCAATTTACAATGTGTTTTTGAGGCGTTGATCATTGTAGCTAAATCACAGACATATCTTGACTTGGTAGCAAAGTAGCGGTACTATTGACAACCCTATAAAACTATCACACAGCAAAGACACATGCTGTAATCCTGCATAAACACGGGCCAGAAGACGAACACACTAAAGCCAGCGTCGGTCCTCCGGTTACCTTCGGGTTTGTGAGCACTCAGCGAGCGAGTGTGCGGGGGAAGAGCAGAGCTCTGGGACAGAGGGGCAGTAGTGCTCGCCTCGCTACCGAACGCAGGACCTGAGCTGCTTCCTGTGAGGGGAGGAAGTGCACAACTTTAAGTGTGGGCTTTAACACATCACACTGGGAGGAAAAAATCTCATATCAAGCTTATGCAGCAGCCAAACACTCATGCAATCAGCCTTTCTAGAAGATCCGTCTCCTTGCTTTACCGTTTTTTTGCTCGGACAAGATTTTTAAAAAAATATTCTGTACCTCATGAAATAACATTTTATTATATTTCCATCCATTTAAAATTATTCAAGCACACAGGACTTGAAAACATACTTGCAAAAAAATTGATAAAGAGCAATAGTCTGTCTGATAATGTAAGAGATGGCAACAGTAGTTTTCAAGGCAGGACTGCATTTCTTTGTTTTTCATGGTATATTTTGGCATATATTATGTGCAATATAATAGATGTTTCAAATGAAACTTCTGCTATTTGAAATGCATTTATGCACTGTATAAATTGTCTATCCAGCTTTATTTATTCAAATACGGCCAGCTATCTTGCACTTTTTTTTGGTTTTTACACCATGTTAGCATTTCCGTGGCAAAAACAGGACACTTCAAAATATAAGGACATACACTAGATAAACTCTTAAGGCAAGGCACCACGGGTTACTAGGGTAATATTTTTCAGAAATGTTATGTTCACACATGCAAATGAGGCAGTGTCTAAATAAATATGCACTTTTTTTTTTTTTTTTACATTTCCAGAACAGAAATCTGAACACTGGATAAAGCCAGGTACAAAATTCTCATTTTATTTTGAAGAAATATTAAAGTCCTACTGAAGTGCCTTGAAATGTGCAGCCCCGCTATTCAATGTGTTGATGTAATTTCCACTGAAACAGGAAGACAGGGTGGAACATATCAAGTCGTCCACTTTTTAAAAATAGCCAAAAGCATTTAGTTTATATCATAGCTCGGCCAATGAGTTTGGCAAGGTTGCATCTGTCAGCTATATGACAGCCACAGTCAAACAGATTCACCTTTTATATTTAATATGAAACTGTTAGTAAAGCAAAACAGTGAACATAATCATGCTGAGGATGTGTAGTCTGAAAAGTGTGACTTCATTCACACCAATGGAAAGCATATTTACACTGTCTGAATCGTTCCCTATCCCCTATATATTGCCATTCACCATATAAATACTAGTAATTGTGTGAACAAGTGACTGATTTCAGCATCTGTAGTGTAGGGGGCGGGACGCTTAGATTCTAGAGATCATTTAATTGGACAGAAAATCTGATAAGAAACTGAACTGCAGAGTGATCTGATCATTGATCTATATTGGCAGAAGTGAGAGACTAAGATTTGAACGCTTATATTTTCTAAATGTGAATTTTGCCATTGTTTTGGAGCACACTAGCTTATAGACAACAGTACGGCTAACATATGGGACCCAGGAATAGACTTCTGTCCTCTGTAGTGGACATTATATTTTAGTGATTTTCTCTGACTATCATACATGTTACAGTTTAAAATTTTGCAGAGAAACCAAATTTTTAGAGGTTTCACCATGATAATAACTCCTCCTTGGTCTTTAAATATGACTGAAAATCAAAATTAGCACTCTAATGGAAATATGATAATATTCTGTAATTATTTAAATCTGATTAATTTTCAAATTTTGACATAAATCAAGATCTCAGCAAAATGTTATGGGGTTTATAATCAAAATATGACTTTCTGTTATGAAACAAGACCTCAGTAGAGGACACCAGAACTTAAATCATGTTAATCAGGCATTTTAGGAGACACATAAAGTGTATAATATATCAATATTCCTATTGATAATTATTAGATATTATTATGAAAATGTTGCCAATTATTAGGGGTGCAACAATACATCGATCTAATGTCTAACGATACGATGCATCGATGCAAAGCGCAAATAAATCGATACCTGTGGGCTATTTATAGAGGCACATTTCTTTTAACACTCTCCACATTTTCACACAATGAGAGTCTGTGCATTATCGCCAACATGTGCACTCTCGTTTAAACTAACTTTCGGAACTTGTGAAAGATGCTCGGGACAGTAGATGGAACTGTCACTGTCCTGATCGAGCTAGTGCTGAATCTTCATGAAAGTTTAGAATTTGCTCCTGTTTAAAGCCTGGCAAAAAGCAGCGTGCACACATCTCAAACAGCGTCTGTTAGATCACAACACTGGAGAACAGAGCGCCATGAATCGTTCTTCACACACACAGTAAATAAAATTTAAAACTGTTACAAGAAAATGCACAATAAACTGTTGCATATGTGCGCCACGCACTGTGACTCTGTATTGCTTCAAGCGCATCATTCTGCACACGGGATGCGTATAAGTGCTTTGTAACGCTTTGTAGCCTTTATAATAAATTTGCACAATGAAAGAATATTAATAGCCTGTCTTGTTTTGTCCTACCTATAATACAGTATGTTGTTGCTTTATTGAAAAGCTGCGCTATACATTTGAAAGAAATGTCTTTATTCTGTGTGTGTGTGTGTGTGTGTGTGTGTGCTTTTGTTTATATTACATTGTGGGGACCAAATGTCCCCATGATGTAATATAAACCTGAGTTCACCTACATCGTGGGGACCAGCCAGCGGTCCCCACAATGTAAATGGGTTTATAAATCATATAGAATGAGTTTTTGTGAAAAAGTAAAAGTTTGCACAGTTTCCTGTGAGGGTTAGGTTTAGGGGTAGGGGCAGGGTAGGGGGATAGAATGTACAGTTTGTTCAGTGTAAAATGCATTGAAGTCTATGGAAAGTCCCCACAATTCACAAAAACAAACATGGGTGTGTGTGTGTGTGTGTGTGTGTGTGTGTGTGTGTGTGTGTGTGTGTGTGTGTATATATATGTATATATATATATATATGTCATTTGATTAATGTGTGAATTTTTTATTTGTGGATGACCCAATCAGGTTCAGGATGTAAAATTTTGAAATAAATGTTTGTTATATATTTTGGTTGCAGTTGTGAGTTAATAAAAATTAAACTGGTTGTGTAAAATAGGCTCATAATATCGAAATACTGATCAAATCAAATCGTATCGTAATCGTAACGCAGAACTTTTTGAGGTATCGGAAAATATCGTATCGATATTGTATTGAATCGTGAAAAACTGTCCGATTTTTCACCCCTATTATTACACTTGTTTTTTCTTTGCATGTTGTTCCAAGAACACATTAATATGCAAATTAGATGCAGTGTATAGATGCATTGTATTGAATGTGAAAACCCATGTATGGCTATTTTACCCACATATTGCATGAAGTAAAATGTTATATCGATTCATTCCGTTATATCTTTCATAACATAGTTGAGATTCATCTTTATACAAAGTTTGGTTAAAAAAAATCCTGAAGCCTAAAAAGTTTTGCCTATACATGTCATTTTATTGTTTAAATAACTTAGCCCTGGTGTCCACCACAGAGGACATAGCATAACATATGAATAAATTATATTTTTTCAAAAATGTTTTTTTTCTCTATTTGTTTCTTATGCTCTAAACAACGTTATGACGTGAAAAAATACTAAATTCAAAAAACTTTCTGGGTCTCAGGAGGATATTCATACTAAATTGATTTCATGGGAACTTTAAAGTTTTTACAGAGGATTTTGTTTCTTTTTATCACTCCATAAATCAGAATATCTGGTCAACAGCAAGAAAAAAAAAACATGTTTTAAGAGTAAAATGTTATCAGGTGAATGATTTAACACCTCCTGTAAAAATCTTCACAATGTAGATTAGAATAAAACCAAGTAAGTGCTGCTGAAGTGGAGATTTCAGACTGATTTTGAGAAAACAGCCTTTAAAGATATGAACTAAAATTAAACTGTTAGTGTAAAACAAATACTTTAATGTGTATTTTGGAAGCTTTCTTTCGATTACTCTTAAAGAGGGCATGTTATGGAAGCATATATAAGCATAAGCAAATAGTTTGACCTGTAGTGTCTTGCCTTAAAACACTAAGATATTTCAATTTGATTTTTGGCAAAAATAAAAATAAGCTCTGTCTGCATACCATCTTCTAAACACCATCTCCAATGCTGGAAACTACAAGAGCGAGTGTGAACTCACCACCGGTGACCGCTGCTCCGAACGGCTGGGATACCAGAGAACTGGAGCTGAACTGGTTGTACGGAGCCCGACTGAAGGGGGCGTATGACTGGAAGGAAGGAGCCGCGGGACCGGCGGTGGATGCCAGAGAGGACTGCGCATAAATGCAAGAACATCACAGGTCAGTATTCACTTGGCTTCATGTTCTGCAGATACACCTGAATGTGTCCAGCTCACCTGCACGATGGCAGGATCCTGAGGAAGGTTGCAGGTGGGTTTGGGCGGCTCGCACACAGTCAGATCTTTGATGTCACTTCCCCTAAATATGATGTACTCAAAGACATCATCTCGAGGGGGGATAGGTCTGTCCGTGGGACGATCCTCAGTGCCAAATGACTTCACTGGAGGAGAAAGGAAAATGTTAAAATTCACAAAACAATGCGATATTATTTTTTTTTTTTTTCCACACCTCCAGGTCCTGTAGCAAAGTGTTTTTACTGGGGCTGAGAAAAAAAAAAAAAAAATCGATTTTAATCAATTCTCATTTTTACAAACCGATATTGTTTCTTAAATCCCACGGATCGATTAGTCTAGTCTGTTTAGCAGAATATGTAGCGCCTCCCATCCAATAAATCGCAATAATCTTTGTTACTTTTGATATGAAGTAAAGTCTCAGATTTCAAATGACGTCCATCTTATTATGAGATTCAAAAAATAAATACCGTTTTGGCGCTGTTTAATGTGGCGTGACAGATCGCTTTAGCGCCTCAGTTAAAGAGAAGCATGTGATCATCCTCTCCTCCGCTTTAATACCAGTTACAGCGTGAAATAAACATGCATGAACATCTGAAGGTATGTTAAAATATACAGTACAACTTACTGAAATCTGTATCATGTCTCGTGTAATCGCTCAATCAGTGTTTCAACCTCGGAAAGATGTCAATAAAACGTCACGTTTACATCAAAAAACATATTCAGTGACTATAAACTCGTTAGTCAGCTAGAAAAGTGTGCCCTAGAAAGCGACATTCTGATAAACATAGCTATGCACCGTTACATATTCATTATATTTTTAATGTTCTTCAATATTTAATGCATGTTTGAATAAATCAGGCACGATTTAAACGTTTATATTTAAAAAAAAAAATGAATTGGAGTAGAAATATGATTATGTAATTCTAAACTTTATTTATAATAAAATCATCATTAAGTGTAATTTAAGTGTTTGCATATAAATAAGTTAATTTAACCTTCAATACAGCATTAGTTGAGAGATTTTCTTCATTCTAGAAAATTAGCCATGTACTATAACTGAAATACTACATCCAAAATAATCGAATCGAAATCGAATTGAAAGCATGTGAATAGAAATCAAATCGAATTGTGAAAATTGTGCCAGCCCTAGTTTTTACTTTATATTTGTAATTGAAAAGTGCTGTTTTCAGAGTAGCTAGCTTGAATTAGTTATTGGTTGTGTGAATATATTGAGTGTTTATTGTGTTTACATTTATCCAGAGCTACAACTGAATTCTGTGTTGATGTGAAACTCCCTCATATTTGCTCTCTGTATGTATATATGCAGTGAGTGTACATGTATATATTATATTGAGAGTGTGTATATGTACCTTTAGCCAGAGCTACAGTGCTGTTCTCAGTGTCGATCGTGTATAAAACTCCCTCATATCGGATCTCGGCCTTTGAGATCAGACTGATCTTGCTGCCGATATAAGGCGTCCCTCCGCTCATCTTTCCGCTCGAATTCACTCCTTTACAGCTGCTCGATTCCTCTGGTCTCCTTCGCGCTGGGTTTTATCGGAGTTAAGAGGGTTTTTCGGTGATTTGACGTCGTTTTCTTTCAGCCTGTGTTTAACACGACATGGCCGAGTTCATTTTCCTCCGCACTGAATCGAGATGCATGCTGGGAAACGCGCCTCCCCCCTCCCTCGCGCCCTCACGCTGGTATCGCGAGAGTTCGTGGGGTTTTAGTGTGACTCCCGTTACATTGGGAATTATGTAAGAGGAAAAATGCGATTTAACGCGTATTATAAATAAAATGAAGTAAATAAAGGGACATTTTGAATTGGGTTTGAGTTAGCCTAACCCTAACTTATTTTACCTGAATGGCTGTAAGGAGATTAGTATATATTCTCAAGCACAATCACAACTTCTTGTGCATCTTTCACTGAATGTTAATTGCTTTATTATTTTATATTAGCCTATATAATATAATATAATATAATATAATATAATATAATATAATATAATATAATATAATATAATATAATATAATGTTGTTATGTTATGTTGTTATATTATAGTATATTATATTATGTTGTCATGTTATATTATATTATATAATGTTAAGCTATGTTATGCTGTTGTTATATAATGTTATGTTATATTATAGTATATTATGTTATGTTGTTGTAATATAATGTTGTTATATTGTAATATATTATATTATGTTATACTATGTTATGTTGTTATGTTATATTATATTATGTTATATTATCGTATATGTTATGTTATATTATAAATGTTTATGTTATGTAATATTATATAATGTTGTTATGTTATTTTGTTATGTTATATTATATTACATTATATAATGTTAAGCTGTGTTATGTTGTTGTTTTACTTTGGTATGTTATATATTATATTATATTATATAATATAATATTAAACTATGTTATATTGTCGTTATATAATGTTATGTTATATTATGTTATGTTATATTATTGTTTTATAATGTTCATGTTATATTTTAGTATATTATTTTATGTTGTTATATTATGGTATGTTAAATATTCTGTTGTTATATTATATTATGTTATATTATATTATATAATGTTAAGCTATGTTATGTTGTTGTTGTTATACTATGTTATGTTATATTATATAATGTTATATATTATATTATATTATATAACGTTAAACTATGTTATGTTGTTGTTATATAATGTTGTTATATTATAGTATATTATGTTATGTTGTTATATTATGTTATGTGATATTATATTATATAATGTTATGTTATATTATGTTATATTACAAAATAATACGTTAACAACAATAAACTCTGAAATCCTAGCCACATGAACAGTTACTGCAAGTAATCAAAATGTGGGCTTATTTATGTATCAGTTGATATTATTACAGCCCATTGTTAACAGTGTCTAATATATCCTTAAATGTCCATTTGCTTTGAATTTTCTGCATCTTTTGCCCTACTTTATTTGGAAGTAGGCTAACTTTGAACTTTCGCTTGCTGCATGAACCTTTCATTATTAAGAGAGACAGAATGCATATCAATGATTTTAATGAATTCAATAAATGGTATCCAAATAATCGCAAATGAAAGTCACAAAGATTCTTTCCCTCCAAACTCGTGTAGTATCCTCGACCGCCTTGAGTTGTAACAGGGGGACAACTGTTTGGTTTTGGCCCTCTGACGTCATATCCATTCCCACAATGCCATAGTAACACGACTGCGCACTCGCGCTCGTGGACGCGCACCAGCAGACAGCCCATCACACACAGAGCGAACATGGCGGGCGCCTCCGACCCTCTGGAAGACATGCTCTTCTCCGAGGTGGACGAGAAAGCCGTGAGCGATCTAGTGGGCTCGCTGGAGTCTCAGCTGGTGGGCCAGAGCGACCCGCCCGCCGCGCAGCCCGAGAACGCTCGCCCGGGCAGCGCGAAGCAACAGCAGCAGCAGCAGGCAGGAGGAAGAGCGCAGCTGCCTGCTCATGTAGACTCTCCATCAGAACCACAACAACAAGCACAGCAGCAGCAGAACGCGCGGAAAGCGGCGCGCAACCCGGATTCCGACCCGAAAGACGCCAGCATGGATAAGCACGCCAAAGCCCTGGAGAAGGAGAGCCCTCTGAAGTCACATGGCAGCATCATCATCATCACCACGGCTGCAGCATCCGACGGGGCATCCGCTCCTGCACCGGGCAACAAAGGTGAGAGCCCGAGGGACACCCGCAAGAAACACCCGGCGAATGCGCGCGCGCGGCGCTCCTCAGCGTCCCACAGTCTCAACGGCAACGGAGGAGGCGCAACATCAGCATCAGCATCACCCAGCACCTCCAGCCCGAGCAGCACGACTTTCACCGTGCCCAGTAACCCGCAGGCGATCGCCCTGGACCGCGGGACGCCCACCATCGCGCTCCACCGGCTCCCGCGTCACATCATCGCCAGCATCGCGCAGAATGGAAACGGCACGTCCGTGTCCGCGCTGGTCCAGCAGGGCGCGCGGATCGGAGCTGCGGGCGCGCAGGTTAACCACAGCAAAGCACCCGGGAACAACACGAAACCCCCGCCGACCTCCTCGCCTCCCACAGCGGCCACAGCAGCGCCTGTCAAACCCGCTGTCAGTGTCAGTGCGGCTCCGGTCATCAGACCTGCGCAGACGCAGCCGCAGCCGCCTGCGCAACAGAGGGTCGTAACGCCGCAGCTGATTGTCAGACCACCGCAACAACAAACTACAATACAGCTGCCGCCCGGATTCACCATCCCTCCAGGTACTGAGACTTTTCCCACATGTTAGAATAATGATGCAAACTCTGGAATGACACGAATGGAAGTCTGGGAAAGATGTGGTGACAAATGAAAACTGTTATGCACCACTTGTTGATGCTCTTCCTTCACTATGTGCTTTCATTCATCCTATATAAAACAACTGAAATTAAATTCATATGCAGGCACAATTCATATTTGTCTACAAGAGCATTTAGAGTAATTGGTTTATTTTTAGTGTGTCTAAACTGCAAGTGTAAAACTTAAACCTTTTAGTTCCATTAAAAAAGTGTTTTACAGCCTGGTGCCTTTTTAAAAATTGAACTTTTTAGAGACTTTTAAAAACTTTATTTAACAAATATCAAATAAATAAAAATATATTCAGTGGCCAAAAAATGTTTAGACACTTACAGTTGCATGAAAAAGTATGTGAACCACTTGCAGAATCTGTGAAAATGTGCAAAATTTTAACGAAATAAGAGAGATCATACAAAATGCATGCTATTTTTTATTTAGTACTGTCCTGAGTAAGATATTTTACATAAAAGATGTTTGCATTTAGTTCACAAGACAAAAAATAGCTGAATTTATTAAAATAACCCCATTCATAAGTATGTGAAGCATTGATTCTCAATACTGTGTGTGGTTACCTGATGATCCACGACTGTTTGTGTGTTTTGTGATGGTTGTTCATGAGTCTCTTGTTTGTCCTGAGCAGTTAAACTGAGCTCTGTTCTTCAGAAAAATCCTCCAGCTCCTGCAGATTCATCAGTTTTCCAGCATCTTTTGCATATTTGAACCCTTTCCAGCAGTGACTGAATGATTTTTAGATCTGTGTTTTCACACTGAGGACAACTGAGGGACTCAAACACAACTATTAAAAAAGGTTCAAACATTCACTGATGCTCCAGAAGGAAACACGATGCATTGAGAGTCGGGGGGTGAAAACTTTTGAACAGGATGAAGAAGTCCAAATTTTTCTTATTTTGTTTAAATTTCATTTAGTACTGCCCTTCGGAAGCAACAGAAGATACTTGCATTAAGTACAATTTACCTTGATCTTCAAATTCAAAAGTTTTCACCCCCCAGATCTCAATGCATCGTGTTTCCTTCTGGAGCATCAGTGAATGTTTGAACCTTTTTTAATAGTTGTGTTTGAGTCCCTCAGTTGTCCTCAGTGTGAAAACACAGATCTAAAAATCATTCAGTCACTGCTGGAAAGGGTTCAAATATGCAAAAGATGCTGGAAAACTGATGAATCTGCAGGAGCTGGAGGATTTTTCTGAAGAACAGAGCTCAGTTTAACTGCTCAGGACAAACAAGAGACTCATGAACAACCATCACAAAACACAAAAACAGTCGTGGATCATCAGGTAACCACACACAGTATTGAGAATCAATGCTTCACATACTTATGAATGGGGTTATTTTAATAAATTCAGCTATTGTTTTGTCTTGTGGATTATATGCAAACATCTTTTATGTAAAATATCTTACTCAGGACAGTACAAAATGCATTTTGTATTATCTCCTTTATTTTGTTAAAATTATTAACATTTTCACAGATTCTTCAAGTGGTTCACATACTTTTTCTTGCAACTGTAAATATGTAAATGTCATTCATTAGATGAAGGGTTTTTATATGCGCTCAAATGCGTCAGAACTGACTAAATTTCGAAAGTTTTTGTTTTGCTTGAGAAGTGTGTTTGTTGTCTTTCTTTGCACTGATGCTTTTGCATAAAACATAATGACATTCAGACATTTTTATGCATGACCAAATACTTTATTCTCCATGATTTATGTTAAGGTTTCCGTATAAACAAATTTATCACAGCATATGATGCTGCGGCATTGATGTTCTGAACCCAGAAACAAACACAGATCTGAAGATCCTTTAATGCAACATCTGTAACTTCAGTTTCATCTCAAGCAAACGGGTGAAAAAGTTTATGGATGAGATTCGAAACTAAAACCTTTTTAAAGCTTTCAGTTTCCAGCTCAGATAGGCTGGAGTTTTTGAACTTTTCACAGGTGTGTTTGAATGCAGACTGATGAGTTTGAGTTATTAATGAGCAGAAAGGAGATCAAAAAGTGACTGGACAACTTTCACAGATAACAGTTTCAGGTGTACCATATTTGTTGACTATTGAGTTTAGATTTTAATTATGAAGCATGATTCATCATGAAACAACAGTCTATCATTACTTCAGTTTATGAGCTCAGACAGATTCACCTGTTGCCTTCTTTAAAGCACTAGTTATAAAACAACTGAATAAACTTAATCTCGACTCTGATCATTATTTCAGAATAATGTGAGTTTGGATGGTGAAAGCTGTCTGAGTTTAATTGTGTGTGTAATCAGTGATACGCTGTCAAACGGGTCGCTGGATCTGTTTATAAAAACAAACCGCTGTGATTAAAACATCAGACGACACTCTGAGTGTGTTTACTGTACACTCTCAAAATAACACAAGTTGAGATAATATGGACAAACCCACTGATTGGGTTGTTTTGACCCAGCAGATGGGTTAAATGTTTGTTCAACCTGCTGGACAGTTTTATTTAACTCAACTATTGTTTAAAAATTACTATAATGCTTGCTTAAAATGAACCCAAAGTATGTTGGAAATGTTCATTTATTAATATGTTTAATAAATGAACATTTATTAATAAGTTTAATAAATATTAATTAAATAATAAACATTTATTACATTTCTTATTAATACACGTTCACCTTTTGATTATTATATTTGCCTCTAGTAATTATGTGTCTGAATTTAAATTTCAAACATATTTTGGGTTCATTTTAAGCCAGAGATATAGTCATTTTTAAACAATAGTTGAGTTAATAAAACTACCCAGCAGGTTGGGTCAAACTTTTAACCCAGTCGCTGGGTTTGTGCATATTTAACTCAACTTGGGTTGTTTTAAACCCAACATTTTTTTAGTGTAGTTCACATATAACATATCCAAGGCAAGCTTGTTTATATAACACATTTCAAAAATAATGTTAATTTAAAGCGCTTTACTAAAAATGTGTTTTAAAAAAATCTAAACATATACAACAAGAAAAACGTACAAAATAAACACTTATTAATTTTTTTCAAATTTCCATGAATTCTTTTAACAACATTGAAATGTAAAAGAATCAGTATTTCAGGTCACTATTTCTTTTCTCATTCGCATTTTCTCCACGTTTAATCAGCTTCAGAGTTTATAGCTCCTGTGGTGTGACAAATTACAGTGTTGCATTTAGTCTTTCAAATAATATTAAATCTGCATGTGTAATAATTACAAAAGAATGAACAACTGTGGTTTAAAATGATGATGTTTAGACACACTGTCAACTTACTAAAAGTATTTCATGTCATTTATCAAAATGCTGTTTTTAGGGATGTACGATATATCGGCCACCATATCAGTATTGGCCAATATATATTCATTTTTAATGTTATCATTATCGGCCCAATAAGAAAATTTGTCTGATATATTAAAGCTGATAAATAATGGATTATTATTTATCACTTTAGATGTGCACTGTCTGCCATGATGGTTTTGAATTGCTTGAAATATGATTGAAATCAAGACTCTGTCATATAGACTACATAATATTATAATGCAGGACATTACTTTTAATGATGAGACTCTTGTTTTTGTAATCAGGCACTCAAAAATTATATAAAAATTTAAATTTAGATTTTTCAGCCAATATATCGGTTATTGGCTTTCAAATATAAAGAATTATCGGTTATCGGTATCGGCCAAAATGTTCATATCGCTGCATCCCTAACTATTTTTCATGTATTATTTTGAGGGAATGCATGCACATAAAGACATATGCAAGGTTCAGTTATTCATAAAAGCTGTTGATTGTAACTTTGTTTCATGCATTGATGATGCTTTCTGTATATATTTTATTGAATATGTCTGGATCAGAGGTGAATAACTCATATTGTGTGTGTGTGTGTGTTTGAGGTATGGTGCTGGTCCGGACAGAGATGGGTCAGCTGGTGATGGTTCCTCAGCAGGCTCTGGCTCAGGCTCAGGCCCAGAACAGCATCTCACCGCGACCCTCCACGCCCACCAGCGTGGCCACATTCAGGGTCACGACCCCGCAGGTACACCCCACACACACCTGATGAATGTTCTAGAGCCGCTGACCACCCGTCTGATGACAGCTCTGCACTCACTGAAAGAGATTTCTTAAAGCGCTCCTATTATACTATCTTAAAGGTTCCTAATTGTGTTTCTGAGGTCTCATGCATCACATGCATCAAAAAACACTTTCATTTTTCATCATTTATAATGCATCATCAGCTGTTTTCTCTCAGTGTCTGAAAAGGTTCGTTCAAAGATTCGGTCTCTCTAAACCCCGCCTTTCTGAGAGCTGCTCTGCTTTAATTGGTCAGATGTTCCAGTCTGTTATGATTGGTCAGAAATCAAACGCTCATTATCATATCTGAATCTCAGCTCTTGATACAAACAGGCGTCGGTTTTACCGTATCAATCTCATCAAAGTGGATTTGCTTTGGCAGCAGAAAACAGCGTCATGAACAACACGAACCAAACTCTTCCAGTCTCAGACACAACTACAGTGTTTGAGGGCGGGGCAAAGAGACGCTGTTCAGCCAATGACGATCACAGGCTGGCATTATGCAAATGAGTTACAAACCTATGTAGGTTCAGAGACTGAATTACTGACGACTCGTTTCAGTTCAGAATCGATTCTTTAATTTGAGAGACAAAAACTTCATTTATTTGCACTTTGATCAAATGCAGATTTTTCAAACTTTTTGAATGTATTTTAGCGAAGGCAATACTGCAAAATGTTTGTGTGTCACTGATAAAACTGAACACACTCCTCCACAATTAAAGATGCATTTGCTTGCTATTCCTGTTATATTCTTAGACTGAAAATCAACATCATACATTAATATAAACATCTCTCTTTTTTATTTACGAATGCATCTTTGGTGAAAGGAAAATATCATGATTTTCCAGGAGAGTATGGATCTAGAGCAGGGTCACGACCCCCACAAGGGGTCACCAGAGGTCTCTCAGGGGTCACCAAGCACAACTGAACTAATTATGATCTCATTAGTAACTCTAATCAAATCATCTGCGCAGTAAACACAAACAGTGTCTATTCTAGTGCAGTGAGATAGTAGCTACCGCTGTGCAAAAGTTTATTTCTCTGTGAAAATCTGTGAAAATGTGATGGTTGTTATCAAGATAACGACACAAAACAGTGAAAGTGAGTGATAATAATCATATTGTGATCACATTGTGGCTCTCAGGGTCTCAGTAAAGATGAAAAGCATGTAATTTGATGAGATCATAATAATCTGTGCACATGTGTCTGTGAAATTCAAGGATATTCAAACTCTGAATTAATTTGTGTGCAGTGACATTTTCAAATAATGCATTTATTGTTTTATCCATGAGTCCATCCAGTTGCTTCACAATTTAGATTAACAATTTATATCAAGATTAACCTTTTAAGCATCAGGCATCACTGCTGACATCTAGTGGCGCGCTTTAGTAATTACAACCTGAGATCAGCTTTAGACCTGAAACTGATGAAGCTTTTCAGTTACACTTAAAATGAATTTATTTCTTCTCATGGTTGCAGATTTAATAATCCTCTTTCTTCAGTGTTGTGTAAATTAAACACTATGTTATCTGTTTTGATGATTTGTGTTAAATGTGTCTCTTATTCACAGTGTTAGTCTATCAAACATAAATAAGTCTGCAAGATATTCTCTGGTGTTTTTCTGTTCACATATTAATATCCATGTGCAGAATATTCCAGCCAGTAAAGTTGTCCCTCTTGGTTTAAAACTAAATTTGAATAGTATTTTTTGCTTTCATAATAGTTGGTCATACTAAGACCATATAATTATTGTACATTATAATTATTTTATATGCATGTAAGTATGGATATATTTATTTGAGCAGAATTTACAGTAAATGGCCACATGAGGGCAGCAACCATTCTGTTTTCCTATTGTTTCATTACTATGTTATTTATTTTTGTATTTCTTTTGTTAAATTATGCAATATTTTACTAATAAGCAATGGCTATAATTATGGCTTATGATATAATCATAGTTTGTATAATATAATGGAGTGCCAGTGTGTCAGTGTAATGTTCACTCATGGCCACCAGATGGCGCCAGACACTCGGATTTATCTGTGACTTGATGTTTGAACTCAACACTGATGTTAATAATAAATCAGGCCTTTTAAAAGTTTTTAAAACTGTGCAAATATGAAAACATTTAATTTCTAATATTTAGCACATTAGTATGTTTTTACATTACATTAACATTCATGCATTTAGATGTGACTTGCAACATAAGCAATTTGTCGCAGAGCCAGAACAAAATAAACGTTTATTAGAAAGCTATATTAGGAAACAAGACAGATGAGAGGAGAAAAAAAAAAAAAATTATATATATATATATATATATATATATATATATATATATATATATATTTACAATCAACCATTAAATTAAAATTGCAGGCTTATTTTTTGTTTTTGTAGATCTAAACACACTATATAGATATGTTGGCTTGATCTACTATTTAAGCTAATTCGTTAAACGAATGATCAAAACTATGAAAAGTCCTATAGATTTTCATTGAGGGGGTCAAAACATTTGTACAGTAAGACTTACAGAGAATTTCAGTTCTAGTCTGTCACTAGAAAAGCTTGATGACTCATATAAGACTACATGCTAAAGTTGTGTTCAACTCCTCCTGGGAAGTTCGTATTTACGAGGTGGGAAGTCGTGTTTACGACAGTGTGTTCAAGTCACTTTTGTCGGAGTATGATGGTGGTGTGCCTTCTCTAAATTAATTACACAAAATAACAACACTTGTACAGCAAATGTAGAGCAAAGAATGTGCATTGGTTGTGTGTTGCTTTTTTATGTTTTTAATTAATTTATGAAGCCATTGCAAACTTTATCGTTTCATATTATATTGTTATATTATGATGCTATCATATTTTTTTGCTGGGAATCAGCTTACTTCGTTGTAAATAGAAAAGCCTGACAATGTCACTACTAAATACCTATTGTATTACCTAAGTATTGCACTTATACACTATACATTATACACTATACACTATGCACTTATACACTATACACTATACATTATACACTATACACTATGCACTTATACACTATACACAATACACTATACACTATGCACTTATACACTATGCACTTATACACTATACATTATACACTATACACTATTTACTTATACACTATACACTATGCACTTATACACTATACACAATACACTATACACTGCACTTATACACTATGCACTTATACACTATACATTATACACTATACACTATGCACTTATACACTATACACTATTTACTTATACACTATACACTATGCACTTATACACTATACACTATTTACTTATACACTATACACTATGCACTTATACACTATACACTATTTACTTATACACTATACACTGCACTTATACACTATACACTATTTACTTATACACTATACACTATGCACTTATACACTATACACTATGCACTTATACACTATACACTATGCACTTATACACTATACACTATGCACTTATACACTATACACTATTTACTTATACACTATACACTGCACTTATACACTATACACTATTTACTTATACACTATACATTATGCACTTATACACTATACACTATGCACTTATACACTATGCACTTATAAACTATGCACTTATACACTATGCACTTATACACTATACACTATGCACTTATACACTATACACTATACACTTATACACTATGCACTTATAAACTATTCACTTATACACTATGCACTTATACACTATACACTATGCACTTATACACTATACACTATGCACTTATACACTATACACTATTTATTTATACACTATACACTATGCACTTATACACTATACACTATGCACTTATACACTATACACTATTTACTTATACACTATACACTATTTACTTATACACTATACATTATGCATTTATACACTATACAATATGCACTTATAAACTATGCACTTATACACTATGCACTTATACACAATATACACTATGCACTTATACACTATACACTATGCACTTACACTATGCACTTATAAACTATGCACTTATACACTATGCACTTATACACTATACACTATGCACTTATACAATTCATGCACTACATGGATGAGTGCATAGTGTATAAGGTTATTTTGTCATTTAACATCGGAGTCTGACAGCCCCTTCCCCTTTGCTACGTAATTAAAGCTGCGACAGTTGAGTGCATGAAGTGCCCAACATTCCACACTTCATTTTTTCCGTTAATTTAGTGCATCATTCATCCGGGTATTTAAGTGCACTTTTTCTTTTTGGAATTTTCAGTGTGAACGCACTACTTGCACTATTTATACTTAAAAACGTCATAGAATAGTGCATAAATATGCAAATTGGGTTAGCAACAGGCTAGCAACATGCTAAAATATGTTAGCATCCTGGTAAATCATGCTAGCAACATGCTAATTCATGCTAGCAATAAGTTAAAACATGTTAACATCGCCAATTCAAACTAGCAACGTATTAAACCATGTTAACATGTTTAATCGTGTCAGCAAAATATGCTAACTCATGGTAGCATTGTGTTAAATCATGTTAGCAACATGGTAACAAAATGCTAATAAAGCTAGCAAACTGTTAAAATATGCTAGCAATGTGTTAAATCATGTTAGCAAACATGCTAACTCATGCTAGCATTGTGCTTAATCATGCAAACAATATGCTAATCATGCTAGCAAACCTGTTAAAACATACTAGCAATGTGTTAAATCATGTTAGCGATAGGTTAACAACATGCTTATCATGCTAACAAAGTTTTAACATGTTAATCATGTAAACAATATGCTAGCAACATGCAAATCATGTTAACATTTTAATAACATTCTAATCATGTTAGCAACATGTCCAAACATGTTAACAATGTGTTAAATCATGTTAACAATCTGTTACAAACATGCTAGTCGTGCTAATCAACATGTTAAATCATGCTAAAACATGTTAGCAATGTATTAATCATTTTAGCAAAATGTTAAAACAGGCTAGCAATTTGTTAAATCATGTTAACAACATGCTAGCAAAAATTTTTAATCATGTTACCAACATGCTAGCAACATGCTAATCATGTTAACAACATGCTAGCAAAATGTTAATCATGGTACCAACATGCTAACAACATGTTAATCATGTTAACAACATGCTAAAACATGTTAACATTGTATTAACCACGTTAGCAACATGCTAAAACATGCTAGCAATGTACTAAATCATGTTAGCAACATGTTAAAACATGTTAGCAAAACGTGCTAATAATGCTAACAACATGCTAATCATGTTAACAAAATGTTAAAACATATTAACCATGTGTTAAATCATATTAGCAACATGTTAAAACATGTTAGCAATGTGTTAAATCATGTTAACAACATGTTAACAAAATGTTAATCATGCTAGCAAAATGCTAATAATGCTAACAACATGCTAATTATGATAACAACATGCTAAAACATGTTAACAATGTGTTAAATCATATTAGCAACATAATAAAAAACATGCTAGCAATGTGTTAAATCATGTTAGCAACATGTTAGCAAAATGTTAATCATGTTAACAACATGCTAAAACATGTTAGTAACATTATTTGACTTTCTCTCAATAAAACCTTCAAAATTTCAAGCATTTCTAAGTTATTTTAAACTTTCAGACCTGGATTTGTCAAGCCAACATCAAAGTTTGTCATCAAACTTTACTCATCTAGTTTTAGATGTCACTCTACATACAGTAGTTAAAGCTTACCACAGTAATCATAGTTTCAGCCAAAATAGTTTCAGTTATTATTACTACAGTAAAATCATTTTCATTTTAATGGCAGTAATAGGCCTACTTGTTACCACAGTTTTACTGTAGTAATTTAGCAATAATTCTCAATAAAGTATTATTACAGTAGCAGTAACTGCTCACTGCGGTAATGTTTTTCCCTGATAAACTCTGTTAAGGACAGTGTAGCGTTTATGAGGTGAGGGTTTATATTCCCCGGCGTCTCCCTTCATCCTGCTGTCAGTCATTCTGCGGTTCTCTGCGAGCGGAAGACGTTCCTCTTTCCCTCCGAATGCGTTTAATCATTTATCCTCCAACTGCCTGAGCGCTTTAAAAGCCAACTCAACTTTCAGTGTGAAGCGAGAGACTCGTTCTGATGGCATCGCCGTCAGTGTGCGTGTGCGTGCCGCGAGCTCTTCCGTGTCTCGGGCTCTGCTCTCTCTCTCTCTGTAGGGGCCCAGAGACGAGCATCTGCCCTCGTCATCTCCTCCCGGTGAATCCTCAGAGCTGTTCTGGCTCAGTTTAACAGAGTCCTCTCCTCTCAGAGTTTAGTCTCTCTCAGTGTAGCGCTGTCCCTCAATGGAGGGATTTTACGCGTTTTCCCTCTAAACACGTGATCTTGAGTCTGTTTTAGCATATGATCGATTGTGGTGAGGTGAACTCTTTTTAAATTCCTGGTACCATTTAATCTGCTCATCTCTCCAGGATGTCTGACCCCATAGATGTCCACTGTAAGTTCATTATTGCAAACATGATCCCCTCGCCCAAGACAACTGTTATAATCAACATTATGCCATAAATTCTGTTGAAAGAATATCTAGTTCAGTCATGAAACTCTAGAGGGCGCCTTTACATGCAATATGCAGGCAATCACATCATTACCGCATGGCGCAAGCTGATTGGCCTCTGCAGCCAATAATTTTGTTTGTTCAACATTTAAATAGTCTGGTTCATTGTATGCTGTAAACTAGTCCTTCAACGCGCATGCTAGCAATGTGCTAATCAATTTTAGCAATAGGCTAGCAACATGCTAAAAGATGCTAGCAATGTGCTAGCAACATGCTAATTCATGCTAGCATTGTGATAAAACATGCTAGCTACATTTTAACAACATGCTAATCATGCTAACAACCAGCTAAAACATGCTAACAAAAATTAGCAACATGTTAGCAATAGGCTAGCAACATGCTAATTATGTTAATAATATGCTAGCAACATGCTAATCATTGTAACAACATGTTAACAACATGTTAATCATGCTAGAAACATGTTAAAGGTCCCGTTCTTCGTGATCCCATGTTTCAAACTTTAGTTAGTGTGTAATGTTGTTGTTAGAGTATAAATAAAATCTGTAAAATTTTAAAGCTCAAAGTTCAATGCCAAGCGAGATATTTTATTTAACAGAAGTCGCCTACATCGAACGGCCAGTTTGGACTACATCCCTCTACTTCCTTCTTTAATGACGTCACTAAAACAGTTTTTTGACTAACCTCTGCCCACAGGAATACACAAGAGTTGCGTTTGTAGAGTGTGTTTGTCGCCATGTCGTCGAAACGCTGTTATTTTCATCCCGCAGTCCAATCACCGGGTCTGATTCAGGCTCAAATTGATAGGGTAAAATTAAAGACATGTTTACAATAACACTGAGCGTGTGCATCTCCACGTTATGGTAAGAGGCGTGACCTTTCCAGGCAAGGTTCGCTCAGAGCTGCTGTCGAATCACAACACAGGAACCGCTGGCACAATCAGAACTCGTTACGTATTTCTGAAGGAGGGACTTCATAGAACAAGGAAGTCATCAGCCCGTTTTTATGACAGTGGAAACAGCGGTATACAGATAAGTAAATTATGTGAAAAATACTGTGTTTTTTTACACGCGAAACATGAACACATGTTATATTGCACACTATAAACACAATCAAAGCTTCAAAAAACACAAAAAACGGGACCTTTAAAAAGTGTTAGCAATGTGTTAATCGTGTTAACAATAGGCTAGCAACATGTTAAAATATGATAGCAACCTGTTAAATCATGTTAACATGTTAACAACATGCTAATCATGTTAACAATCAGCTAAAACATGCTAACACTGTGTTAAATCATATTAGCAACAAGTTAGCAATAAGCTAGCAACATGCTAATCTTGTAAAATGTTATCAAAATGCTAATTATGTTAATATGTTAGCAACATGCTAATCATTGTAACAACATTTTAGCAACATGCTAATCATGTCAGCAAAACATGCTAACAGATGCTAGCAACCTGTTAAATAATGCTAGCAACGTGTTAAAACATGCTAGCTACAACATGCAAATCATAATAACAACCAGCTGAAAATGCTAACCCTGTGTTAAATCAGCCAAATGGTAATTATGTTAATAATATGTTAGCAACATGGTAATCATTGCAACAACATGCTAAAAGATGCTAGCAAACCTGCTAAATCATGCTGGCAATGTGTTAGCATAATGCTAATTCATTTTAGCAACATGCTAAAACGTTAACAATGTGCCAATTCAAGCTATCAATGTATTAAATCATGTTAACATGTTAAATCATGTCAGTAACATGATAACTCATGCTAGCATTGTGCTAAATCATGCTAACAACCTGTTAAACCATGTTAGCATTGTTAAATCATATTAGCAACATGTTAACAACAGGCTAGCAACATGCTAATCATCTTAACAACATGCTAGCAATGTACTAAATCATGTTAGCAGCATGTTAACAGGCTAGCAACATGTTAATCATGCTAACAATATGATAACAACATGGTAATCATGCTATCAATGTGTTAAATCTGCAAGCAATCACATCATTACCACACGGCACAAGCTGATTGGCCTCTGCAGCCATTGATATTGCTTGCTCAACATTTAAATAGTCTGATTCAGTGTTTGCTGTAAGCTAGAGTTCCTCTGAACCCCTCCACCTTCCCAGCTCCACCTGCCTAGATCTGCTGTGGGATTAATGTCTGTTTATTTATACAGCAGCAGCAGATCTTACATACTCATAGCAGCGTGTCTGTGTATCTGTTAGCAGCAGCAACTCCATACTTGCTCTACAGGAGCAGCATAGCACCATATTCCATTACATGCTAAAATTATTCTGCGATTGAAATTTTAACATGTATTGAACTCATAATGTTCCTTTAATGCAGCCTGAAGACAACACTGAAGAAATAAGCATGTGTGTGACTCTGTGTCCAACGAAACTCTTTCAAAGCTCCAGTGTCATGAAGTTACTCACCCACAAGCACTCTGTTTTTCAAATCCTATGATTTAACTTTTCCTCTGTAATCCTCTCTGTATTTCCCCCTCTTTTCTTTATGTTCTCTTTCTCTTGCTCCTCTCCTCCCTGCAGTCTCCTGTTAGCACTCCGGCGATTCGTCCCGCTCCTGCGGCTCAAACTAAACTGGTCCAGTCCAGTTCACCGAGCGCCGCGGCCCAGACCAGCACTGCAACCGGCCCCGCTGTGAGCACCTGTCCCATCTCTCTCTCTCTCTCTCTCTCTCTCTCTCTCTTTGTCTCATCTGCATCAGTTGCTTTTATTTTTATGTAAGCATTAAGATGGTAGAAATGCCAGCTGTATCTGACCATAGAGTTTCAGAGGAGATTTATAAATTTAATGCATTAAAAAATTCTGTTTTAAAATTTAATTTTAATTTTTACAAACGAATCACTAAGATACAAGAGGCAGTAATGTATATTAAGAATATTATTACAAATTTAGAAGGCAAAATTTTCCACAAAAACTTTGTTTTATTAATAAAATTATCATCTTCTGCTAATACAGTTGCACTCAATAGGGGGCCTCAGCAAACATCCAAGACTTTTCAAGATGACTTAAAATTATTTAAAATAAGACAAAACAATAAAAGAGCTTAAAATCAAGATGCAAGCTGACATTATATTTCTTTATTTTAATTGGTTCCCTCAACAACTTATTAAAGTGACAACAACACTTATTAAATCTAACAACACTTATTAAAGTGACAACATATATAAAAACCTGATTATATGAGTGCATTTTAGACCTGAAAAGTCATAGAAATTAATAAAATCATTTTAAAAGCATTTTATAATCAAAGCATTCACCGCACTCTCCTAGCTAATTAGGTGCTGAGACCTATATTTCAATATAAATAAAAAATATATAAATAATATAAATATAAACAAAAATATAAAAAAGGTCTGCATACAGAAGCACTTTAATCATGGAACCCAGGAGATAACGATAACAAACGTTTCGGCTCTTCGCCTTCGTCAGTGTAACAATTTCACTCATTCTCAGTAATAATATAGAAAATGCGCTACAAGTCCTCAGGTGATCATGATCATAATTAAAGTGTAATTACAGCATATAATTAAATTTAATTGATAATTTGTTACGGTATATTTGCCATTCACACAGGACTTGTTTTTACATTCATCAACTTTTTTTTAAAAGCTGTGATTTTTATTAACATTTATTCTTTAAAATAAATATTATTTTAATTTAAAAAAAAATTGAATTACTAATTTACATCAAAAGCATTTTATAATGAATTTAATTTTTTTCTAAATATTTTATTGGGTAGAAATTGCTATTTCAGTAAGAAATCATTTTAAAACCAAATGTAATCATGACATTTAATGACAAATGTAATCATGAATGACTAGAAATGTCATGTAAATTAAGTGGTAATAAAAATGTAAAGCCTGAAGAACATTTAAATATTTAAACTTCTGGAATTATGTATTATTTGATTATTTTGTTTATTTCTAATTATTTTATTTAATTATTTAAATATATTGCCACTGCTGTAGTTTCTATAAATGGAAAAGTTTGAAAATGAGCAGCTTTGTCATTACAGCAGAAGTACCAGAAACATTTTGGTCAAAAAGGTTGAGAACCGCTGGCTAATCCTAAATAAACATGTAAAATAAGGTGAATATTTGGTCTCTAAGGGTGCTTTTGTGAGATTTAGCACAAGTGGATCACTGTAGGGACTGATCAGTCATTTAGATTTCTTGTAGATTACTTTTCAAACACTCTTAAAAATAAAGGCATAGAGGAACCATATGTGGTTCCCAAAAGAACCTTCCAGTGAACAGTTCTTAAAAGAACCAGATTTTCTTAGTGTGGAGAACATTTTAAAACTCTAAAGAACCTTTTTTTCCACTATAAAGAGCCTTTTGTGCAGTTGAAAAGTTCCATTGGTGTTCATGGAATCATAGATGCCGATTTAGAACCTTTAATTTTAAGAGTGTAAAGACAAAGAACAGACAGCGAGCGAACTTTGAGTTGTCAGGTGCAGCGATCACGTGATCCAAGTTCTTCTCCTCCTCCATCTGTCTCTCTCTCTCTCTCTCTTCGCTCCTGTCGTCCTGCGCTCTCTCGGGACACGCGATGTGACAGGGCGCGCTGTGGCCGTCTCTCCTGTTCTCTGTGGCCTTGCTGGCAGGCAGACGTCAGCTTGTGTTTATCTCTGTGTCTCTGTTCCTTCCTCCTCTAGAAGGCCCCTGTGGCAGCCGCCGTGGCAGTGACAGCTCCCCAGCAGGTCCAGCCGGCCTTGGGCCCCCAGGGGCCCCTCACTCAGATGCCACTGGCCCCGCAGAGCGCAGCCGCCCCGGCCCCCGGAGCTCCGGTTGTCTCCCAGGTCTGTGTGCCCTCCCGTATCGAAGTTTCTCTCTCTCTTTATCTTTTCTTTTTCTCAGCTCAACTGAGTGACTGTTGGACCCCTCAAGCATCCCTGGTTAACTGTCAGGACTTGGTTAAGTGCCACCCAAATCACACACACACACACACACACACACATACAGCTGCAAGCAGACACCAGGGTAACACATCTGGATGAAAAACACACACACAAATATGAACAAACACACAAGTGGCAGTGCCAGCCTATAGACATCTGGGCATCACATCTGCACTCATGTTCACATACACACATATACACTACTGTTCAAAAGTTTTTGGGGTATTTTTTAATGTTTTTGAAACATTGCAGTCTCTTCTGCTCACTAAGGCTGTATTTATTTGATCAAAAGTACAGTAAAAATAGTGAAATATTATTACAATTTAAAATAGCTGTTTTCTATGTGAATATATAGTGAAATGTAATTTATTTCAGTGATCAAAGCTGAATTTTCAGCATCATTACTCCAGTCTTCAGTGTCACATGATCCTTCAGAAATCATTCTAATATGATGATTTGATGCTCAAGAAACATTTTTGATTATTATCAATGTTGAAAACAGTTCATATTTTTGTGGAAACTGATTTTTCAGGATTCTTTGATGAACAGAAAGTTTAAAAGAGCAGCATTTATTTGAAATAGAAATATTTTGTAACATTATAAATGTCTTTACTGTCACTTTTGATCAATTTAAAGGGTTAGTTCACCAAAAAATGAAAATAATATCATTTATTACTCACCCTCATGCCGTTCCACACCCGTAAGACCTTCATTCATCTTCGGAGCGCAAATTAAGATATTTTTGATGAAATCCGATGGCTCAGTGAGGCCTGCATAGCCAGCAATGACATTTCCTCTCTCAAGATCCATTAATGTACTAAAAACATATTTAAATCAGTTCATGTGAGTACAGTGGTTCAATATTAATATTATAAAGCGACGAGAATATTTTTGGTGTGCCAAAAAAAACAAAATAACAACTTATATAGTGATGGTCGATTTCAAAACACTGCTTCAGGAAGCTTCGGAGCGTAATGAATCAGCGTATCAAATCATGATTCGGATTGCGTGTCAAACCACCAAACTGCTGAAATCACGTGACTTTGGCGCTCCGAACCGCTGATTCGACACGCTGAATCATAACGCTCCGAAGCTTCCTGAAGCAGTGTTTTGAAATCGGCCATCACTATATAAGTCGTTATTTTGTTTTTTGGCGCACCAAAAATATTCTCGTGGCTTTATAATATTAATATTGAACCACTGTACTCACATGAACTGATTTAAATATGTTTTTAGTACATTAATGGATCTTGAGAGAGGAAATGTCATTGCTGGCTATGCAGGCCTCACTGAGCCATCGGATTTCATCAAAAATATCTTAATTTGCGCTCCGAAGATGAATGAAGGTCTTACGGGTGTGGAACGGCATGAGGGTGAGTAATAAATGACAGAATTTTCATTTTTGGGTGAACTAACCCTTTAATGCTTCCTTGATGAATAAAAGTATTAATTTCTTTCATAAAACACTCACTGGTCATATTTAACCCCAAAATCAAAAGGAATATAAGAAATTAAGGTTTGCATAAAGAAAATAAAGCCTATTAATATGATTTGCATGGTGACATTATTTTCATTCTGTTCAATTTCCCTCCCAAATTCTCTTTACTGCAAAAAAATTGCATTTTAAAAAGGTAATTTATATCAAATAATCATGCATTAATTTATTCAAGAATAATGAGAATTACAAGAATAAAAAAAAAAATCAAGTGTCAATTTCGACCCCTGCCAGATTATTACCCCCCTTTAGGAGTAGGTGTGGGGGAGGGGTTAGGATTAGGGGCGGGGTTAAAATTAGGCAATCAGGTAGCGGCTTCAACGAGGGGGTAATAATTTGGCAGGGGGTCGAAATTCAGCACAACACCGGATCCTTTACGATAATGAAGTCACAGTGTCATTTCTGAAAACAAGCTTCATTTTCTTTTGAATTTGTGGTGAAATGTGACCTAGAAATGTTTTAATGAGATCCACCCATTCATGTATTATTTCAGTTCAGCGTAGTCATCAGGAAGATGATCAAGCGTAACACGCCACCAGCCTTAAAAAAGACTTTTGATTGACACATTCTCTAACCTCAAATGATTGACGGTTTTGTAGCATTTAAATGGAATTTAGAGGATTTCATTAAAATACTTTATTTACCCGTGAGGGCTGATCACTGATTATGGCAACAAAAGCACAACAGAGTGCGTCTGTGTGAGTCAGAACCGGATAAACTGTTTACTAACACGAGGAGTCGTCCAAATCCAGACACACTGTTCGGCTCGGCCTGTGATGTGTCATTATGAGGCACGTCTAATTGAAAACGCACCATTCCACGTGTCTTTCAAACTAACAAACTGTCTCACTCCGTTCATCAGGAGATGCAGGAGAACGTGAAGAAGTGCAAGAACTTTTTGGCGACGCTGATCAAGCTGGCGTCCCATAATTCCCCTTCCCCAGAGACGTCTCGAAACGTGAAGGCGCTGGTGCAGGATTTACTGGTACGTGTGCCGGTTCTGCTCCAGAAACATCAGCTTTTCCTTGAAATGTTTGAGAAGGGCCTTGTTTTGCATCCCCAATATAATCTCTGCTTTGGAAATGAATTTTGACTCATTTGTTTTCATCCTGCACTAATCATCTCCTCTTCCTGTAGTTTGCATGTGTTTTTCCCTGTACACACTCAAATCCAGCTGAACATCTGCTGTCGCTCCTCTCAGGATGCAAAGATCGATCCGGAGGAGTTCACCAGCCGGCTACAGTCTGAGCTGAAGTCGTCTCCGCAGCCTTACCTGGTCCCTTTCCTGAAGGTACGTTAGCACGCACACGGCTCGCGTTCCTCGCGGTCAGTAGCCGGCGGGCGTGTCACATCCTGCCCGGTCCGAGCTGGCACGCTAATGCGGCCGCGCTGTCATGTGATGTTAGCTGGCTTACGTCAAAATCCTCCAGAAATAGACATCGGCGGCCTGCGGTGTCCTCACAGGGGTCTGGGACCTCAGCGAGATGTCTTTCATTACTGAGGTTAATGATCTTTGTCGGACTGAGGAAAATGACAGTTCACACACACAGAACTTTGTAAACATTCCAAAATGGAATTGGAATTTCACATATAAGATGTTTTTGTTATTGTGAGTGATTCATCAATGCACATTATTCCACAGAAAGAAATAAAATAATAAGGTCATCCGGACCTTCGGAATCTATGAATTTAAAAATCAGACTAAAGTAAATGCGAGCGAGGTTCATGTAAAATGGTTGCTAGAGTGACACATTGCTAGAGCTGTGTTGCCAGATTGGGTGCACAAATTTCCAGCACCAAAACACGCCCAAAACTTTAACTGTCAAAATAATGTGATAGAATTGTATTGCTGTGTCAATCAATGTTAATATGGACAATTTTTAAAGGATTAGTTCACTTTCAAATAAAAATTTCCTGATAATTTACTCTCCTCCATGTCATCAAAGATGTTCATGTCTTTCTTTCTTCAGTGGAAAAGAAATAAAGGTTTTTGATGAAAACATTCCAGGATTTTTCTCCTTATTGTGGACTTCAATGGCCTCCAAACGGTTGAAGGTCAAAATTACAGTTTCAGTGCAGCTTCAAATTGTCATATACAATATGCTAGTGCAAGTATATAACAATTAGTTCAAACTTTGACCTGTGGAGGGCAGTAATGCACTTCTATTAGGAATTCTAATAGAGAAGAAGAAGAAGAGAGCTAGTTCAAGATGAGCATTTATGGTTAAAATGTATATAATTTAAATTTTTTTTAGAAAATGAGTGATGGTTTCTCTAGATAAGACTCTTATTCCTCGTCTGGGATCATGTAGAGCTCTTTGAAGCTGCACTGAAACTGACATTTGGACCTTCAACCGTTTGGAGGCCATTGAAGTCCACTATAAGGAGAATAATCCTGGAATGTTTTCATCAAAAACCTTCATTTCTTTTCATCTGAAGAAAGAAAGACATGAACATCTTGGATGACATGAGGGTGAGTAAATTATCAGGAAAATTTAATTTGAAAGTGAACTAATCCTTTAACTCCGTAAAACAAATAAGTAATATAAAAATAGATACATTTCACAGGAAAACGGATCAAATCAGAGCAAATGCATTAAAGCAATCAAGAAATTAATCGATACCCTCGGAAAAACAAATGCATCATTAGTGGGAGGAGCCCACTAGGGGGAGGTATTTAATGTATCATTTCCAACCTACGGTGCATTCCAAACGGGATATATCAGCTGTGTCCGAAAACTGTAAAATGCTGCCTTCGGAGGACACATTTCAAGGTAGGAAGGCATCAAGGCACGTCCGAATCCAATGTTAGCTTCAATTCCTGTCTCATGAGATACCTTCATCTGATCGATTTTTCAAGGCAGCATAGATGTATCCTTCACTGCCTTTGATATCCCATAATCCTGTGCTTTCCATTCTGAAAAATAAAGATGGCATCTGAAAGTTGTAATATGTACATTTTTGACCAACATTTTCACTTTTGATGTCATTTCTAGCTTGAAATTTCTACTGTAGTCATTAAATATATGTTTATTTCTCACCAAAGCTCGCGCTATATTGCTGTAGATCATTAAACTCTTATGCTGCCTCAGAAGTCTGTCTGAAATCTGTTTCATGAGGTGCCTTCACGCACAAACGCTGCCTTACAAGTCAGGCAGCAAGTCAGCTGCCTAGGTTTTCAGACGCAGCCATCGCCCTCCGAAGGGTCATTCCAAACCAAAGTCCTCAAAACTGGCCACTTCAAAGGGCCCTTTGGAATGAAGGATACAACTGATGGACACTTCGGGCTCCCATGATCCTTTGCACAGGGAAGTTGTTTGGCGTCACAGAATGAGTACAGTTTGATTTTACCTATAAATGCATGTATTTTTCTATACTACTGTAATATTTATACGAGATAGATTTGGTGCGTTATTATAGTCAAAATTACATTGTACTTGTTCAGCTCCCTTTATTTGCATATTCAGATGTTTCAAATACATAGACACAACATACAATATGGTGCAATAAACCAATAATAAATAAATAAATAAACTAACAATAAACAAAAGTAAGAGCGTGTTTTTTGGGGGTCAACCAGTGTAGAGTTTTTTTGACCCCTACACCCTTCATCCCTGCGCAGCTCTCACTCCGGAGGGAAACCCTTTGAAGGGATTAGGGCATAGGGATAAGCCCTTCCGAATGAAACACAGGGCTAATGTCCATGTTTTCACAGGATAAATTAAGAGTGTTTAAGCTTTCAAATGATGATTACTGAAATATATGATAGGGAAAAAAAGCAACAAAAAAGCATGGCCTTCATATTTTACTGTGGGACTTTATGTTTGCAGAAAAGTCTCCCTGCGCTGCGTCTGTCTCTCCTGAACAGCCAGCAGTCTCTCACTCAACCTCTACAGCCCAACAAAACCAGCGTGACGCCGGTCCAGACGGGTGTCAGTGTGCGTCCGCACCAGCCCAACAGCACCGCTGTACTGCCGCAAGTATGTTCTTATCACTCACTCTCTCTTCTCATCTCAAATATGGTTCTCTTTTTCATTCGTACAATTCAGCAGAAACAATAACTAGTATCTTGTGTTAGATCACAGCATGGAAATAAGGATCCCAGACAGCATGTACATCTGTTAAAGAGGAATCATTCTGCAAAACAACAAATATCTGATGCACTTATTTAAAAAAAGCAGATTCTTAAAGACATTTGACAGGATATGTTTTTAAGATAAATTGCAAACGCCCTAAAAACACATCTTCTTCCAGATGAAAACGCACATCAAATCTATGCAATTTACATGTGCTTTCAGGGATTGTGCTCTTTTGAATAAAAGAGTTTGATGTACTATGAGACTGTAATGTTTGAAACTCAAAACTCACTTCAGTCACTCAGAACATTTATTAAAACTAAATATTCTCAGTTGGACATCATCATCTATGCCATGACCTCATTAACATGTGACCACCTATATTTGCATATCATTATTATTCATTCAGAAGCTTGCTGAGGCTTGCAAAAGATTTATAAATGGTAAATATTGCTTTTTATCATATTGTATATTGGTGCAAAATGACTTCTTTGTGTTCATTTAGTTTAGAAATAGTTTTTTCCTATTGAAAAAATAAGAAAAATCTCCCTTTTAACCAAAACCAATGCAAAAATATACAGATATGCACTACTGTTAAAAATTTGGTGTCCTTAAGATTGTAATTGATTTTGAAAGAAGTCTCTTTTGCATTAATTTGATCAAAATACAGTAAAAAAATGTGATATATTTTTGCAGTTTAAAACAGCTGTTTTCTATGTGAATATATAGTAAAATGTAATTTATTTCAGTGATCAAAGCTGAATTTTCAGCATCATTACGCCAGTCTTCAGTGTCACATGATCCTTCAGAAATCATTCTAATATGATGATTTGCTGCTCAAGAAACATTTATGATTATTATCAATGTTGAAATCAGTTGTGCTGCTTCAGATTTTTGTGGAAACCATCACATATTTTATTTTTCAGGATTCTTTAATGAATTAAAAAGTTTAAAAGAACAGCATTTGTTTGTACGGAGGACAAATAAATATGAGATGGGATGAAAAATTATAGCACAAAGAATGCAAAACATTTGCAAGAGAACACAAAAGCATTGACATATAAGTTTTCCCCCATATTATATTTATTTTCCTTCACCAAATCCCTTTGAAGCTCTGAATATTTTAAATAGAAATGTGTTGTGACATTATAAATGTCTTTACTGTCACTTTTGATCAATATAATGCATGAATAAAAGTATTAATTTCTTTAATTTTCTTTAAAAAAAAATCATGCTATCCCACGATAGTGCATATTAAATATCTTCAAAAGGCTGAAAAACATTGAAATATATTTTTAAGCTATATCGCCCAACCCTAAATAAATGTGAAACACTCATAAATGTGTTGAATATCGACGGTGAGTTTGTCTCTTGCTGCGGAGCCTCAGTTTGTGTCTGAGGTTTTCCGTGTCTTCACAAGGAGATCTCCCCGAGGTTTGTAGGCTCTGAGCTGTAATGCAGCGACAGTGTCCGGGCACAAGAAAACAAGTCAGAGAAATATGCAGGCGGAGGGAAAGTGGACTGGATGGATGGGATTTGCTCAGGGCGGCACTGAGGGACTCACGGGGGACGGAAGCGTCTCTATTAGTGCTGTTCCTGTGTTCTGCCCCTCTCCTCACTTTGTCACTACCTTGTTTTCTTCCTCTTTCTCTCTCCGTTGTGCTCGGAAAATATCAGCCTGTGTATTTCATACCACACCCAGATGTGCGTTTCATTAATGCACACATTTATTTCCATGAAAACACAATTCTGTGAATAAGAACTCAACATGAATTTACAAAGGGCTCTATTTTATTAATACATGTTCTTATTTTTTTTATAATGCAATTTACAAATTTACAAAAGCCTGACATGTGAGATAAAAGTCAAAAATTGAACAGTTTGAAATTGAAGACAAAATATTAAAAACAAATCATGTATTTGTTTTTTGTTGAGTATCATATATGATACATCAGAGCTTTAATGGCTCATATAATATGATATATTGAGAATATGGAGGAAAAAACAGCTCAATTTTATTCAGAGACTGAGAAATATGCAATTTGGTGCAGATGCTGATATTAATATGGACAAAAAGTGATGAAATTCTGATGCTTGTAATGTAAATCAATGAGATCTTTATAACAGTATTGCAGATACTTACATTAAAATGCATTTAAATATCAATATCTGCCAATAGTATGTCTTAGTAAGATGATATTTAATTGATTAGATTTATGATCAAAGCTCTGTATAGTTTTAAAACATATAATGCAATGCAATACAATGATGATGAACAAATAAACCTGATGATCATATTTGATACTCATGATTTTTCTAAAACAAAATGATGTCTGGATAATCAAATAAACCTGAGCTGCTTCAGTCCAGTAAGTGTTTATCTTGAAATATTACTAACAATATCAAAGTTATTCTTATGTTTTCTTTATAAAAACCAGTGCAGATTTCACAGCAGAAAGACACGTGAAGCACGAGCTGAAGGAGGATGTTTGTACAATTACATTGAAAGACTTTTACTTGCTAAAAAATGTATTACTATCAATCAGACGACAGAAGCATGTGGTAGATCGCGTGCAACGTTTTAATCATGGCCTTAGAAATTGCATATCAAATATGCAAAATAGGCTTTATAAATCTGTTGATTCATGTCTTAAAGGATTAGTTCACTTCTGAATTAAAATTTCCTGATAATTTATACTCACCTCCATGTCATCCAAGATGTTCATGTCTTTCTTTCTTCAGTCGAAAAGAAAATTTAAGGAAAACATTCCAGGATTTTTCTCCATATAGTGAACTTCACTGGGGTTCAAATGTCAGTTTCAGTGCAGCTTCAAAGAGCTCTACATGATCCCAGACGAGGAATAAGAATCTTATCTAGAGAAACCATCAGTTATTTTCTTAAAAAAATAAAAATTATGTATTTTTTAACCACAAATGCTCGTCTTGCACTGCTCTGAGATGTGCAACGCATGATGTAATCATGCATCATGCGTAATCAATATTAATTCTGAACTAATCCTTTAAGTTCCAGACCCAGACTGTAAGACTGTTCAGATATGAAGGTGAAATGGTGTGAATCTTTGTATGTTTGTAGGGTATCAAGAGGGCAGCGGGTCCTGGAGGTCAGATACGGATGCCCGTGGTCATCACGCAGACGGTGCGAGCGACAGGTGAGACGCACAACACAACACAACACAGATGACTTTCATTTATTTATGCATTCATCAGCTCTGTATGAACCATCTGATCTCGCACACACACTTCTGTACAGGTGTGTGCATGCAGATTTGATCTGTCTTTCTTTTCCTGCCCATCATAGTCTGATGTGTGTTATATTTTTGCCCTGAAAGTGGATTTTCAGGGGGATAGTTTCTAAAAATACCGTCTCCTGTAGCTGTGGGCCAAGAACATGCCTCTTAAAATCACGTTCAAATGCACCCTGGCAGTCGCTGTGTGTGTGTGTGTGTGTGTCGACACGTTGAGGAGTGTATAGGGGAACTCTGAGAGACAGACAGAGGAAAATATAGAAAGAAGAGCAAGATGCATGAAGACAAAAGCAGCGAATCAGTAATTTCGGGGGAATCTCATGAAACCTGCCAAGAACATGCCCGGGTCATGCACTGAAAAAAATGCTAACCTAAAAATGGAAATCTAGATCACTGAATCACACTAAATGCAATGATTTATACCAACAAAGCTATTTTTTATGCATTAAGTCATAGAAATATCTATCAAATGTGTGTAATGTGAAGAAAATAATAGAAAATCTTAATGCTTCTAATATAGGCTTCATTAGCTTTATGTAAAATACATTGTCTTGGTGTGAAATGTGACGTGCACATCTGAGCTGGTTGAGCTCCAGACAGAATCAGGTTTGTTGAAAATAGGTGTGTAGGTTCATGATAATGTTGTCTTGTCTTTTCCCAGGTACTTTAGGGAAGCCTGTAGCTTTCCAGACGGGCAAAAGCCCTGCGGGCGTCTCCATACAGCTCTCAGGAAACCAGAAAAACAAGCTGAATGACCCGGGGGGAGGCTCGTTCAGGTACGGAGATGTGTGCTGTAACGCCGGCCGCTGGCACACGGGGGCAGCGTTTCACCAAGCTGCTCCTGATGACTGCGGGCGACACTCTCAGCGAGGGCCGACCGCTGCCTCTCATCCTCCCATTCCTTCTCCTTATGCTTTCTTTTCTCTCTTGTTTGCTCAAAAATGTCGCTCTGTACGTCAGCGAGACTGAACACATGAGAGAGCTTAATGTGAAATAGCTCATGGCTTTAGTGTCTGCTTTACCGGATGCTGCTTTTTCCTTTTAATGTGCGTTAAAAACAAGCTAAAATACTTTAAAATCAACATAAAAATATAGTAACTGTATATTTTTAATGTTTTAAAATTTTAATATTTATATTTAATATTATATTACTATATATATACTATATATATTAAAAATTAATTAAAGCTATATATATATATATATATAGCTTTAATTAATTTTTAATTAAGCTTTAATTAATTCTTTTATTTCTAGTAATTTTAATACTTTAACTTATTTATTTGCAACAATTACAATTTTTATTTAATTTTTTTATTTAATTTTTTCATCTCATATTTATATATTATTTCAGTTTTTTTAAATGTAATTTAATTTACCAAAAGATCTTGTTTTAATATTTTAATATATAGTTTAATACTTATATTTAATATTATAATATTTGTATTTATATTTTATTTTAGTTTTAGTAGTTTTAATACTTAAACGTATTTATTTGCAACAATTAAACTTTTCGTTTTTGTTTACTTTTTCATCTTATATTTATATATATTATTTCATTTTTTTATTTAATTTGCCAAAAAACTTTTTTTTATTATTATTTTAATATATAGTTTAATATTTATACTTAATAAATAAATAAATAAATAAATAAATAAATAATATATATATATATATATATATATATATATATATAGTTTTAATTAATTTTTTATTTTAGTTTTATTTATTTTTTTATTTGCAACAATTACATTTTTTGTTTAGGGTTTTTGTTTAATTTTTCATCTTATATTTATATATTAGTTCAGTTTTTTTTTTTAATTTAATTTATTAAAATATTTAGTCTACAATCGCAACACTGTTTTATATACTTGAAACATATTTAATATATTTATACTATATATATATATATATATATATATATTTATATATTATATTTATGTTAATATATTTATTTTTAAATGTATTGCTAAATATTTTTGTTTTCATATATGATTGATTATTAAGTAGTTTAATTAGCATGGGATGATTATTCATGCAATTATTTTTAAATACTTTTTCTTCTTAAAGATTAAATACTTGAAAAGCAAGTATTTCAAATATTTTTATTTTTAAATGAACACAAATGAAGTCAGCGAAACCGTACACATGACAGAGCTTAAAGTGAAATAGATGTAGTGTCTAGTTTACATTTCAAAACAAGTATTTTTAAAGTAGTTTAACTTTGGTGACTTCATATTCATTCATTATGGCTATAGTATTTGTCCCAAACTATAATTACCATGGTAAATTGTACAGTGTCTGTGTTTATGAGGGACAGATATTGTGCTCAAGCTCTGGTCAAACTTAACTGGAATCAGCTGGTAAGGAAGCACTAGAATGAGATGCTGCCTATGTAGGGTGTTTCATTTCAAGATGCTCCCTATGTAGACTGTGAACAGCTCGCTAGGGTTTGTGACAGAGCTATTGTGTTTTGTCTTTGTGTGTCACAGCAGGTCACAGAGTTCACAGTTATGGCTCTCTCTCTCTCTCTCTCTCTCTCTCTCTCTCTCTCTCTCTCTCTCTTCGGGCGTCAGCCGCAGGCGCTGATTGATAAACCAATAAATCTTTAGCAGTGTAGCTAATTAAGCTGTCAGGTTTGCTTGTTACTGACGACCCTCTACCCGACGGCGTGTTTCATGACCAGGAAGTTTTTGATTGGCTCTCGGACCCTGATCAGACACAACCACCCGCCGGGTAACACCAGGACTTTTAGTTTAGTTTAGTTTACACTCTAAAAAATGCTGGGTTGTTTCAACCCATGTTTGGGTCAAATATGGACAAACCCAACCGTTGGGTTTAAACAACCCAGCATTTTTTAGAGTTTAGTTTAGTTACTACAGCAATGATGCCTAATTCATAAAAATACTCATTTTGTGAATCAAAGTATAATTTATATACTATTATAGTGTTTATTAATATTTTAAATTAGCTTTTTGTTTTTATACTTTCAGTTTTAATTTTAATTTAATTTTAAGTGCTTTTCATTTTTATTAGTTTTTTTTAAATATTAAAATATTATATATATATATATATATATATATATATATAAGATAAAAAATATAAACAATTTTTTTTTAAATATTAAAATTTTATATATATATATATATATATATATATATATATATATATATATATATATATATATGTTTTTGTTTTTATACTTTCAGTTTTAATTTTTTAAAATATTAAGATAAAAAATATAAACAAACAAAAATTTGAATGGTTGAAATAACTAAACAAACCTAAAAAATAAATTAAACCTAAATATTTAAATATATTTAAATATAATATGACATATAAATTTTAGCAATATTTTAATATTTTAAAAAACTAATAAAAATGACAAAAGCACATAAAATTACTTCAAATTAAACAAAAATTAAAATAAAAACTGAAACTCTAAAAACAAAAACTATATATGTATATTATATAAGTTAAAATATATTGCTTTCATATATATGCTTTTATATGATTTTTTTAAAGTTAATAAATTAATAATAGTAATGAATTATTAAGCAGTTTTATGTTTTGTTTTGTTTTTTGATTATGTCATTCAATACATCATGGGATGATTGTTCAGTCAATGCATTTCAATTTTTTTTTTGTTGCATCAAATGAGCATTTTAATGAGCTGGTTGGTTTGGTTAAAGGCTTTAATAATTCTTTGGAAAAGAATCTTTATATAAATAAATAAATGGGCAAAATACTTGACACTGAACACAGTTTTGGTGGGAACTATAGTAAGTTTTTATGGGACAGATGATTTATGTCAGAAGAAAGATAATAACAGTCATGAGCTCTACTGAATTTCTCATTCATCTCTCTGGCGTGTGGCGGCAGCTAGGCTAACGTGCTAACTCTGCGCAGCGCTAACCGCCTCTGTCAGCTCCTGCCGTGGTGTCAGGACTCATATACACCCTGCCCAGCCGGCGAGAGGCAGGGGGCGCGACGGGGCCGCACGCACACACACGGGCACCGGGGGTGGCGTGGACGCGGGCACAAGATGCCAGGGGGTCAGTGTCAGAAACAGAGGTACAGACGCGGACGTAAATCAGAGTGGAGCTGAGTGAACTTTGACCTCTGTGACCATAGCGATGAAGTTTTCAGCAGCGCCCCGGGCGCAGGAAACTCCGCGCTGCTCCCCTGCTAATGTGCCGTAATTAGGACACTGTTACCAAGGCAACGGGAAAAAGGGAGAGTAATGATTGGGTGAAGAAGCTGCCAGTCACACTGATGGAATGCGTCACGCTTGACTAATGACATTAACATTCCCATGGATCAGTGTCAGTTCTATAGCAATTATAGTGTTTATTCATGTTTAGAGTTAGCTTTTGATTTTATGTTTTTACTTTTCATTTTAGTTTTAGTCATTTTGAAATATTTCTATTGAACTATTTCAGTTTTAGTTTTAGTGATTTTAAAGACGTCAAGGATGACGTTGACATGCAGCTTGTATGTTTACATGAGAAGCGCTGCTTGAACTCTTGTGTTTTGTTAACTAAAGTCATCACAATGAAAAATTTTTTTTTTAGATTATAGTTGGAAGGTCGAACACACCAGTAACACTGAGCTTCTCTTCTTCAGTCAGCTGAACTCATTCACATTCTGTACAGATTATATATGATTTATTTATTCATTTCACGTGCACATTCCTGTTCAGTTCAGAATACATGTGATGCATACGGATAGTCCATCCATCTATCCATCTGAATATCCATCCATTCATCCATCCATCCATCCATCCATCCATCCATCCATCCATCCAACCGAATATCCATCCATCCATTCATCCATCCATCCATCCATCCATCCATCCATCCATCCATCCATCCATCCATCCATCCATCCATCCAAATATCCATCCTTCCGTCCGTTTGTCCATCCATCCATCCATCCATCCATCCATCCAACCGAATATCCATCCATCCATTCAAATATCCATCCTTCCATCCGTTTGTCCATCCATCCATCCATCCATCCATCCATCCAAATATCCATCCTTCCATCCATTTGTCCATCCATCCATCCATCCATCCAACCCAATATCCACCCATCCATCCAAATATCCATCCAAATATCCATCCATCCATCCATCCATCCTTCCGTCCGTTTGTCCATCCATCCATCCATCCATCCATCCATCCATCCATCCATCCATCCAAATATGCATCCTTCCGTCCGTTTGTCCATCCATCCATCCATCCATCCATCCATCCAAATATTCATCCTTCCTTCCTTTCATCCATCCATCCATCCATCCAAATATCCATCCATCCATCCATCCATCCTTCCGTCCGTTTGTCCATCCATCCATCCATCCATCCATCCAAATATGCATCCTTCCATCCGTTTGTCCATCCATCCATCCATCCATCCATCCATCCATCCAAATATTCATCCTTCCTTTCATCCATCCATCCATCCATCCATCCATCCAAATATCCATCCTTCTGTCCGTTTGTCCATCCATCATCCATCCATCCATCCATCCATCCATCCATCCGAATATCAATCAATCCATCCATCCATCTGAATATTCATCCATCCGTTCATTTATCCATCCATCCATCCATCCATCCATCCAAATATTCATCCAACCTTTCATCCATCCTTTCATCCTTCCTTTCATCCATCCATCCATCCATCTGAATATTCATCCTTCCGTCCATTCATCCACCCATCCATATTTCCATCCATCCATCCATCCATCCATCCATCCATCCGTCCGTCCATTCATCCATCCGAATATCAATCCATCCATTCATCCATCCAAATTTCCATCTATCCATCCTTTCATTCATCCTTTTATTCATCCTTTCATCCATCCTTTCATTAGTCCATCCATCCATCCTTCCATCCGAATATCCATCCGTCCATCCATCCATCCATCCATCCAAATTTAAATCCATTCGAATATCCATATATCCATCCGAATATCCATCCATCCATCCGTCTGTCCATCCATCCATCCTTTCATCCTTACTTACACCCATCCTTTCATCCATCCATCCATCCATCCCTCCATCCAAAAATGTATGTATTTTTTTATTTATTTATTCATGCTCATTCTTATTCTGTTCATAATTCATGTGATGCAAATGTGGGTAGCTGACAAAAAACATATCCATGAATATTTATTTAATACTTCTTTATTTAATTTTTATTTACTCACATCCACATTCCCATTCTGTGAGATGCACACAGATAGTGGAAAAAATATTTAGATTTATTTAATTTTTATTTTCATGTTGATATCTACAAATTTAAAATTTAAAAAATATGACAATTGTCTATTCAACATTATCAGGTTAAAAAGCATAAGAATGTATGAGTGAGAGTGAATATTATAGGTGCTGTAACTGACCATTACTTTTACGATTCTCTCCACTCCTGGTTAATTTCATCCTGCATGAACAACTTCCACAATAATACATACAAAAACACTTTTTAAGGTAGTTAAATTAGGTTATCTGTGCATGTAAACATCAGTGGCTGATTGTCAAATATCAAGTGCTTTGAATATGCATTTATATGTTGATTATAGTCTATAATATGATCATGTGCTGTTATTTCAGAGACGATGATGACATCAACGATGTGGCGTCTATGGCCGGCGTGAACCTCAACGAAGAGAGCGCTCGTATTCTAGCAACCAACTCTGATCTGGTGGGGACGCAGATCCGCTCCTGTAAAGACGAGGCCTTCCTGCCCACAGGTCTGTTACACCGGCGGATACTGGAAACAGGTAGAGTATCTCCACACCTGAACCTTACAGGTAATAGATGTTTTTAGTGCTAAATATATGTTTAGAAGAGTATAAAAAGCTCTCACAAGGACACATAAACCCGTCTCATTGTTCTGTGATGATATGGAGTTATTCTGGAGAGCCTGGAGCTTTTAAACGTTCTCTGTTCTTGTAAATGTAGGCCAGTCCACGGTCGCTTTGGGCCACCAGGAGAGTGTCCTTATTGTTCCACCAAACTCTCGCTGTATCAGAATTGTGTTGACCATTTTTATTGTTGTCCCCAGTTGAACACTTTTTTACATTTGTGGTTTCGCATCTTTTCAACTGGATCTTAAACCGTTTTCACATTGTTATTACATGGAAAAATGATCCACACAAGTCATTCTGTCGATTACCACAGAAAAATTTCAACTCATCCTTCCGTTTTTGTGTAAATAAGCACATTGCAAGAACCACTTGTAATGAAAGCTGAATGTTTGTCCGCCTAGATTTGCATCGTATCCGGATATCTGTCAACATGTTTATTTAACCTGGAACATTCCTCAACATATGACCACCAACATTTATATAACAAAACAAATGCTAGACTATACACTACCATTCAAACGTTTGGAGTCAGTAAGATTTTTCTTTTTTAACCCTTTCATGCATGAATTATGATGACCTCAGTCAGGATTTTTTCCCTATGTGTTTTTATTGCTCTTAGGGCATGAAAAACAAGATTTGAAATTATTTTTTTTTTTACACATATTTTTTTTACACACAAGAGATTTTCAGATGTCCACTTGAGTGGACAGTATGCGTTTATGGATTTAACTGAAGAGATACTTTATTAAACATAATACAGTTATAACACAGCAATATTGGTTGTATTTAACATGAATAAATAATTTAATATGAATAAAATTATATAAAATGGAATTGAACTTCATACAAGTTGAACTTCGCTTCTTTGATATTCAAACATGAGGACGTGATTCCATCAGAGATCTCTACAACATGTCAAGGTAAAACTGTAGAAACCCAACTCAGATTATGTAGAAAATGCTCATGCTCCCTCCAGTCTACTGGAGTATGTTTAATTATAGCTGATAATTCTGATTATGTTCAAGATGGCCACATTTCTACCATAGCTGTCCTCTTAGAAAACCTAGCGATGAGGTGTTTTCAATCTCATCTGAAATGAGAAGTTTTGGGGTAATGCATTATAAGTAACATGCATTACGTAATCAGATTGCTTTTTTGATGTTACGAGTAAAGTAATACATTACAAATAACATGCATTATGTAATCAGATTACTTTTTGGTGCAAAAGTAAAGAAACGCATTACAAGTAAAGTGCATTACGTAATCAGATTACTTTTTGTTGTAAGGAGTAAAGTAATACATTACAAGTAACATGCATTATGTAATCAGATTACTTTTTGATGTAAGGAGTAAAGTAATGCATTACAAGTAACATGCATTATGTAATCAGATTACTTTTTGGTGCAAAGAGTAAAGAAACGCATTACAAGTAACGTGCATTACATAATCAGATTACTTTTTCGATGTAAGGAGTAAAGTAATGCATTACAATTAATGTGCATTACATAATTAGATTACATTTTGATGTAAGGAGTAAAGTAATGTATTACAGGTAACATGCATTACATAATCAGATTACTTTTTGTTGATGTTACGAGTAAAGTAACATTACATGTTACATGCTTTACATAATCATATTACTTTTTTGATGTTATGAGTAAAGTATTGTATTGCATTACAAGCAACATGCATTGTGTAATCAGATTACTTTTTTGATGTAAGGAGTAAAGTAATGCAATACAATTAATGTGCATTACATAATTAGATTACTTTTTGATGTAAGGAGTAAAGTAATGCAATACAAGTAACATGCATTATGTAATCAGATTACTTTTTGATGTAAGGAGTAAAGTAATGCATTACAGGTAACATGCATTACATAATCAGATTACTTTTTGTTGATGTTACAAGTAAAGTAACATTATATGTTACATGCTTTACATAATCATATTATTTTTGATGTTATGAGTAAAGTATTGCATTACAAGCAACATGCATTGTGTAATCAGATTACTTTTTTGATGTAAGGAGTAAAGTAATGCATTACAATTAATGTGCATTACATGATTAGATTACTTTTTGATGTAAGGAGTAAAGTAATGCAATACAAGTAACATGCATTATGTAATCAGATTACTTTTTGATGTAAGGAGTAAAGTAACGCATTACAAGTAACGTGCATTACATAATCAGATTGCTTTTTTGATGTTATGAGTAAAGTAACATTACAAGTAATGCGCATAGTGTAATCAGATAACTTTTTGATGTAAGGAGTAAAGTAACGCATTACAAGAAACATACATTACGTAATCAGATTACTTTTTGATGTAAGGAGTAAAGTAACGCATTACAAGTAACATGCATTACGTAATCAGATTATTTTTTTGATGTAAGGAGTAAAGTAACGCATTACAGGTAACGTGCATAACATAATCAGATTGCTTTTTTGATGTTATGAGTAAAGTAACACATTACAAGTAATGTGCATAGTGTAATCAGATAACTTTTTGATGTAAGGAGTAAAGTAATGCATTACAAGAAACATGCATTACGTAATCAGATTACTTTTTCGATGTTACGAGTAAAGTAACATTACATGTTACATGCTTTACATAATCATTTTACTTTTTTGATGTTATGAGTAAAGTATTGCATAACAAGTAACATGCATTGTGTAATCAGATTACTTTTTTGATGTAGCAAGTTAATGCATTACAAGTAACACATTACTTGTACATTACTTGATGTTAATGCAAATGACATTCTAATAACACAAATACGTTTATTTACAGTCAAAAAAGTTACTTTAGATGAAGTATTTTTTAAAAATTGTCAGAGTAATAGTATGAATTGTAGCTGAAATATAGCTTTTGATGCATGATGACCAATTTAGTGGACAGATGATTAATCAGAATTGCCAACCAATCTAAAATCAATACTTGGAAAATTTAACTGAGATATGACTCATTAGATATTGCTTGATGATACTACATTTTTTTTTTTACCAGCACAAGTCTCCTAGGATAGAACTAATGGATGGATATTCTGGAGGAACTTGGCAGTTCTGAATGGCCATCGGTCATCTTGGTTTGGAGGGGGAAAAAATAGACATACAATGGCTTGCCACTTGGTAGAGGTTGATGTGCATCTATGCAATAAAAACCCATGCAAACACAAGAAAATGCTTTTTGAATAGCTGTCCACTGCTAAAAGTGTGATTTCTCTCACAAAATGCAACATTTTCAGACTAGAATCTTATGAGTTGTGTGAAAGACGTAGAAAGTTTCCTCACAAACTAGTTTAAACTAGCACTTGTTCTGTCACCCTTGTGTTCGCTACACATTAGATCTCAGTTAAGCGTCAGAAGCCCTAGGGTTATCTGTTTTACTGCGCGTTAGCGTCGGCATCGAGCTGTCGCTGGGAGCGCGCTGTGCGTTAGAAACGTGTAATTCTTCTCAAAGGTGCAGGAGTGTGTGTAGGAGGACGAAGCGCCCCCTGCTGGGCCGCAGCGGTGTGGTGTGGTGTCGTTGATGGGCTGCCGGAGAACTCTTAGGTGACAGCAAACCAAGGGAGGCACAAATCCTGCCAGCTCGGCTCAATCTGAGAGAAATGCACACACACAACCCAACAAAACACAATGCACACAAACACCGAATGCCCTGATTCACCCTCATACACAATGTTCACATCCACTCAGTCTTTCTTAAACAGTTATCATGTCTTTTACCTATATGAAATCAAAAATTGCATGCTTTTTACTTTGTGTGTCCATTCCTGTTCAAACAGTAGAGCATGAGGCTTGCAACTCCAAGGTCATGGGTTCGATTACCAGGGAATGCATGACGCTTTGAAGAAAAGCATCTGCCAAATGCATAATTATAAATATACTTAATGCATATCACCATGAGAGGACCAAGCCTGCCAGTCTAATTTTTAACACAGGTAAACCTGCATTAGGAGATTAACCAGAGTTTTTATGCTCTGCAAAAGCAGCTTGTTATTTTTTGGACCGAATAGAAATTCTTCAGTTCATCTAAATCTTTCTTGTGTTTTTTTTAAAGAGCCGTGGCCTTAAGAAACTCCTCATGTTTTGACATTCCTAAGATGTTTTCAGCATTTCTTTTTTACCCTTGTAAGATCTCGTTCGGAGTCATTAAGGACACTCTCGGCACGTTTAGCGGCTGATTTAAATAATTGGTGTGATTTTCTTAAAATAACAGTGGAAGAAGAACTTATGTTAATAGCAAATTAAAGACGGGGATGTTGTAGATAGAAGCGCTGTGAAGGTTTGCAGCGTTCTTATAAACTCCAGCACTAATTATCCTTTAAAGCAAAAGTTGTCAACTCAAAAAAAGAGCTGTTTTTCTTTTCCCATCTTCTCTTTTTCATTTAGGAAAGAAAAATCACATTAAAACATCAATAGCAGACATTTGCTCTTGTTTCTCAGATGTTTCTCCTGATAAAAAGACCCTCGTAATGTCTTATGTTTCTCAAAAATTTCACAGACTGTGTTCAGATTTGTCAAGATCCCAATATCTGCAATCAGACGTCAAATATCTCAATATAATTACAATCGCGATTAATCGATTTGACAGCACTAGTCTGTTTATTTTTCTTAAGAAATTTTACGAGAAACAAATGAGACAATGTTGCTGATTTAAGTCTCCTGAGCTCTTCTGGGTGGTTGCATCACATTTGCGGACCTTCCAAACCACAGAGGCTCATCCAAACTCAATTTTCTGAAATTTCAGGAAATCAGGTTTGAATATGAGCCACAGAAGCTGCAAAACTACCTCTCAGCATTTTTGTGTTTTAAATGCAGGTCGTGTCAGTTCACCATAACAACCCTTTATTTTCTCAACACATATTGGACCTTTTTGTGGAGGATTTATAAGATAGGACAGATGTAATTTTTTTCTCGCTGAACTTCCTTCCAAACATCTGCGTGGTGATGTGTTTTGTTTGATTATTGATATTTTCATAACATCTGTCTTTCTTGTTTCAGCTAAGAAGTTTGGAGTGACGGACGTACCGCTGGAGGCTGTGAACTTCATTTCTCACGCCACCCAGTCCAGATTACGGACGGTGCTGGAGAAAGTTTCCTCCATCGCCCAGCACAGAATGGACTCGTGTAAGGTACGAGATGGGATCAGTCTTCAAGAGGCTTTTATTTATATATGTATTCTGTGTTGCTGTAAATAGTTTTCCTACAAATGACACAAACATCATTTAATGTCACAAAAACACATCGTTTCATTCATCTGCTGACAGCAAAAACTAATTTAATCATGGAAATCATTTGCTGTTCAACACTTAAAATATATGCTAAAATATCAGAGATTTGAAGAGAGCAACAATGATTTATTTAGAATCACTTTACATGATGTTCTATATGTTAACATTAGTCATGCATTGGGTATTTATTCATCTGTTTATTTGTGTATGCAATGCCCTAGCAACCACTGGAACAATCTAGCAGCTGCCTAGTGATGCCCTAGCAATGCCCTAGCAACCACCTTGAATACACTAGCAACCATATAGCAACACCTAAGCAACCACCCAGAATGCCCTATAAACCATCTTGAACACTCTAGAAACCACCTAGTGATGCCCTGACAACCACTGGAACACCCAAGCAGCTGGCTAGTGATGCCCTAGCAACCACCTTGAATACACTAGCAACACTTAAGCAACCACCCAGAATGCCCTATAAACCATCTTGAACACTCTAGAAACCACGTACCAATGCCCACTGGAACACCCTAGCAGTTGTCTAGTAATGTCCTAGCAACGCCCTAACAACCACCTTGAATACACTAGCAAACACCTAAGCAATCACCCAGAATGCCCTATAAACCTTCTTGAACACTTTAGAAACCACCTAGCAACACCTAAGCAACCACCTAGAATGCCCTATAAACCATCTTGAACACTCTAGAAACCACGTACCAATGCCCTAACAACCACTGGAATACCCTAGCAGTTGTCTAGTGATGCCCTAGCAACGCCCTAACAACCACCTTGAATACACTAGTAAACACCTAAGCAACCACCCAGAATGTCCTATAACCCATCTTGAACACTTTAGAAACCACCTAGCAATGCCCTAACAACCACTGGAACACCCTAGCAGTTGTCTAGTGATGCCCTAGCAACGCCCTAACAACCACCTTGAATACACTAGTAAACACCTAAGCAACCACCCAGAATGCCCTATAAACCATCTTGAACACTCTAGAAACCACGTACCAATGCCCACTGGAACACCCTAGCAGTTGTCTAGTGATGTCCTAGCAACGCCCTAACAACCACCGTGAATACACTAGCAAACACCTAAGCAATCTCCCAGAATGCCCTATAAACCTTCTTAAACACTTTAAAAACCACCTAGCAACACCTAAGCAACCACCTAGAATGCCCTATAAACCATCTTGAACACTCTAGAAACCACGTACCAATGCCCTAACAACCACTGGAATACCCTAGCAGTTGTCTAGTGATGCCCTAGCAACGCCCTAACAACCACCTTGAATACACTAGTAAACACCTAAGCAACCACCCAGAATGTCCTATAACCCATCTTGAACACTTTAGAAACCACCTAGCAATGCCCTAACAACCACTGGAACACCCTAGCAGTTGTCTAGTGATGCCCTAGCAACGCCCTAACAACCACCTTGAATACACTAGTAAACACCTAAGCAACCACCCAGAATGTCCTATAACCCATCTTGAACACTTTAGAAACCACCTAGCAATGCCCTAACAACCACTGGAACACCCTAGCAGTTGTCTAGTGATGCCCTAGCAACGCCCTAACAACCATCTTGAATACACTAGTAAACACCTAAGCAACCACCCAGAATGCCCTATAAACCATCTTGAACACTCTAGAAACCACGTACCAATGCCCACTGGAACACCCTAGCAGTTGTCTAGTGATGTCCTAGCAACGCCCTAACAACCACCGTGAATACACTAGCAAACACCTAAGCAATCACCCAGAATGCCCTATAAACCTTCTTAAACACTTTAAAAACCACCTAGCAACACCTAAGCAACCACCTAGAATGCCCTATAAACCATCTTGAACACTCTAGAAACCACGTACCAATGCCCTAACAACCACTGGAATACCCTAGCAGTTGTCTAGTGATGCCCTAGCAATGCCCTAACAACCACCTTGAATACACTAGTAAACACCTAAGCAACCACCCAGAATGTCCTATAACCCATCTTGAACACTTTAGAAACCACCTAGCAATGCCCTAACAACCACTGGAACACCCTAGCAGTTGTCTAGTGATGCCCTAGCAATGCCCTAGCAACCACCTTGAATACACTAGCAACCATATAGCAACACCTAAGCAACCACCCAGAATACCCTATAAACCATCTTGAACACTCTAGAAACCACCTAGCGATGCCCTGACAACCACTCGAACACCCAAGCAGCTGCCTAGTGATGCCCTAGCAACCACCTTGAATACACTAGCAACACTTAAGCAACCACCCAGAATGCCCTATAAACCATCTTGAACACTCTAGAAACCACGTACCAATGCCCACTGGAACACCCTAGCAGTTGTCTAGTGATGTCCTAGCAACGCCCTAACAACCACCTTGAATACACTAGCAAACACCTAAGCAATCACCCAGAATACCCTATAAACCTTCTTGAACACTTTAGAAACCACCTAGCAACACCTAAGCAACCACCTAGAATGCCCTATAAACCATCTTGAACAATCTAGAAACCACCTAGCGATGCCCTGACAACCACTGGAACACCTTAGCAGCTGCCTGGTGTTGCCCTAACAACGCCCTAGCAACCACCTTGGATACACTAACATCCACCTAGCAATATCTAAGCAACCACCCAGAATGCCCTATAAACCATCTTGAACACTTTAGAAACCACCTAGCAATGCCCTAACAACCACCAGAACACTCTAGTGATGCCCTTGCAACCACCTTGAATACACTAGCAACCACCTAGCAACACCTAAGCAACCACCTAGAATGCCCTATAAACCATCTTGAACACTCTAGAAACCACCTAGCAATGCCCTAGCAACCATACAGAGCTCTTTGCCAGTACCTTAGCAACCACCTAGGAATAGCATAGCAACCACCGACATTTACTCTATCAAGCACTAAAGAAACATCCAGGCTGCCTATTGATGCCATAGCAACAGCCTAGCAACCAACCACAACACTCTAGTAACAGCCTTGCAACACTCAATCAACCAACCAACCAGAATGCCCTAGAAACCATCTTGAACATCCCAGCCACTGCCTAGCAATGCTCCAGCAACCACCCACGACAGCCTAGCTACTGCAAGCAGTAACCTAGCAATCACAGTCAATACCCTAGCAACTGCCTAGTGATGCACTTGCAACCACTCCTTGGCAGCACCCAGGCAACCACTCAAAATGCCCGAGCAGCCATGCAGAATATGCTAGCAACCACCTAGTAACACCATAGCAACCACCCTTATCACTCTAGCATCCACCCAGAATGCCAGAGAAACCATCTTTAACACCCTAGCAACACCATAGCAACCACCTACATCACTTTAGTAACAGAAGAACTCATTTACACATAAAGAGAATGATTAACTCATTTGCAGCACCCGATATCAGTGACCCAAAATGCCTTCGAATCCTTCTAGAACATCCTACAACTGCCTAGAAACCACTTGGCAACACCCTAGCAACAGTCACCTAGAATGCTGTATATGTCTGTCCGTCTGATTGTAAGGTTTGCTAAAGTTTGTCTAGATGAACTTTCCTTTTATGGTTTATAAATATAATTGTTAGTTCATTATGCATAAACTAGTGCATCTTTTAGAATGCATTAGTACGTATTATAAGTGTTGTAGTACTGCTCATTGTTAGTTCACACACAGTCATATGGTAAAGTGTTGTTGAAGTGTAAACTTTTGGGCACATAAATGACAAAGAGACAGAAGCACCAGGTAAACAATTCAATATTCAAACCCACAGCCAGAGAGTCCAACACATGCTTTAACCACACAGTCGAGCGCCTCGCATTAAATGTAGCGCTCTTTCAAGAGACTCGCATTAACGGGAACCCAAGATGAACAAAACAAACCCACAAAGGAGGAAAAGCAGGTGGAGGAGCTTTTAAAAGCTGTTTATTTGTGTACATGGCGAGTAGTTTAGCGGAGAGGACGCACGTTTTGTTTTTCTGTTTTTCTGTTTGGTGTGTGTTGTGGCTTTTTTGTTTTGTTGGTTTGCGTCTGCCGCTCTCCGGTTTATAAATGAGCCATGCGCCCGTGTGAAGAAACTCTGTTGACATCAGCAAAAAACAAGATCGTCCTGACTTCATAGCCAACAAAGGACAGGAGAGATGGAGACAGGGATGAGAGGAGAGACAAGCTTGTCAGAAAATGAAAAGAAGCAGGGATAGCGCAGGAAGTGCTCAAAACAATCCAGGTCGCATTCTGAAGTAAACATGTTTTTTGCGTTAGTCCCATAAACTTCCGTCTCACCTGCCTAGGAAGAAGGTTTTCATCACGATTGAGTCATAATAAACACTCATAAATAAGTTAAAATGTGTTTACGAGTATCAGAACTTTTGGTTGAGCATCTCACGAGCTCTTTCTCTCTGTGTCTCCTCAGGAAGACGAGTGGTACGAGCAGTCGTCTGACGCGCGCTCGCAGCTCAAGTTTTTTGAGCAGTTGGAACGGATGGAAAAGCAGAGGAAAGACGAGCGAGAGCGAGAGATTCTCCTCCGAGCGGCGAAGGTAATCTCTCAGATCCTCACGTAAATGTTGGAGAAGCTCAGGAATTCTTCACCTTGCTGCAAACTGGACAAATAAATGAGTTAGATGGCCCACGCTTGTTCATTTTAAAATGACTGCATCGATCGAAAACCAGGTTCGCTTGCGCCAGTTCTAAAATCTGTCGACATAAACAATTTCTGCTTAGTCAAAATATCATGCAAAATTAGTGACCAATAAATCAATGAAGCAGTGTTATTTTTCTTTCATCTTATGCATCAGGGTTTCCCAAACTTCGGTTCAGGAATTGATGAAAATTTACTTAATGAAATCATCATGTAATATTAAAACAGAATTCATTTTAAAATAAAACACTTACTACTAAAATGAATGTGTTTACATGCATGTACATCAGAGAACCATGAACATGCTAATATGTTGTTAAATTATTGAAATATTAATTTCCAGTAAATACGTCATATTTAGGATTGACAACAAAGTTTCTGATTTTTACCAACCAATAAGATTTTTGAGTCACATGTTTAGAAGCATCATTCCAGATATTTTGCATTAAATCAAGTAAATTTGTCAATATCAGATGCCTGAATTTTGCAATAAATTATCTGCAAGAACGTAGTTTGATTCACTTTCGTTCAGGTATGAGAATGTTTCATTTTTGGGTCATGAAAAGTCATAAATTTATCTGGGATTTTCATTGCTTTGTCACTTTTGATGTAAATAGACTTTATAAAACTAAAACCATAAAAATCTTAAAATAAAATAAATATTAACTGAAATAAAATAAAATATATATAAAAAAACTTATTTTATTTCAGCTAGTTGCCAAAGCAACATTTCTCATGTTCATTTAGTTTAACTAAAAAGACTAATAAAACTAATAAAAATGACAAAAACTACTAAAAATCAAATCACAGAACTCTAATATCTGTGTTAAACATTTTTTACTTGCATTATTTTTATGCATATTTTTTTTTGCCAATTTGCAGATATCGAATTCTAGTAGTGCAATCAATTGGCAAAAGCAAGTTACCCAAGAGTGTTTTTACTGACATAGAGATTTACTCAGAAATGCTTTTCACGAATTATGGCCAATATCTCTGGCACTGAAAGAGCTCATAATGCTCAGACATCATCCCACAACTGATCTGAGGATGTTTGAACAAAGTTTATATGTGAGACTCTTTTCCAGCGTCCAGCACTGATCCTGGAAGCCCCTGATAACCCCAGACGATGGAGTTTCCAATTAAAGAGGCGATTGCGTCCACTCTGCCCTGCGCCCGTCGCCCGGAGCACCGCAGTGAAATAGTTCTGCTCGTTTCCGTCATTAATTCATTTAGCTCAGAGACGATGACCCGCCGTAAAGACCCCCTCACAAGGCAGAGTCTCGCCTCCCTTCGGCCTAATGCCGTTATTATGCCGTAGCTAGATTATATTTCCACTGGCCAGCCAAAACGAGACAGTTTAGCTCGTATGTGAGTGTGAATGGCCATGCCGACCTCCGTGACTTTGTGCCGGGGTGGGATGTTACGCAAGCTGAAGTATCAGGGTTGTGAGGGATTTCAACTCCGCTGGAGCCTAAAATGCGATCAGTGAAACATGGTGTGTGTTTACAGCTCAAATGCATCAAAAATGTGTCTTCTGTAGCTCTTTAAACTCCACAAATCACTGCCAATGTAGTCTGGCAACTGGAATGAATCAGTAAGGTCCCATTTTAAACATTAGATACACTATTAGAAGGAAAGGTTCTAAATAGAAGCTTAAAGGGTTCCGTCAGGCACTTCATATATAGAACCTTTCACAGGTTCTGTCATCGGGTCATGTTATGGATTTAGTTTTAATTAATTAATTTTGTTTTAATTAATTTTTAAATTAAACAGCTCATAACACACTTCATCACTAGATAAATTGAAATATTATCATTTATATAGAACCTTTTTGGAATAAAGCGTTCTTTAAAACTGAATCAAGAACTCTAGGGTTCTATATAGAACCCCACTGAATCTTTTTTCTGAGTGTAACATGAACAACACTTCTACAGCATTTAGTAATCTTACTTAATCTTAATATGAACGTTTACTAAAACATTTCTAAAATCAAAAATTGTATCTGTTAATGCACTGTGAACTAACTGTGTTTTTCTGTTAACCAACAGTAACAAAGATTAAATATAGCTGCGAGCAGCAGTTATTGGGCTTCAAGCACTTTAAGGCCTTTAAGCACATGCGTAAAAAGGTATTATGTTTTAATTAGCAAGCCTGTAACCATCTTGATCATAGATGGAAAATACCATTAACAGCAAATACAGGCAATTTACCATAGGAAATATATAGTTTTTAAAGCTTTTTAACAGTTATCAAGGTTGAGCCAAAAATCTAGGACTAGTTTGCCAAAGTTGGTTTTTGAAATAATCTCCAATATTTAACGAACGATTCAATGGACAGCGGCGGTCCTAGAGGCAAAGTTGATCAGAATAAGGAGTTCTACCATGTGGTACAAATGTTGTGGGCGTGTGCGAAAAATTGAGCGATACACAATTCTTTACGCACTTGAAAAACGTGAAGGCGGCCCCTGGTGGCCAATTTCTTTTGAACTTCTCACAGACATCTAGGGCCGTGAGTCAAACAGGCCCTCGGCCTCTGTTAACCTTGTCTGATAGCTGCTCAAATTTCATTTGCTGGTGGCGGACATGTTTTATGTGATGCGTCAATGTCCTCATAAACAGTCATGGCACCTCGGACAAAGGCACTGTATGCCAATTTTCAAGTCAATCAGACTAACGGCAAAGTAGTTATTGCCATTTTCATGATTTTTTTTCCTGTTATAGCGCCACCAAGTGGCCAGTTGCCAAGTCCTTTTTCACGTGACCACAGAATGAGCTCTTACATAGATGTGCCAATTTTGGTGAAAATATCTCATTCCGTTCACGAGTTATAGCCATTTAAGTAATAGTGGCTCCGCCCATTTCAAACGTTTTGGCGGCTCTTACGATCCATGAATTGAAATTTCAACTTTTTTTTTGATAAATATTGACAGTCAGACTCCAGAGAATCTCGCTGCACTGGTTTGCTTCCGATCAGGCCCAAATCCTAGGACTAGTACGCAAAAGTAGGTTTTTCAAAAAATCCAAAATACCGAAAATTTAGCCTGTTTAGGAGTTATGAGCATTTGTGTACTTTTGACCGCTGTAGCGCCACCGTCAGGCCGATCAGGGCGAGCCTTGGTGACGTTGTAGATGGTGTGAGCACTACCAGCCCTCAAAGTTTCAAGTCTCTACTGGTCTGTTTGGTCTCACTTTTAGGGGAGAATGCTGATCCTTGGGAATTTTAACAGTTACAGTAGAGCTACACACTTGAACCCCTTATAAATGTGATAAAAATATATTGTTCATTTCTAGTTCATGCATCAACTAACGTTAAAAAATGAGACCTTAGTGGAAAGTTATGGCAGTTAATGAATATTGACAGACAGAACAAACAAATCTTGTTTTAGTTTGGGTTTAGATCATTCCGTGGGAACAGAAACCGCTAATCAGCTCCGATTCGTTTGTGTCCTTGTATTCTCACTGTGCGTCTTTAAGCTCAGCTTGATTTGACCCCTTAAACATGAACCTACTAAAATAAATCTCATCGTCCATTTCAAATATGACTGGAGTCTTCAGGGACGAGCGCGAGGGCCAGGGGCCAAACGCATTACTCTCAGCCCAGATAGCGACCAGTACGTGAACCGCCTGATATATTTAAAACCAATTAGCAGTGAGGAAGGGCAGAGTACTGCCGCCCCTCTCCTCTCCTCGCCGAGTGAGGGTGAGTTAGGAGACATCCTCATGGGGCAATTAAAAAAAGACTGGAGACCTAAACACAAAGCCCTCAGGATCACACGCACACACCTCACACGTCTCGCTTTAAAACAGACAAAATGAGAGTGAAATCACACTAGGCCACAATTAAATGCTTCAGCAGAGAGATTTACCCTCTCTGACCACACACACACACACACACACACACATGAGAGCTGCAGGGATGACGTATTTTTATAAGTTTGCATCACCCTGGTTCCCTCATAGGATTTTTCCATTGGTTTTTAGATTATTGCAGAAAATATGTTCTGTGACCAACAAAAGCTTATGCTTCTTACACATTTTGTTCATCATCCCAGCGGACAAAAATATGTTGTAAGAACGTTCCCATTCCCATTAACTTATGAAAATGTAATCTCTGAGTGTTCTCTGAACATTATCCCCCCCCCCCAAAAAATTAAATAAAAAAAAAAGAAAAAAAAAAAAAATGCAGGTTTGCTGTGCTTGTTTGTATGGCTGCACAATTTGGCCAAAATGTTGTGATTATATATCAATATGGCTATATAATAATAATAATAATAATAATTAAAAAAAGTATTTAATATTACTAAATAAAAATGACTTAAAACAAAATAACATTTTATTACTATTATAGTGTTTCAATGTAAATTAAAAAATTGTATTTAATAATAATAATAATTTTATTGGTTGTCTTAATTTCTTCATTTTCAGACAGGGAGTCCTTAAAGCTTGTTGATAAGTTTGTGAAGATGATTGGCTCATGTTGTGTTTCCAAATGCATGTTAAAGCGACCCAAACTTCATGTGGAGCAGCATTTACTGTGAATCGAGTCGCACTAAGACACTGAAAACTATAGAAGCTTGTTTTTTCGCCACAGAATAAAACAATTTAAAAGATAATTGCGACTTTTTTTCACAGAATTGCATTATATAAACTCGCAATTGCGAGTCAAAAAGTCAGAATTGTGAGATAAAAAGTCACAATTACCTTTTTTATTTTTTATTCAGTGGTGGAAACAAGCTTTCCATAGAAAACACTGGATCAAAAGATGCTTCACTCAGAAACACGCAGTGCATATATACATTGAATTCAGTTGCAGCCTTTGGGATTTGATAATCTCACTTAGCCATATCACGATTACGGTTTTATTTTGATTAATCGTGCAGTCCTAGATGAGACAATCAGTTATTAATCATGCATGTTTGGTCTGTAGACCACCCTTAAGGCCCATTCACACCAATGACGATAACTTCAACGATAAAGGTATAGTTCTAAAAATCATTCTAAATGTAAGAGAATAGCAGAGTTCACACCACAACTATAACAATAGCAGCACAGAGAAACTATATCATTGGATTCACTTTCAGAATGATTTATTCCAGCTGATGGACAATAAAAACATTGACAGCAAATCAGAATCCATCCTGCTTTAAAGGACACCTATAATGCCCATTTTACAACATGTAATATAATTCTCTGGTGTCTCCAGAATGTGTCTGTGAAGTTTCAGCTCAAAATCCCCCACAGATCATTTATTATAGCTTGTCAAATTTGCCCCTATTTGGGTGTGAGCAAAAACACGCCGTTTTTGTGTGTGTCCCTTTAAATGCAAATGAGCTCCCCTTTCCAGAAGAGGGCGGAGCTTTAACAGCTCAACAACAACAAAGCTGGAGAATCTCACGCAGCCAAAATGATGACGGTGTTCAGCCTTACATTGTTCAAACCGGAGTCGACACTGATGGAGAGACTCAGGAAGAAGTTACAACTTTTAGACGTTTCTGAATGGTTAGTGGATAAATTGATGTAGTTGCTGTGGAGTTGATTCAACTCATCCACTAGCATGTGCCGTCATGTTCATCTTTTGTGTTGAATTGACCCTCGTTTGTGAAGCAGTTCGACGTAAAATGACGGCATGACAACAACACTCTACTACAACAACTCTTCCTCTTCTCTAAAGCAGCCCAACATGGCCCCGCCCCCTTTGCTGTGTGTTCTCGGGGGTGGGGGTTTATGTAAATGAGGGGGTTTGTGATGTCACCAACCTGGGAAGAAGCTCGTTGTAGTCCCTACCAGCCGTTTGTTGTAGTCCTTAAAAAGCGATTTCTGTAAAAGAAAATATCTCCCTTTGCATTGAACTTTGAGCGTCGTAACTTTGCAGATGTTGTTTATGCTCAAACAGCAACATTACACACTAACTAAAGTTAAAAAAGTCAAATCATAATCAACCACCCCTTTAAAGAGCTTGAGCATTTAAAGTGACAGACGACAAAACTGCAGTGCGCTTATAATAAACAGAACGATAACATCCGATGGTGTGGACGCTAATATAGTTATCATTATAGTTAACATGCTTGGTGTGAATGGGCCTTTATAGTTTTGACACCGACACAAACACACAAAAGTTGTTTAATTTTTTACATTTGTATGCACACACACACACACACACACACACACACACTGATGAGTGTCAGCTGAACCTGCATTTGTAACTTGTGTCTTTTGATTAGTAGTTGCCTGCGGCTATGTGTGTGTGTGTGTGTGTGTGTGTGTGTGTGTCAGCTGTGTTTGGAGGGCACAGCCTGCGGGCGTAGAATCAGTCACCGCTGAACACACACACACACACACACACACACACACACACTCTGTCCTTGACACATCAGATCTGCCCTCGTTTGTCCGCAACTATTTTAGTGCCGCAGATGAGTTGAGCTCACGACACGCTCACCTGCCGTCTGCCCGTCTCTCCCTCCATCGTTCCTTCTGTCGTTCATCCTCCCTCCATCTCTCTCTCTCTTTCTCTCCCAGAGTCGCTCGCGGCAAGAAGATCCAGAACAAGCCCGTCTGAAGCAGAAAGCAAAGGAGGTGAGGCTTCCATCATTACCACTGACATTTCAAGGCTCCGGCAGATGAATTTTTTATGCCGTGCTACATATGTAATGCCATTTAAAGTCTGACTCTGGGAAAAAAAAGAAGAAAGTTTGAGGAATTATTTTCATTGATTGATGTCCTGCGAAAAAATGAGCGTTTTCCTCTTTTCTCCAGCTCTGAGCTGATATTTAGGGGAATGTGCTGTGCTTTTATCCGGTCGGAATGTGGAATCTGATTGGAGATGAAGTCAGAGTTTTTCCTGTTTGACGGATAATTTGCCAAGGCCATTAGCATCATAAAGGCGGACGGCATTGCGTTCTCGTCTTGCATTAGCAAAAAGGGGGACAATTAGAAACTGTTACCGCGGTATGAGGCACGGATTGCTTGCTTGTGTTTTCTCCCGCATTGATTTTTATTTTTTTACTCTGCCAATTAAAAAATAGTGCTGTTCTTGATTCTCAGCAGACTTAATGACCCACTAAAAACATGAGCTTTCTGTACAGAGCGGTTGACTGTGATGCTGAGCAGATGCATGTGTTCGTGGCATTTGAAGAATCAAACAGTTTCAGCTTTAGTACATTTGTGTGTGTTTGTGATGTGCACAGCGATGTTTGCACTCGGCCTTCACTGAGGCTCTGACTGCAAAACCGAGTTCAATTACAACTCTCCACCCGCAGGTGTGTTTTCACTGTGTGTCACTCTGGTACCTCTGTGAGCGTCTGTGTTTGTCACTAACTTTGTAGCAACTCCAGTGGAGAAAATTACACTTTTGTTTATGTTTTTCCCCCTTTTCTTTTAGACCAAACACAAAGAACATAGGCTGCTCAGTGATTTTACTTTTTTTGCAATTCATGAGTTGGAAGTGTAATTAAATGTGTTAAACATCAAAAAACTATATATCCAGGATTTTTCTCCATATAGTGGACTTCACTGGGGTTCAACGGGTTGAAGGTCCAAATGTCAGTTTCAGTGCAGCTTCAAAGAGCTCTACATGATCCCAGACGAGGAATAAGAGTCTAATCTAGAGAAACCATCAGTTATTTTCTAAAAATAAAATTTATATAATTTTTAAGCACAAATGCTCGTCTTGCACTGCTCTGTGATGCTCTATGCATGACGTAATCATGTTGGAAAGGTCACGTGTGACGTAGATGGAAGTACCGATCCAGTGTCTACAAAGCGAATGTGCAAAAACGACCTTTACAAAATAAGGTAAAACAACAATGTTGGGCGATTTTGAGTTTTTCACTCTACCGCGGTACTTCCGTCTACGTCACACGTGATTTTTCCATGTGATTACATAATGTGTGGAGCATCACAGAGCAGTGCAAGATGAGCATTTGTGGTTAAAAATTATATGCATTTATTTTTTTTAGAAAATGACCAATGGTTTCTCTAGATCAGACTCTTATTCCTCGTCTGGGATCATGTAGAGCTCTTTGAAGCTGCACTGAAACTGACATTTGGACCTTCAACCCGTTGAACCCCAGTGAAGTCCACTATATGGAGAACAATTTTCCTCATTTCTTTTCCACTGAAGAAAGAAAGACATAAACATCTTGGATGACATGGAGGTGAGTAAATTATCAGGAAATTGTAATTCTGAAGTGAACTAATCCTTTAAGGAATCAGGAATTGTATACTTGTAACTAAATTAAAATTTAGATTCCTCTAATCAATTTCTTTGTGTGCATTTTAATATAAAGTTAAACCATTCAAGCAAATAAAGACTCATGCACTGTTTTCACACATGCAAAGCGCACACAGAAAGCCGCCTCTCATACTGAATAGCATGCGAGTCTTAATGGAGTTCTCTTCCGCGTCTTTTTGCACTTGAACGGACAAATACACACAAAAATATGTCAAAATATCCGTAAACACAGTCAGTTATGTCTTAAGTGAATGTAAACAGTTGACAAAGATAACGCATGTGCAACAGTATATTCTCTTAAAGTGACAGCAGCCTAATATTCCTGCTGCCGTCTCTATAATAATGTTAATCAAACAACAAAAGACAAAGAGAAAATTCAGTTGTTGTTCTTGACTGAATAACTTTTGTAACTATATTTGTAGTGTATATTTTTTTCATAAAGTGCATTTTATACATTTGATTACAGGTTCTGTACCTGAATACTTGGAAATCTTAAAACACTGTTTATTTCAATCGTATATTTTGTTCAGTTGTATTTAGGCTGTGCGATTGCTAATTTGTTTACTTGACTTTAATAATGCTTTTAATTTATATTAGTTAGTTTTTGCTATGGTATTTTTAAACCAAAGGCAAAAGTTCCCTGTGTAAGTGTTCTTTAGCCTGTTGATTTTAATGAAATGTTTTGCAAAAAGACTTAGAATAAATAAAAAAATGGTGCATCTGATCAGTAAAGTAAAAATACACCTTCTCCTCAACAACACACTTGATTTGAGGAATCGTTCATGTCTGGAGCACAAACGCTGCAGGATTATGTTCATACTGAACTTTAATACTCAGTTCTAAAGGTTTGGTAACTAATGATCATCTTTCGCTACTGGATTTCCTGACTGTCATCTGTCCATCTTTTCTTTAAGTTTCTCTCGCTCCGACTCTTCTGCTCCACATTAGCGAGGTAACCCTTTAGAGTGGATTGTAGTCTTCCCATCAGCCTGTGCTGTATGTAAATGAGGTGATTTGTAATAGGCTGCGCCCGAGGCCGTGTGATCAAAGTGGATCTCCGCCCTGTTAAGTGGCAGGCAGCTCATCATCTCAACACAGCCAGATTAACTTTCCAACCCACAGAACGACTACTACAGCTCACACACACACACACACACACACACACACACACGCTCGGTATGTGTCGTCAAAAACTCCCAACTTGTTTCCAATCAGAATTTTAAAAAGGCTGAAATCTCACTTTTATTTGCTGTTCCACCAGAAACTGTGTTTTCCCGTCTCTCTCTCTCTCTGGGCGTAATGGCCGTGGTCGTTTCTCAGTGCGGTTCTTCCTCCGGTTTTCATCTCCTGATTGGCTGCAGGCGACAGAGCTGCTGTTTGCGTCTGTCGTAGAGGTTTCGCACATCTGCCCAAATTTTCATCAGGATAATGAGGTTGATCCGCACTGCCTTCACTCTCTGTGACGGGTAGAACGGCGAGAGAGAGGTTTATTACTCATAACCACACCAGGACACACACACACACACACACACACACACAGTACATTGCACTTATGTGGTGTGTGTGTTAAGAAAGAACTCTTTCCACATCTTTTGAGTGTCACTTGTAGTCATGCCCGTAACACCAAATAGAATTTTTAAAGGAATTAATTTCGTCTTTTGATAAGATTTGCACAACAGTGTAGCTTAAAGGTGAAAATATAGTTCCATCTTCATTTATTCACTCTCATGTTTTTACATTTTCCTTTTGTGTTCCGTAGAAAAGATATTTGCGGGTTTGGAATGATGTGAGTGAGTAATTGATGACGCAATTTTTGTCTATTCTTTGAATAATATAAAGCTAGGGCATATATCCATACATCTGAATATCCATCCATCCATCCATCCATCCATCCATCCATCCATCCATCCATCTGAATATCCATCTGAATATCCATCCATCCATCCATCCATCCATCCATCATCCATCCATCCATCTGAATATCCATCCATCCATCCATCCATCCATCCATCCATCCATCATCCATCCATCCATCCATCTGAATATCCATCTGAATATCCATCCATCCATCCATCCATCCATCTGAATATCCATCTGAATATCCATCCATCCATCCATCCATCCATCCATCCATCCATCCATCATCCATCCATCCATCTGAATATCCATCCATCCATCCATCCATCCATCCATGCATCCATCCATCTGAATATCCATCCATCCATCCATCCATCCATCTGAATATCCATCCATCCATCATCCATCCATCTGAATATCCATTCATCCATCATCCATCCATCATCCATCCATCTGAATATCCATCCATCCATCATCCATCCATCTGAATATCCATCCATCCATCCATCCATCCATCCATCTGAATATCCATCCATCCATCCATCCATCCATCTGAATATCCATCCATCCATCCATCATCCATCCATCTGAATATCCATCCATCCATCATCCATCCATCTGAATATCCATCCATCCATCCATCCATCCATCCATCCATCCATCTGAATATCCATCCATCCATCCATCCATCCATCTGAATATCCATCCATCCATCCATCATCCATCCATCTGAATATCCATCCATCCATCCATCCATCCGTCCATCTGAATATCCATCCATCCATCCATCCATCCATCCATCCATCCATCCATCCATCCATCCATCCGAATATCTATCTGTCTATCTATCCATCCATCCATCAACCATCCAAATATCTATCCATCTATCCGTATATCCATCCATCCATCCGAATATCCAGCCTTCCATTCGAATATCCATCCATCCATCCATCCATCCATCCATCCATCCATCCATCCATCCATCCATCCATCCATCCATCCATCCATCCATCCATCCATCCATCCATTCATCTATTGGAATATCTACCCATCCATCCATTCATCCATCCATCCATCCAAATATCCAGCCTTTCATCCATCCATCCATCCATCCATCCATCCATCCATCCATCCATCCATCCATCCATCCATCCATCCATCCATCCATTCGAATATCTATTTGTCCATCCATTTTCCTTTTGTGTTCCGTAGAAAAGATATTTGCAGGTTTGGAATGATGTGGGTGAGTAATTGATGATGCAATTTTTGTCTATTCCTTGAATAATATAAAGCTAGGGCATATATCCATACATCTGAATATCCATCCATCCATCCATCCATCCATCCATCCATCCATCCATCCATCTGAATATCCATCTGAATATCCATCCATCTGAATATCCATCCATCCATCCATCCATCCGAATATCCAGCCTTTCATCCATCCATCCATCCATCCATCCATCCATCCATCCATCCATCCATCCGAATATCCAGCCTTTCATCCATCCATCCATCCATCCATCCATCCATCTATCCGAATATCTATCTCTCCGAATATCCATCCATCCATCCATCCATCCATCCATCCATCCATTTGAATATCTATCTGTCCATCCATCCAATTGAATATCCGTCCATACATCCATCTATTTGAATATCTTTCCATCCATCCATCCATCCATCCATCCATCCATCCATCCATCTATTTGAATATCTATCCATCCATAAATATCCCTATATTAGTTTACTGTTTTACTGCTCAGGAGTCTTAATGGAGTTCTCAGTATGTTTATCCATTATGTTTCATGTCTCATGCTTAAAGATGCCCTTAGATGCCCTAAAATTCTTTAAGTTAAATGAAAACTGACCCAAATGAGTCACCAGTGGTCATAGTACAGAGCTATAGCATGAATGTGGATCATTTTATATCTCTATCATCTGATGAGAAATGCTTGAGTTCATATTGAGATCTTTTGATTGCAGACATGGCAAACATGAGCACAGTTTGAAACTCTCCTGAAAGTAAAGCCAGTCTCTCAGATGTTTCTCTTGAGTCTTTTTCTATTTGCTCTCCGTTTAATATCACAATTGAGATATCGACGAGATCCGACTGGTGATTTTTCTTTCCTTTGGGAGACGCTGTTAAAGGAGCGTCTGCCTCTACAAGCGTGTGCGTCTGATGGACAGATGTTGTCTGATCGGGGCAGGTTTTCTGTCCATTCGTCTTTTTTCAGCCCTTCACAAACATCCGATTCCCCGTAATGTCATCGAGCGCGTGTGTTCGGGAACCTATTTCCACAGTCCTCAGCGATGCCCAAAGGTCAGATGGGATATTTTTAAAGTGCCCTCGGTGAAAATCAATGCCCCAAAAAAAGAGACAGGATGCAGGAACCCTAATAAGCAGCGCCTCGCCGCAGATAAAATGAATCTGCAGAGAAAAGTGGAGAGATTGTGAGGGGACACATGACAAATAGAGAGAAGAAGAAGGCAAAATAAAGTGAAAGAAGCCGCAAATACATAAAAGAGAGCGAGCGAGAGAAGCCCTGGCAGATACATCACTGTGTCAGGTCACACAGACACTCTGCGGCCACAGATTCATCATCGCTGCCCCGCTCTCAACAGGAGAGGAGAGGCGAGGCAGGGCAGAGGACGCAGAGTGACCACTGCTGACCACCTGGGTAAACCGGTGCATTTTACCACAACAGCCTCTGGCCCAGAGCGCCCGCCGGCCGCCGTGTCACAGACAAGGACAGAGTAACAGAGGTGGCGGTAAACGTTTGCTCCCAGTGCCGCTAAACGCGTGAGTTTATACTGCTGCTGATGACTGTGAGCGGACGGCAAACACAGACGGGTCGGTTTAAAGGGATAGTTCACCCAAAAATGAAAATTACCCATTGATTTACTCACCCTCAAGCCATCCTAGGTGTATATGACTATCTTCTTTCAGATGAACGCAATCGGAGATGTATTTAATAATATCCTGGCTCTTCCAAGCTTTATAATAGTTGCGAAGGTGGACGCGATTTCTAAGCCTAAAAAATGCCTCCATCCATTATAAAAATAATCCATACGGCTCCAGGGGGTTAATAAAGGCCTTCTGAAGTGAAGTGATGGGTTTTGTAAGAAAAATATTCATATTTTTCTTATGTGTTTGAATATTTTTCACATATTCAAACACACACTCACTTACACACATTCACAGACACACACAAGTGAACCGGTTTGGCCGTAACAATAAGGTAAAATTGAGCCAAAAGTCAAATAAGATGTTGAAATCAGATCAGACCCAGATTTATTAAGCTGTAATAAAACATACACTGTCTATTGACTTTTGATGTTATGTGTGACAAAATGTCCTCCTCTGTATTCAGGTTTGACTGTAGTCAAATTAATGCAAAAACCGACACTTCAAATCAACATTTCAAACCAAAAAAAAATCTAAATCTTGACAAAAAGTAGTCTTTGAGAAGATCTAAGTATAAATCCAAATGCATAACTTAATAAAAATAAGTATTTGTGTCTAAAAACCACTAGAGAATTTATAAGCCACTTTATATAGCACTCTATAGGAATCTAGTGTTTACACCATGGCATTACAAAAATTTTTCTTTTTTTACTCCCACCAAATGGCACTAATCTACCTTAAAATCCAAAAAAAAAAAAAAAAAAGGATTTTAAATGCCTTGTCTCTATTTTAACATGGAATACCTAAAAATAATTAAAAAAAATATATTAGAAAAAAATTGTGTATTACTTTCAATGGGGAAAAATAGCTAATAAACATTTTATAAATATTACATAGTATCATAAAATACCCTAAAAATTTTATATAATAATCAAAAAAATATTATTGAACAAAAATATATTACATTGGTTTTCCTGAAAAACAAAAAAGTTACTCTTAAAGGCTTCGGTCACTTTGGACCGTAAAGAAGGCAAGTGTGACTTCTTTTAAATTCAGAGGGTTAACACTATAAATTAAAATAACTAGCGTCCGGCAGACATCCGCATGCATACTGCACAAGTCGTATGAGTAACCACTGAAGCGATTTATGACGTAAAATTTAGGAATATCGTAAGCTTAGACGCCTCTCGTGGTGTGTGGCCGCATGTATTAGTTTTTTGATGGATAGATGCATTTTTTTTTGGGCTTCAAAATTGCATCCCCCCTTTACAACCATTATAAAGCATTTTAATTTTTGGGTGAACTATCCCTTTAATCTGAGACTAAAAGAGAGAGTTCAAACAAAAATGATTTAATTCAGCTTTGATCATAGGAATACGGAAGAGGATTAGGGCCAAGCAATAATAATAAAATAAAACCATCTCGAGATTAAAGTTGTTAAATTTCGAGAAAAAACACGTTAAATTTCGAGAAAAATGTCGAGATAAAATGTTGAGAATAAACTCATTAAATTATAACTTTATTCTCAAAAGTTTATCTCGAGTTTTTTCTCGTAATTTAATGAGTTTATTCTCAACATTTTATTTCGACTTTTTTCTCGAAATTTAACAAGTTTTTTCTCGAAACTTAACAACTTTAATCTCAAGATTGTTTCATTTTTTATTATTGCTTGGCCCTAATCCTCTTCATTACATTTTAAAATATTTTTTAAATACAAAATATTTTAAGTTGCAACAATATTTCACTGTATTTTTGATCAAATAATTTTATAAGAGTTTACTGTTTAAAATTGAAGCCCTGATATTGCCTGTTTCCATTAACAGCCCAATTAGACCAATTCCATAGTCTAAAAACAACTTATTTATCATCATTAACACATCTACACTCCTTCATGAAGAAATGATGTGGCATTCAGACATTATTGCCTGTGTTTCACTTAATTCCTGACCTAAATAAAGACCGTTTGTCCTCTCTCCCCTCTTTCTTGTACGTTTTTCACATCCTCATGAAGCTGAGATCCTTCACGTGAAACTTGGATCTGTCCTGTGGGAGTCTCTTGGCTTTTTGTTCGAATAATTTTCCTCAAATATTTTCTCTCCTCAGGCCATTGCAGTTTCTTTCCCATTCCATCGTTCTCACCACTCTTTTTCCCTCCGTCTTCGTCTGTGTTTTTATGCTAGTATTGCGTTCTTACGCCGCAGTGTTGTGGGTAGAAGAAGCCCGATCCTCTTCCAATAAGACTGAGATGCATAAAAGACCCACAGCTGGAGACACAAACATCCCATAATGCCTAAACGCTTTGGTTCAAACTATGCTTCGGAAAATGTGACTTTGCAGTAGGAAAGACGCGCGCTTGAGTGCATGAGTTTTGTGTGCAGTGATTTTGCCAAGACCTCAGAATATTTCCATCATAGAAGGAAGTGTAATCGTTTTGATGCATAAAACTATTCAAAGAAGTTTAACCGTATATGAAACATGTTTTGAATGATGAATGACACGTGTTTGTCTTTTAATAATGGCACAAATGATTGATTGGGCCACAAATGGTGTGGTTCAACCCAGAGCTCAAAGTTTCTTAGTATGTAAGTGTGAACTTTGTCATTTTTAAAAGGAGAACTAAAAGTAAGAGAAATCAAAAATAAATAATGCTTATATAAATTTAAAGGGGTCATGAACTGTGTTGTTTTAGTATTTTAGAATGTTTCCTGGGGTGCACTTATAATGTTAGTATGATTTTTACATCAAAAATTGTCATAATTTAGAAATAAAAGGCATTTTTCCTACTATGATTTTAAAGGGTTAGTTCACCCAAAAATGAAATTCTGTCATTAATTACTCACCCTCATGTCGTTCCACACCTGTAAGACCTTCGTTCATCTTCAGAACACAAATTAAGATATTTTTGATAAAATCCGAGAGATATGACTCATCCATAGACAGCAATATAATCACTTTCAAGGTCCAGAAAGGCACTAAAGACGTCGTTAAAACAGTCATGTGACTGCAGTGGTTCAACCTTAATGTTACGAAGAGACGAGAATACTTTTTGTGCGCATTTATTCAACAATCTCTTGTCTTCTGTGTTATTCTCATACGTTATTTACATCCAGCGCTTCCTGGTTCTACGTCAGAACGCCGACTCATTATTGGCCGGCTCCTGTGTCAGCATCACATGCATGCATCACGTGATCAATGTGGCCAATGCTGAGGCGACATTCAGACATAAACACAGAACTGCGTCACCTGCGTAAGGATATTGACAGGGAAGAGATTGTTGAATAAAGTCAATATTTTTGTTTTGTTTTTGCGCACAAAAAGTATTCTCGTCTCTTCATAACATTAAGGTTGAACCACTGCAGTCACATGACGATGTCTTTAGTTCCTTTCTGGACCTTGAAAGTGATTATATTGGTCATACACCTCTCGGATTTCATCAAAAATATCTTAATTTGTGTTCTGAAGATAAATGAAGGTCTTACGGGTGTGGAACGACATGAGGGTGAGTAATAAATGACAGAATTTCATTTTTGGGTGAACTAACCCTTTAATCCCGGGACATACCAAGCGTCGTCGGCAACGTCAGGCTGTTTTTAGTGTCGACCAACTAAGTTTTCCTAAGATATAGCATGTAGAATTGGCATCAGGCCATCAGGTGAGAGAGAACTCTGATTGGCTGTTCAGTTTAGTGAACGAGTCGAAATGCAAGAATAATAGAATAATACACGAATATATATGAAAAAATAGACAGCGGTCTCATTACATGTGTTACGTTCCCCTTCTAGTCTAGGAGTTAGAAGGGAAGGCAACAAAAGAAAATAAGATAACTTATTAGAAAAGGTAACGCAAGGATGAAAAAAAAAGAAAACGTGGAGGACACACTTCAGCCTCAGTCTCAGAGGGAAAACACAACACCACTTTAAGGGAAAGTCAAAATGTTTATTTCCTTATACCAAAAAGAGCTTGCCAGAAGGAGAACATGAGGGAATAAATTCTCAGGAGAGAGTATACCTAAAACAACAAACAAAACTGGAGCTAACTAAGGTTTAAAGAATCTACTTACCCTACTCAAAAACAAAAATGAAAAAACAACAACACAAACTTCCCTGAGCTCCCTCTTTAAACAATAAACAGGAGAAAACAATTGTACACAAAAAAAAAGGCACTCTCTCCCTACGATTCCCAGATAACCCAATAATGATTGAGTTAAATGATACAATACCTTCTAGTTACCCACACATGGATTAACCCGAAAGCAGGCTAAAGAATGATGCTAGCACACAGAAAAAGTATAGGCCCACACCTAACTCAAAACTGTTAACCCTCAGTCACACACAGTACACTCAGGCAAACAATTTCAGTTTCCACTCTGAGGCTGGGGAGAAGTGTTCCTCAGCGCAGGATCTTCAGAATGCACCATATATACAGCTCTGCTCAGACTCAGGCATGCTCACAACGAGTTGCAGCTGGTGGCAATTAACCTGAGTACGAGAGTGAGGGAGAGAAACAGGGCACAACACAGCACAGGACACATACACAGGGATATGACAGTTACACACCAAAACACTCTGGGACGTAACACCCCCACCACTAAGATTACAGACCAGGGTTCAATAAGGTTTCTGTATCACCACCCCAACATGCACAGCACCTAGGTTGTCATCTCAACAGATCTGGACAGAGCATCCGCCACAATGTTGTCTTTGCCTTTGATGTGCTGGATCTGGAGATTGAAATCCTGAAGCTTGAGAGCCCAGCGCAGCAAACGCTGGTTAGAGGAAGACATGTTGGACAGAAAAGTTAAAGGATTATGGTCTGTATACACAATCACAGGTAGAGCACTACTCCCAAGGTACACCTCAAAATGTTGTACAGCCCACAATAAAGCCAATGCTTCCTTTTCAATTGTGCTATATGATAACTGGCTCTTTGAGAACTTGCGGGAGAAATACGACACAGGGTGTTCAATGCCTTGAGCATCCTCTTGAATAAGGACAGCTCCCGCACCGAAGTGGCTTGCATCTACCTGTAGCTTGAACGACAAATTGAAGTTAGGTGCAGCTAACACAGGGGCATTGCTCAGCAGGTCTTTAGCAGCTTCAAATGCTCGATCACAGTCACGGCTCCAACTAAACACTCTCGTTGTGCTAAGGAGGTCTGTGAGAGGAGCAACTACAGCAGAGAAGTTTCTGCAAAAACCTCTATAGTAGCCTGACATTCCCAGAAACCGGCGAAGCTCACGCTTGTTGTTAGGTTTAGGAAACTTAAGAATAGCTTCCACCTTAGCTTCCACAGGCTTCACCCAGCCATGGCCTACCTTTTTCCCTAGGTAGGTTACTGTAGCCTTACCTATCTCACACTTAGACAGGTTTAGGGTTAGCGATGCAAGTTTTAACCTTTCAAAGACTCTCTCCAAGGTTTTAATGTGGTCTTCCCATGACTCAGTATAGACTATGATATCGTCAAGGTAAGCGTCACAATTAGGTACATCACCCAACACAATATGCATCAGCCTCTGAAAAGTGGCTGGTGCATTTCTCATTCCGAAGGCGAGGACAGAGTATTCCAGGAAGTAATCTGGCGTAACGAATGCAGAAACTTCTGCAGCACGGGAAGTGAGAGGCACCTGCCAGTAACCCTTTAATAAGTCAAGTTTTGTAACAAACTTGGCTGATCCCACCCGATCTACGCAATCCTCCATACGGGGGAGTGGAAAAGAGTCAGGCTTCGTTACTGCGTTCACTTTACGAAAGTCAGTACAAAACCGGTATGTGCCATCTGCTTTTGGAACCAATAGACACGGTGAGCTCCATGGGCTCTGACTATGCTGAGCCAGGCCGTGCTGTAACATGTATTCGACTTCGGTTTTCATTATGTGACGCTTACTTGGGTTAACTCTGTAGGAGTGCTGCTTGATTGGTTTAGCGGAGCCTACATTGATGTCATGCTCAAGAACAGTGGTTCTCCCTGGCACATCAGAAAATAGGGGTGAGTACCGATGCATTAGCTGGATAATCTGATCAGACTCAACAGGTTCTAGATGTGAGAGAAAAGAAGGCAGATCTTTCAACACAGCAGAATTTTGTAGTCTCTTACCATCTTGTTCAGTAACTTGCAAGGCTACAGCAACTGGTAAAGGCACAGTCACAGGGTTACATGGGGGTTCAGACTGAGAGTCACGCATAAACCTTTTAAGCATGTTAATGTGGCACACTCTAGTTTTACGCCGCCTATCTGGGGTGCTGACAACATAGTCTGTTTCACTGAGTTTCTCCTTCACAGAGTAGGGACCTGTAAACCTAGCATGGAGGGCTGAACCAGGTTCCGGAAGAAGTACAAGAACTTCGTCGTTCGGCTGAAAACTACGAGAAACGCTTCTTTTGTCGTAGCGTTCTTTCATTTTAGACTGGGTTGTAACCAAATGTTCCCTAGCCAGATCACGAGCTCTGTGCAACCGTTCTCGAAATGAACTTACATAATCAAGGACAGTTATAGGCATTGCATCTTTAGCTAGCAGTTGTTCACTCAACACTTTAAGCGGGCCCCGCACCGTGTGACCAAAGACAAGATCTGCGGGACTGAACCCAAGGGATTCTTGCTCTGCTTCCCTGACGGCAAACATCAAGAATGGTAAACTCTCTGCCCAGTCTTTACCACTAGCAAGACAGTAAGTACGTAACATCATCTTGAGTGTTTGATGGAACCTTTCCACAGCACCTTGCGATTGTGCGTGGTATGCACTCGACAGTTCATGTCTAATTCCAAACTGAGTTAGAGTCTGTGTGAACAGTTTTGAAGTAAAATTTGTACCCTGGTCAGTTTGTATGACCTTTGGCAATCCAAAAACAGTACAAAACTTGATCAGTTCACGGACAATGATGTGGGCTTTTATAGAGCGCAGAGGAATCGCTTCGGGGAAACGTGTAGAAGTACACATTATGGACAGAATGTATTCGTGACCAGATTTTGATTTAGGCAAAGGGCCCACGCAGTCCAACAACAGGCGCTCAAAGGGTTCGTGCATAACAGGGATAGGCCGCAACGGAGCAATAGGAAGTTTTTGGTTCGGTTTTCCAGCTATTTGACAAGCAGCACACAAGCGGCAGAACTTAGACACAGCAGACTTCAGCCCTGGCCAGAAAAAGTAGCGGGACACTCGTTTGAACGTCTTGGTAACTCCCAAGTGTCCTGAGAGTACATGTTCATGAGCGATTTTCAGTACAGGCTCCCTATACTGTTGAGGCAGAACGATTTGCTGAATTTCATTAAGGGAAGAACGAGCAAGGGGTCTCCACCTCCGCATTAAAACTTCCCCTTCCCAAAAATACCTTACTTTATCATGAGGTTCTCTTTTGAAATTTGCAACAGTCCCAATAAGGGTTGCTAAAGAGGGGTCTGTTCTCTGAGCAATAGCCAATTGTTCCCTGCCCACTTCTAAAATAGGCTTTAGTTCAGGTACAAAAGCCACTTCGCAGGTTCCTGTAACTTCAGCCTTCTCTGGAGTTACGTCATGCTTATTTGAGTCAACTAAGAAACTCTCAGAGAGATCAAGTACATCTCCCAGCCTTCTACTTTGGGCCCGCGTGACTGCGCATGAAGGAAAGACAGCAGGAAAATTTTCCGCAAGCGACGAATTATCATTTTGAGCCGGTTCACTAATTACCAGTGGTCTAGGAAAAACATCTCCACCCGCAAGATCATTCCCTAGGATAACATCTACCCCATCAACTGGTAGATGTGAGCAAACTCCAAGTGTAGCAGGGCCTGTGACCAAATCTGACGTGAGATACAAGTCATGTAATGGCAAACTAAGACAGCCCATGCCAATCCCTCGCACTAGGATATTGGAGCCAGAGTATACGCTTGAAGCTGGTAACGATTTTTCACAAATAAGCGACTGGACTGATCCAGTGTCTCTTAAAATCTTCACCGGCTTACCCACTGCGTCAGGTGAATGAGACACTGCACCATCCAGTAAAAACGGCTGATACGCACTCGTAACAGTCTCTGTACCACAATTAGTATTACCGCCAGTGTGCACCAACGCTGCACTTTTAGGATGTGAAGCAGTAGTTTTCTGTTTCCAAGCCCGGCACTCAGAAATTATGTGATTTGGGTCCAGGCAGAAAAAGCAAGCCCTCTTGACATTCTTTTTATGGGGCGAATTTAGTTGTGTGCTAGGTTTAGTGTGTGGCAAGACAGATCTCACATCCTGGTCCGTATTAATGCTAGTCGAGAACATTGCATTACGTCGTGGTGTAACGAATACGTTCCGGTGCGTTAACGTAAATTCATCCGCTAAAACGGCCGCGTCAACGATAGAAGTCACTTTCTGTTCGTTTAAGTGAATTACCACATTCTCAGGTACACTACTCTTGAACTCCTCAAGTAAAATCAGCTCCTGAAGTTGTTCAAAAGTAGTGATCCGATTAGAAAGACACCACTTCTCAAACAGAGTGCGCTTTTCTCGGGCGAACTCAACGTAAGTCTGTTTGGCAGTTTTGGCATGTGAGCGGAACTTTTGTCTGTACGCCTCCGGTACTAATTCATACGCTCTAAGTACCGCAGCCTTCACAATGTCATAATCAAGTGATTGTTCTAGTGGCAAAGCGGAAGAAACTTCCTGGGCTTTCCCAGAAAGGCTGCACTGTAATAACAATGCCCACACATCTTTAGGCCAACGCAACTTCAAGGCTATGCGCTCGAATGTAACAAAATAAGCATCCACTTCGCTTTCCCTAAATGGTGGAACAAGTTTCAGATACCTGCTAACATCAAAATTTGCATTGGCTTCGGCCTCATGCGAATCTTGAGGTGTCGCAGAATGGGTATACGACGGAGAGCTAGCAGAAATACTTCGTGAACGAGGCAAAGGTACAGGTTTACCTTTCGGTTCGGGCACCTTACGTTCCAACTGACGCAATCGAATATCACGATCAGTTTCTGCCTCTATAACACGCAGTTTAACGAGCATTGTCTGATGTTCTTGTTTCTTAATCATGTAATCAAGCTCTTTCATCTTAAACGCTAACAATGGGTCACCAGAAGGCTCTACCACAGGGACACTAGGAGGGCCATCATCTGACACCGCTCGCTCTGCTACGTCAGGCGAAACCTCCTCCCTGGCAGAGGATTCTGGCAAAATTCCCATCTCTTCAAGTTTTTCACGAAGCACTTGCTTGATAACATGTTTTACTGCGTCTGCAGGAACAGTAATATTGAAAAAGTTAGCAATCAACAATAAATCCTTTTTCCTACAACGCTCAAAGACCTCTGTGGTAGGAGAGAGAGTGAATGCAACTAAATCAAACTCCATCTTAATACCACAGTTTCCTCTACCACAACAAAAAAAACAAACAAACTGCCAAACAGTTTAGAAAAAGTAGACTTACCGGCGAATATGAGTGTCTCGTTATTAGTAACGGGAACGGACGAGCCCCCAATTGTTACGTTCCCCTTCTAGTCTAGGAGTTAGAAGGGAAGGCAACAAAAGAAAATAAGATAACTTATTAGAAAAGGTAACGCAAGGATGAAAAAAAAAGAAAACGTGGAGGACACACTTCAGCCTCAGTCTCAGAGGGAAAACACAACACCACTTTAAGGGAAAGTCAAAATGTTTATTTCCTTATACCAAAAAGAGCTTGCCAGAAGGAGAACATGAGGGAATAAATTCTCAGGAGAGAGTATACCTAAAACAACAAACAAAACTGGAGCTAACTAAGGTTTAAAGAATCTACTTACCCTACTCAAAAACAAAAATGAAAAAACAACAACACAAACTTCCCTGAGCTCCCTCTTTAAACAATAAACAGGAGAAAACAATTGTACACAAAAAAAAAGGCACTCTCTCCCTACGATTCCCAGATAACCCAATAATGATTGAGTTAAATGATACAATACCTTCTAGTTACCCACACATGGATTAACCCGAAAGCAGGCTAAAGAATGATGCTAGCACACAGAAAAAGTATAGGCCCACACCTAACTCAAAACTGTTAACCCTCAGTCACACACAGTACACTCAGGCAAACAATTTCAGTTTCCACTCTGAGGCTGGGGAGAAGTGTTCCTCAGCGCAGGATCTTCAGAATGCACCATATATACAGCTCTGCTCAGACTCAGGCATGCTCACAACGAGTTGCAGCTGGTGGCAATTAACCTGAGTACGAGAGTGAGGGAGAGAAACAGGGCACAACACAGCACAGGACACATACACAGGGATATGACAGTTACACACCAAAACACTCTGGGACGTAACACATGCATGCACAGAACTGACAGTGACTGTGGTTCTCTTGGTGTGTTCATGTGGAGGTTTACTAATTGTGCAAAGTGCTGATTATAAGCATTATATTCAGATTGTGGCATGAAAGGTTGCAGTGATGATCATGTAGCCGATCACAGACATGTTGTTGAGTGCATGAAGCAGTGATCTCGTCATTGCAACTCAATTTCTGCACACTAATGAATGCTTTCATCATAACCAACAGTGCAAACACAATGTAAATAAGAGATTTGTTGATTCTAACGGGAGTTTTGGTGCAAGTCCAATGCTGTTTGATTGACAGCTCCAGCGATTGTAAAGGGAGCGTTCTTTGATTGATTTCTATATATAATTGAATCACAGTTTAAATAACAGATTATTTTCATCCTACTAAGAGAAACAAGGTGAAGTTGAGCGTTTAGTGACTGGTTTGATTTAATTGCAGTCGATTTTGAGACTAAACATCTGGATGTAGGCCTGAATCAGAAATCACTGGTGACTTTGGTTGCACATGTACACATAATCCGTACATATCAAACAATCTGTAACAAAGCAATAGTGACACAGTAAAAACCTTTTTTCACAAAATTATGTTGTGCCATTCCTGTCAGATCCAATATAAAACGCACAGCATCATTTTTTAATTTCAGGCTCTTTGCAAATCCAATGTAATTTTCCACAACCTGGAAATGCACAAGTTGCTCGTTGCGCTTAGTTGCTCGATCCAGTGTAAGCGTCACCTCTGTTATTTACCTATTACTACTTGTCGTTCTCGAATCAGTGGGTGGGGCTACTGAACTTTAGGGTTCGTGATGTCACCAACCCGGGAAGAAGCTCGTTGTAGTTTCACTTTGCATTGAACTTTGAGCGTTGTAACTTTGCAGATGTTGTTTATGATCAAACAGAAACATTACACACTAACTAAAGTTAAAAAAGTCAAATCACAATCAAGGAACCCTTTAATGTGTGTAGAAGCTCAGATCATGGGTGGAATTTGATGAGAAATATGTGAATTCATATTAGCAGAGTTTGCACAGATTGAGACATTTCTGAGAAACTCTATTGAAGCACTTTTGAGATCATTGAGGTCTTTTTTTCAAGATGAAAAGCAGGAATCTTTGGCAAACATCTTAATTTGCTCTCAATCTCATTGCTGTCTAGGAGAAACATTTGAGATACATTTGGTCTTAATCTCAGATTCAGATTTTTAAGGTATACAAAATTTCACAGCAAAGCCCTTCACCAAGACAAAAGATGTAACGTCTGTCCTGAATCTGTTTTTATTTTCCTCTTTGTGGTTGCTTGTTTCATCCTTAAAATTCCTGAAGTCAAATTTCAGACGTAGGAAAGAAGGAATGGGGGAAAAAAGAAGCGGAGAAGAAAAGCAAGCTTTAAAAATACCTTTGGTGTTCCTGTGTGTTTGTGAATATTATTACAAAGTGCCGTAATGAGAGAAAGAACAACACAAAGCGAGATTTTTGCCTGTGAGCGAGATGGCGAGGAATCTGAACAGCGAAAGGCCCGAGTGTGTGTGTGTGTGTGTGTGTGTGTGGCCGCCTGTAGGAGGTCTTTCTCTTTGTACGTGGATCTCCTTGGGATGTTAGCAGCAGGGGAATCGGGAATGAAGAGCTACTCTTTTGGGTCTGAGTAACAGAGAACAACACAACGAAAGAAGGCGAATGGGACACAATGAACAGAGATGAAAGGGTCAGTGTTAGAAAAACACACTCCAGACAGCGCCCTCTCTGTCCACTTCACTTCATAGACACTTCAGGTGATCTTTAGAGATTACCAACAAAGAGAATCAGAACACTTTAACAACCACTTCTTTTCCCCCTCCGTTTGAGATGAAGTGACTTTTATGTGTTTACAAATAATAGCAATCGATTGCTATGCATTTCATAATTTTATACACTATTGTTCAAAAGTTTGAGGTCTCTTCTGCTCGCCAAGGCTGCATTTATTTGATCAAAAATACAGCAAAAATTGTGACATATTATTACTATTTAAAATAGCTGTTTTCTATGTGAATATATAGTAAAATATAATTTATTCCTGTGATCAAAGCTGAATTTATTTGATCAAAAATACAGTAAAAATTGTGAAATATTATTACTATTTAAAATAGCTGTTTTCTTTGTGAATATATAGTAAAATATAATTTATTCCTGTGATTAAAGCTGAATTTATTTGATCAAAAATACAGTAAAAATTTGAAATATTATTACAATTTAAAATAACTGTTTTCTATGTGTATATATAGTAAAATGTAATTTATATCATGTGATTAAAGCTGAATTTTCAGCATCATTACTCCAGTCTTCAGTGTCACATGATCCTTCAGAAATCATTCTGATATGATGATTTGATGCTCAGGAAACAATCTTTTGCATTGTTATTAATGTCTTTACTGTCACTTTTGATCAGTTTAATGAATCCTTGCTGAAGGAAAGCATTAGTTTCTTTTAAAAAAATAAATAAATCTGACCCCAAACTTTTAAACGGTAGTGTAATTTAATTAATTTTATAATTTCGCTCATTATACTGTATATTAAGATTGCATTCGTTATATATATTTCTTACTATAGATCAGAGCTAGCCTCCTAATTGAATCTTTTCTGATCATCTTTTGTTTCTGATCATGTTTATGCAGTAACTAACATTATTCATGAAACACAAGTAGAAGGAATTTCTATGTAAATCATAAATCAAATTTACATAAGCATGATTTATGCATGACTCAGAATGACATTGATGCAACAATTTATGTACACTAAAAAAGATTTCACTCGCAATTTACACAGAAATCCCTGTGCATGTTTCATGAATAAGTTTTATTACAAAAAATGATTTTGCTTTTATAGAATAATGGTAAAAATAAATGAAAGTATGTTTACAAATTAACTTATATAAGATAATATAATATAATAACATAAAATTCTGTTAATTTTATAATTTTTACTTAACAGATTCCTTCTTTCCTTCTTATTGACAATTTAATAACACTTGATTTCATAAATGATTAACACAGAAATTCCCTTAATATATGTAAAAATTATTTTGCTTTTCTAAAATAATGGCAAAATTAAATGAAAATATATTTGCAAATATATATTACAAATTCATTTTTATATAATATAAGACAACATGAATTTCTGTTGATGAATTACTTATTTTATTAATTTTATTTTTCATTTTTGTAATGATAAAAATAAATAAAAATATATTAGCAATATATATAATATAATATAATTAATATAATATAATATAATATAATAACATGAAATACTGTTAATTTTATCATTTTTACTTAACAGATTCCTTCTTTCCTTCTTATTGACAATTTAATAACACTCATTTCACAAATGATTTACACAGAAATTCCCTTAATATATGTAAAAATTATTTTGCTTTTCTAAAATAATTGCAAAATTAAATGAAAATATATTTGCAAATATATATTACAAATTAATTTTTTATATAATATAAGACAACATGCAATTCTGTTGATAAATTACTGATTTTATTCATTTTATTTTTCATTTTTGTAATGATAAAAAAAAGAAAAAAAAATATACATATAATATGAAAATTTATTGATTCTATTCTATTGATAAAATTCTGATTTTTAATTTTCCTGCCTTTAACGCTGATTAGTGAACATTCTGAGGTGATGTTCAGCTTCCAATGCCGGACACTTCCAGCGTGACCTCTGACCCTTTACACCTCTCGGCTCGAGGAACAAGACGTTGCACACGGCCTCTGCCTCGCATTCCCCCCTCGCCCTGGAGCGTTTGTGGGAAAGGCCTGAGCGAGAGAAAGAAAGATGGTTTGGAGAGAGAGAGTTTTGAGAGAGGGCCTTCAAAGTGTGCCAGCCCCGTCCGCATGTTTCCATTAGATTGTCGTGTTGGCTAATTAGAGAGCGGCAGCATGATTCACCTTGTTAATTAGAAGGACTTGCACACCATCGGCCCCGGGGCTCTGCGGGGGAAAACGAGAGATCCAGAGAACGAGAGGGCTCTTCTTCAACGCCCGCAGTCTCTCCTTCTCTGAAGATCCTTTCGCTTTTTGATTCGAAAATGAATAAATCATCGGCGCCGTCCTTTCGGTGCGCACACGACTCTGTTCATCTGCCACCGATGCAAATTACACCTGATCAATAGAAGGTGACGTCGGAGCCGCACTTGTGGAAGAAAGAGGTTGAGAGGGGAAAAGACTGCTTGCCCAAGCACTGGTGACACAAAAGATGGAAATTTTCTACTTAGATAAGCAGGATTTTTAATGATCTCCTCTTGCTTATTCTGAAATTCCCCTTCAAATAATACCGTGAACCCTTCTCTGCTAATGCCGACACACTGTGCTCTCCAATTAAACATTATTTTATGTTGCCTTTGGGTTACATTTTTAATTACATTTTTTAATATTTGTTTTTACATTTATTATTATTTTTAATTAAATATTATTTTAATGTTTTTATTATTATTTTAATAGGTTAGTAATTGTGGATTTGTTACTATATTTTAATTAATCTTTTTAAATTTACATTTATTATTATTTTTAATTAAATATTTTTTTATTTGTTTTTATTATTATTTTAATAAGTTAATATTTGTGGATTTGTTACTATATATTTTAATTATTTTTTATTTAGATGTATTATTATTTTTAATTAAATATTATTTTAATGTTTTTATTATTATTATTATTTTAATAGGTTAATAATTGTGAATTCGTTACTATATATTTTAATTATTATTTTTAATTTACATTTATTATTATTTTAATTAAATATTATTTTAATGATTTATTTATTATTATTATTATTATTATTATTATTATTATTATTATTCTAATAGGTTAAGAATTTGTGGATTTGTTACTATATATTTTAATTAATCTTTTTAAATTTACATTTATTATTATTTTTAATGAAATATTATTTTAATGTTTTTATTATTATTATTATTTTAATAAGTTAATATTTGTGGATTTGTTACTATATATTTTAATTAATTTTTTTAAATTTACATTTATTATTATTTTTAATTAAATATGTTTTATTTGTTTTTATTATTATTTTAATAAGTTAATATTTGTGGATTTGTTACTATATATTTTAATATTTTTTTATTTAGATTTATTATTATTTTTAATTAAATATTATTTTAATGTTTTTATTATAATTATTATTATTATTATTTTAATAGGTTAATATTTGTGAATTTGTTACTATATATTTTAATGATTATTTTTAATTTACATTTATTATTATTTATTATTATTAAATATTATTTTAATGTTTTTATTTATCATTACTATTTTAAATTTATCATTTTTATTTATTATTATTATTATTATTATTATTATTATTATAGGTTAATAATTTGTGGATTTGTTACTATATTTGTGTGTTTTTCTTTCTTTCTTTTTTTTTTTTTTTTTACTGCTATTAAGTTAATAACACCAGCAATAATTAAAGATGGATACCATCCAAAGTCAAACGGCGCACTCATGTCTGTGCTTCTGTTGAATATGAATGGCTCTTGAAGAGCAGGAAGTGACCTCATAATGAGCCCGGCCCCTGGGGACGCCTGAGGTGTTTGTGTAATTGGGGTTTGGCTTGAACTGCAGGTCTTTCTCTCCACACGGCACAAACTTCAGTCGTTCTCAGTGGTTTTAGTGTATTGATCTTCAGTGTGTTACTCCTGAGGTCAGCATGTCGAGCTCTGTTTGACCCTGAGGTCAGTGCATGTGACATGTCAGACAGATCAATGATTTACACGTTACTGTGAACTGATAATGGCTCTAACTGCGTCTGCTCATTAACTGCTCAAAAATTGCTCCGAATTTTTGCTTTAAAGACTCTAACCTGCAATGTCATTAGGCGGCACATTTTTTTTTTTAATTTCTTTTTTTAATCAGTTTAGTTCTGAATTCTAGTTATAAATTCTTTTAATTCATTGTCTGACTTTCGAAACACAACCATGTTTTATTTTAATGACAATTATCTGATATGGAACATATCAAAAATATCTCATGTTAAATATTGATATTTAAAGTCAACATAAAATCTTTCTTAGTTCATTTTTCCTAACATGAACGTTTCATCAGTGCACGTTATTCTAATGAAAAATATGTTTATCTTCATAATTAATCACGAAAATTTATTTTTTTCTGCTTCTGAAGTGACTTTTCTGTTCTGCTGATGTCATCAAGGATGCATGTTTGGGGAAAATAATATTAAGCA